>CAUIVZ010000012.1:21770157-22379300 GCA_961763995.1 Juglans cinerea | reverse complement strand
AATAATTGGGGCAAAGATATTTATTTGTAGAACAAGATGATACAATGGACCATGGTAAAGGTAGGTAAAGATGATTTGACGATAGTGAGTTGCTGATATGAAAAAACAAAAAAAAGTTAAAAGTAGGAATAAAGTTATTGAAACGCACGTTCTGTCGTTCTAAAATATGTGGCCATGGTTCTTCGTCATTTCTGTCTCTCCAAAAAATCAACCTCCTCGACTTTAGGCCCCGTTTCATTTGACCGATCGTCTTAACCTATTTCATTTCATATTTTTTAACATTTAAATATAAAAATTTTAACTTTTTAACTTTAACTTTTTTTATTTCATAATTATTTAATCATTCTAATTTTCTTAAATTTATAAATAAAACACAAAAAATAATTCAAATTTTTTTAAATCTTAAAAACAAATTATATTTAAAAATTATATTCTAATAATATTTTATTTAAAATTTTTTCTTTCATTTATAAAAAATTCATAAAATATTTTAACTTAAACTATTTTATTATTATTCAATATTTATAAACTATTTCTTTATTATTCATATATTTTTTATCCCATATGTATAATTTGTATAGCTAAACAAAGTCTTGACTAACATTTCTATAACATAGAACGTAATTACACTCGTGTCAACTAAGTAGGTTGGCCGTGACTTTACTGATTTCACCAAAAATATTCGAAATGTTCGCTTGAATGTATTTACACTAATGTCAAGGCTTCGTTTGTTTTTAGAAAACATATCATATTCTTGTAATCTAAATTATAAAAATTATTTAAATTAAAAAATTATATGAACTCATCTTCTTGTAATATCAAAGCCAAGGGACTTGATTATTATTTAATTATTTTTTAAACCTGAAATTCGTCCGTAGTAAGACATGCTCAGAAATTAGAAGGCTCACAGCTTCCATCAACAGTGATAATTAAACCAAATACTGTATTGAATGTCCATATTGGGCCAAACACGCAATTTATAAGCAAACAATATCATTGGTTGAAATGAATGCTGACATTTAGCTGGCTTGGAAAAGAAACTCGGACCTTTAACTATGAAAGAAAACGAATAATTCGGTTGCTAAGGCAATAATCTTTTTTGACCCCATACTTTTTCTCTCCTAATTTCTTCTTTTAAAACTAACTTAAACATCAATCAATATTTCCTTCGAAAGCATATCCAAATCATCATTTCCTTATTTTCTAGACTTCAATAATAATTATGTAACACTCCGCTAAAAGAGACAATAATATTTGCAGTCATAAAGTGCTTAAACATCGTGCACCTTTAAAAAAAAAATGAGTAAATATAAAATTCACACAAAAAAATTATGTTGTAGTGGGTATCCCATGACCCATAATGGGTCTACATGGGTAGAGAGGTTATTACTAAACTCTTCACCAGTACCACAATTTTAAGGAAGTTAATTAACCTCATATGTGAAAACTCTTTAAATATGAGTTTTATGTACATTAAAAAAATGTGTGTGGAAAAACTATACGTACAAAAGAAAAACTCTCTTATCTCTATAATTTCTTAGAGAAAACATCTAGATCTCTTTATCTTGAAGCATGCAATTTTTTAGGAGGCTTTAGATGTGCAAATAACAAAGTGACGTGGGCTGTAAGAAGAGCAAAGATCCTGACTTGTGGGAATTCTGCTCCTTGAAGTAATTCAAATTAACCTTATGTAACAATTTAATTTTTTTAAAAGTAAATTCTATTCTTTTTCAAAATGAGTGCGCGACATTTACAAAACTTATAATTATATATAATATTATTCTTATTTATTTATGATTAAGATTTCTCAATTTTTATCTAAATTCGAGGGTCTATAGTAGAAGCTGAGATAATGATACATAGGCTCTACAATATTTATTGTTAATTTCATAATATATGATATATTCATACTGACAACAATAAATATTATAGAATACATGCCATTTTTTTTTTCTAATTATATTTGTGTGCTTCGAGAACTTAAAGTCCAAAGTGTAATTTTCAACACCCACAATCTAAAGTCTTGTGTTATTGGATCAAATTTAATTTATTTTAAATTAATTATTGATAAAATTAATTATTTTTTCAATTTTAAGAAAAAGTTAAATTTATATTAATTTATTTTATACATTTCAACTTAAAAAGTTAAAAAGTTAAACTCATATAAACTTAAACAAATCAAACATATATCAACATAACTCAAAAAATACTATTATTTACAACTCAAGTCAATTAATCTCAGCCTCCAAAATCATCCGCCATAAGTATTTTACCGTTAACGCCCAAAATCTAAACCACAAACTTTCGGTGGTCGAGAGACCTGTAAAGCAAAAAATAAGATCCCCCATCACCATCAATATTTATAGCAACCAAATTAGCATGGATTAGACTCAACATAGAATGCATGATCCATAGCCGTCAGATTGGTATTCCAAATTCAAGTGCGAGGAAGAGGGTCCCGACAGAAGTTAAATTAAAGGCATAAAATATTGTACTGGTTGGTCCATGTCATGTTCCCTACGGAGATTTCTAATCGTCGTTAAAAGCTGCACCCACCCTGCATGATATTAACGTACACCCGATTCTATTATCAAAATATATATTCGAGAAAATCCGACCGCATGATCCATCCGTTGATTAAAAATTTGGGTTTCCTATTTTTTCATGACCGACCAAAGCAAATAACTGTAAAATAAACAAGAGCTTGTCACGTTTGACTTATGCCCATGTTGTCATTTAAGAATTCAGATTAGTTTGGTTTGTATGTACTATGCTGTAATAAATAATGTCTATCATTTCATGATGATCTCTTTCTCTCACTATATTTTATTAATTTTCATTATTAAATGATAAATAAATTAAGGAACATAAATAATTCATGACACGACAACTTGTTAGAAAATATTGAGACAACATTGTGATCATCCAACACAATTATTGTCATTGAGATTTTTTATTTTTTATTTTATAGTGTTTCCACCTGTCATTTTTTTCATAGAGTGTAAGTTTGATTTAAATTAGAATCTAAATCATATCATTATTAAATTAGAACCGAACAAGAAAAAAATATAATTGGTTTGGACGCAATTCCGATAGAAATGAGATCCACTAAACAATGGACATATATCTTACGTGAAAAGTGTACAAAGTATACTTTCATCCCACTCTTATCACATTATAACGAAGAAAGATTATCCATCAACTTTTAAGGTTTTTTTTCTTTAAACAAAAAATAAGTTTTTTTTTTTTAATAAAAGACGATCTAAAAGTGATTAAATCCCGTTTGGATAGTGGAATGAGATGAGATGATTTTAGATAAAAGTTAAATAAAATATTATTAGAATATTATTTTTTAATATTATTATTATTTATTTGAAAAAATTGAATTTTATTGTATTTTGTGTGAGAATTTAAGAAAGTTGTAATGATAAGATGAGATGAGATGAGATGAGATGAGATGATTTCTCAATCCAAACGAGGCATAAATGTATCGCATTTTACATAATGAAATGAAAATGAGATAAAAATGTAGTTTGTAATATTGCTAATTTAGAATAAATACTCTTTCTAGTAATTTGACCTAATATGATGGTTTAATATTGAATAAAAATAAAGAACATTTAATTTAAGAGAAAATTTATTAACAAATCCTATTTTTTACCCACATAATATAATACTGATGTGGAAGCCCTTTATATTAGCTATGTTAAAAAATAATTAATGTTTTAGTTTTTTGTTTAAAGTTATAATGGATCTTATATAAATTGTGTATTAACAAACAAACCGTGTAGCAAAAATTTTAATTTAATATAATTATTATCCAAAACTCTTAGCATTATGAAGTTCCTATAAATGATTTAATATTGATTTATTTGTCTGCAATTTCATTTAAATAATCAAGAAAAGAATCTCAAGTAATATACTACCAAAGTGTATTTTAAGTTTTTTTATTTTTTTATTATTATTTTTTAAGTATTTTTTTAACATCCTAATCATTAAAAAAATTAAAAATATATATAACTTTATTAATACTCACTTTCGTAAAATAAAAAATTTAAAAAAATATAAATTAAGTAATAAATGAATAATAGTAGTAGTAACCTATCGTTATTATCTCTCAACAGTGAACAAGAGATTCGTATCCCTCCTGTTAAGGTATCCTCCGTTGAAACGATCCATGCCTTGTAAAGAGGAAAAGCCAATACAAGAATAGGTCGCATGGAAGATAGATCCAGGGTCCAGGCCACGTCAGCAAAAGACTTAAATGTATACGTACCACTGTTATCATGGCACACATGGACATGGCCCCCTCAATGATTCATTAGAAAATCTAATCGAGTTACGTAATAAATGGCCAACATGTCGCCACGTGTAAAAATTCAATTTCGTCCAACGCAAAAGATCTTTTAATTTTTGTGTTGCGCTCCCTCGTTCCTTCCACGTGAGGTCACAGGAGGACTAAAAAACAAAGCCATGTGGGCCCATCATTCTGGAAACGTGTATGGCTGGGATTCCTCCCGTCTCCACCCACTGACCAGACCAACTTTAGAGGAACCCGAGGAGGAGATCCAACGGTTATCATATCCTCAACGGCTCTTTCCTCAGAACACAATCCAACGCTCGAAATCGCATCGACGGTTGCCGCCCTACAGTTCCGGGTCTTGGACTCGAGGGGTAAAGCTGACTGAACTGTTGTCGGTAAATTTGGGCTAATTGTGACATTATAATTGAAAATAAATAAGAAATAATAAACAGTCGAAATGTAATAATAATAATAATAATAATAAAGTAGCCGTTGGAGCTTTGCTTCTATATAATGGGGGTCTGAGCCACGTTGAAAGCAATTCCAAAACCCTCTCTCTCTCTCTCTCTCTCTCTCTCGTATCCATTTCTGGGTCAGAAATCTAACATACAAACCCATGTTTATATGGTAGCTTCATTATTTTCGTGTTGGTTTTTCCTTATTGTTTCTAACACCTTAACATAGATCTGCTTTTCTTAACACTAGCTACTTTCTCGGATCGATTAAAGCTTCTTGTCTTGTCTTGTCTATGATTGTATAAAATTTTCTGAAACTTCTTGATCTTTGTTTGTACGTTCTCAAATCAATCTTGACGAACGGATTAGTTTTCCACTGGTACAGGTTTTAATTTTTTGTAGCTTATTTTCCTGACAAGTTTAAGGCTGTCGATCGTGTTATTATAAGATTGACGCCACTGTTTCTCTACTTTTTTTCTGGTTCAAATTATTGAAATTTTCTTTATTTTCTGCAAAGCTAAAATATCGATCTGAGTATGGATGCAGTTGTGGCACCGTATTCATCACCAGACCAATCAATCTTTTCCTGCAGCTCTAAGCAAATCAGAACGCCAAGGAAAAACTCTCGCGCTTTCATTTCGAAATCCTCAGAAAATCTTGCACCAGCGACCATCATCCATGGCGGCCTCTTGCACCACCAGTACCCTCCTCTCAAACCTTCTCTCTCATCTTCCTACCCCCCCGCCTCGGTCTCAATCTTCAACAACCATCCATATCAGCGGCAGCAGCAGCAACAACCGCCTCTCCTTCCTCTACCTGTCCCCATAACCCACCACTCTCTCCCTTCTCGAACCCGAGGCTTCTCCTCTCCTCCTTCTACCCGAAAACTCAACAAACGCAGAGATCAGTCCCTCACGCCGAAGAAACCAAAACCCACGAAAAGAGAGGATCCGATTAAGCACGATTTGGCAACAACTAGGCAAGCTATTTCGGAGAGCTTGATCATCGCTTCCACCAAGAGGTTGGGGCCTGAACCGAATGATCTACCCAAGGATGTTTCTCGAGTTTTAGGTAAGAGTCTTGGTACGGTTGGCATAGAAGAGCTAGAAGAGTTTTCGGGTACAGTGTTTAGTCTAGCTCCACCTCCGAGTAGCTTGCCGCTGCCCAAGTTTAGTTTGAGGCCGAAGCTTTGTTGCAACGTTGAGGCTGCCGGGATCGATGCCGGAGCGACGGATAATCTCCGGAGATTGTTACGCCTCCCTTGAAGCTGTATGGGTGAAGATGGATTAATTTGTCGTTTGCTCGTGTAAATAAAAGTATCAATGAGTGCAGCTTTGCTTAATATGCTTATTGTGTTGTAATAATCCTTTTCTGTTTCTGTTTTCGTTTTCGTTTTCATGAAATTTGTGATCACCACCTGTGTTTTTGTTTGGGGTGCACAAATGCGACGAATATTAGGATCGGGAGCTTGGAATTAGGAGATTGCGTAAGATTGTGTGTATTTTTTCTGTTTCTTTTCCAGTGTTTTTCTTTCTGGCTTCTTTTTTTTTTTTTTTTTTTTTTATGTACTCTTTTCTTCTTCCTGAAATGTTTTGTGTACTCTTTCTTCTTGCTGAAATAAATTGCGTGGTTTCTCTTCACAATGGTTTTGTTCTGATTGATTCAGAAAGCTCAATACAAATTTTGCTGTTAAACTTGGCAAGATGCCCTTTATAAAAATTCTAACATGCCAGAGAAATCAATTTCTGACATGACTTGTGTGATTCGTCATACTACAGTATCAAATTTATTCAAGTTATTTTTTACATGTAGCCGTTGGCAGGGACGAGACTACCCACCGTGATCTCTCCAAACAAATGAACGGATTTTTAATAAAATGTTAAATACTTAAAAGAAAACCACATCTCTAGGGTGAAAGAAAACCTCGATAAGAAAACGGACCAAGTTTCTGGATATTACCCCTCCTCGATAAGGACTACCCTCCTACCCAACATACTTTTATTTTCTTTTAAGTATTTTTTTAACATATTTTAATCATTAGGAAAAAATTAAAGAAATCTCAGAGAAAAACAAACATTAGAGAAAAAACACCTTTTTAAAGAAAAAATCATCTGTTTGAAGGAAAATGCTGTGGACTTTTTTTTTTACTTAATGATGCGATTTTTTTTTTTAATGTTTAAGAGGACTAAAAAATGCATGAAAAAAAGAAAAAAGAAAAAGAAAATAAAAAAAGGCCAAATGCCCGGGCTCCCTCTCGGTGGTGTGGTATATATATATAACTGTCCTTTTTCACATTTCTATTTTACCTGTCGACATAATCAGAGAGTTAAAGAAATTGAGAGTAGATAAGATTTCTAGGAAAAACACCGAGTCCATTATTATTATCTATTTGCGTAATGAAGTTTACATTTGACAACTGCACTTCCTGGTCATTAATCAGCGAGATGGCCCAGCTCCCTCCTGATATCCTAAGAGACGATAAAAGTGTACAGTAATCTTAAAGAAGCCAACGAAAAGGCAACCACGCAGATCACCCTTTCCAGTTTCCAGTGAAGTCGAACTCTATTTCAATTTTTTTACCGTCCAACTCAAAGATGCAGGGTAAGAGGAAATTAAAAGAGAAAAGAAAAAAGAAGTCTTAGGCTCCAAGTATAACAGGAGCTTCATTTCTTTCATACAATTAGCAATTACCATACACTGATAATCTCTCTTTCCATCCCCCATATATACACTCCCCCTCCCTGCCCTCCTAAATAAACACGCACACCAAAATGCAACACCAAATAGAAATTGGGAAATGCTATACATCTGCCCCACACCGGCACACATTTCACATCATTTTTTTTTTACACTCAATATGTTGAGTGTGTGCCGGTGTGGGGCAGATGTAAATATTTTTCCATAGAAATTTTACTTCCCCATGTGTCACAGAGGCAGACACATCGAACACCACATATTATTTTTATTTTAAAATTTAAAAAATTAAATTATTTCTTTTATGTAAAAATATTTATATTTTATTTATTTTATGTAAAAATTTAAAAAAATTATAATGATTAGATGAGATAAGATGAAATTAAATGAATTAAAAGGATTTGTAAAAATCATTAAAGGTAGACCCTGAGCACTGAGCAATGCCAAAATCTTACGCTGTGCGAAAAAGGAACAAATCAGTTGGGGCTTGGGTTGGTTCACTTTTGTGGCTCAAAACCAAAGTCACTCAGACTCGATAAATTTAGGCCCGAAACAACTTTATTTCGGCCACGAAAATAAGGAGCTAGGCTCGGCGTTCGACTTTTCTTTAACTTGAAATGAAAGTCTCAGCGGGAAAGTGTCTCGCTCTAGTGGGCCGAAGTGGATCCGGGGAGAGTACTGTGATTGCACTACTGATGAGAACGCTTGAGAGGTTGAACTTGATTGATATCATTAAGGAATAAATTAGGTTTGGTTCAGTAGCTGCATAAGCCTTTGTTCTCTACATTTTACGATTGCAAATATCATTTCTCTAAACAGACATTGGAAGTGCAGTAAGGAGGGCAGCGAAAGCAACGCGTGCCCATGAATTCATTAGTTGAATGCTTGATGCTTACAAAACTCTCGTTTCTATACATCCCTAATTGTTATCTTAATTATTTTTTAGCATAGGTAACAAACTTGAATTGCACTTTTGAAAAAACCCAAACACTCTTAGATAGTAATGGACAGCGGGGGCCGCACCCCGCCCCGCCTCTGCTTTGCAGGGAGAATGCCCGGCGAGGGTGAGGGGCGGGCTGACCCCAGCGGGGTGGGGCAGATGAGATTTTCAACCCCGCCCTTGCCACCCGAGGGCAAGGTTGAAACCCCTCCCCTCACATAGTGCAGGGCAGGGGAAGGGTCCACCCTGCCCCGCACCATGCGGGGTATCATCCCTACTCTTAAATTGATACCCACCCTTCTCGGTCCTATCTCTAGGAGGTTTGGACAGTAAGTTGAAATGAGATGAGATCAAAATTGAAAGTTTAATAATATATTATTATGATATTATTTTTGTTTTGATATTTAAAAAAATTGAATTATTTATTATATTTTATGTGAGAACTTAAGAAAGTTGTAATCAGATGAAATGATATAAGTTGAGTTGAGAGACATTGCATGATTGTATCCAAACAATTTTCATCATTTTCCTTGTAGAATACAAATCTAACCAAAAATAAATGAGGTGTGTAGATTGAAATACCAAAAATAATGAAGGTATTGAAGATGTTATCGGAGGGAGGGAGGGAGGGAACGTAACAAGCATGGTAGTGGTCCAGGGGTACGTATGTACTTGGCACTTTCCCATGTGCATCCTCAAATTCTAGGGCTGTGTTAGGGACCCCGGTCAAGTCCCCAAACACTTGCCTCGCTAATCTAAAGATTGCCTCAAAGTGACCGAGTCATAGTTCTTCTCTTGCTTGGTCCACGTCCAATGATGGTCAAGGTGACCAATAGGTTAAGATGAGATGGTGAGGTTAGGCGTTTAGGCTAGAAGGATGGTGGTAACAAGGAAATGGTTTAAGGTAGTGTATGGTTAGGAGTGGTTGTGGGCGCACGGCACTAGGAGGTGCTAGGGTTGGCGCCACTTTGGGTTGGTGATTAGGGTTTGGGAAGGAAGGTTGGTCGGCTAGGGTTTGGACAAGGGTGATGCTAGGGTTTGGTTGGTTTAGGAATGGATAAGGTAAGTTGGAAAGATGGAAGGAATCTTTTAGTGATGAGGGAAGTTTGAAGTTGAATTTGAATTGGATGAAGTCAAGTCTCCTAAAAGGAAGGAATCACCTTAGGGAGCCTTGAGAGATTTTAGGGATTGGATGAGTGATTGGAGGGATGGAGTGATTCTAGGGAAGTTCCTAGAATTATGGGATTGGATAAGTGATTGGAGGGATGGAGTGATTCTAGGGAAGTTCCTAGGATTATGGGATTGGATTGGATTGAGTCAACTATCCTTGAATTAAGGAAAGTTGCCAAAGAGGACTCTTGATGGATGGCTATGTCAATGGATTAGATGAGGGACTTGGCTAGGGTTTGTGTTTAGGGTTTTGGAGTTGGGGTATGGATGTGGTCGGCTAGGGTTGGCCGAACAAGGTTAGAGAGTGATTCTAGGAAGTTGCTCCTAGAATCAAGGAACTCAATGTGGAAGTGATTTGGCCGAGAATGGTGAAGTGTTTGGGTCAACTAGGGTTCCTAAATTATAGGAACACAAGTTTGGTAAGTGGAATGGGTGGCTAGGGCAAATTCAAATAAGGCAAGTGATTGCCGAAATTTGAATTTGAATTCAAATTGGGAGTGGGTTTCGGCTAGGGCAAGTTTGATGGAGGGAAAAGTTTATGGAAGGTTTGACAAACTTAAGGAAAGGATGACAAACACTAAGGTGGTCGAAATTTGTGTTTGGTTTGGATTGAATGGATGTAATGGAATGGATGACACCAATGAACAATGGATGAACACTACGAATGAATGGACTCAACAAAGAATGTGAAGACTCTTTTTATGATTTAGAGATATTTTGATGTGCAAGAAAAATATATGAACAAGATGAAGAACATATATGAACAAGGATAGATAATGGATGAACAAGATAATACTTCAACTATTGATTCACGGATTGCACAATAATTGAAATAAACCTCATATATTGATGAACACAACTTGGATTCACGAATTGCACCAAGTTGCAAGATAGATGGAATGAACCACACCTATTCACGAATTGCAAGGTGTGATCCTCTCTTTGGGATTCACGAATTGCACCCAAAAAGCCCAAGTGCTCTAGCACCGAAATATGATCTCAAGAACAAAAGTCTACCCACTAGGGAATTTGCCAAAAGATGTGAATGCAAAGACTAAGGGTCCTATTTATAAGGATAACAAGTTGGAAACCCCCAATAGGTCCCTTGGAAAATAAATAATTAAATAAAGATTAATAATAAAAATTAACCTAGTTGGCATGGGCCAAGTTGACCCATGGCATGCATGAGCCCATGGGTGGGTTAGCCTGGCTGACAGGGCCCTGGGCTGGTCTGGGGCGCTGGGGCGCTGGGCGTGCTGGGGCGCGCGCGCGGGCGAGGCGTGCGCGCGGGGTGCGGGCGAGGCGTGCGCGCGCGGGCGCTGGAGAGGCGTGCGGGCGCTGGGGCGCTGCGCGCGCGGGGCGCTGGCGAGGAGTGCGCGCGCGGGGCGCGCGCGCGCGGCATGCGCGCTGGGCTGCGCGTGCTGTGCGCGCTGGCCATGCTGAATGGGCTGGTTTGGTCGCCAACCTCCTTGGGCACTCTGGGCCTGTCAAGGCAGGTCCCATGGCATGCCCATGGGCCTGTTTTGGGACTGTCTAACCTCGTCTTGACTTGGCTAGTGGCTTGACCATGGGCCACATGACATGGGTTCCTATCATTCCCCCTCCCTTCAAGAACATCCTTGCCCTCAAGGATTAAATTTGAAAATTTCCATGTTCTCTCCTCATTCTCTTTCTTAGCCATCCCCATGGCTAAACAATGTGCCCCTCCATTGTCCACTTTTTCTAGCATTGAGACCTTACCCGACTTGGTCTCTTTGGAAGATAAAGTTGCCCATACATTCTTCTTGGACCCTAGCTTGAATTCCATGGTCCTCTTGTTGTAGTCAAGCACTATCCTTCCAAGGCCCTTGAGCCATGGAGTGCCCAATACCACATCAAGCCCTACCAAAGGAAGAACATGTAAATCCGCCACTACTTTCACTCCTTGCACATTCATGTTTACTTCCTTCACCAACCCTTCACATTTCATTTTATCCCCGCTTGCCATCCTCACATCAAATGGCTCTATAGAAATTGGCTTCAACCCAACCTTGGCAACAATATTAGTATTGACAAAGTTGTGTGTGGAGCCACTATCTACCAACAACGGAACCTCACATGCCCCTATCCATGCCATCACCCTCAAGGAGGTATGCTTTTGGGTCCCCATCAATGTATTAAGGGACAACTCGGCCTCTTTATTATTTGTTTTTACTTTGGCCTCTTCTTGATCGGACTCCTCACTACATGTTTCCACATGGTATTCATCTTCCTCCTCCACACTCCTCTCATCAACCAACATGTACACTTGTCCCGATCCGCATTTATGCCTAATGCCCCATTTGTCTCCACACTTAAAACAAAGGCCCATTTTTATTCTCTTTTGTACCTCTTCCCTTGAAAGCTTTTTCACTTCAATTTGTTTAGACTTAGAAGCACTCCCCATTTCCTCCTTACCTTTCCAAGGAACATTGGTTTGCAAGGGTGTAGTAACCTTACTCCCCACTTCCTTAGATTGGCGTTTCTCCATATTAGTGCTCTCTTCTAGGATCTCCGCCATTCTCATTACTTCTTGAATCTTAGAGGGTTGCTTTAGCTTAATCTCCTTGGCTATCCAAGGCTTCAATCCATCCACAAACGTGCCCACAAGGGCCTCCTCGGACCAACCTCTCACAAGGGTTTGGAGTTGCCTAAACTCCTCGATGTAAGCATGCACCTTGCCTTCTTGCCTCAACTTGGCAAGTTGGCCATGATGGTTAATGGTTGGGGATGGCCCAAATTGCATTAGAAATTCTTTTTCAAAGGCCGTCCAACCCAATCTTCTCCTCTCTTTCTCATATTGGTCCCGGATCCACCTCCACCACTTACTTGCTTTCCCCTCCAAATAAAAACACGCCGTCGACACCCTCTCATGTCTAGGCACCTCATATGTATGGAAGTAGTGGTCAACCTTATCAAGCCATTCATATGGATCTCCCCCATTAAATTTGGGAAAGTCCACCTTTGGCCTCTTAGGTCCCCGGTCATAAGCCCGGTTTCCCCTTCTATTTTCATGGTGGTCAACATCATACCCTCTCTCATGATGGTCTCTTCTTCTCTCATAATGATCACCACGGTAATAAGGCCTCCCATACTCTTGCTCATGCTCAAACTCGGCCTCATAGGCTTCCTCTCTTGGTGGTCTCTCAAGCCTTACATCTTGTACTCTTCTCTCACACTATGGGTTCTAGTGGGATGGTCAACATTTGGAATCCACCTCTCAACAACCACTCTATTGTTTTCAACTCTACCACCCCGTCTCAACTCATGTTGTGGTAGCTCACGTATGGATCCCGTGACACTTGTCTCGGCCCCATCCACAAAGGCATCATGCCCTTGCCTATTAGGACTATGTGTGGGCCTTTGACCATTAGTTTCCACCATTCTCCTCTCAAGCCTCTCAAGACTTGCATTGGTCTCTCTCTTATGGGTCTCCACGTCCCTTCTATTCTCCTCAACCGCACGGTTGGTAGCATTCAAGGCCATGGTAAATTCGGCCAAGGTAGTCTTGACCTCATGGATAAGGTGGTCAAGCCTTAAGCCTTGCCTTTCTATGACCTCTATACGTTCCCGGTTGGAAACACCTTGTTCCTCCTCTTGAATCACACGACTCATGGCTAGAAAATTAGTGGGGCTTTCTCTTGGTTCACAAGTCCAACCTTGGGTCCCCCACCTTCCAAAGTGGTCGACCCCTCTTGCACAAGAAGGTCCAACCTTGGGTCTTCCACCACTTGTGTGGTCGACCCCTCCAAGCAAACTACTACTTTCTCCTCCTCAACCCCCAAACTTCAATTTCACAATCAACAAGAATATATGGGATCCAACGAGGGTCTCCCCCAACAAATTCACAAGGGTTTAAGTTAACGCGTTGTTTACCTCTTGGAGAAGTGAGCACTTCTCAAAATTTACCAAACAAGAATCCTCTCAATGAAAGCACCATAAATGTTAGGGACCCCGGTCAAGTCCCCAAACACTTGCCTCGCTAATCCAAAGATTGCCTCAAAGTGACCGAGTCATAGTTCTTCTCTTGCTTGGTCCACGTCCAATGATGGTCAAGGTGACCAATAGGTTAAGATGAGATGGTGAGGTTAGGCGTTTAGGCTAGAAGGATGGTGGTAACAAGGAAATGGTTTAAGGTAGTGTATGGTTAGGAGTGGTTGTGGGCGCACGGCACTAGGAGGTGCTAGGGTTGGCGCCACTTTGGGTTGGTGATTAGGGTTTGGGAAGGAAGGTTGGTCGGCTAGGGTTTGGACAAGGGTGATGCTAGGGTTTGGTTGGTTTAGGAATGGATAAGGTAAGTTGGAAAGATGGAAGGAATCTTTTAGTGATGAGGGAAGTTTGAAGTTAATTTGAATTGGATGAAGTCAAGTCTCCTAAAAGGAAGGAATCACCTTAGGGATCCTTGAGAGATTTTAGGGATTGGATGAGTGATTGGAGGGATGGAGTGATTCTAGGGAAGTTCCTAGAATTATGGGATTGGATAAGTGATTGGAGGGATGGAGTGATTCTAGGGAAGTTCCTAGGATTATGGGATTGGATTGGATTGAGTCAACTATCCTTGAATTAAGGAAAGTTGCCAAAGAGGACTCTTGATGGATGGCTATGTCAATGGATTAGATGAGGGACTTGGCTAGGGTTTGTGTTTAGGGTTTTGGAGTTGGGGTATGGATGTGGTCGGCTAGGGTTGGCCGAACAAGGTTAGAGAGTGATTCTAGGAAGTTGCTCCTAGAATCAAGGAACTCAATGTGGAAGTGATTTGGCCGAGAATGGTGAAGTGTTTGGGTCAACTAGGGTTCCTAAATTATAGGAACACAAGTTTGGTAAGTGGAATGGGTGGCTAGGGCAAATTCAAACAAGGCAAGTGATTGCCGAAATTTGAATTTGAATTCAAATTGGGAGTGGGTTTCGGCTAGGGCAAGTTTGATGGAGGGAAAAGTTTATGGAAGGTTTGACAAACTTAAGGAAAGGATGACAAACACTAAGGTGGTCGAAATTTGTGTTTGGTTTGGATTGAATGGATGTAATGGAATGGATGACACCAATGAACAATGGATGAACACTACGAATGAATGGACTCAACAAAGAATGTGAAGACTCTTTTTATGATTTAGAGATATTTTGATATGCAAGAAAAATATATGAACAAGATGAAGAACATATATGAACAAGGATAGATAATGGATGAACAAGATAATACTTCAACTATTGATTCACGGATTGCACAATAATTGAAATAAACCTCATATATTGATGAACACAACTTGGATTCACGAATTGCACCAAGTTGCAAGATAGATGGAATGAACCACACCTATTCACGAATTGCAAGGTGTGATCCTCTCTTTGGGATTCACGAATTGCACCCAAAAAGCCCAAGTGCTCTAGCACCGAAATATGATCTCAAGAACAAAAGTCTACCCACTAGGGAATTTGCCAAAAGATGTGAATGCAAAGACTAAGGGTCCTATTTATAAGGATAACAAGTTGGAAACCCCCAATAGGTCCCTTGGAAAATAAATAATTAAATAAAGATTAATAATAAAAATTAACCTAGTTGGCATGGGCCAAGTTGACCCATGGCATGCATGAGCCCATGGGTGGGTTAGCCTGGCTGACAGGGCCCTGGGCTGGTCTGGGCGCTGGGGTGCTGGGGCGCTGGGGCGCTGGGGTGCTGGGGCGCTGGGGCGCTGGGGCGCTGGGCGTGCTGGGGCGCGCGCGCGGGCGAGGCGTGCGCGCGGGGTGCGGGCGAGGCGTGCGCGCGCGGGCGCTGGAGAGGCGTGCGCGCGCGGGCGCTGGGGCGCTGGCGAGGAGTGCGCGCGCGGGGCGCGGGCGAGGCTTGCGCGCGCTGGGCGTTCTGCGCGCTGCGCGCGCGCGCGGCATGCGCGCTGGGCGCGCTGTGCGCGCTGGGCTGCGCGTGCTGTGCGCGCTGGCCATGCTGAATGGGCTGGTTTGGTCGCCAACCTCCTTGGGCACCCTGGGCCTGTCAAGGCAGGTCCCATGGCATGCCCGTGGGCCTGTTTTGGGACTGTCTAACCTCGTCTTGACTTGGCTAGTGGCTTGACCATGGGCCACATGACATGGGTTCCTATCAGGCTGTCTGTGCATGGCATGATTGCACTCATCTTCGGCACGTCTCCATTTTCAGCACTACGATATTCTAATACGACATTATTATTAAAATTAAGGAACATAAAAGTACCACAATAGGCTGCTAACCACGTTCGTCCGAGGCCAATGCTACTGTTAGCTATCATGCTCTCAACATTTATGTGCTTTTTTTTAGCTGTTTATTACTTTTACATTTGTTGGTATGTAGTCATCTTCCTTAATTTACATATTTGAGATTGCGGTAAAAAATACAGTTTATAGCTCTAAGATTTATAACTTAAGTAATAAATTTTATTATTAAAAAATTATTTACTGTTTGATAATCATATGTTTAAAATATTTTGAAACATGTTACATTTATTTGAAAACAAATTAAAAAAATATTTTATGATATATAAATGATGCTTATTTGATTTTTTTTAAAAAAAATATGATTATATCTTTGAAAGTTTGAAAATTGTAATTATCTAAAAAATGTATGATTACTTTTGCCCATTGACAGTATTTTTAAAATTTGAATTATTTTTCAAAAAAATACGTTTGAGGAAAAAATGATACTTTTTTTAACTTATTTTATATTAAAAAATATTTTAATATATAACACTAAACCAATCTAAATTTTTTATTAAATTTTTTAAAGATATTTTAATCACTTTTTAGAGGACTTATAACGCAAGTCAAACAGACACTTTAAAAATTGTGAAGGGAGAAAATCTCTCATACTGGGCCAAAGGATGGGCCCAAATCACAACCCAGATATGTGGCCTGGGTCGGTCTAGGCTAGAGGCAAGGCCCAGCCATATCACATGGACTAAGTCAAACAAACAACCTGGATCAAGGCTCGGGCAGGAGAGAGACCCGGGTCGGGCCAGGCTGACGAGATAGAGGACGAAGGCAAGGCTTGAGAGGGAAGGGACATGGCATACACCACCAGATGGAAGGGACCTGAGATAGAAAGCATGCCGCATTTAATGCAGCCCAAGGCAGAAACCATGCTGCATTGAATGCAGCCTAGAGCTGAAGGTGTATCGCATTCAATGCAGCCCAGAGCCGAATGTATGCAGCATTCAATGCGACCCAAGGCCCGAGCAACACACAGCAAGCCTGGGCTCTTCACGGCTTGACAAGGTGACGACCAATGTTTTGAATACTGTACTGGATGACATACCAGTCAAGGCACTGGAACGAAATATTTCGGTACCGGTACTGTTTCGTATATCGTTTCGGGATAGTCGATATATGAATAAATTATATATATAAATTATATATAAATACATATATATATAAATTATAAATAGTCTAATTTGAATTGGAGGTAAAAAAAATAAGCTTGTAGTTTGAAAAAATGAAAAAATAAATAAATTAAAGGCCGAAATACAGGCCAGTACAGGCCGGTATTGAGCTGGTACGAAACACATAGGATACCTGTACCAGCCACTGGGCTGGTACAAAAAATTTCGACCGTACCAACTGTACGAGACGAAATTAAAAACACTGGTGACGACACAAGAGCAGCTCGGTGAATCAACAATATATGCGTATTATCTCCTGCTATGCAACACCCCACTATGGTATGGTAGGGATCTAATCGGTAATTATAAATAGAACACTACCAGCAGCAGATAAGATAATAATCTTTAATCAGTCAATTTATCGCTATTATCTTCATTACTGTTTTATCATATTTTTCATCATACTGACTTAAGCATCGGAGGATTAACGGACCCCAAGGTCCCTCCTTAGTAATTACTTGTGCATGTAATCGCTCGTATACCGGGGATGTGAAGTTATCCAGGCCCGTGAAACACGACATTATAAAAAATTATGATTAATTTCTAACAGATGGATTTTCCTCATGCAATCGAGCAATAAAGATGCGCATTCGACACAGGAGCCAATGTACTTATAAATATTAGAGAAAATAGTGAAAACCACGGAAATTTTTTATACGAAATGATCATTATCTCAATTGGTCAAATACCCCTAATCTTTGGAGAACCGATTCTCGTGGTCCAAATCAAGGTGCTAAAAAAGGTATCAAAATCAATGACCCTTGATGCATCGTGCTGCTACATTTTTTTTTTCCTTTTCATAAATCATAATTCATAAGTTGTGGTTTTCTTAATAAGTAATTCTACATACAACCGAAAAGTGCGTAAACGCCGCGTAACCGCTTTGAAAATGAGTGGGGTCCATTATTAAAAAATTAATTTTTTTTCATGTGGGTCTCATATTTTATTCACTTTTTTTAAAGCGATTATGCGGCGATTGCACAATTTACGGTTGCAAATATCTTTTCTCTTTCTTAATTGGCTGAAATGAATTACCATATATATAAAAAAAAGATTATAAATGAATTACATAAAAAATTTCTATAACAAGAATATATGCTAATATGATAAGAAAAAGGGAGGATGAAATTCAAAAAAGTTAAACTGAATTAAAATGATTTATATATTTTAGAGTGTACAAATTTTACACATTTTCATTAAAATAATTGAATAAATATGATAAAATTCACTATTTTTACACACTAATATGTGTACGCTTAAATAGAATTACAAAAATTGATCAATCACATATTAGTATGTGGTTTAAGAAATTATAAGTAGAATTTTTTTAATAATAAATCTCACTTTTTTATTTATTTAAAGAAAGTCTACAAGATTTTCCCACCTAATTATAATGAATGTAGATTGAAAGAGTTTTCTCCTTAATATTAAAATCCAAATTTGTAGAAATAATAAAATGGAGAACTTTTTCATTAATTCTACCAAAAAAAAAAATAGTTATAAAAAAGTTAAAAGGAATATTTTTTTTAAAAGAAAAAAGAAAAAAAAGAGGTTTTAATTTAGAAAATGATAGGATCCCGCTGGGGATTCCGATCATTTATCCCATAGTGATTAAGAAAATGTTATTTAATAATATTGTAAATTTTTTTCTTTTTTTTAAAAATTTAAAAGTGTTAAAAAAATGATGTGAAAAAAAATAACAATATTATTAAATAATATTTTCTTAATCACTACATAAAAAAAAGCGGGATTGTGGGATGGATTGCCCTTTTAATTTGAGTAATGCTAGAGAGAAACCATTATAGCAGTGCACATTTCGCACTCACTGCGTGTTTGCTTCTAATTGATTGTTCCCAACACTCACTTAGGGAGATGTGTGATCTAGATGATGCCACATCATATGTACAAAATGGATGCTCCTAATATTAACTTATATCTATATTTATTCTTAATTTTGATAAGCGGGATATGAATCTTATGATAAAGGGAGCTGAAGCCTGTACTGGCAGAAGATTGGGTGGGTTCATCGAGCGCTTAACAGCAATTGTTTTCCCGTCTCAAAGCTTGGGTCCCACCCGTTATCCCTTCCCTTTTTTTCTTTCTCCGAGCAATTAGGGCTTAAAGGCTACACCCTGGATTTCAATTTCAATTTCAATTTCCATTACATGAATTCTGAATCTTTGAGGGTTGGGTTTTTCTTCGAAACAGATGGAGTCTTGATGGTGATCTCTCTTCTGGAGCAGGAAGAACGACAAGACTGAGACTCGAGAGAGAGGGCATCATTGAAGTTTGACGAGTCAGTGGTGGAGATCCGGGGCTTCTCTGGTGGAAATGAGCGCTTCCAGGTTCATAAAGTGTGTCACGGTCGGTGACGGCGCCGTCGGTAAAACCTGCATGCTGATATCGTACACCAGCAATACCTTCCCCACGGTGAGTCCCTGTTTCGTAATGCATGCTCTCACTCTGCTCCTTTTCGTTTCTATTTTTCGGAAATTTTTCGATCCTTCTGCACGCCCATGTTCTTGGATGGTTCTTTCTAGGAGAAGTTAGATTCATTCCCAATTCTCCATTTCGTTTTTGCGAAAAGAAGAAGGTAAAGAAAAAGAGAGAGCTTTCCTTTAAAATCGAGGGACATTTGTATCTGCTATTTTTTTGGACTCGGATGGACTTTTCCCTTTGGGAGTTTACATCAGAAAGAACTTGACAACCTCATCCTTTTCCATACCTAAACCATGATTCAGGAATTCCTAGTTGAAAAACTGAATGTAACAATGATTAGCAGATTATCGTCTGCGCTTTGTACGGTGGCAAACTATCATTGCTTATTATAGTATGAATCAATAAACCGGACAATGTTTTTTTGATATTAGACTCCAGCAGTTACACTTACTTTTGTGTGCGATTCATACAGCTGGGCTTTTCCCTTGTCATGTCTATATGATGGTACTCTTTCCTTGATTATTCAAGACACTCTTTGCTGAGTGGCTTCACACTCTAGTAGTTTAGATTTGTAGTTTCCTTATTTTGATTGTGGTAGAACTTTTTTTTTTGATAAGTATGTGGTAGAATTTTTTTTTTGATAAGTAAAAATATATTAATATCAATAGGTGTAACCAAGTACACTGAGTGTATACAAGAGAGAACACCTAGCCCATAATAGAGAGCCCCTAAATGAACATCGCCCGAAGATGGAGAAATTAGAAACCTATCCAATATACACCAAGTCCTATTGGGACAAAACACGCCTTCCCAAAGCAAAGCAAGTTACTGTAACTACGCCAACCCTTTGTCGCCCACACAATTAATACTCCACCTGAATTATCTTACGAGGACTGAGGAAGGCTTTATGCCTTACCTCTAGTCCTCCCTCGACTTTGTACTACCTCCTTTTGCGTCGTAGTTGATTTCCCAAGTAAGATGCTTTAACTCTCTGCTCTTCTTAAATCTTGATTTTGTTTCAAGCGAGTGACCTGCCTCAATTGCAGTGAACAATGTTGTGAATTGGTCGTCAAATCCTCCACAAGTAATCCCCTCACACTGCTGTATCTCATTAACCTTTCGCAAAACTCAATCTGAAGATGATCCAACTATATTGTTTAATGGAGGAAGAGATAACAAGGGGGCAACATCTTCCCCAGACACAGTTCCCAACTAAACACCAGGTCCTAAACATTCATCCTCGCAATGCACCAGCGACAAACCCATATTCAAATCCCGTATCTCCTAAAAAAATCCATTGGTTCTCTCCAATGGTAAGGTCATGGTCATCGTTGGAGACTCTGGGTTGGCAGCAAGTCCCTTCACCTCTGACGATCCTTTATGTGCAACTTCGACGGACCCTACATCTCATTCAAACCTCGGTGTTATACCATTTTCCTTCAACTTCGATGTGGGAGCCATAGTTTTTTCGGGGAGAACATTGACCAATGGTGTAACACCGACTATCGGTCTTTCCTGTGTCACCTGTGGCGAAGGGCATTCCATTACGGATGTCTCTACGCCGATACCTAACGTAGAACCCACTTCAAATAACCCCGTTTTCCTTTTGACCTGCCACACTCTCCTAGATTTGGTTATAGGGACATGGCTGAATCCGATTTTCCATTTTCCTTTATCTGAGTTTAAATAATTCGGACCTATCTTAGGCTTGTTTCTTACGCCCCTGTTGCCTCTAGCTGAAAGCAAGTTTATTTTCGTAGACAAGAAAGTGATCGCTGCCTTCAACTCGACAAGCTGGGTTTCCATCTCCTTTAATGTATTGTGCATCACGACAAGCTGGTTCTGAGCTTGTGTGATCTGCAAGCCACTTTCACAGTTCCCCTCACTCTGAGTCACCGAAGCATGACCCATCTTCAGAGCTGTCGCATATGATCGTCTCGCCACCATGGTTGTGCCTGGGTCTTTTTGTTTCAACTCCAAGTTGATGTTCTCATGACCGAATGTCCACTTTCCATCAGCATGAAAGGAAAAAAAATGCCCGCGGCTTTGTGTAATTCAACAGCAAACTTCTCCCAACCCAGACCTTCATACCCTTCAGGAATGACTACAACACTCCTCCGGCACCTACCATGCACGTTGGAGCATCGTTGAGCCACGAATGCTCTGTTTCCTACGTGCAAATGTTTTGTGAAATTCGAATTTCTTCCCGCCTGTAGTACTGCTTCCACCGTAGCCGCCAGCCATCCTATACCACTTCGACCCATAGCTACAGACCTCCAAACCCTTCTACTCCTCTCTACAATTTTTAATGAGGACCTCCATGCTTCTGGTAAAAACTCAAAAGCCTTTGATTCCACCCAAAAGTGCACCATCTGACCCATATTAAGTTCAAACCTTCGATTTCAGATGCAAGGGCTTCCCAAGCTGAAGGACTTTCCAATCTTCATTCCTGTTGAATGTTTATGCAAAGATACTAGCACAAGCTTTAGTGCAGATACGAGCACAAGCTGCGAGAGGGACATGACTGAAGAGCTATGGAGCCCAGCTGCGGATAGGGCTCTCGGGACAGACAAATCTTGACGCTGGAGTACTCCTAGCAGACTTGCCGGAAGCCGGCGACTCTTTTTGTGTCAACTGCACGGCCAACAAAGCCGTCGGTAGTAAGTGCCACTACACACGGACTCACTCTGAAACACGACAGAGAGAAAAACTTGCAAAAGTCCAGGTCATTGGAGGGAGGACCGACGCCGGACGACCCTCATCGAAGTTGTCGGGGCCCTTCGACCTTGTCTGTGACAGTGGTGAGGTGTCACACACTGGCTAGGGTGGGTGAAGGGTGGCGGCGGGTTTGGGTGCCTTAGGGTTTTCTCTCTCCGTGCATAGTCAAGTCTTGGCTGATTCACTAGCTTCTATATGTGGTAGAAAATACTTGTCACCAAACCCACTTTTTTGGTTTGGAAATAGTTAATTGGGTGTTTCATTTGTGAATAATTTTTCCTCTTAACATTATTCATTTCCAAATAGTGTTACACTGTCTGCTTTCTTTAAATGTGCTTCTGGTTAGAAGTTATGGATTATTATATCACAAATAGAGTCCATGTCATCATCGTAGTTGGCATTATTCAGTTACATTAACCACTTTCCCGCCTCTACTATTGTATATAAAAACGGAGTGCTCCTGTAAATTAATTTATTCAGTACAATCAGTTCCCTTTTCTTCCAGTTTATCTGTTTAACTATCTTGTTTGTTCATTGTCATTGATAATAGGACTATGTGCCAACAGTTTTTGACAATTTCAGCGCTAACGTTGTTGTGGATGGAAGCACTGTTAACCTTGGGTTATGGGATACTGCTGGTAGTTATACAACCATCCTTGTGAGATTTCCTTGATCGTTACCATTTTATTCCATATTCACGAGGTTTTGAATTAATGGGGTTTTGGACAGGTCAGGAGGATTACAATAGGTTAAGACCCTTGAGCTATCGAGGTGCAGATGTCTTTATACTTGCTTTCTCTCTCATAAGCAAGGCCAGCTATGAAAATGTTGCTAAAAAGGTTTCAACTTCTTGAATCAACTTCTTCGTTTTTGTATTTGTTCTAGAAATTCTATTCTTCCTATGTTGGATGTATGCATTTCTATGGGATGATAAATTCTATTCTCTTTTGATTTTTCCATTTTCAGTGGATTCCTGAACTAAGGCATTATGCACCTGGTGTTCCAATAATTCTTGTTGGAACAAAGCTCGGTAGGATTTATCTCATCCCTTCTTATTACCAACATTGATCTGTTTACTGTTTTTCATCCAATTCGTTGCATTTCATAATTGCTGTGGCTTTTTTGTATCAAATTTTAATGTAGATGGTCATCTTTGTTAGTAGGATGCTTATCTTCAAGACGCTGGGAAAACTTCTTCATTTCTGTTGCTTATTGATGTAGTGGTGGCAAGTGATGTTGCTAAGGCACTTTTTTCTTTTTGGTGGTGGCTATGATATTAAATTTTGCATTTATTTGTTCAGCAAGTTCAATTGATCACTCTTATGAACATTGGAAAACCCTGATTTGGTATGAAATTGAAGGTCTTTTGAAATTTAGGAACTTTGAGCTCTAGAAAATACTTGGGTCTTCTGGAGGGTACAAAAACAAAGGAGAAAGATGTCACATGGTTGGTCTGCCTTCAGTGACAGAGTGCTCACATATTAGGCATGGATATGGATGCTGGTGTGGTCGAGAGAATTGAACTTGGAGTTATGACTTATGAAAGTGAGTAGTGGAAAAAAAATGCAGAGGGAGGTGAGAGGTTATTTCTGCTAAGGAGAAAAGTGTACAGAAGATATGGAGCACAAGATTCCAGCAAACAAGGTTGGGGCATTGGGTATAGGATATAGATTGTAGAGATTTTGAGCCAAAGACACTTGTATTATGTGGACAAATTTACAAGCATTGATGCTTCATTTCATATCGCTGGACAATATTAAGGGTAACTTAATGTTGTTTGTAAATGATAGATATTATATCTTTGTAACTAAGAAAGTGAGCAATCGAATGGCGTGGCTATGCATGCTCATACTGGTGTGGAAGATATTCATTTTGCTGAGAACTCCCAAGAACTTTATGAACTTTTTAAGTGATACAACACTTAAGGGGTGCTGGTTAATTTCCCTAATTCCCCTTGCTCTTAATGTCACTCTATATTGTGTAAACTTGACTCTTGCAAATGACTCTGATTTATGTTTTCCTGTCAGTTCTTTTATTTTTGATTAGTAAGTTTCCTTGTCAATTTGTAATCTGGAGTTTTTCTTTCTGGCCGCTTTTGAATTTTCTTGACCTTATTCATAAAAGATGAACTTGTTTTTATTATTAGTTCCATTTGTCTGCCAGATCTTCGGGATGATAAGCAGTTCTTTATTGACCATCCTGGTGCAGTGCCTATTACAACAGATCAGGTAAAGTTTATCACCCTTTATATTCCTGTTTTAGTTGGTCAACGATATTCTCAACATATGGTTTGACTTTCATTTCTTGCCAAAGGGAGAAGAGCTTAGGAAACTGATTGGAGCTCCTGCCTACATTGAGTGTAGTTCAAAAACACAGCAGGTATGTTTTCTTCATTTATACTTTTTTTTTTTAGCAGAAAATTTGTTGATATCTCGTGGTATTGATTGGACTTATGTCACCTTGTAATTGCAGAATGTTAAGGCAGTTTTTGATGCAGCCATTAAAGTCGTGCTCCAGCCGCCTAAGCAAAAGAAGAAGAGAAAGGTACAAAAGGCTTGCTCCATATTGTGATCCGGGAGCGATTCTATTTGACATTGGAGACAATGACCCGCCAGCCTATTACTTGCAGTATGACTGTCTTGTCTGTGTCTGTATGTCGACGGTATCTTTCATATTCTATATTCTATGTCCTCTGTAAGGAAGCAGCAAGCTGGTTGTGTATAGTCTTAATTGACTCACATGCTAAGGATCTGTGTGAATGTGAAAGCATGAGGTTAGTAGTTTCTGGCTTTATCTGTTAACATGACCTGTAACTGATTACAAGTATTACTTGTTGGCCCATTACAAGTCGTGTTTATTTTTTTATTTTTTCTCTGTACTGCAGAGGTTGGATGCTTTAAATGTTTTTTTATCATGTTGACAGATGTCATCACACAAACGTGATCCTTGAGTTGGCTGTGCACGGCCTTTTAATGGATTTATTATATGAAAAATGCCATAAACTACACCACCATTTTATCGATATTCGAATGTTGCATGTCTAATAACATTTGAATCAACCCTTCAAATTCTGAAGCTTACAGAGTGGACCATTCATGATTAATGAATTATTACTAATAAATAAAATTGTAAGGAACTTGT
Source organism: Juglans cinerea (assembly GCA_961763995.1). Classification (NCBI taxonomy): domain Eukaryota; kingdom Viridiplantae; phylum Streptophyta; class Magnoliopsida; order Fagales; family Juglandaceae; genus Juglans; species Juglans cinerea. Next base: position 22,354,022 of record CAUIVZ010000012.1, on the reverse strand, counting down.
CTGATTTCAACTTTAAAGTAATGGTATATATAGTTTTAGGTGTTTAAATTTTGTACACTCCTTTTGAAAATAGCTGGAGTCCGACATTAATAGAGTAATTTTTTTATGTAGATTTTAAATTTATCATTTTTTTTAAAAAAAAATGAGTGTACAGAATTTGTACGCAATAAGGTTGTAAATATCATTTCTTAGTTAGTGGGATGAAAGTAAATATCATTTCTTAGTTAGTGGGATGGAAGTGGACATGGTCAAATTGTACCGTCTCATTGCCTATTTTCTTACTACCGTTTTTTGGGTTATCTGCAGCATTGGCAATTAAATTCTCAGTTGACTGCCCGCCGGACTAAAAGCAACTTAGGTCCATGTTAGCTTTCTCATGTTCATCTTAAAAAGAAATGCTTATCAATGATCTTTATGAATCGACCATTAGAATCTTGGGTGTTTAACATAAAATTTATAGGCATTTGGTGCTACACCCACAGAAGCTTCTACCAATTTTTTCCATCAATGATGTAATTTTTTTTTCTTTTTTTTTTCAAATATTTTAAAACCCTTTAAACATTTTTAAAAATAAAAAAATCACAAAATTATTAAAAAATATTTTCTTAACCATTAAGTAAAAAAATGTGTACAAAATTTCAGTAGCTCTATGATTTCTCGTTATAATATGTAAAAGTCAACATTAAACATATATGAGTTTGAAGAGGTCACAAAGTCTTTGCAAACAGTGCGGTTGACTTAAGAAAACACGAGAGATCATACCAATTATTTGACTCTATTCGGGCTGATAAGAAAAATTGTTGGGACTTCTCACCAATTTCTAATGTATTTATCTTTTATATTCGTAATAAAATTTTACATAAGAGAAATGTTTAACTCAAAAGAGAATTATAAAAAATCACTTTACAAATTGATGTTCAAACTTACTCTAAAATTAAAAATAAATTTTATAGCATGATATATCACATCAAAATCAAATTAATTTATGAGAAATAATATTTATAGTCGTTGAGTATGTAAGCATTGCACAATCCTTTTGAAAAAAGTAAACAAATACGAGACCTACATAAAAAAATTAATTTTTAAATAGTAGACCATACTCTTTTTTAAAAGAATTATGCAACACTTACGTACTCCACAACTATCAACTGTATCTATCATTACTCATAATTTATATAATTCCATTTATAATTTTTTTGAGTAATGCTACATATAGTCGTGGAATGCGCAAATGCCGTGCAGTCGCTTTGAAAAAGAGTGGGGTCCACTGTTAAAAAATTAATTTCTTTTCATGTGGATCTCATATTTATTCACTTTTTTCAAAGTGATTGCACGGCACTTGTACACTCACGACTGCAAGTATCATTTCTCAATTTTTTTTTATTGCTCAACTTTCAGCAACAACCTTTTGTTGATGCAAAATAATGATAAGATTAGCCATAATCGCAGCTGTATCACCTAGCCGTGAGACTAACCTTCCCCGGATAGTAACTTCCCTGCCAAACGTTCAACTCTCAAACGTTCTTCTAGCTGCGTGGATTCCGGCCCAACCCAGACGGTGAAGGACTGAGAGGGCAAAGATGATGATACCGGACGGAATTGAGGACGAAGAGAAATGGCTTGCCGAAGGGATCGCCGGCATTCAACACAACGCCTTTTACATGCACCGCGCTCTGGTACACTCCCACTATTCTCCTGTTTGTAGCCCCAATCTTTCCTTCCTAGAGAAATCTCCGTCGTAACCTAACTTTCAGAAAATCTCTGATCCTCTCAGGACGCGAACAATCTCAGAGAAGTCCTCAAGTACTCTGCTCAGATGCTGTCGGAGCTTCGAACGTCGAAGCTTTCACCTCACAAATACTACCAACTCTGTAAATATTCTTCTCTTTCTCTTTCTATTTCATTTCACCATTGGATTATTTGAAGTTGTATTTTTTTTTGTGGTCTGCGTGTGTGAGATATGCGAGCGTTCGATGAATTGAGGAAGCTGGAGATGTTCTTCAAAGATGAGAGCAGGCACGGGGTTTCGATCGTTGATCTTTACGAACTTGTTCAGCATGCTGGGAACATTTTGCCAAGGCTGTAAGATTCTTGATCGAAAAATAAATCCTAACCGATTCTTCAGTGTTAAATCATTTGTTTGTATATGCAACAAATTAATCTCTCTTTATTAGGATATGCGACATATATAGATCTGCAAGTGATAGAATGTGGAAGAATTCCTGAACATATTCCCTGTTAATGACTCAACAAATCAAATGGCTATGTTCAAATATTCTCCGTTTCTCCCTTTATTTTGCAAATGATTCCATGCGCACTAACTTCTGAGCTGTGTAATGAGAAATTCATCTAGTTTGTGAAGTTGCCCTCTTTCAAGGAGAAATGTCAAATTACTTTTTTCAGTGCATGTGAAACTCCTTTTATTGATTTACCAGGTATCTCCTGTGTACGGTAGGATCCGTGTACATTAAATCCAAGGAGGCTCCTGCTAAGGATGTCCTTAAAGATCTCGTGGAAATGTGTCTTGGCATTCAACACCCAATACGTGGGCTTTTTTTAAGAAGTTATCTTGCTCAAATCAGTAGAGATAAGCTACCTGATATTGGTTCAGAATACAAAGGGTAAGATGGTTCTTTGATTGGGTCCCTTTCCCTTCTCAAAATGAAGTTGCCGGTTATAGGAGTTAATTGCTTCGTTCTGTGTTTTTATTGCCCAACGTTCTAACTTGTTTGATATTGATGGGATTTTTGCATTCAAAGTTTCTCCATATGACCTATGGCATAAGTTGTTTTCCACACAAAATTTCCCTTGTAGATGAATAATATCTTCCTTTCATGCTCTTTAAATGAACTGGCATAAGAAACATTTTATAATAACTTAAAATCCTAGCCTCACAATTTTTTTGGGACTATCTTTCATGTTCAAGATCACAATATACAATTACTGCAACGAATAGACTTATAGTAAATTTACCGTGTCGGTACGTTCAGTTGTTACTACTTGTATAATGCTCGCAAGCCATGTGGGACCACTTCTAATGTCATGGTGCCAATATTTTTCTGCAGAGATTCTGACACTGTCGTGGATGCTGTAGACTTTGTGCTTCAGAATTTCGTTGAGATGAATAAGCTTTGGGTACGACTGAAACATCAGGTTTGTTGGACATCTACAAACCATTATCCGCTTTTGTGCTTGGACATGCATGGCACCACAGTACTTGCATGCCATAGAGTATAAAATGAGTCATGAAGGCATGATTTTTGGCCATGCAGATGTTATGGTGCTTATGAATCATTCATACTCTTTGGCGATCCTGAGTTGAGGCCTTCAATTGGGCTTTCTGGTCTGCAGGGACCTGGTCGGTTGAGAGAGAAGCTGGAAAAGGAAAGGAATGAGCTTCGTGATCTGGTAATATCTGAAACTGTGACCAGATGAAAAGTTATGTAATAGATTGTGATAAAAGTAATAACCATTTTATTTTTCTCACTTTATTGATAGGTTGGGAAAAATCTCCATGTTCTGAGTCAAATAGAGGGTGTGGACCTCGAAATGTACAAAGATACTGTTCTTCCCAGAATCTTAGAGCAGGTTTATTCTGGTTCTCTTCTCAGAGTTTTTTTTTTAAATTTATTTATATATTTTTGTTTTTATATCTAAATTTTTGTTGTTATTATAATATTACGTTTTCACCTGAGAAGCTTTTTTTATTAGCTCTTAAACTTGCATCAAAATCCTCTTGTGCAGATTGTCAACTGCAAAGATGACCTTGCTCAATATTATCTGATGGATTGCATAATCCAGGTCTTTCCTGATGAGTATCACTTGCAGACCCTTGAGACATTATTGGGTGCTTGCCCCCTGCTTCAGGTGGGTAACATAACATACTGGATATTATTTCGAGTTTCAGGTTTACCTAATTTATTACCTTTAGCTTTGAGTAGAGGAGACACACGAAAATGAGTCAATAATTCCAAACTGGACGCACGTCCTACACCCCATGCTCTAGCTAGTTCCCATGTTTAAGGGGTAGGAGTTTTCAGACCCAGTTTGGGAGGGCTTGATCCTTTTTAAGAGCAGCAGCTCTTTTTTTATTTTTTTTATTTGGAGAAACAACTCCTATTCTTCCTCTTAAAGCCACCTCAAATTCCCAAGCCACTTCACAAAAAGTTGAACCATGGGTTACCAAACATTCTTTTTTGATAAGTAAAAAAGAATGTTTGGTAAGAATTGTTTTTTTGATAAAGGAAAAAAATAATCTTCAAGTGAATTAAATCTTTTAGAAGCTTAAACTCCCTAAACATGAAAATTGCATTAGAATTGATCAGGATCCAAGATTTTTTAAAGACCCATGAACTTTTAAAATTTTCTCCTAGTAGAATTAATGTACAACACTAGATGTGAAGAACATATGCATGCCTACACATCTTTTGATTATCGAACTTTATTATGTCCAGCTTTTCTTTGATTGCCTTTTTCTTCCCTGCAATCCTCTAAAAATATTTTTTATTTGCAGCCAACAGTAGACATCAAAACGGTGTTATCTCAATTAATGGACAGATTATCCAATTATGCTGCTTCAAGTACAGATGTGAGTTATCCATTTGATGTATTTGTGATTAATTCTTTCTCATCTTCTTTGATCACGGCTTCCTTATGTTAGGTATTACCTGAATTTCTTCAAGTGGAAGCTTTTGCGAAATTGAGCAGTGCTATTGGGAGGGTAAGCTTTCTACCACCCTAATATTGTTATTCACTTTGAATGTTATATGAGAAGAGCTCCACAAGCCCAACCATTATGTTTGCAAGGTTGAGTTCCATAAGATTAAATAGTAGATCCCTTGGTACCGTTTTCGTGAAAATTTTAATAAAAATTAATAACAGTGTAGAGAAGTTGAAATCCCATGTGGTGACTATTTTATGAATGGATGATTTTATATGATCATACTCTATATGTAATCTTGTGGAAGTTGAGTTGGAGGGTGCGGGCACACTGTTTCTTCAATAGAATGGTATATGCTCACTCGTGCGGTGGAAAATAGCATTTAGTTCACAACCAGAAAGGAATGGTCTCATAAAACTTAAAGAGGTTTCTGATATCATCACCTCCAAATTGCCAGGGATGTGTCTAAGGCTTCCGATTAGAGCATGCCCATCTGATATATTAGCAATGAGAGAATAGGGTACATGTTTCCGGAAAGATATTATGGAGGAGTTACCTATTGAACAAAAAGATAATATGGAGGAGTCGCCTAGTGATAACATGGTGATTATGGAAATCCAATAAGGGGCTTTAGAACAAAGTACTACACTGGCTGGGTTATTGATATTTGAAGGAAAAAGAGAATCCTACTTTTTTCTTAACTGATTACACATGTTGGGCATGGAAATGCATGGATTATGTTTTAAATTTAACAGCAGCATTTTGCTTCGTTTTTTGTACACGCTATGCATGTTTCCATGTTGATCACTACAATGCAACTGCAGGTGATAGAAGCGCAGGTTGAAATGCCCATTGTTGGAGCCATAACTTTATATGTCTCTCTTCTTACATTTACTCTCCGTGTTCATCCTGATCGGCTTGACTATGTGGATCAAGTACTGGTATGTTTCCTCTTGAAGGTTGTTGTTTATAGCACTCATTAAATTTAAGTTTCACCTAACTATGACATAGTAGGCCTGCTGTTCAACAGAGCAATAAGCATTGATCACTTGTTCTTTGAGCTTCCATTTCCCAATGATTTAATTGCTGAAATTTATACTGACGATTGTTAATTTTTATTATTTTTTAAATTCATTTTTAGGGAGCATTTGTTAAGAAGCTCTCTGGCAAACCAAAGCTTGAGGACAGTAAAGCAAAAAAACAAGTCGTTGCACTTTTGAGTGCTCCATTGGAGAAATACAATGATATTGTGATGGCCCTGACACTTTCTAATTATCCCCGTGTGATGGACCACCTTGATAATGAAACAAATAAAGTCATGGCAATGGTTATTATACAAAGTATCCTGAAAAATACGTCTTGCATCTCTACTGCTGATCAGGTAGGCGTCTTCTCTATTTGTGCTACAATCTCAACTTTTCTTTCTGGAGTATGTGGTTAATATTGTCTTTGTAGGTTGAGGTGTTGTTCGAATTAATTAAAGGACTCGTGAAGGACCTGGATGGAACCGATGTGGAGGAGGTGAAAACACGCCCGCACACACACACACACACACACACACACACACACACACATTGCTGCTAGAATTTTCATCTTGCAAGATAAAGTATTTGAAAATTAACAATTCTATCCTGCTATCAAATCTTCTCAATCCGCAATTTTTTTCCTTGATTTTTTCTTGGGACATTTGATCTTCAACACTTGACGGGGAGGTGTCTTCTTATTCGTTATTTTTTATATAGGTGTCTTCAGTGTTTTAGTTATAACATGTAATGAATTTTCTGTACTTGTGTCTCTCTCCTTTGTGTGTTCCTGCTACAACTAACAATAGCTTGACGAGGAGGATTTTAAGGAAGAACAAAACTCTGTTGCTCGTCTCATTCACATGCTTTATAATGATGACCCGGAGGAAATGTTAAAGGTTAGATTGGTGTCTTGAAATTATTCTGCTTCAGAGCTTTCTTTGGATGCTAATGCTACTGCAATCGCCTAAAATCAACATAATCTTGTAAAATATGCTTTCTGCTTGTTTATAGTAATATGATTCGTGGTGCTCATTAAGAGGATAAGTAATGAGCTAATAGAAATTGAGAGATAAAGAAGCTATGGACTTATAGTGCATTCAAAATCTTATGCTTTGGATTATGAATCAATATTATTCCTGCTATTTTAATTTAGGCATCAAGAGTCAGAACCTTCAAATGATTTCCTTTTTTCCGGTATTTGCTAATCTGGATATTTTCTTTCTTGTAATCTCTGTATCCATCTAGCAGTAGTGCCATGGTCCAACTTTTTCTCATGTTTGCTAGTGGTCTAATGATTCACAGGACACTTCTTTAGATTTTGGGGCATTAAACTCTTGTCATGGCATGATTTTAGTTTCTGATATTATTTTTACTGACCTTCAGATCATTTGCGCCACAAAGAAGAATATAATGAATGGAGGACCAAAACGCCTGCCTTTTACTGTTCCTCCTCTTATACTTTCAGCACTTGGGGTATGTTTCTTACCAACTATGGCAGACTGTTATTTCACTTTTTTTTTTCCATATATATAAATTTCTAGTATGAGATGCCCACAAATGAAGAATCATTTGAGTATTCATCTCTTCGGGCACGAACACTACAGTGAACTGACAATAAGAATTTCTGGTGTGGAAATTTGTCATCAGATGCTTGTTTAGCACCTTTTACACTTTATATAGTCAACAAGGTCGTGTATGGTGTATCTAAGTTCTAGATTTTTTATGAAGACTTCAATGAATGAGTTTGGGGAAAATGCATGTTGCAGTGAGGCCATGGAATTTAACTTGTATAGTGATGGCTCGGATATGTGTGACATCCTTGAAGAATATATATATATATATATATATATATATAAATTACACATTCTTGAGTAAAGGACATACTCGAACTTTGTGCGCATCAAGTTCCGTACAACTTTTTTTTTTTGGGTGAAAGATACTGATTCATATCTCTAGTTCTATAACAGAGATACTGTCATTAGATTGTCAATGAAGGGCTTTGTTTGGAGGTGAGGTGAAGCTCTTAGTGCAAGGCTTACTTGTGACGTGATCATTATTGATGCTAGTTCTTTTGTAACTACAATTGCTGTGACAACCTCACATGCCTCAGGTAGAAGGAAGGAGAAAAAAATTCTGAAAAGGCTCAAGTTGTTGAGATATATCATTACCATATCTACTAGTGATGTCTTATTTAAACTAAATGAAAGAACACAATAAAGAAGAAATACATATAATATTGCTGACAAGACCTTGATATATTTTGAGATATATCAAAATAATTTGCAACATCCTGGTTTTTACTTTTTATGCGGATCCCATATATATATACAAAGGAAAAATGATAAACCTACATTGGTTGATTTGAAATTAGTTGTAAAATAGTTATAGCATTACTCAAAACAGCAGCAGTCATCTATTTCGCACATTGGAGTTTGGTATATACTTGATAGTTGAATTCAGCAGAAGGATTACCTCTTGTGATTGAGCATAGCAGTTAAACTTTGATGGTTTCTCATAAATGGACCCCCAATGTGAGAGCATTTTCAGAAAGTTGTTTATGGCTTGCAGTTGATTAGGCGATTGCAAGGCCAGGAGGGGGATTTAACTGGAGAAGAAGTGCCTGCAACTCCAAAGAACATTTTTCAGATCTTAAATCAGGTGACCTTTGACACATGATATTTGATAGAACTGCTGTGGAAGTCATGTCGTTGTTACATGTTGATTCTGAAAAAAGAGGTCGGCTTTTGTTGTTTTAGGCATGTCATTGTAGACAAATGTACTAATGGGCTTTCTTGACAGGGCTGTCGATTATGTTATGTCTTTTGTTGGATGGTTCTATGTTATTTACCAAAACCTGGTTTAATTTTTTGAGGGGAAAAATAATAGAAAACTTAAATGATTAAAAAAATTCAAAAGGCATCTCGTTTTAAAACTTTCGTTTTTTTGTTTCCTGTGTTCTTTCACTGTGGTAAGTCTGGATTTTTCTTAATTTTTTCTACTCACTCTCTCTCTCTCCTCCCTGGGTGCTTGGAAATGCTTATTTTGCGTGCTTGTACTCTTACCTGTAAGTTGACAATTATAGTTACTTTGTTTTAGGCTATTGAAGCTCTTACCACTGTTCCATCTCCTGAACTGGCATTAAGGTTATACCTGGAATGTGCTGAGGTAAGCCATGCTATGATTCCACAGGAAAAAAAAGATCAGAAAATGAATTATTTTGGAGCTCCTAGAGTTCTTTTCTGGAGCACGAAAATTGATACTTGGTAATACTGTTTTCCAGATTGTGGGATTAGGCTTTCTTTAATTTTTATGGGAAATCATTTTCTGATTTCAAGCATAGGTTGTAAAGGCATCATTGACTCCATTATTGTAAATGAATGTTAAATGGTATTCTGCAATTACCGTTAGAGTTGCTTGCACTTCATTAAAGAGAGTCATTTTGCATTTTGTGTTGAATATATTTTTCTTCAAATTAGAAAGCTTAAGGCCCCATTTGGATATCCAGTTGGTCTCATCTCATCTCATCTCAACATCTAAACACTACTCAAAGTCTCAAATATAAACACTTTTCAATTTCTATTTCATACATTTTCATCTAATCATTACAACTTTCCTAAACTTTCATATAAAGCACAAATAATAATTCAACTTTTTCAAATCCTAAAACAAAAATTATATTAAAAAATTATATTCTAATAATATTTTAACTTTAGAATATTTTTTTAAACTTTTTCTCTCTCCTTTCCCAAAACCCAATAAAAATCTTAACTCAAACTATTTCAATACTATTCACAGATTTCTACTCTCATCTCATCTGACTATCCAAATTAGACCTAAATGTTATGTTGATAATAACTGTAGTTGGGAACTCACTGTTCGTTTCTGTATTATATGTATCAGGCGGCAAATGACTGTGATCTTGAGCCTGTTGCTTATGAATTTTTCACCCAAGCATTTGTGTTATATGAAGAAGAAATTACGGTAATGAAGTGTGCACTAGTCTTCAAAGAAACCATGTTTAGCCTTATTTTGATTTTCTATTGACACGATTTATGCGTCTCGCTTTTAGGACTCCAAAGCACAGGTGACTGCGATACATCTAATAATTGGAACTCTTCAGAGAATGAATGTATTTGGTGTTGAAAATAGAGATACTTTAACACACAAGGCTACAGGGGTAATGAAGCATTACTATCTGGTTATTGTACTCTTGCAACCTGTTTCTGCCAAAACTCAGTAATGTTTGTTTCTTTCTGTCAGTATTCGGCAAAGCTTCTAAAGAAACCCGATCAGTGCAGAGCAGTGTATGCATGTTCACATCTTTTTTGGGTTGATGATCTGGATGGCATCAAGGATGGAGAAAGGTATGCTGCATGATATTTCAATCAATATATCTGGCTAAACTAGTAGCCTTTTTTCATTCGTCTTAATGTGTCTTTATCAGTTACTATCTTCATCGTTAAATAGTCTATTTCCTAGGGTATTAAGCTTGCATTTCTTGGTGCGGTGATCCGACGTTTACTGAAATTACCAGAGATTATCGAAGAGGACATAACTAATAGTGCTATTTCCATTTACAGGGTCTTGCTTTGCTTAAAGCGTGCCTTGAGGATTGCAAATGCTGCACAACAGATGGTCAATGTTACGCGTGGTAGCAGTGGGCCAGTCACACTCTTTGTTGAAATACTGAATAAGTCAGTAGTTTGGAGACTGCTTTTTATACATGCATAGTAAATAGCTTTCATGTGTACATTATAATTACTTTACTTTTATGGCTCAACGTATCAGGTACCTCTATTTTTTTGAAAAGGGAAACCCCCAAATTACAAGTGCAGCAATCCAGGCTCTGATCGAATTAATCACAACCGAGATGAAGAGTGACTCCACAGTTCCCGACGCTGTTTCAGACCCTTTCTTTGCCAGCACACTGCGGTACATTCAATTCCAGAAACAGAAAGGTGGTGCAATGAGTGAAAAATATGATTCCATCAAGGTTTGACTGGATAGTATGTCCTAAGTTATGCCATTGAATGTGTGGGCAAGCAGGATGGAAGTTGTTGTTTGGGGTTGAGAGTAAGGAAATCATCGTTTGCTTGTTATTCCTTAATTAAAAAAATAAAAATAAATATAAAAGTTTAATTTATTTTTTGGGTCGTTTTTTAGGGCTTACATGAATTTTCACTGTTAGTATCTGGTTTTGGGTCCCTCTCTGTTCTATTGTATCTTTCCAGGATCCTTTTATTTTTATGAAATAATTGGCCTTTGTAATTGTTTATTATTTCTTTTTAGCTATTAAATGTGTATATTAATTATAATCCCACAACTTGAGTATTTTTCAAGCTTTTAAAAAATAAAGAAGGGCAGTTATGCTAAATAAATGAGATTTTTTTTAAAATACTTTTAAATAATCCATTTTAAATAAATGTGAATTTTTTTTTCAAGCCAGGGTTGACTCAAAGTGGTAATGGCCTTGGAGTATCAGTTTTAAGGTTTAATTCGTTTGGAAGTTGAGTTCATCTCAACTCATCTCAAATCATCATTACAACTTTTTCAAATTCTAATATAAAATATAATAAACAATTCAACTTTTTCAAATTCCAAACAATCTCTAGGAGCTAGCAGACTAGAAGATTTTTTCTTGAATTACTCAAGGTGCACTTGCAAAAAATTCCTTGTGAAGTGTATGCATTCTTGGAATTAGTCGAAACATTGTTTTCGAACATCCGGTATCAATAAAAAAAAATAATAATAATCCATTTTCGATTTATTGAGCCCAAGGTCAGACAATTAAATTGCACGTTACAATCAATCATAATAATTTGCGACGTAGTCCTCACAAAAAGAAACTCCACTCCACGCCCCTTAATAAATCACAATCCGTACCCTGATCTGATATCCATTCTAAGAAGATGTAGAGAAAGATCAACAATGGGTTTAGGTGGTATTTGCAAAAAATTACTCTTTTTGAGTACCATCAAATTATCAAAATTTCTTGTAGTGCTCAACTCACATGTACAAGCCGCGGATGCCCAAACAAAAAAGAAAAAAAAAAGGGATGAAGAATCAAAATGGAACCGTGTAGGGTAATGCATACACGTCAGCTTCCGGCAAGTAATAGGCGCGTGGCCGCAACATGGGACTCCTGCAACCAATGGCATCGCTCCAAGCTTCATATCTTTCAGACTCGTATCTGTTTACCCGCTGCGTCTTAAAAAGCCATTCTTCATCGTCACTGAAATCGTTTCCCTGATCATACTGGGGCGGAGGTGGCACCCAGTTCTCAATTAAAGCTCTATACAGTGATTCTGCCGGAATCTCATTTTTGTATGAGGTTGTTGTTTCATGCCTACCTGGCACCGGACAGGTTGCTTCTTTTTTTGGCCTAATAGTGAGCTTCTCAGCACGTATATTTTCCTTGGTATTAGTAAAGCAGCCCTGTTCTTGACTAGGAAATTTGACACTTCCATTCTTGTGTTGGGCATGAAAATCATCAACCCTTCCAGAAGTAGAGCGTAACTTCTCATTATTCCGGTCCTTCGTATGCAGCTGAATCCGGACAATGGTTCCTATTTCACGATAAAAAGCAGTTGACAATTAAGTGTCCACAAACAGCTAATGAACTCAAGTTAAACATCTAACATTAGCCACCCCAAACGAAGGAATAAAATCCCAAACTCACCATGACTGCGGAGGCCACTAGTTGGTGAGGTGTCCCTTATCCTCTTGTTGCTTCCCTGAAGGCTGTCCGAGCAAACATTTATAGAACAGGTCGGCTGCTCATGTTCATCAGTAAGACCACTCCCTTCCAATTGTTCAGGCTCAGCTTCAATTTGTTTTTGAATATGAGCACCTCGTGACTCTTCTCTACTTCGCTCTAGTTGGTCATACTTCTGGTAATCGAGCTGTCTTCTTTTGCTGTGACCAGTATCAGTAGGTTTCTCTTTTCCTCTATCAGATTTCCTTTTCTCCTTCTTCTCCCTCTTCTTCTCTTTCTTTATTTCTGTTTTGATCTTCTCCCTTTCTCTTTGGAGCTATAAATAGCACCAATGCAAGAATTTTAAAAAGGGGGGCTAGATCGAAAGCAAGCACAGCCAGACCAATGATACCGGTAACATGGAGAAAACACACAATCAAAGCACTTGACAAGCTTTTATTACCCCTAGAACCATTATTCAAGGTTAAAGTATGGCCACTAACAGACCACTAACAGGCATTCATAACCTACTAGTAGTAAAGCATGTAGAGCTTTAACCACGCTGTCAGGCAGTTATTGAAAAACAGCATATAATCAAAATCACAGTAAACAGCCTCTGGTTCAAGACATGTATGCAGCCTTTTACTTCAATACATGGTCTAAAAGATTATTTACAACATAGTCGACACCTTTCCAAAGAAGACAAAGGAATCTAATCTAAAAATAATCACATTAACCCACGTCAATTTGCAAGTTTACTTTTGTAAGATCCCTCTATGGATAAAACATTTCTCTTTGAAAAATGATTAACTATTGAGAGGGAAAATTCGTTCTACCTCCATGTGTCTAGGGTTTACAATTCACAACATATACATTAGTTCCAAACGAATTAAAAGATGCATGCCACCAAAATATCCTCTCTCGTTCTATTAGTTCTTGATTTAAAAGAAAAAAAAAACTAAATAGGCTAATTCATTATATAACACAATGTTAATTATTTACATATTACACATATTAGACTTCACATTTTAAACCTCTCAAAGCAGTAAACCCAAATCTAGTCTAGCTCAACCAGAACCTTAGTTTCCCTAAAGAAATAAAATTTCGAATCAGGGAACAAGTAAACTCAGAGAGAGGTCGCCATTACATCGCAACTTTCTTCCTATACAAAACCATTTTTACAATGATTTCAAGGAGTTAGTGCTTTTTCTACTTCCCATATTCTTTTCAATCCAATCACACCAAACTTAATCCAACTCAGTACCCAATATATATCCAACTTATCCAATCCCATCCGACCGCACACAACCAACTGTTCAACCCTCTCCTTCATCAAAATGCAAGTCCTTTCGAGTTCATTCAAAACCAGACCATGTATTACAGTTAGTCCCGGTATTGGTTTAATTAGTGACAGTAAGCCTTTTAATCTTTATCCAATCGTCCCACACATTCTTTAAACTTTAAAGTGGACGGTTCCAACAGTATCTCAAGACTCGGATCTCACAGAAATACCCAATTCCTGAAACCCAGTTCTCAGTGCTCTTCCAGATACAAACAAAATATCTACAAGAAATACTGATTCTTGAATACAGGAATAAGCGTGTATCATACACACAGATGCTTTGCTAATCAACCATTCACAATTGCGAACACAAGTAGTTGAGCATAAACGCAAAAACCTGATTGCTCAACGAACCTTAATACAATCGATCCACGGCCCCCCGTCCTTCACAAATCCCGGAGGAGGGTACGGATAGCATCGAGACATCCCCCAATTAGGAGAAACCCGCCGTTCAGTGACTCTTAGGACCACGATTAGGGTTTTCAACGGAGAAGATGAAGGCAAGGATTTGCGAAGAAAGAAACTCTAGGGTTAGGGCTTCTTCTACGACGCTGCTCGCGGAGGCAGAAGAAACAGAAAAACGCGTAGAATGTTAAACATGAGGAGGGGAGGGGGTATATATAATGCGAGAGTCTAATTAGTCGGCTTCTGAGTCGTTTCCTTATTCCCATAATACCCTTATATTTGGTTAAATTTCTCCATATACGCCACTTTTCTCACGATTTTATTAGATTGTTGTTACGCGTTGCATTCACGCTCCAATACGAATGAAGCACGGAGCGGAAATCAAGTACTCCGGGGCCATATAACTAATAGGATAAGATAGTCTTGACTATGCAATCTCGCATATCTAATCTCACATTCAACTCATATTTTTTATATTAAGAAAAATCATTTTACATTCGTAAAAATAATAAATAAATATGAAATTTATATAATAAAAATTAATTTTTTAATAATAAATCTTATTATTTTTTAAAAGAATTACAGGACACTTTCATACTTCACAATTATATTTAACATTACTTAATAAAATCATATTTTACTATGCAATCATTATTATTATATTTATTTAAATTTTATATTTATTTAATTGTCTTAAAATGGGTGCGTTGAATTTATAACATTACAGATATTATTTCTCTAAATAATTATGAGTTAACTATTGGATTCTAGCTGCTCGACCATTATGATCGGTCACCTTCTTAATAAGAAAAGAGTTTTTTTATTCGACAGCCATACGCCATACACTATTTTTTATTTTATTTTATTTTTGTTTGGTGCTCCTACTAAAATTTTTCAATAAAAAACGGACGAGTTACTCATTATTTTATTTTTCTTTGGAGTTAAACTATAGAGCAGTCACTGCACTCCTTACGTTTTATTATTATTATTATTATTTATTTACTTATTTATTTTTTTAACCAAAACGTGCGTTTTGATTCAAAATAAAAGGTATGTTTCGAATTTCATCTCCATTCGAATTGGTCTCGTGAAACCCTCCTCTCTCGACAGTAACCCACGCCAACTTCCTCTGCCTAGTGCCTCTCGGCAACGCCGTGTCTCTCTTTAGCGCCACCGAGCAACGCTCCTCCGTCTGCCCAACGCCGCCACTCCCCGTGAGCTCACTGAACGGAGTAAACCATATTTGAATCTTGCGAAACCCACCCTCCTCCCTCGCCATGAACCCGCGTTGCCTTCCTCTTCCCAGCACCATCTCGTGACGGCGTCTCTCTATTCAGCGCCACCTCGCGACACTCCTCTGTCTCCCCAGCGTCGCCACTCCCCGCGAGCTGATTGAATGGATCTGCCTAGCAACAAGTTCCGCCGCCCCTGCTCTGCTTCGTAGGTAAATGTTGTACCATTTTTCCTTCCATATGATTACGTTCTTCTTGTTTACTGAGAGAGGTGAATTTTGGATTTTGTGAGATAGGTTTCGAAAGACATAGGGCATGGAGAAAAAATCTTGTTTTTTGCTTTTGACGACCTCTGCTTTCATAAAATTTTTGACCTCATCTTTTTTCTTCTACTAGAGAGAAACTTTAGTTTGCAATACTCTTTATAGCATTACTAAATACGTGTAAGTTACCTCATTGCCTGTTGCCTTCCTTTGTGTGCATTGGAAAAGTACTGATTACCTTAATTTGTTTGGCTTGGAGCATCCAAGTCCCAAAGAGTGCACTGATGTTACTGTTTTAAAAACTAGAAAATTTAGAAATGATAAACAATGCACTGATGTTATTGTTTCATCTTGCTTAGTTGGGAATTAGTTTAAATAAGGAAATAACATGTATTAAATTAAGGGACAAAGACAGATACTGAACAATATTAGGAAAGTTTGAGAACATTATGAAAATAGTGATGCTTAAGAAATAAGCAGTGTATGGTTTTTTTTGTAATTTATAAAGAAATAACTATAACTTTTTGCATCAATGGAGGTCTTTCCTTACTAATTTGGGGATATTAAAACTCAAAAAGGTTGCATTAATGTTGTGGGAGGTTTTGGGTGGGAGAAAATTGCCTTATCTTGTAGCATTCTTGTCACATACCAATCAAAGATTGCTCACTGAATCTTTAGTAGTATGTATGGTTTTGGGTTCAGAATTTTATTAGAAAT
The DNA here is from genome assembly GCA_961763995.1 of Juglans cinerea. NCBI lineage: Eukaryota > Viridiplantae > Streptophyta > Magnoliopsida > Fagales > Juglandaceae > Juglans > Juglans cinerea. The sequence goes on along the minus strand of CAUIVZ010000012.1, from coordinate 22,337,684 downwards.
AATTGCCTTAATTATATATAGTATTTTAAGTTGGGCAAGAATATGCTACTGCTAGGGCCTAGTTGGAGACATGTCTCTTTACCAATATAACAACTTTAGGACAAAAAGTGAGCTACCCTAGGGATCCACCTGGCATTCATGAAATCATAAAGATGATCATGCATGAAGCTAGCAACTTGCTTTCAAATCACCTTTCTCTGCCATGTACAAAAAGATGAATGATCTCATGGATCATGACTCAGAAGATTGTCAAAAGAATGATGCCCCTTTGATATCCATTTTTTGCACGTGTTCATTATAAAATTTAGAGAGAGAGAGATTGTGTGTGTTTGGTGGAGCACTAGATCTGATGGATTTGAATTACTAAGAACAGATTCATAAAGAGTGGCTGACATGCAAGAATGGATTGCAATTGGACTCTCATAGTGTAGGGGTTAGCTCAGATCATTAATGTACCATTTGAATATTCTGATTTATGCTCTCATGATATATATATATATATATATATTTATATGATCTTTCTCATCTAAACATCATGCAGCTTGGTTGAGGGACTTGAACCTTGACCAACATTAACTTAGGAATTAAACAGTCATTTTGTCAGTACTTGAGTTGCATCTCAATCAATATCATGATGTTATTGTTTTATTTTATAGCAAGTGGTAAAGGAGAGGATGAAGTCAAGAGTGGACATGACACATATATTCCATGAAAGTATAATGGACATGTTCTATAACCCCCACAACTTCCATGCTCTACTACTAATGAAAAAGCCACTTACTAATAATGAAAAAGCTTCTGGTAAATATAAGAGTAACCGTGTAGATGTTCTATAACCCCCACAGCTTCAATGTTTGAAAGGCATAAAAATTCCTGAATATGAATCTTCCATAGAGTGACAACCAACTAATGTGAATTGATAGGGCCATTTTGACTATTCATAGTCCCAAAAACACCTTTTAATTACTGCATAAAAAACTGCTACACTGAACACTGCTGCTCATTTCCTATCCCATTTATATGGTAGATACAACCTGGCCCGATCTAAGTTTCTTGAGAATTTTAAGTTTTTATGTAAGGGTTAGTTTTTATCATGAATTTGGGATTTTATGATCACATTATTTATAGCGTAAAATTTTCAAATCAACCATTTTTTTGTTATCTCTGTTCTAATTGTTCTCAATGGAACCCAACATGCATACCAGCTTAATAGTCATTTTCAATCCATTCCTGTATTTAAAAGGGGAAAAAATTTAGGAAAACAAAGAACTCATGGTGTGCTGGAGACGGAACAATTAATAGAAAAGGGAAGCAAAAATGGAGGAGTTATGAGGCACCTGTGAATTCACATGAAAGTAGAGAAGACAGAGTTACAGACAATGATCATGTATAATTCGTGTTTCCATGTTTCTCTCTCTATATCTCTTCTTCTAGTGATTTATAGTGCTTAAATATTAAAGACCAAGGTCCACGACTCGAAGTCCTACTTCTAGTTTTCAGTTTTTTACTTATTTTATTTCTTTGTTTTCTGCATCTCTCATTGTTTCTCTTCTAAGATCCCTCTTAAAAAAGAGGGTAATCCAAGAGATATAGAGAGAGAAACATAGAAAGCATGGCAGTATGGTGAGGAGCGACTCTGTATGGAATCGTGGCACTTATAAATAGATATACTCCTAATCCCCTTATTGTCTCCAAATAGAAGGATCAATTTCTTTCGTATCACTTATTGATAAGTGTAGTTGTTCATAAAATAGAATCTCACAAAGAAAAAAGAGCTGTATTGGTGTTGTTCTATTAAGCTTCCTGTGTATTTGATGGGAATGGGACACAAGGATAATGTCCATATGGAGCTATATTTTGGACTACAGGTATTGTTAGGACATACTTTTGATTGTTACTGGAAATTTAATCCAGTCCCTCATATATGTTTCATTGTTTTTTCTATAGAAATAATGATGGATATCCGAAAATGGGATTGGATAGCACTTTGGACACTTGCAGGACTGAAGGTTTATGGAAATAGTTGCAGCCAAATAATGGCTTTAGCCATTGGTTTTGTCTTTGTTGTTGTATTTATTTCCACTCAAGTTAGAGAACTACAAATCATTCTTGTTGTTTTAATTTGAAAACTGAACCGGTGTATTTCCTTCCATAGTTGTATGTTGAGTTGTAAGTGTTAATTAATGAGAAATGATTTGTACAAGTCTCAAATAGACAAACCCCATATAAGCTCTTGTAAAACAGTGGACCCCACCTTAAAAAAGTGTAAAAAAAATTATTATTTATTAGTGGGACCCATTGTTTTACAAAAGGCTTGTATGTGGCTTGTCTATTTGGGACTTGTATCTAGCATTACTCTTAATTAATACTTGTGAAGTAGGGAGTACGTTATTTATATAAGATGGAACGAGGTGCTGCTTGGACAGCCCAAACTATATTTTGTTATAGTAAATGAGGGATTTGAATGAGGTTCTGATTATATGCAATAGAATGAGGTTTTGTGGCCTTTATTTATATACACTTCAAAAAAATAGTACCCCTACTACATATTAGATTACCCTTTTACATATCATGATTTACACTTCTTGAAAATATTACACTTGAAGAAAATGGAACACTTCTTGAAAATATTACACTTGAAGAAAATTCTTTGGCAGTGCAAGAGAATGGTTTTCGAGTATGGACCTCTGATCCTAGCCAATGCAGACTGTAGCTGACCTTTGGGACCAAGGGGATTGATTGCTTAGTCATGCATCAAAGTAACTATACTCAGTTACTTTAAAAATAGAAACTTAAGACAAGTAATGAAGTCAAATCTGCTTCAAAATTATAGCAGCAAAATAAATATTTTTCATAGGGTCAAGAAACCTGTTTTCCAGAGGGTCAAGAAACCTCTTTATCTCCTCTTTGTACTTGTATAGGATCTAATTGTTAGTTACAACCAAAAAGAAAAAGGGAAAAAAATTAGGAACCATAACCTGTAAGATTGATCAACTTGCATAAATGATCAGGAACTTTTGTATTTCATTTATATATTAACTCTTACAAGTCCACCATAATTTTGTATTGTATAAGACCGACCATTCAGCTCTAGTGACTCACAACAAAAATAGTTTCCATACTCCATTCAACCATTTTACAAGCACACATTTGCCCATAGATAAAAACTAAACTCATTTACAAACTAAACCCATTCAACCATTTACAATCACACATTAAACTATTATCAAAACAGCTACAGTGACACTCATCAACCATCAAATTCCTCAAATTGATCAACTCCAAATTGCTCTACTGCAATGTCCTTTGCATGTTTTCCCTTCTAGTGTCCTTTGTATGTTGAACCTTCAATGTATATACCTTTAGCAACCAAGGAAAAAAAAACTCATAACATGTATGCATAACACTAACAACTATGTATAGCAACAAAGGGAAAACAAAAAACTCATGACACTAATATATAACACTATTATATGTAAATTCACAAGGCTGAAATTACCCATCTCCCTTTACACAATTAGTAGGCGAAGGCTCAACTCAAACACGGGGACTGATTTGCACTAAGTTCCATGCGCAGGGGGGGGCATATCCTGAAGATACTCAAAATGAAAAATTAAAACAAAGTCATTAAAAATAGAACTTTGCAAGAAGATATATAACGTGAGAAAGGTAATTTGCTCACATTAGAGGACAAGATTTGTGATCACTAAGACCTTTTTGTTGACGTAAACATTCATATTTTCTCTGCCCTTTCTTGAAAAATTTTTCATTTGCGGAGGAAACTTTTCTTATTTTTTTACCACTAAATAAGTCTAGGGGCAGGATGAATATGGGTAGAGAAAACATGACGCCCATCATTATAAGCAAGAAGGAAAGGAAAAAACTCGTCCTAGATCAATTTAGTGGTAAAAAAATCGTACTGAGCTTTACCATAACAAAATCATACTGAGCTTAATTTATTTTTGATATGGTAGAGAAAGCTTCGAAAGCTTTATTTTGAAGATCCGAAAGCTTCGAATTTGGATAAAGTTGCAGTTGAATCTATAGATTTTGTTGTTGTTGAATCTTTCCTTTAATGTAGACTAAATGCAGACTAATGCATTCGTAAACAAAGCTACTAAGTTTATGCCATTCTCGGATCAGAAAAAACCCAAAGTCAGCAACCATTAAAATACTAAAAACATAGATCTAACTTACACAAAACCAAGCATCCAAGAAACACAAACACATATGGGATGCTGGGAAACGGAAGTATTCAGACTAAATGTGGACTAATGCCTTCATAAACAAAGCTGCTAAATTTATACCATTCTCGGATGAGAAAATACCCAAAGTCAGCAACCATTAAAAAACAAAAAAAACATAGATCTAACAAATACAAAACCAAGCATCCAAGAAACACAAAAACATATGGAGGGTACCAACAATGAGCTCATGAAAAAAGACCACTCCGATAGGGAGGGCTTAGTCTTTAAGCATGTATAGGCACGAAACTGGTAGAATGAGTTTAGAGCTGTCGAGAGAGAGGGTTGCGCCAAGCCATGAGAGGCAACATCTACATGATGGTACCATTAGTTTCTTGTAAATACAGAGAGAAAAAAGAGATGGAGTAAACAGAGAAAAAAGAAGAAGAAATGTATGCCTAAACCCTAGAATCACAAATTATTTACCCTCCCACAGATCTGAGGGCTTCGCTTCAGTGGACTGAGGGCGGCTTCACGTCGGTGGATTGAGGGTGGCTTTGCGTCGAATGGACTGAGGGCTTTGCGTTGGTGGACTTAGGGACCGAGGGCTTGGAGACTGATCTCCTCAGGAGGGCTGAGGTTGGTGCTTCGATTACTGAGATTGAAGAAGATGAAGTGCTGAGGAGGTTCAGGAGGGGGCTTTGAGAAATCGATGAGAAATCAGAGAGGGAACGTGAGGTTTTGTTGTTGGGTGTTTTTGTTCATTTCACTTAAGCCACGTTGGTGTTGCCGCTGCTCCCCAGATTATTTCTTTTGTTTTTTTTTGAATAATCATAATTTTATTGATTAGTTGTTGAACAGAACAGAGTGAATACATAGAGGAGGAACCTCCATATCCACTATACAATCTGCTATCGACAGTGCACTCTTGCCTAGTGTATGAGCTAGCAAATTTGCAGCCCGATAAGAATGTTTAATATTACAATCATCAAAACAAGTGAAACTAGCTCTGATTTCATATATGATCAAACCAAAATAACTTCCATCTTCCTCTGTCTGTTGGGTTGCCTCTACTACTCTTTTTGAGTCACCTTCCATTACAACATTTCTCATTCCCAGATCAATGCCAAACCTGATAGCTGTGAGAGCTGTCATTGCTTCTGCTAGTTGTGGCTCAGGATTTGATGTTTGGTTTTTTCTCATTGTAGCCAGGAAATAGCCTTGTTCATCTATCATCATTATGCCAACTCTTATTTTGCAATGTTGTTTATCAACTACTACATCCCAATTGATTTTACAATAACCTGCAGGTGGTGGCATCCATGTGATTTCAGTTGAAGTTGAAGTTGTTTGCTGACTGTTGGCTCTATGTACTGGTAAGACTAAGTCTTGTATTAACTGCTGGTTCTTGTGGGTTATGATGTTAGGATCAATCATTATATTTTTAAAAACGAATTGATTCTTTCTCCACCATATGCTGCTTAGGATCAAAGAAAATTCAGTCATTTCCTCTTTATTTAGCTTGCTGAACATATATTCCACTATTCTTGAAGCTGTTGTAAGGAGTCTTTGTCTTTTGAATTTTTCTTGAACATTGCCCCAAGATGTCTGCAGCTGAAGGACATTCCCATAATATGTGCTCAATTGTTTCTGGTTCTCTTAGACAAATTGGACACCTCGGGTCTTCCAAAATTCTTTTCCTGCATTGATTAGCTTTAGTTGGTAGTATATTGAGACAAGCTCTCCACATGAAGTTCTTGGCTGCTGGGGTGATTAGTAGCTTCCAAATCTTGGTCCAATCTTCTTGATTTTGAGTAGCTTGTGAGCACTGTCCCTTTTGTTTGTTTTGAATTTTCCCTTGAATATGATAAGCACTCCTCACTGTGAACAACCCATTGCCTATGCATCTCCACCTCAGTATATCTTTTCTGTTGCAGTTTATAAGTGGAAACTGGCTTATAAGATCAGCTTCTTTCTGAGAAAATATTGCCTTGATTAAGTTGAGATCCCAGGTCATTGTTTCTTTTTGAATAAGATCCTCAACTTTTGCTTCTGGTCCCAAGATATTCATACTAGTTTGAGGTTTGTATGATGTGGGTAGTGGAAGCCATTGATCTCTCCATATTCTAACTAATTTACCATCTCCAATTCTCCATGAAGTTCCTTCTTGTGTCATAAATAGTGCATTGAAAAAACTGGCATTGGAGAAATACTTCTAAAATGATACTTCTCCAAATATACGAAGGTTGTTTCCCAATTGTGCATTGAAGAAACTGGCATTGGAGAAATATTTGGTTTTTAGTACAGTTGCTGCTAAGGAATTAGGATTTTTAAGAATCCTCCAACCTTGCTTTGCTAACAAAGTAAGATTAAAGTTTTCATAGTTTCTAAAACCCAATCCCCCATCAGCTTTGGATCTTCCCATCTGCTGCCACTTAACCCAGCTTATCTTTCTTTCTTGGTTAACCTGTCCCCACCAGTAATCTTTCATCAATTTATTGAGATCTTGTAGCAATCCTTTAGGCAATTTGAAAACTCCCATTGAGTAGGTAGGAATTGCTTGTATTACTGACTTAAACAAAATTTCCTTACCTGTCTTAGATAAGAATTTTAGTTTCCAATTACTGAGTTTGCCTCTCATCTTGTCTAAAATGTTCTTGAATGCTTTAGTTCTGGACCTACCTATCAATGCTGGTAAACCTAGATAGGTCTCATAGGAAGTAGTAGATCTTACCCCCACAACACTTAGAATTATATTCCTTGTTGAGTCTCTTGTATTTTTACTAAAGAAAATGGTTGATTTTTCTTTGTTCATTCTTTGGCCAGAAGCTGATTCATATAGTCCTAACAAATGAAACATTCTACTCCATTGCATTGATGATGCTTGACAGAATAAGAAACAATCATCTGCAAAGAATATATGACTTAAAGTAAGCTGTCTTCTTGCCATAGGTAGTCCATAAATGATTTTTTCACTTTTAGCTTTGAAGAGTAATTGATTGAGTGCTTCAGAGCATATTATGAATAGATAAGGTGATAAAGGATCACCCTGTCTAATTCCTCTTGTGGGCAAGAATTTTGGTTGAGGAGTACCATTGAGTAAGAGGGAATAAAAAACTGTTTTAACACATCTAAGAATGAGATCTATCCATTTTTTGTTAAAACCCAACTTTTCCATTACTACCTCTATAAAGCTCCATTCCAATCTATCATATGTCTTACTCATGTCCATCTTTAAAGCCATATATCCATCTAATCCTTTCAGTCTACAGTGCATCGAATGCAAAGTCTCATAAGCAACTATAACATTGACAGAAATTTGTCTCCCTTGTATAAATGCACTTTGAGTTGGGAATATAATCTCGGGCAGAATATTCTTCAATCTGTTTGCTAGGATCTTGGCTATAATCTTGTATGTAACATTACACAAGCTGATTGGACGAAATTCTGAAACTTGTGTTGGGTTTTTTACTTTGGGAATTAGAACAATATATGTGTCATAAATAGTGCTATCCCAATTGTTGGTATTCAAAGCCAAAGTTATTGCCTTACAAAGATCATTGCCTAGTATTTGCCAGTGTTGCTGAAAAAATCCTGCTGAAAATCCATCTGGACCAGGTGAACTCATTGGGTTCATGCTGAAGACTGCTTCTTTAACTTCAGAGAAAGAAAATGTTCTATCAAGTTTGTTGTTCATCTCTTCTGTAATCAAAGGATTCAAAGGTTGTAAACATTCTGTTTGTGTAGTAGGATTTGAGGTGGTAAACATCTTGTTGAAGTAATCCTAGATTCCTTGAGGAGAGTTTTGAATCTAGCCATTTTCCCAGAAATGCTTCTAATAAAGTTTGATTTGCGCCTTTGAGACGCACATGTGTGAAAATATTTTGTAATTTTGTCACCCTCTTTAAGCCATCTTAGACGCACATAATTAGTCTTCGTACATGTTCATTCCATCCCTCATCTCTAAAGGAATGGGATTGGCAACCCCCTAATGACTACTATAGTTGGGCGAGATGGCGAGTTGGGTTACCTTATCTTACCCTTCATGAGGTGAGGTCATCTATTTGGACCTTCGGATGCTCTCCATGAGCTACAAGGCCCACCATGTGTTTGCAAGAGACCCACCATTATCATTGGTCTTGAGTTTTTTCTTTCAAAAAATAAAAAAAGAAATAGTTGTTTTTTTTTTACAGAGTTTTAACTAATATTTACTTTTAGGGTTAATTAAAAAATTAGTAACTAGGTTATCATATATCTAAAAATTGAGGTAACAAATTTCAATTTTCATAATATTTAGTACATGAACTTCAAAAGTTTCAAAACTTATAAAATACATTCTTCAATTTTGCGTTAGAAAACTAACTAGAGAATTGTTACTCTGTTAGGAAACTCATAAAAGTATCTAATTGAATTTTTTTAAATTCAGATATTAATATTGTGAAATTTAACAAATGTGGTCTCAATTATATATATATATATATATGTATGTATGTAACCAATAACTGATTTTACAATTAAGAATAAGGTTATATTTAATTGTTAAAGTGATCTCAATTCATCTCAACCAATCATTGATAAGACTTACTACTTTTTCAATTTTTCATAAAAAAGTTAACTCATCTAAACTTATTTCATATATTCAAACACACATCTCAAACTAGTTACATTCAAATACATCTTAAAGAGACTCACAAAATACTACTATTCATAGATCAACTCAGATCGTCTGAGATCATCTCAGCATCCAAACGTAGTATAAGTTAACGTGACACTTAAAAAGTAAGTGATAGTACATAATCATACATGCTAACGTATTAGTTACGATATCATAACGTATTAGAATGAGAGTCCCGCTATATATAGTCGAGTTTACGAAGGCAAGGTGCACTAATCTGATGTGGCGTGGTGTCGTCAACAACAAGAAGAAGCAAACTTCGCAAACACAGATATTGATTCTCCTCTCTTTCAGTAACAATGGATAACTCTAAAAAAAACAGTGTTTTATCTTCCGAATCCCTTATAAATTATTCTTAGTTCTGAAGTGTTTCAATTGCAGATCTTGGTGCCAACTCTAATTCCAGGATATCAAAACGAAATTTGAAGTTGAAATCCCAATTATTACACTTAGCTCGTGTTCTTGGGTGACCAGTCCATCGGTAAAACCAACATCATCACTCGCTTCATGTATGACAAGTTCGACAACACTTATCAGGTTGAAGTTTTTTGAACCCGAAAATAAACACTTTAATTTGCTGGTCTTGTTAGGGATTAGAGGTTTGGAAAAGTTGTCCTTGAAAGAGAGAGATCTTATTCGCTCCGTTTGGTCATTGTGTTAATGTTGTCAGAGTTTTTTTATCTATGAATTCACTGTAGATTTGTGATGTAAAGCTTTTATGTTATATTTGATATGACCATTATTTAGTGAATTTTCCTATTGTTGTTATATTCTTGTTGTTCTATGGATTTCTTTTGATGAATTGAGCGACTAGAATGAACTGGATTTGAATCATAACCTATATATGAGTTTGCTGCTACATTAATAATTCTATTCACAAACTTTCTTCTATTTCAGTTTTCTATGCACTTAGTACGTGCCAAACATCTATCTTTCTAAAGGAACCGTTTCATTTAGCTTGCAGGCTATAGAGTAATGTTACATGCAATCGTGAAGTGCGCAAGCGTCGTGCAATCGTTTTGAAAAAGAATGAGATTCACTATTAAAAAATTAATTTTCTTTTCGTGTCGGTCTCGTATTTATTCATTTTTTTCAAAATGATTACACAACACTTACATACTCACGATTATAATTATCATTTCTCTTAGAAGAACCTTAGAAAAGGTTGACATGTTTGCTGATTCAGGGTGGTAGACTGCCACTCCACAACCATGACCTGGTAATTCGTACCAAAGCCTTTCCCATGGCCTTCCATTTTTTAAGAAAATGATATACTTATAATTATTTTTTTATAAATTTTATATAATTATATTTTAAATGATAAATATTTTATAAAATAACGTATAAAGTAACATTCTATCATGAACAACCCTCGCTCCTCCTCTTCATTTTGTTCTACACAATCGAAAAAACAAAATAAATAGGTACGTAGTTGAATCCGGAGGCCCCAACCTTCTGCATTTTCAAACTCCCTGAAATAAAAGCCTGTATCACCGCATGATTGTACCGAGGAAAGTAAAAAATAAAAAAAAAGAACCGAAGGGTAATGTGACGTTGTCTAATGCGAAGCAATTCTCACCTCGATCTTTCATCGCATGCGACTTTATTTTTAATCTTTTTTATTTTGGCAAATTGCATTTTCTCAGTTAGGTGTCTTCTCGAGACAGCGATCCATTTCACACTTTGATCAGTTCGTTACTTTGCAAACAAAAAAATAAAAACACAAGTATTTGGACACAAGAACATTGATTTTACTAGGCAATCCTCGTTCATGCCGGCTATGGTGGAGTTCTGCGTTCCCATGAGGATTCTTTTATTGTCGGTTTTTCCTCATTTCTGGGTATTGGTACTAAGAGCATTAGTATTGTTCTATACATATGCATATGTAATATTACTTCTTTTGCATATTCACTTTGTCATTCAAGCAAAATTATCACATTGGCTTATGTATATTTGAGACAAAATAATAATAAAATATTATTATTTTATTATTATTAATTTTTTGCTAAAATCAATTTTCTTATATATATTTTACAATTAGCATCCACTACATACATTTAACATTAATAATACAAATGCAATAATAAAAAATATAATTTTTTTATATATTATATTAAAAATATAATAAAATGAAAAAAAAATATATAATATATTATAATAATAAAATGAATGTGCAAGTGAAGGTTTGTTGTGTTGTTGAAGGAGGGAGAAAAGAAAAGGATTGTGAGAAAGAGAGTGGGAGGAGAGAGAAATAATGATTAAAATATGATTTGTAGGGTGAATAGTGGTTATCCAAATTTGGATAAGCACTGTTTATAGGTAGCTAAATATTTGGATATGCATAAGTCAATGTGGTCTTATTTGCATAGACCAATACTAATGCTCTAATACTTATGCTGAAATTTTTGCCCTGAAGTTGGGTCTTATATTAATTTTCAATTGAATATTACTGATCTTATTGTAGAGTCAGACTTTTTTTTTAATATTGTTAATTGGTTCAAGAATAATTTGTTGTCCCATTGGTCTTATTTCAATATTTGGAATTGGGATGACATTCTTCATTTTAAAAGTGATTTCCAACTTGATATATTCCATCTATATAGAGAAGGCAATGCCTTAGCAGATAGCCTTGCTTCCTTCAGTGCAATTGACAATACTATAAGTTTTTCCTCCCTTTATGAATTACCTAAACACATGATTAATATATTTTATTTGGATGGTTCAGGAACTCCCACGTTGTGCCATTAATTTTGTTTTATTTCGTTCTCAATTGTAATTATGTTTTATTAAGGATTATAGTTTTTTATAGGAGCATGGTTTTGGGATTTCTGTAATCCCATTGCTCCTCTTTGTATAATGTACTCCTCTGCCATAAGTGAGTACTAATCAATAAAATTGTGGTATTGTCATCTTCTTAAACACAAATGCCAATGCATATCTATGTAGCAACACTCATTTTGTTGTAACTTATGAATTCAAAAATATGTTCGATGTGTAGCAGATGGAAGAGAACTATTTTGGATGTCAAGGGATCAAATCCTGCGGCACTTGAAGTGAAGCATACGCCAGTAATACTGTTCATTCGGGTCGGGTTTTTTCCCGGCCCAGTATGGAACCTGGAAAATCGAATTTTGGTTCCTCTTGACCCCAAGGCTTATTCTTTGTGATTTGGGTAACATTTGTGTAGAAAAAGAAGAACCGAGGAAATATTTCTCTGTATCATTTGTGTAGAAAATGAAAAGGGAAAAAAAAACTCACCCTCGGAGCAACAAGTAGTACTAATCTTGGCTTGCTTTCTCTGTAACAGTATTTTTAGGGTTTTTTTTCTTTCCTTTTATTACTTTGTTGACTTGGATATGTTTTGATGAAAATGTTTGTGTTGATGCGGTAAAAATCTCTTAACAGGCCGGAAGGGGATAAAGAGTCATTCTCGGCCCACTAGGGCGACTAGGGTCTCGTTCGGTGTTGTTTGGAGCCCTCGAAAATGTTCTGGTGCGACTGTACGATGATGATGCATATGTCCGTGGCGGTGAATAAAAAATATAAGTATAGAGAAATAAAAGAGATGAACACATGAGTTTACGTGGTTTGACATAATGCCTACGTCCACGGACGTTTGGAGAGGAGAAATTCACTATAATATTCTTGTTTATAGTCTCTCATAGTCTCTCATATTTCACTATACAATGGTGATGTTGAATATAATTTACTGGAGAAGAGGCCTTCATTGGAGCTCCCCTGTTTGAAGGAGGAAGAAGAAGCACTGAAGAAGAAGAAGAAGATCTAGGCCTCCCAGACAGAGAAGAGAGAACCTCTATTTATCCCGATTGCCTTTTCCCGCGGGCGCCCCCTGCAGGCAAGGCCACGCCTTTGCGCGTCTGTCCCCTCCCTGACAACCCATGCGCCTTGGTCCCCCTGACCCCCATGGCGCCCTGACCCCTGACCCAGCGAATCTCCTCCTTGCCCCCTTGTCCCCTGCTGGGCCCAAGACCAATATCTTTATCTCCTCACAGTATCCCGCGATTCTTAAGGGCGATTTGTTTCCAAAAGAAGACATTGAGAATCTTTCAAAGGGAAAAATGTAGCAGAATTGGTCTGTCTGAGTACTTTTGGGAAATGAGTTCTGAAGGCCAGTCCTCATTTCTTTTGTCCCTCTAGTTCGAGCGATAAATACTTCTGAACTTAGGATTAGGCCGGGATGAGCTCGATTGCATAGAATGCGAGTGTGTAGCTCACCTGAGGCGAGAGATGAACTCGACTGAGTGTGGCACAAGCACGTAGCTCGCCTAAGGCGGGAGATGGACTTGACCGCGTGTGGTGTGAGCGTGGAGCTTGGCTAATGCGGGAGATGGGCTCGACCGCGTATGGTGCGAGCGCGAAGCCGGGAGCTCTGCTAATGTGGGAGATGGGATCGACCGCGTAGAGGGAAAGCGCGAAGCTCGGCTAATGCGGGAGATAGGCTCAGCCGCGTATGGTGCGAGCACGGAGCTCGGATGTGGTGGGAGATTGGCTCTGCCGCGTATGGGGTGAGTGCGGAGCTTTGTCGTTTATTCGTATAGTGTATGTTCGTTTGAAGTCTTTATCTTGTTGTTAGCATTGGAGTTTGTGTGAGTTAACCCACGCTAAGTGGTCAGAGGGCCCGTCGACCCCTTGGGTTCACCTTAGGCGGTTGCCGAGCCTGTCGGCTCGTTCCCGAAGGTTACCCGTGCGAGTCAAGGGACCCATATTCTTGCGAGTGTAAGGACTCGGCTTATCGAGTTAAGGGACCCGTCTTCTTGTGAGTGTAAGGACTCGGCTTTATTGGATGGGAAGTCAGTGCTAAGTCCGGGGACTTGAAACCTTACCCCGCAGCGAGTCAAGGGACTCGTCTTCTTGCGAGTGTAAGGACTTAGCTTATCGAGTCAAGGGACCCGTCTTCTTGCTAGTGTACTAGGCTTTTATTGAGTCAAGGGACCGTTTTCTTGCGAGTGTAAGGACTCGACTTTGTTGGACGGGGGGTCGGTGCTAAGTTCAGGGACTTGGGACCTTGCCCCGCAACTAGTCAAGAGACTCGTCTTCTTGCGAGTGTAAGGACTTGGCTTATCGAGTCAAGGGATCCGTCTTCTTGCGAGTGTACTTGACTTTGTTCTTGATCTGCGTTCCGCACTAAAAGAAGTAATTTCGTTAGTAGAAATAAGTTCACACAAATTTTGGGAGACAATACCAAAAATTTTTTGCCGCTGTAGTTGATCGTTTTTGCTTGACTAAAAACTTGTCTGCTATTGGTTGTAATTCTTGCGCGAGTGAGCTCCGAGCAGATGGTTCCCGAGCTGGTGCTTCTCGAGCCGAAGGGGTGTCATCCGAGCAAATGAGGTACCGAGCTGGTACTGTCCCGTGCCAGCGGGGTGTTGTCTCGTATGGATCATTCACAAGCGTGTGAGGCTTTCTCATGCAGATGAGTTGCAGGCACTTCCTAAGTCGGGTTGCCCCTGTGCAGGTGGGCTCCCGAGCAGAGTTGCTTCCGTGCGGATGGGCTGCAGAGTTGGAGCTGTTTCTGAGCTTAACTTTTGTGCATGAGTGGTGGTTCACGAGCTGTGACTGGTGTTAGCTTCCCGAGTCGTGCATGCAGTTGTAATTTCCCAAGCTGTGTCTTCCGTGCAGTGTTTTCCCATGTTGGTGAGGTGTCCTCTGAGTTGGTGACTTCGGGGTTAAGTAGGTTCCGTGCCGGTGAGCTGCTGAGCTAAGGGGTTCCCGAGTAGAGTAGGTTCCGTGCAGGTGAGTTGCCGAGCTGAAGGGCTTCGATGGTGGGCCGTGGAAGAGGGCTCAGTGGCTGAGTTCTCGAGCTGTGCATGGTGTTAGTTTCCCGAGTCGTGCATGAAGTTGTAATTTCCCGAGCTACATTTTTCGTGTAGTGTTTTCCCGTGCTGGTGAGGTGTCTTCCGAGCTGGTGACTTCCGGGCTAAGTAGGTTCCGTGCAGGTGAGCTGCTGAGCTGAGGGGTTCCGAGCAAGGTAGGTTCCGTGGATGAGGGCTCAGTGGCTGAGTTCCCAAGCTAGGTGAATGGTGTCCGAGCCCCATGTAGTGATGTTCATGTCTCATGCAATGGGGGACTGCTCGAGCTGAGGAGAGCTTCCGTGGTGGTGAGCTGCCAAAGACGGGTGTGCTGCCATGGAGAACTCTGAGCAGGGGAGGACCCCATGTGGGCACCGAGCCGAAGAGGTGAGGACCTCGTGTGGGGTGTGCCTGAGCCTCTGCCGTGGAAAACCATGAGCAGAGGGGGGCCCGTGCGGGATGTGCCGAGCCGGGGGGGAGGACCCCGTGGGGTGTCTGCTGAGCCGAAGGGGAGGAGGACCGAGTTGAGGAGTCTTCCCGAACTCGTGTTGAGTGGTTGAGCCGAGTAGCACCACCGTTTCGAGTCCTGAAAAAGTGTGGCAGAGTCGTGTGGGTCAAGGCCGTGGAGTGTGTGAGGAATGATAGTATTCGTGCGCCAGCCGTGGTGGTCAGGGACCAACCGACGTAGATAGACGATGCTGGCGGGCCCAAAGGTGGCCGTCGATGTCCTTCCTCCATCGCGTCATGGTTGTTATCCTGTGTGCATAGCGAGGTGCACACGGGGGCAGACAATCAACGACCACTATAGGCCACTGTGGATGGGGGCCGTGACGGTTGAACCAGAGAGTGCTGATGGTTCACGTGGTGATCGCCGTCAGGGTAACCGTGCTTGCAGCTGGAGGCCGCGAACACCTCTTCGTGCGCACAACAACGTGCACATGGGGGCACAGTTGTTGGCCACCGTGTTCAAGCCGCAGGCGTAGGGGACACCACTGGTGCAACCAGACTGCGTTGGCGAACCATGGGGGTCTTCGCTAGTGTCCCCTCTGCAGGAAATACGGCTGGGCCATGCAATGGCCAATTAGCCCGGCAGACGTTGCGACCACTTCGGGGTGGGGAGAGGGCTATCGACGACTGGCCCAAAAGAATCAGACGGTGCCGGCGGTCATCATGGTGGCCGCTAACACCGCATTTGGGTTGTGCCACTACTTGGCTGTGGCACCATCGGGGGTGCAGCGGGAATGGTTTGTGGGGAACCACGCCGTGGGAGTGGGGTGGTCGGCAACCACCCCGGACGGCTTAGACGGTGCTGACGGTCTGTTTGGTGGCCGCCGTCGCCACCTCCCATCGTGCCACGACGGGCCGCAGCGTCACTGGGTGCACGACGTGCACCCAGCCGGTATGTACCCAGTGCATGGCACTGTTTGTGCCATGCATAGGAGGGACGTGCCGGTCTATTGTGCATGCATGCACAATAGACGTGTTTGGCACTGTGCACTTAAGTGCACAGTGCTACTGTGTACTGTTCTAGTCTCTGGGTGCCCCCACATTGAGTACAGTGTGTCGAGTGCTGTGCATAAATCAAACTCCTAGAGTTGGAAGATGGGCGACCCGACCAGTGTGCTATTCACTGTCTGCCCATTTTTCATAAATGTAAAAATTAAGAAAGTTGGGAATACTAATCTGGGAGAGTGTTATCCGTTCATTCGATGATTTATTCAATGCACCAAGAAATCGTCCTTGTCCCACCTCCGACGAAATGAATAAATCAGATATCATAGACAACATCACTATTGAAGTGATAAAAATCGCTTAACAGGCCGGAAGGAGAGAAATAGTCATTCCCGGCCCACTAAGGCGACTTGGGCCTCGTTCAGTGTTGGTCGGAGCCCCCGAAAATGTTCCGGTGCAGATGTACGGTGGTGATGCGTACGCCCGTGGTGATGAATGTAAAACATAAGTACAGAGAAATAAAAGAAATGAACAAATAGATTTACGTTGTTCAGCATAATGCCTACGTCCACTGGCGTTTGGGGAGGAGAAATCCACTATAATATTCTTGTTTATAGTCTAATCTCTCATGGTCTCTCATATCTCACTGTACAATGGTAATGTTGAATATAATTTACTGGAAAAGAGGCCTTCGTTGGAGCTCCCCTGTTTGAAGGAGGAAGAAGAAGCACTGAAGAAGAAGAAGATCCAGACCTCCCAGACAGATAAGAGAGAACCTCTATTTATCCTGACTCCCTTTTCCCGCGGGCGCCCCTGTAGGCAAGGCCACGCTTTTGCACGTCTGTCCCCTCCTTGATAGCCCATGCACCTTGGTCCCCATGACTCCCATAGCGCTCTGACTCCCTGACATCCCACGACCCTCCTTGCCCCCTTTGTCCGTTGCTGGGGCCAAGACCAATATCTTTATCCTCTCACAATTTGAATGGAAGAATCTTTTGATAGGTCTGAGTTTTTTTTTATTATTTTATTAAACATGATTATAAAGTATGCTCTGTTGACTTTTAAAATTTTGCAAATTAAAGTTATAAGTCTTGGTGTTCATAACTTTTAAACCCTCCCTATTCCCATCTATTGTAAATTAAAGTAATAAAATATCCTGCATTTATTTTTCCTTTTCATGAACTGGGTTGGTTTCTCTTGGCCCTGCATGACAAGAACAGGAAGCTCTTCTGTGGCTTTGGTACTACCATATTCTCGAATATCATGCATGCCTCACCCATCAATTATGGTAAGATATTAATTTGTACCTTTTTCTTTTGTTTCCTTGTTAGTTCTTTAATGAAGGAATGGTCATGTGGTCCCAGATTCAATTAATGCCACAAAGTTGCAGTTTTCACCTTTATTTTTTGGTTAATTAATGTAGTTTTAAATCATAAGATTATGTTTGATATCTTTACTTAAAATGTTAGCAGGCTTGTTAATAATTTTTAATAATTCAGATGATATATTGATTTTGTTTCAACATGTACATACAAGCAGATAATCACAAACCTTTATGTTGAATACATCTTGCAGATAAGCTTGAACCAACAATAACTATTTTGAGACAGGAAATTCATCAGAATGTTTAGGTATTGGTATTAACTAGAATGAAAGAATACTCCTTTGAATTTGAAAAGTCGTGCATGCTTTCCATCTTTCATTCTCATAGTTGCAATGCTTTATTATCATAAAGACAGAAACTAGGTTGCTTTTATGAGATATTTACTTACTTTATCTTAGTTATGTTATGTCCCTTGTGCATAAACTAAATTCAACTGTGGAGGAATGCATTGATTGCATGAACCAGACATATTATGTATTGGTGGCTTTATGTTATTTATAAAAAAAAAAAATGTATTGGTGGCTCTATGTAATCCACTTTTGATATGTAATTTCATATATTGTAATTTTGTATTTTGTAATGTAATGTATAAGTATCAAATAATGTAATAGGTAGTGATTGCATTATGTTTTTTTAAATGCATTTAGTTAAAAAGGTTATAGTTTTATATATAAAAGAATATGCTTTGCAACATTTTTTCTTCAAAAATTTATAATAGGATATAGGCTTTTAGGTAAAAAAAAAATGCTTCTGGAAAGGAATTGAATAATTGCATTGGGGTCTTTTATTGCCTTTGAATTTCGTATTTCATATTTGGATCGAGGTGGCAAAGTAGATCATAGTATGTAGTCTAGATTGAAAAAAAAAACGGGTTCTGGGTTTAAAATCCGGATTCATCCGGGTTCCAACCTGAGTCTGACCCGGACTAACCCAGTTCGGATTTCAGCCTAAATTTAAAACTCAAGTTCTGGTCTGGATATATCCAGATTCCCGGACTGAAACCCGAATGAACAGTCCTATATGCTAGTTATGAGTTCATGAGGTTGCAGATTTGGACTCAAATACGCGGGCAGAAACTCTTTGATTCCAAATTCCCCAACTAAAAGGTCAAAGTGAATTAGAAAATGAACGTTCGACATAAAAAATAATATATATATATAGCAAATATTGGTATTAGAAATTTAAAAACTTCTTGAAGATGACATACAATATATATACGTACTTGTACGTATCTTATATATACTATGTTAATGATTAACATATATACCTGCATGCACCCCGGCCAATAATGATGACCGATGCATTCTGTAGATGATCAGAAAGAGAAGATCGAGAGCAATTAAACATTGATGGAGAACCATCGTTCAAAAAGTCTCTTAGGTTTAGGCATTAGAGAGAGAGTTACCAATCAAGTCAGAAGGAACCTTTCCGTTGCAATATCTGCCAGAGTGCTACCCGCATGGTGCGGAGTGGGGGCATTTCATACCCTGTCCCCCGCCCCCGAGGGGTGGGGTAAAAACCGCACCCCGCTTCATCTTGTCTCCTGCTCAACCTATTGTCTAAAAATTTTTTTAGTCTAAAAATATTTTTTAGACTCAAATTATAATATAATTTAAAGTATAAATTGAAATTTATACATTAAAAAAAATACAAACTCATTAGAGTTATATTTTGGATTGTCTTGACCTCTAAGCCAAACATTATATAGGAGGCCAAGGCAATATGATAGTTAAACAATGTGAGACTTACTAAGTACGTACCATTTCGTTTAAATTAAATAAGACCTATTAATTACCGGCTATTTCCAAACTATTCATTTAGATCCTAGCTAGCTTAACTTATAAATGATAGAGAGAGACGTGATCAAGTGGGTTTTAGCTATAATATTTATAGCCATGGCCAGAGTGAATTTCTCACGCAACTTTAAATTCTCAATCAAAATTGTTTATATGATCACCCATGCACTTGATCACGTGCCTATATTTCTCTCATTCTAGATTTTATAGTTATTATAAAAAAATTATTTATTTGTTATTAGTTATTTTTTATAAAAATGAGTATGTTTTCGTCACAAATAATTATTCTCATTCCAAATAATCTGACACAAATATTTATTTTTCTTATAAAGAGTTCAAGTTGAAACTATTGGAGATCCAATTCACTCTTATTCATTGCCCAAAGTAGTACTCTTGTGACCAATTAGTATGTGCTATATGCTAGCCAGTTAGTAATTAAGCTGCATTCTGCCGTGGATTTTTTAGTATTTATACTAATTACAAAGCCGGCAGGGAAATCATGTCATTTATTGCACAAATTAATGTTTCTACCATGACTTGCAAGTCGATCGTGTTAAATATACTACTTCTATTATAGTTATAAAAAGTAAAAATATCGATACTTTTGTACTTTTATTGCACATGAGCTAAAATGGCTAGGTATATATATATATACAATGGCTAGAACAATGACAACGGTGCAAGTGGTGGATAAAAAAGAAAAAAAAAAGTTTTTACGATCAATTTCTTGTTATCACTCATGTCTTACAAAAATGACGCCGTCTTAAAAGATGAAAATAAGTTGTTCGTAAAAAAATGCAAACAATGGAACCACTGCCGGTAGCGGTGGAACCTCCTCTAAAAGCAGTGAGAGTGGCGGGTGCACTGTTGTTTGTTGTCTTGAGATAATTTTTGGAGAGATCCTCAGTCCCTTCTTCGATATCACGATTTAGGAAAAACGATAATATAAGAGAAAAAACGGCATCGAGTGGACTGATCTGCCGATCATCATTCCTGCACACCTGTGATGGCGCGTGGCAGCCATGCACCGGTGGGATAGAGACTGGGTGGCCCAAATCTGGAAGATCTCGGTAAGACGAAACTGCTGGTACAGTGCGTGTAGTCGTTGTGCGGCGGCACGCGGGGAACATGCGTTGAAACAAGCCACGCGTGAGGTTCACGTGCAAACCTTTTTGGCTCAACTCCGCGCTATCCCAGTAGATCGGCGGCTGTAGGATGGGGTGGTGGGGTGCGTGTAGCAGATGGAAGCTGGAGAGTAACAGATCTGATCAAAACCGAACTGGTAGAAAGAGGAGGAAAAAACACTATCTTAAAAGTGTATTATATACAATGCGGAAATAAAAAGGAGAAGGAGATGAGGCTCTCTCCGACGGTGGCTCTCACAAAAATGAGGTTATTCTAGAGAGAAGGTAGACGTTCTCACTCTAAATACACACAGAGATGTTAGCAGGACTGGATATCGATCATTCATGGCCGAGGGAAAGAGAGACGGGCAGGCCACTAGATAGAATAAGAGAGAGGGCTATACATGGAGTGAGAAAGGAAGATCTCGGAGTAGTCATGGCCAGGCTAGGTATTGTGTCTACCAAAAAATCTTCTTTACACTCTACTATTTATTACACACTCAACACACTTAATGTATTGAGTTTAAAAAATAATAATTTGAGTACATGGTGTGTGAAGAGTGTAGGTAGATATGTAGAATTCCTCTTGTATCTACACCGGAGACTACAAGTCGGCATGGTCCTATGTCAACGCAAACTTTCTTGTCAATCAAATCAAAAAAGCAAATGACCATCGGCCGACCTTTTAATAAGTGATAGAACACCAACTGATCATGATCTAAAACAGAGTGGCTAGCTAGCTGCATGCATGGATCAAGATCTAGATAAGTTAGCATTTTGTATTTTCTGTTTATTAATAATTAGCACATGAAGGAATTGCATGCATGAACCATGCACCGGCCTCCATCTAGGAAATTAAGCAAAAGCAATAATTAATGTGATCGATATTGATATTGATATTGATATTGATATTGATATTTGGACTAATTAATGGTTGATTATCAATTAATTAATTGATAGTTATTATTTGAATATAATTATTCGAAGATGATATCTCTTTTTCGTAGTTAAATCCAAACTATTTTAGATTTTAACATTACATTAATAATATTCAGACAATTATTTTACTAGTTAACAATGCGATATTTACTTAATTCATTAAAGGTATTAATGAAATTTCTTTAAAAAACAATTTAAAATTTACATAATTAAAAATCCCCGGCCCGTTAAAAATAAATTAAATATTGTTAATTGAAATCCCGATTGTGGATAATTACTCGTAATGCCATATTTAGCCTTCATGCATCTTAATTTGCAGGCACCTTCCATTATATACTTTGAGAACAAACAATTTCTTTTGGTCGAAATTACCATGCACGTCAAACTTTGGATACAAATACAATATACAGGAAATTATTCTTTCTGATCAATTGGCTGATCTTTGATAGGCCGAGGCAACGCAGAAGATCATCAGATGAGTTCTACAATTTATTCTATAAATAAAATATTACAGTTGATGGAAGGAAATTATCGGACCAATCAGAATAGACTGCATGGATCAGTGGTTGAATATTTCAACTTGAATAAGCTGATGATCTGCAATGCCTGCATGGGTTGCCATCTGATCAGAAGAAGCTACTGAGGTACTTTTGGAGGACTCTAGGAACAAGGGTTCTATATGCTGCTTCCGTGGGATGATAACTATCCCAAAAAATATAATTAGATGCATCTGTACAGGTGGCAGACGTTGGGTTACATAGTATAGATACCTCTATATTCCCTGTACCACAGCATCCTTTATTCACAAACTCAAAACCTGCATAATTATATATTGAAATGGAGTAATCAATATATAATTAAATAAAAATGAGAAAAAATATGACAAATTAAGAGGGTAGTATGCATGCATGCGTCACTACAAGAAAAATGAGTATTTATGACCATTTGTTTATGACGAAAAAACTATTTGTGATCAAAATAAATTCATTTTAACTGTAAATAATCATTTCGTTGGAATTAACTGGCTGCAAATAAGCAGTTTTCTTGTAGCGTGAGCGTGATTAAAGCCAGAAACAAGAGCTAGGTCATGCACGAAAAATATTCTTTGTTTACCAAATTTTTTTGGGTTTTCAATGAGATCGAGTAGAGGGCTGTAAACATCAAGATAGACCATCTTGCTGTTGGGTAGGTTTCTGTTAAGGGAATCCAGAGTTGCCGACAGTTTAATGTTGAACAGTTTTGCTGCTTGGTTGTGCTTCTCCGAACACTGTCTCAGTATTCCCCCGGCCAGAGTTCTTTGTGACGGCACACATCCAATCGGCGGTGCACTCAGTACTCCAATCCTTCGTGCCCCTTGCTCATATATTTCCTTCAAAATATTGTATATATAGAATTTATCAATTCTATTGATCTTAACCCATTTGATATCACATTAGAAAGAATATTTATTGCTCTTCTTATTTACATGCATGCCATTCGTAAAATAATCTTTGTTTACCATAGTTATTGTAGTTGACGTTGTTGTTACCTTGGGTTTTTGTTTACCATATTAATTTTAATATAAACTTTATAAACTAAATCCGGTCCGACTAGTTTAATTTGATTTAATAAAAACTCATTGCATGTAGAAATATCATAATAACTCGACATAGAACCTTTATTTCTTTAGGAAATCAGAATGATATATGCAATTAAAGTCGGTGTAGAGAACAAAATTCTCTTCATGCCGCTGCAAATTAGCTCCTACGTACCATTAATGTTTTGGAAGGTACTGCGCCATTCACACCAACTTATAAGAGAAATCTTTTCGCAATATATATTGGATTGATATCGATCATATTCAACCGGTTTTTCTCCACTTAACATAAAACAAAATGAAATTTAATTATGCCAATGAATAAATGATGAGGAAAATAGACAATGTTTGCAAAGATATATAATTTAACCCATTAAAAACTAGACAGATAACATATATACGTACAGATCATCTAGACGTGATATATATATATATATATATATGATTGAATTAATGCTACCTTAAAGAATGTGGTAGCCTGGTCGAGCATAAGGTCCGTGTAGGAAGGGACATCGTACTCCAATTCACGTGCATGAGTAACGAAATATGTATTGGCAATGTCATCGCTTCCCGCTACCACCAGAAATAGACTTTTTGACAAGATGAAGTTTGTCCTCTCTTCACCAACAATTCCTTTAAGCTTCGCTTTGTATTCTTTGAACATTTCTAATTGATCGGACATTGATAGTACTGACTGTTTTTGTTGCAATCAAAAGTTAGCATGCATGATTCATGAATATAGATGAAATTATATATATATATATATATGGACCCAAAAAGAAAAAAGTACCACTATTTTGGGTGTCAAGGGATCATATCCTGAGCCACCTGAAGCGAAACATACTCCTGTGATCAAGTCTTGAGGTTGAAGAAGTGGATCCAAGTATGCTGGCACAAGCTCTTTTATTCCCAATTCCTCCGCTGAAAAGGTGCACGAAACAATAATTAATTACTCAGTGAACTTTATTCAAATTTATTCGATCGTCTAGTTAAAAAATTTTCTATTGATTGCATGAAAACTAAATGACTAAATTAAGGTTAAAAAAAAAATGACGTGAAGATAAGATCAGATCAATTAGGACATGACGAAATCGGTATTTTCTTATTTTGTGTTAAATTTCAACATCATTCCGTTGGGACAATAGATTTATAAATGGGCAGAACCACCCATGCATGATAGGTACTCCTATCCACTTAACTGCCAACCACGATCGATATATTAACTTAAATGCATGCCTCCATTAATTTCTTTTTTTCTTTCTTTCTTTTTTGATAAAATTAATCTTTGAAATCCGATCGACCATTAATTATAAATGGGGATGTCAATTGGTTTGTGGGGTTATGGCATTAACAGAGAGTATGATTTTGGTTTCATATATGGAGGTGTCGCTGGACACGTAATAGATACGACTCGGTTGACACGTGATGAATTCATTTAAAATATGTTACATCAAAATGTATAACTAGCTAGAGATGATAAAAATTTTGGATTGAAAATAATATTAATGCTATAATTAATGAGTTTTGTAGAGCATATATATATATATATATATATATCCTAGCTATATAGGTTAATTTTGTTGTGCTACGTATTTTGTTCGCTGGCCAATAATACATAATTTCCTTGGTGCATGGTGCATGTAATAGCTAATCTATGAATACAGGAATATTCCTGTATTCATAGATTAGTTGTTATAATTGAGTTTGAAATTGCTTTTTGCAGGGACAGGTACGGTAGACTCTAGCGTTACATGATACTTTTAATTAAGGTTTACGTATGGTAAGCATGTCTCTTCGAACTCTCAAAATAATAATAATAATAATAATAAAAATAAAAATAAATATTTCTTCAAACTTTAAAAAGTGTATCAACGACGCCTTTAAGACCACTAACGTATTGGACTCGTCAAGTTTATTTTTAAATTTTAATAAGTACATGTTTTTCCTATATCTAAAATTTCATTATCCATAACTCCACATTAGATTAACTATTAAATTCATCAAAATAATAATATTATATTATTTTTTCAATAATAATATTTTATTTTTTTCATATTTTATAATTACACTAATCATATGTTAATTAATAATTTAATTTGATTTTTACATTATTATTACAAGACAGTTGAAGATTAAACGTGAATAAAAAAGACTATTGGAGATTAAAAGTGAATAAAAAATAGATTTGATGAGTGAACAGTAGCCCTTCAAATTTGAAGAAACATATCCATTTACTGTAGCTTAAAGTTTCACACTTATCTCTTTGGCTAATCCAATGCAACTATCTTTTGATGAAATTCATCATATTTTATATTTGGCTAGATTTTTTATGAAGCCAATACCAATGCTCTAAAGGAAAATCATGACCCGGTGCAAAAATACAGAGAAAGGTTTATTATGTAAAAGTGACATAGCTAGAAACTGCCCTTAGAGTTGGAATTAAGGAAGAGTACTGTTACATACAGTTATGGAGTACGTAAGTGTTATGCAGTCGTTTTAAAAAAGAGTAGGATCTATTATTAAAAAATTATTATTATTTTCATATAGATATAATATTTATTCATTAATTTTTTTTAAATAATTATATGGCGCTTATTGTAACTATTATTTCTCTTTTAAGGAATTAAGTGGCTTGGGTCAACTTAAATTGGACCCATTGAATTATTGCCATGCACGTATTTCATATAAACGGATATATCATGAGAAACGTGGCGCAAATCCCATGGATCTAGAATTGAATCCAATCTAATTAAGCTTATCTTCTGAATTGGTTTACTTTGTTGAAGTTTAATTTTGTCCTATATCCATATATATGTGGACAAATATTAATTGATGAATGAAAATAGTTCGTGCAGGCCACTTTTTATATAGATTGATATTAAAACCTAATAAATAAAGCTGTTTGAAAGCTATTAATATGTATGCTAAATATATTGTTGATGTGATAGGTTTCCACGTCGGTTTACATAAAAAAAATATTATTATTTGGATTGGTTTTATGAATATAAGGAGCTTAGATTTTACGAAATTTGTACGGTCTAGATCTTCATAAATCACTTTTGCTTCTATATGTGTCAAAACTTTGATCTTTTATGTATAAGGGTAATATTAAATACAAGTTTAATTAAAACTTACACAATATTTTAAGATTGTAAATATATAATTTAATCTCCTTGCATAATTACATCAATTCTTCTAATCATCTAAAAAAAGCAGGACTGAGCTGCATCTAACAACTGCTAGGATCGAAGGATGATTAATGATCCGTTTGGTTACGAAATTCAGATGAGATAAGATGAGATATTTTGAATAGTAGTTAAAATTTTGAGTTAACATGAGATAAAATAGTTTGTAAAAAAAAAAAAAGTATATTTGGATAATGAGATGAGATGAGATAATTTTTAATGTTTGAGATTTGAAAAAGGTGTGAGTCCCACTATTGATTAGAGAGTGGAAAAGTTAACTGTTTATGCATTGTTTATACAATGTTCATTGTCAGTTTTTACTGTTTATATACTGTTCATGTCAGTTTATACTATTCACTGTTAGTATTCACTATTTATTACTGCTTATTTAAGCCGATGTTTTTAAAATTTAAAGATAAAATATAATGTGTTTGGATAGAAAAAAACTACTGTACGATACATATGTATTGGTTAAACAAACCGGGCTATACACCGCTAAAAAGGCCAACGCAATTCCCGTAGGTTGAGAAGGAGAGACAAAGTATTGATCACCTATCTCCCATGCATGCATGCACATGCAAAAAAGTTATTCTCGTAATTCATTTGTTGGGTGTGTAACTAATAAAGTTCCAATCGATCAGTGTAATTTTCTCTTTAACTATCTCGACATTTATACCCTTCAGATATGGCAATTCAAACAATAACATGCTACAGATACAAAACAGAGTAAAAGGGGAACAAGAGTACCAGAAAAGAGAGAGAGAGAGAGAGAGAGAGAGACCTACGTACGTACCTATCAAGTCTGAGGGAACCTTTCCATTGCCGAATCTGCCCGTGGGAGCTTTTCCTTTAAAATCCTGCCCATAGGGAGGGAAATTGCACTTAACAAGAGTTCTTAGGTAATTGTTGTTACCCGTATCCACGATTGAATCACCAAACGCTATAACTGCTGGAATGGTTTCATTCGGTGGCAGCTGTATGACAGCCTTGGAATTGCAGAAAAGAACAGAAAAAATTATCAGAGTAAACATTAACACAGAAGATGAAGAAGACATTTTAAAGGAGAAAGTGCAGTGTCTTCTTTGCTTGCTTGCTCTCAACTTGTGTTGGTTCTCACTTCCCATTCTTGGCCAGGGAGTTCCCATAACGCATATATTTATATCTGCTACAGCCTGCATGCATTCTTTTTTATTGATTTATTGACACATAAATAAACTGATCTAGCATCAATAGAAATGATTTGTATAAATCTCAATCAGACGTGTCCCATACAATTAGTTCTTGTAAAAAAGTTGACCTCACTTTAAAAAAGTGTAAAAAATACTATTCTTTATTACTGGAACTTACTTTTTTACAAAAAAACTTATATGAAATTTGTAACTTTAAAACTTATACTTAACATTACTCAAAATATAAACGCGCGCGCTCTCTCTCTCTCTCTAAACTTCGACCAACCTAATTTTCCGGTTTACATCTTAAACAGTTTTTTGACTCCTAACGATCATGATCGTAGGCAAAAAGTACCTTTTGCGAACATGAAAATTTAGTGCATCATAACATATAAAGGCTCCGCCATTTCATTTATCAGGTCAATTCTTCTGATGTCTGCAATTACTTGCCATTATATAAGAAAAGAAAGATTCCTACTAGTTGGAAAAATATTAAATCTATAATTAATTTATCACCATTTTAAAACTCTGATTAAGATAAAAGGTAGTTATGTAAAATTAAAATTATTATCCATCCATCTGTACCTATATTTATATATAGATATAGATATTGTTTGTACATGTTATAACATTTAATTTTGTTATAAAGTCTAACTATAATTCATTTATTTATTTCTTTTCAAATCTAAAATAATATAGATTTGGGACAAAAATCTCAAGAGATCCGATTGTTGGTGGGCCTCATTAATTACTTATCAAAACTAGCGTGCCAATAATTTCATAATTGTAAAGGATCAAGAACGAATAGACCCAAAAAAACAAAAAAATATGGACCGCATTCCTATGATTGATGGGCTTATCTATTTGCATGTGCAATTGTTCGGAAACTGACAAAAGAGTTAAAATATGTAGAGAAGTAAGACGAAGGTAGCTAGCTGCTAACCAACCGCCCTCCAACTGTTTTTTTTTTTTTTAAATAATGTTAGATATAATTGTAGAGTATATAAGTGTCGTATAAATTTATCATTAAAAGATTAACTTTTTTTAATGTGAATATCATAATTATTTATTTTTAAAAAAAAATTACGCGACGTTTACACACTCCACGACTGTAAATATATATTATTTTCTCCTGTTATCTGATTTGGAGCCAACCAATCAAAATGCAGTTAGGTGCATAAATAAGAAAAGACGTAACCTAAGAAGCATAATAATTTCTATATGGTGACTAACTTAAAATGCTCAAAACTCCCAACCGATAGCTGAAACGAAATAAATGCAAATGCTCGCTGCCCCGATCAATAATTGGTTGGACAGGAGCTACTGTTAGCAATGGGAGATAAATGTAATTATACCAATGAGTCATCACTTCACTATAATTATTTTTTTTATGCGTAATTCTTTATACAATTGTGAAATGCATAAATATCGCGTAATCGTTTTGAAAAAAAATGGAGGTCTACTATTAAAAATTTAACTTTTTTCATGTGGGTCACATATTTTATTTATTTTTTTAAAAACGATTACGCGGCAGTTGCAAAATTTACGGTTACAAATATATTTTCTTTTATTTTAATACAACAAGATTTAATTTATAAAATTTAAGTTTTTAAATCTCTCTTTCAAATTAGATTATGTTAAATAAATATTTTACTGCCGACTTGTAAATAAAATATTTTATATAATATATTAATGTATAAACATGTGTAACATTTGAAATACCATGCATTTGATGAGTGCAATGAATTAAAGTGATGGAACATAAATACTCGAACATAAAATCACAAAACTTGTTAACTAATTCATTATAAACTTGTTTTGCAATATATAAATTGTTTAGATCATCTATTCATGTGTCATCATGATCATGTGTTCCATTTTTTCCTTACATTCTCTATTGATGATCCTACAAAAGTAACGAATCTCTCTCTAAAACACAATTTAAAAAATAAATATAATTTTGAATAGGTTGGAGTTGACAGCTCAATTCAGTCTAAATCGATTAGAACCAATCTCAATCAGCCAATTAGATCAATTATGCGATCGAAAAAATGCAGAAAAGTCTACCTGATTTAGGACTAATTCAAATTAAATCGCCTAAATGAAATCATATTTTGAAGCTAAGATGTAAGGCCAATTCCAAAGAAGCCAAAACACTGCTCGTTTGGGCACTATGTTATTTCCAAGTGTAGCCTTTGGACGAAGGGGTTAGCTCAAATTGTGCAACTTCCTAGAGCGAGTCCTAGCAAGAATACGTTTCTTCTTGCCAAAGCGAGGATTTTTGTTGCATTGTAGGAAAGGTGTGGGGAAGAATGGAGCCAAACAAAGCCAACTTGCGTCCTAGATCGAGTATAGAGAGGGAAAGAGCAAAAGTCCAACAAAAAAGTCGTACCTCCAAATTATGGACATAGACAAATTACAATCGTCTTCTCATGTTACTTTTTCGCAAGCTTGAAATAAAGAAAGTTGGAGGTCTAAAAGTCTTCTCATTTAAATGCTTTGAGAAAAGAGAAATGCTTTAATTATAAAGAAATATTATAAAAATAAACTTATAAATTGACTTGGCTAAATATTTTACATTAGATTATAAAATTACTTTTATTATAAAATAGATCTAACTTCTCATATCAAACCATGTTAGTTTGTGAGTTTACTTTGATGCAATCTTGTAAATGACGTATTTCACACTACCAACTGCTCAGATGACCTGCAACAAATGAGAGGGCGGCACTAGGTGCCCAGAAGAGCTCTAATGCCTAAGTTAGAGAGGCGTAATCTCAATATGAGTATATAAGTAAAAGTGTCTTATCTGTTACCTTTAGGTGTTATTTATAAAGATGCTGATAACATATACATATATATATATATATATATATATATGTAGTAGTTATCCCATAAAAAGTGAACAAGATAACCATCATGATCTATCGATGTTATCATATCACAAGGTTAGGCCCGTGGGTCACGTGGACTTTTGGACAATGAGTCCCCCCAGTCTGGCCCATAGGCTGAACCTGTCCTCTAGTCGTGAGCTTATTGCCAAGGGACCTAAATATCCATTCTAGTTACCCCGTTAATTTCCTATGTGTTGGCACAAAGGAAATTCATTTATTTTATATCCTTTTAATTCACATGAAGGCACCTTACCCCGCTGGCTTGGGACACGTAAGCGGCCACTCAGACTTCATTTCCTCTTACCTCGCTGAGGATCCATGTTAACTAAGGTGTGGGTCCAAACTTATCGACATACCCCAAAAATGTAGCCCACGTAACTGTTCGCGCGCTTTTATTCTCTCACATTCAAAAGAATGGTAATCGTCGCTGTTGTCACCCATTTGACTTCCGAAGAACCTCTTCGTCATTACCCATTCTCCTTTTTCATTTTCTTAATTCATTTCCTCTCCCCCATCCATGCCGCATCTCTTCTTGCTTTTTCACATTCTCTCTTATTGTCCTTCTCACATCCATGCCACATTTCTCCTTTTTTCATTTCTCACATCTGGTCTCATGGCTAACTGCGGCTCCTTATGTACCCCTAACCAACCTTTGACCCAGACTCTGGCGAGGGCCTCCTCCCACGCCGTCGCGAAGTCTTTCGACGGCCTGGCCCCTCCATTCTTTGAATGATTCACTTGGCGTTCCACCCTTATTGAGCGGGACCTAAAGAAGTTGAGGTCCACCTATCGCATTCTAAATTATGTGGAGCTCTTCATTCTGGAGGGAGGATGCATAGATAAGGAAGGGTACGTGGGATCTGTTTCCCTCCCCATTTGTGCCCTAGCGCACGGCTTGCGATTTCCCTTCATTCGCCTAGCCCACGATGTTTTGGACTTTCTAAGGTCAGCTCCTGCGCGGTTTTCCGCATGACCTTGGAGCCCTTGGGGGAGACGTACACAGATTTGACCGCCAAGGAGTTCCTATCTTTCTATTCCATAAAGGGATTGCCAGGTAACATTTGTAACTTTCACGTTCGTTCACAATGCTTGACGGAGTTTGAGCCCCGCCACTATTGCCAAACAATGACAAAGAAAATTTTTCTTCATTTCTAGTGGAGATTGGGAATTTCCCGCTTCCGAAAGGCACATTCAAGATTTCCCCGTTCGTGCAAATTGGGGCAAAGTCCCTGACGACAAAAGTCTCTTGCTAGAGCTAACTGATAAAGAATGCTTTTGTGTTGATATAGTCCTCAACTGGGCTAAAGAAAATGATGGTGGCCTGGGGACCGAGCAGCTCTTGACTGCTGCCAACATCGACAGGTTCCTCGTGGTGCCTGATCGTGCCCATGTCAGGGAGCGTAAACTTAAGGTCGTGACACCTCCAACAAAGAGACGTGCTTCTTCGTCTGCTGAGCATCCCCAAAAACGCCATCTTCGTAATGAAGGCCGCAAAGGTGGAAGTGGAATCAGAAAGAGCTGTCGCTTCTAGTTCTAACTTTGTTGTTGGGAGTGAAACGCCCGTAGCCTCTCTTGTGAGGGTGTCGCAACCAACATCACTAGGTCTTGACGACCTCAATGGGCTTATGGGGCAAGCCCTTGTTGACCTGGTGACGGCTTCGACTTTGATTTGCCCTCTAAGGAGACTGGTTCAGTGGGTACTCTCCCTTTCGAGTTCCCTTCCCTTTTCTCCCCGACTTCGATTCCTAATGGCAGCGATATTTCTGCAAACATTTACGACACATTTTCTATGGGCGTATTTGGGATGGCAACGCCTGAAGCTATTTCCCTCTAGTTGGGGGCGCCTAAACCAACGTCGAAGGTGACAGCGGCGTTGAAACCTGTGGTGGGCAAGATTCCACTCCAAGTTCCCTTCTAGCGACCATTTAGGGGGTGAAACGCAGCCAACAAATCAAGAGAGGGTCTCTATTCCCTCCCTTTCCCCCTATTCTTTTGGCGGTGATGGGGACTCCTCAACTCTCTGGGAGGGGGTGGGTCATCCTTGAAAGAGGGGAGGGAAGAGAGAGATAGGGCCGATCCAGATAGATTTGGCGGTGAGAGCCCTGGCTACCATAGGGAAAGGGGCCAAGGTGAATGCCAAGATGCGTTTGTGTCTGAGCCAGGAGTTCCAGCCGCCCCTCTCATGGCCATAATGCATTCCTCATTAGGGGAAACTCAGGCAGAGGCCAGAAAAACTGGGGTCGAGGGGGCGGCGCCTAGGTGTCCCCCTCTTCCCTTTAGGCCAGTGGCGGAGATGTCTCAATACTTGAAGGATTTCTTGTCCCCGGTATTGTCTTGCTTTGTACCTGATCTTCTTACTTGATTGTTGGTTGTTCTTGCTTGTAACGACCATCTTATTTGGCCTTTGTAATGTACAGGGGGTGGATGACTTGGCGACTTGGATTGTGAGTGACCATGCCCACTTGGAAGACAAGGTGCGGGATAGGCGAATTCAAGGGTTCTTCGCCAAGAGGGAGATGACTCGGCTCCTGGCCGAGAAGACTGAGGTGGAGTGCTATTTGGAACAAGCTGATGGCAACATTTGTGCCTTAGAAGCAGACCTTGAGTTTCTCTAGGACGAGTCGTGTGAGTTACAGGGAGAATTGCTTCGCGCCCAGTCCCTCCAAGCTCGCGACAGTTTTGCTCTGCATCTGGCGGAATTGGAACGGGCATATTCCAGAGCCCAAGTATCTCGCTTGAATGAGGCACTGGCCTCTTCTCACAAGTCGCAGGCGGATGCGGAGTAAGGTTCTTGGGAATCTGCCCGGGCATTGTCTTCCTCCAAATAAGAGCACAAAAAGTTTGCCCTTGAGTTGTTAGAGATGAAAACGTCACATATAGAGGAGCGTAGGCAGCTCGACCTTCAATTGTCCGAGACAAAGGGGAATTACGAAAGAGCAGAAGACAGAGAGAACCATGATGTGCTTGGACTCCACAACCAAAGAGCAAAAGACAAGGATACAAGAGTTATAGTCTCAATTGGCTTCTGCCAATGGTGAGTTGGTTTGTTTGCATTCTCAGGTGGTTGCTGCCAGGGTTGTTAGAGACCTGACCTTCAAGTACGACTATGGGGCAGGGATGGCTTGCTTATGAGCCCATTTTTTGGCAAACCCTCAGGCCAACCTAGGGAGGCTAGACCTGAGCGCCTTCAAACCTGACACGTCACCGTGCCAATTTGTGGACGCCTTAGGGTGCAATACCATGCTTGACGCCTTTCCTACGTCACTCTCTTCTTCCAAGCTAAATGGGACTTCACCATCGTAGAAATAACATATGCTTACTTTACCTATGTTTTGTTTGCTTCACAATGTCGGCCCTTGGTTTGGCCCTTTCTGTAAATAACTTTGGCCCTTGGTTTTGTAAATGCAATGTTGATGTATCCTTTTTTGTAGATGACTTTGGCCCTCGATTTTGTAAACGCAATCTTGATGTATCCCTTTTTTATGCGAGTCTTTTAGACTTAATAGAGGTCGTGGCCAAGTAAGGGGGTTGTGGGGTCTTTTGACCTCCATGCCTATGTGTTGCACTGCGAGTATTTGGGCTTGACACTGGTGACCAAGTAAGGGGTCGTGGTGTCTTGTGCCCTCCATGCTCATTGGTTGCACCGTGAGTCTTTGGACTCGACACTGGTGGCTAACTATAGGGGTCGTGGGGTCTTGTGCCCTTCACACCCCTTGGTTGCACCACGAGTCTTTGGACTCGACACTGGTGGCTAACGCATGGGATCTTGTGATCTCCACACCCCTTGGTTGCATCTCGAGTCTTTGGACTCGACACTGGTGGCTGCTGGGGTCGTGGGGTCTTGTGACCTTCACACCCCTTAGTTGCACTGTGAGTCTTTAGACTCGACACTGGTGGCTAACTACTGGGGTCATAGGACCTTGTGACCTCCACGCCCATTGGTTGCACCGCGAGTCTTTGGACTCAACACTAGTGGCTAATTGTAGGCAAATGCGTGAACCGAATGGCCATACGCCTTTATTGACTTGTCTTTCATAAAAAACATAGATTTTGCAAAATATCTAAGGGTAAAACATCTTTAGATGCTCGGCATTCCAAGGGTGCTGCAACTTCTTTCCTTGACTGTCCTTCAGGTGGTAGGGACCCGATCTATTGGTCGAGATGATCACGTATGATCATTCCCATCACAGGCCGAGCTTCCCCACATATTGGGTTGTCACTCCCGTTTTCTTGAGTACCAAGTCGCCTACTTTAAAAGACAACCCGCTTGTTGAAGTAATGCTCGGCTTTCCTTTTGTTGAAGATGTTATGGATCTCCACCTCTTCCCTCTTTTCCTCTAGTAGGTCGAGGTGTTCCTCGAGTGCCTTGTTGTTTACAGCTTGGTTAAAGTGGTTGGTTCGGTATGTGGGCAAGCCGACTTCTACAGTAGCAACTCATTCGCTCCCAAATGCCAGGGCGAATGGCGTCTTGCCTGTTGGGGTCTTCACAGTTGTCCTATAGGCCAATAGGACTCCTTGGAGCTCCTCCGTCCATTCTCTCTTTTTGACGTCGAGCTTCTCTTTTAAGATTTTGATGAGGGACTTGTTTGTTGACTCTACATGTCCATTGGCTTGTGGGTGTCCTGGTGACGAGTATTTTACCTAGATGCCCAACTTCCAGCACCATTCTTTGTAATGCTTTGAGTCAAACTGCTTTCCGTTGTCAGAGACTATACTATTAGGAATGCCAAACTTACACACGATGCTCTTCTGAAGAAATATGGTGATGGTCTTTGCTGTTATAGTTGCGAGGGGCTCTGGTTCCGCCCATTTAGTGAAGTAGTCTACTGCGACGACTATGTGTTTTACCCCACTTTTCCCTGACAGAAATGGATCGACCAGATCAACCCCCCATAGGGCAGATGGCCATGGCTTAGTAATTGAAAGCAGTTTCTCAGGCGGACAGTGTGGAATGAGAGCATAGACCTAGCACTGAGTGCACTTTTTTGCAAACTATTTAGCATCCCTTAAGGCTTTGGGCCAATAGTAGCCCTCCCTGAGGGCTTTCCTTGCCAAAGACTTTCTGCCCGAATGGTTGCTGCAGACGCCTTCATGTATTTCTGCTAAGACATACTGTGTTTCCTCGGGCGAGATGCACCTTAGCATAGGGGTGGTGAAGCCCTTCTTGTAAAAGATTCCATCAACTTTAACAAATCACGCCGCATTCCTTCTAACTTTCCTTGCCTTCTCCTTCCCCTCCGGATGTTTGCTGGTATCTAGGTATTCCGATATTTCCTTAGCCCACTCTTGCCCCGAGGGTGCAATGTGGTTCACCTATGCTTCGATTGTTGGGATCTCTATCACCCTTCTTTCTACTTCCCAAGGTAGGTCTGTGTCAGCCTTGGCAGAGGCAGCTTTGGCTAGCCTATCCGCTATTGCGTTTTCTACCCTTGGTACTTGCTCAAGACTAAAATAAGTGAGTTGGTCGTGGATTTCTAGCACCCGATTTAGGTATTTTTTAGTCTTTCCCCTTTCGTGGCGTAAACCCCAGTTACTTAGTTTACCACTATTTGAGATTTGATTTTGGCTTCGATCTCGCTGGCACCTAGAGCTTTCGCAATTGAGAGTCCTGCTATTAGGGCCTCATACTCGACTTCATTATTGGTGGTCTTGAAAGTTAAGTGTGGCCACGTAGTAGTACTCCTGATCTGCCTCATCAACGATGTAGATCCCTATACCTTCTCTCTTCTTGCAGGCCAATCCATCAACAAACACTACCCAAGGTCGGCTGGGATGCGCCATTTCAATATCAGGCGAAAAATCGGTGAACTCGGCGACAACGTCTGCTAAGGCTTCCCCTTTATTGCACTTCTGGGCACATGGTCGATATCAAACTCGCTGAGCTCTATTGACTATGCGACCAATCTTCCTGAACTGCCCGGCTTCTATAGTATTATGCTGAGAGGGTGCTCTGTTAGTACTTTTATTGGGTGGGCTTGAAAATACGGTTGTAACCTCCTGGCAGTTGTCACCAGTGCAAATGCCAACATTTCCATCTGCGGGTACTTGATCTTGGTGCCTCTTAGCGCATGACTCGTGTTGCTTCCTCTTCTTTGATTAAGACCGTTGAGACGGCGTGGGGGAAATCGCCAGGTACACATATAAAATGTCCCCTTGATTGGGCTGTTTTAATAAAGGCGGGTTGACCATATATTGCTTCAACTCCTGGAAGTGTTGCATTCCTTATTCCATGGGTGTGCGTTTCGCAAGACCCTAAAGAACGGAAGACACTTGCTTGTAGACCTCGATATGAATCTATTCAAGGCGGTTACTCTACCTACCAGTCGTTGGGCGTCATTAATGCTTTTTGGTGGCGCCATATTTAAGATGGCGTCGATCTTTTTAGCGTTTGCCTCAATACCTCTCTCCGAGACAATAAAGCCCAAAAACTTTCCCGAGTTGACCCCAAAGGTATACTTAGCCGGTTCAGCTTCATCTTGTATTTGCGTAGCATAGCGAAGGATTCTCTGAGGTCTGCTAGGTGCTTGGTAGGTTCCTTACTCTTCACTAGTAAGTCATCGACGTACACCTCCATAGTCTTCCCAATTTGATGCTTGAACATCCGATTGACCAACCTTTGATAGGTCGCCCTAGCATTTTTCAAGCCGAAAGGTATCACTCAGTAACAATAAAGGCTTCTGTTGGTGATGAATGTCGTTTTCTCCTTATCCGCGTTATTCATCCGGATCTGATTATACCCCAAATTCGCATCCATGAAGCTCAAAAATTTGTTTCCTCCCGTGGCGTCTACAATGATATCGATTTGTGGCAGTGGAAAACTGTCTTTGAGGCATGCTTCGTTGAGGTCAGTAAATTTTACTTCCCATTAGCTTTCTTAACTAGTACTACGTTGGATAGCCATTCTAGGTAGTACTTCCGTTATAAACCCCGCCGCCAAGAGACGGTTTATCTCTCTACAGCTATGGCCGTGTACTTTTCCGTATTGAACGACCTTCTCTTTTGGCGTACCTTTTTGGCCTCTGGGTTGATGCTAAAATTGTGCTCTATGACGGCATTGTCAATCCCTAGCATATCTTTGTGGCTCCAGGTGAACAAATCTCAGTGTTCGATCAACAACTGTTTCAATGCCTCTCTGTGTTCTTACAGGAGCCTCATCCCGACCCTTGTAGTGGTGTTTGGGCATTCTGAATGTAAGGTTACTATTTCTAGCAGTTCATTTGCTTCGGTCTGCATCAAGTTGTTCTTATCTCTAAATTTTATGTCCTGGATGACTTCTACAAAGGGAGGCGGCCTTTTGTTCAGACCGTCCGCGACACACACGCTAGGCGCCCCCTCCTTCAGCTCCTGAATATAACATTCCAACACAAGGATTTGTTCTCCATGAACCTCGCCGATGCCTGTTTTCGTCAAAAATTTCATCTTCAAGTGGTAGGTAGAGGTGACTATCTTTAAGTCGTTCAATGTTGGTATACCTAATATGGAATTTAAGACGACGAAGCTTTGACCACCAGAAAACCCATTATTGTGGTAACTATGTGGGTGCCTTGGCCAACTGTCACTGGCAGCGCGTTGGCACCTATGGGTTGGACAGCTTCTCCTGAGAACCCATTCAGGGGAGATGGCGAAGGGCGCAGTCTATCAGGGCTAATGCCCATTCTGATTAAAACATCCCAGAATAAGATGTCGGTTGAGCTCCTGTTGTCAACTAGGACCTGCCTGGTCGTGTAGTTGGTTATCAGGAGGGTGACGACTAAGGCGTCGTTGTGGGGGTACAGGACCCCTTGGCAGTCTTCATCTTCGAACAAGATGGTAGGGGTGGTATTTAGTTTGGGGTGTTTGGAAGGCTTATCCTCCATATACACCTCGTGATACCTTGCTCTGCGAGCATGAGCCTTTCTGTTGGACGTTGTTGCACCCCCGCCAGTGAACCCTCCCACCATCATGCAGATTTCTCCAAAAGGAGCTTGGTGTCGATCATGTGGCTGCCGAGTGGTGTTGTATCTCTGTTCTCTCTCCTGTTTTTGTCGTTTGGGACTTTTGCTTTTTCTGGGTTCATGCTCACGACCTTTTCCTCTCATAGGCTTGAGATACTCGGCCAACATTCGTTCGAGCTCCCCGCTTCCTACCAGGCTGGCAACCCTCTTTTTCAATGTTGAACAGTCTTCTGTCCAATCAGCGTTCGATTGGTGGTACTTACAATAATGCTGCCATCTCGCCAGTGGGCGTGCTTCCTCCCTTGCCACTTGGTCATTTTCTTGTACACTTAGATTATTGTGGATGTGGCGGTGCCCCTGTTCTCATTGATTGAAGTATCTTTCACGCCTCCAACCTTGATGACTCTGCCCGGTCTTTTTGTCTTTGGCGCCGTTTGAGTTCCTAGTCTCCAACTTTACTTCCTGTTTTCTGGGCTCCAAAAGATCCTGCAACGTGTGCTCAGCGTTGACGAAGTCATCTGCCCTATCTATGAACTCCCTCAAGGTTTCTCTTTGTTTGATGGTAAGCAAATGCAAATACGCAGCTGGTCTTCGGCGCCTCCTACTCGCCACGAACTACGTTAGGAACTGTCTGGCTAACTCCTCGAAACTGCTAATGGATCCTGGACGCAAAGTCCCGAACCAAATCTCGTGCTATTCCCTTTAACGTTAACAGGAAAGCTTGACAAGCCACCCTCCGGGAAAGCCGTGGAGAGTCATGTGCACTTTGAAGTTCTCTAGGTGATCTATAGGGTCCCGCAACCTGTCATACATGTCAATCTTAGGAACCTGAAACTTGGGTGGGAGGGGTACTGCCATTACTTTCTCACTGTAGGGAAGTTCAGTCTGGTTAAGTAGTTGTTCCGTGGAAGAGAACCCTCTCATCCTTCTTGCCATCTCCTAATATTTGTCAACGAGGCTACGCAGTTTGTCATGCAACCTCTTCTTTTCAAGCTCTTCACTATTAATCTCCTTCCACTTGTCCATTTAGGACAGGTGGTGTGGCGGCGTTCTGCTACTTCAACTCTTCATTCTCATTCTGTAACTACTCCACTACTGTCATAGCATTTCT
Organism: Juglans cinerea; assembly: GCA_961763995.1. NCBI lineage: Eukaryota > Viridiplantae > Streptophyta > Magnoliopsida > Fagales > Juglandaceae > Juglans > Juglans cinerea. The sequence continues at coordinate 22,298,451 of CAUIVZ010000012.1, read as the reverse complement.
CAATTTCTCCTCGACTTCTGCTAGCCTTGCTTTTACCTCCACCACATTCGTCTCTTGATCACAGGTTGCCTGAGATCGCATAGTAGTTGGCATGTGAAAATCACGTTGAAGTCTGTAAAGATCCCACAGACGACACCACTGTAAATGACGTGTTTCATACCACCAACTGCTCGAATGACCTGCAACAGATGAGAGGGCGGCATTGGGTGCCTAGAGGAGCTCTGATGCATAAGTTAGAGAGGCATAATCTCAATATGAGTATATAAGTAAAAGTGCCTTATCTGTTACATTTAGGTGTTATTTATAGAGGTACTGAGAACATAGATAAACAATAGTTATCCCATAATGAGTAAACGAGATAACTACCCTGATTTATCGGCGTTATCATATCACACGGTTAATCACGTGGGCTCTTGGACAGTAAGTCCCCCAATCTTGGGCCCATAGGCTGAACCTGTTCTCTAGTCGTGGACTTATTGTCAGGGGATCTAAATATCCATTCCATATCTCTTTGTGGTTATAGAACTTTTCGAAAAAAAAAAAAAAGTGGGAGATTAACTTCTTTTTTTAATTTTTTTATTTTAAAAGGGAAAATGATAGAAAAATAACTATACTAAAATCTAATTACAACTGAGCATATAAAAATAATTTTTTTAAAAAAATTTACTTTTTTAATTATCTAATATTTTATTTTATTTTATTTTATTTTAAAAAGATTGTTAATTTCTTTTTTCTTTACAAACTAGGAAATATTAACTGGACGTTAATAAGATAAGTCGATTGCTGTATCTTTTTAGAAAAATAATTTGTATAATGTTTTAGTGCCTGACTTAATATTTCTCTTTTTGAAATGCACCTCAAATTTAATATTTTTAGATAAAAAAAGTAAACGAAAGGCTTCGACACCCTCCAACAACAGTAAGATACTTTTATTGGATCAGTCAAAATTAAAAGATATTTTTTATAAATATAAAAAAAATTTATTTTTTAACTATTCTATTTACGTAAATTTCTATATTAAAATAACTGTTTTTTCATTATATAACAATAAAATAATATAAGATAAATTTGATTTTGGTTATTTAAATCAAATATCTACATTAAATTATACATTTATTCATTATTATATAGTAATAAATAATCAATAATTTCAAAAATATTTAATTTTTTTAATTATTATTATATTTAATTTTATCATATTTTACTATTCTACCTATTATCTATTAATTAATAATCTTATTCTTATTAAATTAATATATCACTAACTTAAATTAATATACCAATTATGATAAAATATGTGATAAAAAGAAAGGGAGAGATAAATAATTAATAAAATATATATTTAATATATGTACAATAACCTTTAAATTTAAACAAAAATTAAAAAATTACTATAACTAAATTTCAAATATTTAAAATTTAATTAATCTATTGTAAACATATTTTACTCATAACTTGTCAATGGATTTAACTTTCAGAATACTCATTGTGAGCATACTAAATACTCATTGGATACTCAAATTATTTTCCTTTTTCTCTCACTGATCCAAAGAGTTTATCCGACCTTCTTCTTGTGTCTCTGGGCATCTCTCGAGAGAGTCCCAAAGCCGAGGTTTGTTTTCGGAATTCCAGATTAGAAAGTCATCGGAAAACGATGTCGTCGGGGAGGAAGATAACGCTGAGGAGCTCGGACGGCGAGACTTTCGAGGTGGATGAGGCGGTGGCACTTGAGTCTCAGACGATCAAGCACATGATCGAGGACGACTGCGCCGACAATGGCATACCGCTCCCGAACGTGACCAGCAAAATCCTCTCCAAGGTCATAGAGTACTGCAAGAAACACGTCGAGGCCCCCAAGGCCGAGGAACGCGCCGCCTCCCTCGACGAGGACCTCAAGACCTGGGACGCCGAGTTCGTCAAGGTCGACCAGGCCACCCTTTTCGATCTTATCCTGGTCCGTATTATTTTCCCTTCTCAATCAAATCCCTTCCGATTTTGATTTTCTTATTTTCTTTTCCTGACGATTAGGGTTTTATTTTTTCTATTCCCTAATTTTCGGTGGTGTATTTTTTTAATGGTCCTTGTTGTAGGGTTTTGGCTTCGATTTCCTGCCTTTGGTGTCCATGGGTTTTTTTTTTTCCAATACTGATCTACCTTTTTTCAGTTTTTCATTTATTTGGTCTCTATTGAACTGGAATTGCCCCATACTTGTTATTGCGCAACAGTGTGCAGAGCTTGGTTTGATAATTTTGGAGCGTAAAGGAACGGTGAAGTTTTGCTAAATGCCACCTCTTCTTTACTTTGAGTTTCTGCGATATCAAATAAACCATTCCCGATTTTTACTCTTCATATTTTATTCTTTAGGATGTTGTTTTAACAGGTAAATTATGCACCTGCCTAATTATCTACGAGTTGTACACTTGCCAATGGATATATGTCTAAAGTCAATTGCTGATGGTTCATAGAATTTGTATGGCAAGCGTGCTTGCAAAAGGGAAGCATCGAGTTTCAAGGAATAGACTCAAAATAGTTGCTTGTGTTGAAGTGTTTAGAAGTTCATGTAACGCTATACAAGTTCCCCCGATACTCTTTACTCAATTGTCTCAAGGATTGCTAATCAATTGGATTTCCTTAATCAGCCTTGCAACTTTTTTTGTGTGTTCGTGTATGGAATTAATCTAGTGGCTCTTTCTGTTTTCTGTTATGAAATATTGCTTTTGCAACCATAGACTTGCTCTTGCCTTTTCAATCTTGAAGTTCTTGCCAAATAGAATCTAGTTTATGCATATAAGTGGTGGTTACCCCGTAATTGTCAGATCTCTTGACTTTCTTTCCTTACTTGAGGTCCAGTTTGATTAGGCGTTGCTCTTTTATACGTCCCATCCACTGGGATCTTTCCTGATCTTATGATCAATAAAATATTGTTTACCGATTAGAAAAAAAAGGTCCAGTCAGTATGATAACCTAGCATTGTTCTTTGAACCTCTAATATACTTTGTCGACCATGGTTTGATTTCCTGTGGTCCATGTAGAGATTAAATTATACCAACAGGAATGTTGTAAGGGACTCTGTTATTTGTTCTTGCATATAACATGCACTAAATTACTACAACACTGTATAAGTTACTTCTATGGTATTTGGTTGGGAGACAAAATTCACTTTGGAAATATGTCTGGTTTGTAGGCTGCAAACTATCTGAACATCAAGAGTTTGCTGGATCTGACTTGCCAGACAGTGGCTGATATGATCAAGGGCAAAACCCCCGAGGAAATCCGCAAGACATTCAACATCAAGAATGACTTCACACCAGAGGAAGAAGAGGAGGTTCGCAGGGAGAACCAATGGGCCTTTGAGTAAAAGATCCAAATTGAAAAGTCCTGTATTTTTCGTGGCTTGTGTTTTTCTTTTGTGCTGAGGAAGGGGATGTTGTTTCAATGTGTCCAAGACTTTCTAGTTATTCAAGTACTATCTGGTTGCTGCTGCTATGAACAATGGTTGTTTTGCTTAAACATATGCCCCCACCCGCTTCCCTCTTTTAGTATGTTAGTGTGGTACATGTTCTCTTCTCTGCTATGTCTGATGCAAAAGGTGATTCACCATTCACTTTGTTGTTTCTTCAGCTGTTTATTTATGATGGCTTAATCTTATCAACTGTATCTTGAAGTCTAGAAGTCCTTTTGGTTCTTTGTCGAGGGCCTGTGCACCTCTTGGATTAGTCGGGACACTATTTCTGGATACCCGGTGCCAATAATAAAAAAAAAAAGTCCTTTTGGTTCTTAAACCGGAACTTTGCTTGAAGAACTGCATCAGTCCAGCGTCGATCTTACTGCATTCCATTGGGTTGTAGCAGTATATAATTTCACATTGTCATTGTCAAAACGTTGACCATTTTTGTGTAGTCACGAAGTAGCTCATATTTTTTATATTTTTTTTCACATTATCAGTGTCCTTAAAGTGAATGGTTCATCTTTCCTCTTATCTTGTTTTTCCACGCTGGGTTAAAAGAGCACAATCCGGATGATTTTCATCTCTCATCTGTTACTGGCGATAGAAATGCAGTGCTCATTAGTTCTTCAATCGTATACATATCTACATCAGAACATAAGCAGCATAATCGTTAATGAACCAGTCTTGCTGAAATTCTGACCTTACTGGTCTCCCGACTCCTATTACAAATTGAGGTACTCTGCGCCGTGCTCATAAGCAGTGGCTCTCGAACCTGAGTCCATTGTTATTGGCGCTTTCAGATTTTGTTTGAAGACGCTGCAAACAAGACTACTCTACCAATGAACCCATAATATTTAGTACGTATCCGTGTCCGAGGGAGCTTAGGAAATACATTTGTGCCTGATATAGTACACAAATGTGAAAATGCAGTCACAATATGGATGGATGCTAGGAGGAAAAAGATGACAAAGTCCAGAAAAAAAGAGAGGAAAAAAAAAGAGATACTTTAAGGTCCATCTATTTTTCACTAAATAACAGCCCTCCAATAAACAAATGCCATGTATAGGTCCCATTTTATCAACACTATAACTACACAGACTAATCTTACAGGACCAAAAAGAAATCTGAAATCGCCTCCCCATCCCCAGGAGATATCCCTTCCCCCCAGGCGAACCCCCTGCGGCCCTCCTCCCCCCACCTTCTCTCACAACCACCTCACATCGGCTTCGAGCCCTCCCTCCACCCCCCTCGCAACCACCTGGCACCAGCGTCAAGACATGCCCCCACCCCCTCTTGAGTCGAACCCCTCACCCATGGAACCTCCCTCCAGGCAAACCCCACACTCAGATCTCGCCATCTCAGCCTCTCGCCCACCTCTCTCCCACCGCTCGGAACCTTCGTCGGCGAACTCCCTCTCAACTATCTCTGGTATTCAAGCATTTGGTAAGGTAATCTTTCTAGTTTCTTACTTTGTTCCATTGTTATGAAATGGAGATTTTGCAAAGCTGCGTAATGTACCTTGTGATTGTTCATTGTCGCTTGTGGTTCTTAACCTTTATGAAAAATTATGATTGGATTTGTGATTATCTAAAATGGGATGTTTGAAATGAGTCTGTGATTATGTTTGAGTACAACGGCGATGGACACTGCTGAGGGGACGGTGGCAATGGACACTACTGAGGCAAACGCATTGTTGTAGACGATGGTGAAACTCGACTGCTATGGACGACCGACGGTGAATGTGAATGTGAATGTGAATGTGAATGTGAATGTTAGGCGATAGACAATGATGAAAGACAATGTAATTATCGAGTGCTTTAGTTTTATGTTCTGCATTTTGATTGGGGGTTGTTAAACACCCAAAACCAGCCTGAGTGTTCCCAAAGAGGAACTCTGAAAAAAAAATCATGCACCGAAGGATGCCAATGAAAATATTCATATTATTCTGTTATTCTAAGGGGTGTGATCACCAAACGGTGTACCCCTTGGAATGACATCTAACATGGTGATGGTTCCCATGAGGGGTGATGTTTAAGGAAGTGTCAATAGACACAACCTTTTGATTTAGTCAAAAGATTGTATGTGACTAGTAAAGTGTCAAGAGACACAACCTTTTGATTTAGTCAATAGGTTGTGTCACTCCTTAAGGTTGTGACATTTGGGTTACCATTAGTTTATCAATGGTTGTGCCCTTTTCAATAGGTTGTGTCACTTCTTAAGGATGTGACCTTTGGGTTACCATTGGTTAACCAATGGATGTGCCTTTTGCCAACCGGTATATGATGGCCTATAAATAGGAGTCATTGGTGCACAAATAAAATCACTCAATTCATTTTGTTCATCACCAACTTGTGGGATAAATACCCTCACGGGAGTGTCACCATATTGTCGTAATTCACTTCCATTTGTTATTAATTTCTCTACATTCAACATGGAAACTGAAATTTAATTCATTTTTTCAGTCTGCGTGTATTTAGGAACTTGATTTGGACACCTATTTCTTGTGTCTTATTAAAACACGTGTCTAATTGAAATTGAACCAAAGCTGACCCTGCTGTTAATAATAAATTAATAATCATCAACGACGTCAATAACATATGTCATAAAATAATGATGATAATGGACGAAGAAAAAAGATTACCGAGGAGAGGGAAAAACGACATTCCGTTGCCGGGAATCGAACCCGGGTCTCCTGGGTGAAAGCCAGATATCCTAACCGCTGGACGACAACGGATTTCTGTTACGAATGATACAACTTTTATGTAATGTATAATTTTTTTCAGTAAATCTTAACGCCAGGGATGTGTAGAGAGACAAATGAACCAATTCTGTTTGAGTTTATGTAAATTTATCTGACCAGATCTAAGATCCCATACTTTTAGCGAAGGATTAGGTCTAATATATTTTGTAAGGATTTAAGAAAAAGTTAAACAGCACATTAAGCCTGTTGAGGATAATAGCAACTAGCTATTACAAGAGCTTTGATTCTAATCATCCCCACACACACACTTATTTTATTTTTATTTTTTTTCTCTCTTGCCAAATGTATGGTATATAGATGATGAGTAAAAGAACGCAATTAGTTTAATAAAAATAAAATAAAAAACTTTAAAAAAATAAAAATAAAATAAGTGTGATGTGTGAGGATGCTGAGTAGCAAAACCCTATTAAAATTAGAAAATTAAAAAGTAATTAACGATAAAGAAGTGTGAGTGGCATTATGTCGAACCCTACTACTCATCATCTCTACACCACATACCACACATGTTTTTTTATTTTGTTTTCTTCTTCCTAAACTAAAGGAATTCTTCTATTTATCATCCATATACGACACACTTGGTAAGGAGAAAATAAAAACAAAAAATAAAAAAATCATATGTAGTGTGTGATGTAAGAATGATGAGTAAATTTTTTCTTATTTTAATGGTTCGCCAGTTAAAAATATATATATTTATTCAGTAGTAGTAGTGATGATATGTTAATTTGTTTGTTTAAGTAGTACTAGTTGAATGAGTAATTATAGATACAATCATGAAGTGTGTGAGCGTCATGCACTTCTTTTGAAAAAAGTGGATAAATATGAAATCCACATAATTTTTTTTTAATAGTGCACTCTATTCTTTTTCAAAATGACTATATCTAGCATTACTCTTTTTTTTTTTTTTTTTTTGTATAAATGAGGAGATGGTTTAGAACCTATGATCTCACTCTCTTCTACAAAAGGATCAGGATGGCATTTTTTTTTTTTTTTTTAGAAAGCATAATTTATGGATCCCAATTCCGACCTCTTGGTGGAGCCTTCAACTTCCATTTGGATCCACGGCAGTAGAAGACTTGTTGTTGGCAAAGCGGATCTATTTGAGGTCTTCAAGTAGTAATTTTGATAAGTGGACAAGAGTATTACGATGAGTGAAGTTATCCTTAAAAATAAAATATTTTCTTCTTTTCCAGATCTTCGAAGATGTGCCAGCAAACTCAAGAATTTCTTTTTCATCTAATATCCCAAACAAAGCTTCTATTGTAACTTTGATAGTCTGAAACTAGACTTTTGGAGTTTGTTTGCACATTGTCCCCCACACATCTCGAGCTGATGAGGGACATTCCCAAAGGGCATGCTATGTAGTTTCAAGTTCTTGCTTGCAAATTGGGCATGAAGAATTATCAACAACTTTCCTCCTCAGCAAGTTAGATTTTTGTGAGGGCATTAGACAAGATCATGATGCCATATTGGTTGAATTACAAGTCAATCGATTTATTCCGCCATCATCTAATAATGCTTTACAAACTTTTGAATAATGCTTCCCATAAAAGATTGCAGAAGCTGAGAATGTTATTTTCAAATTTAGCATTTCTCTACTTTTATTTCAATTCGAGTTGTGTTCAGTTGACTTGGTCTTTTCACCACCACGAATAATTCTAAATCTTTGAGTACCAAAACCCAAACACTGCCTGATTTGTTTCCTTCTTTCGTTCATGCCTACTATGCTTACTAGGCATCATTTCTTTTTTGTCAACTCTAGTAATTAGTGTTCTGAATTTCTAATATCCTCTTCAAGTTGACTTTTTTTTTTTTACTTTCTTTTCAACGAACTCTGTTTGTTAAACTTTTTGACAAAGTTCACGATTCTTCCCAAAAATCTCTTCGATTTTCCTTTCTTGGCGAAGAAAACAGGCCTCAACAACTCAATTTCTTGGATTTTGGCAAAGAGTAATGCTAAATACAGTCATAGATTGTATAAATACTGTGTACTCCATTATTAATTTTTTCATGTGAGTCCCAAGTTATAATATACAAATCCAATTATTCTTAACATTTAAAAGCGTTTAAAATCAACGCAACCAAACCCACTATCTAATCTCATATTGTTAATGCCAAAATTTGCACAACAAACCGGAACGGTTGAAAGAATTATCTCCGACCCACGATGGTGATTTGGGCTTCAATATGGTGCTCTTCATGTTTATCCAAGAAATAAATAGCAAATAAGTAAATAGAAATAAATAAAGAGAGACACGGAGATTTACGTGGTTTGGCATAAAAGCCTACGTTCACGGGTTCTTTGAGGAGCAAAATCCATTATGATTGGTGATTTTACAATCTCTCATGACCTTACATGTCGCTCAATACAATAGAGGAATTTAGTCTAGGCATAGAGAAGTCATCCCCCAGCCTGTGGAGAGTTAATCCTTCATCTGTAGAGATCTCCTCTATTTATAGAGATTTGTTTTCTTCCTTAGAGTGATAGAGTTCAACTTGTCTTGTGAAGCCTTTTCTATTTTGGAGTCTGAGCCAACTTCCTTGCCTTATCTCTTGGCTTTTTCTCTTCCCTTATTATTAGTAATAGATTTTCAAAGGGCTGGACCCAGTCAATTTAGTCCCTAATAGATGCCCGCGATTCTTAAGGTCGACTTGTTTATCAAGAAGGTCTTGAAAATCTTCAAGTCGATTGTGATGGGGGTAACCTATAAGAAACTGCAAAAAAAACAATTATGGGAATTGGTCAATAGTTTATCACTGTTATGCAATGCAATGGTGATTTCCATGAGCAGTTCTCAAGAAGAATTTGTGGAATTTGTAGTAAGGGCCTTCGAGGATGAGCTTCTGTGAAGTTTGTTTGTAAGAACATTTACGTGCTATTTAAGTGTATTGATGATTGTACATGACAATTAGTGAAGTGCGCATATTTTTGTGCTCAGTGATCATTTTTGGTTTCCAGTGGCATAAGTGGATTTTGTCCGGTGCTACGATTTTCTGTCAATGTTTAATATTTCCGTTTTGATGTTGATGTAAGAGTTTGTTTGTAGTAACTCGTGCTTAAGTGGTCATGGAGCCCGTCGACCTCCTAGATCCATATTAGGCGGTTGCTGAGCTCGTCAACTCATTCTCGAAGGACACCCGCGTGAGGCGGTTGTAGAGCTCTAAAGCTCGTTCTCGAAAGTAACCCACTGGCGGCGGTTATGGCGAATGGAGACACTCGGCTTGCGTTTGGCAGGAGGGTGCCTCGACCATGTAACGCTGGCGATAAGAGTGTAGCAGGAGGATGCCTCGATTGCGTAACTCTAGCGAAGAGAGTGTAGCGGGAGGATACCTCAACCGCGTAATCTCGGCGATAGGAGTGTAGCGGAAGGATGCCTCAACCGCGTAACTCTGGCGATGGGTGTAGCAGGAGGATGGCTCAACCGCTTAACCTCGACGATAGCAGTGTAGCGAGAGGATGCCTCGACTGCGTAACTCTGGCGATGGGTGTAGTGGGAAGATGACCCGACCACGTAACCTCGACAATAGAAGTGTAGCGGGAGAATGGCTAGACTGCGAAACTCTGGTAATGGGTGTAGCGGGAGGATGCCTCGACCGCATAACTTTGGCGATGGGTGTAGTAGGAGGATGTCTCGACCGCGTAACCTCGACGATTGGAGTGTAGCGGGAGAATGGCTTAACTGCGTAACTCTGGCGATGGGTGTAGTGGCAGGATGTCTCGACAGCGTAACATCGGCGATAGAAGTGTAGCGGGAGAGTGCCTCGACCGCGTAACCTCGACAATAGGAGTGTAGCGAGAGGATTGCTCGACCGCATAACTCTGGCGATAGGTATAGTGGGAGGATGCCTCGACCTCGTAACTTCAACAATAGGAGTGTAGTGGGAGAATGCCTCGACCGCATAACTTCAACAATATGAATGTAACGGGAGGATGGCTCAATTGCATAACCTAGGTGATAGGAGTGTAGCGGGAGGATGCCTCTACCGCATAACTCTAGTGATGGGTGTAGCGGGAGGATGGCTTGACCAAGTAACCTCAATGATAGGAGTGTAGAGGGAGGATGCCTCAACCTCGTAACCTCGGCGATAAGAGTGTAGCAGGAGGATGTCTCGACTGCGTACCTCTAACAATGAAAGCGTGGTGGAAGGATGCCTCGATCGCATTGACGTCAAAGTTGAGCTCGACTGCTTCGTTGTAATGGGAGACAAAATGCGACCGCACTCTGCGGTGGGAGCTAGAGCTCGCCTTGTACCAAAATAGAAATCAAACAAGTTAGATTAAATAATCCAAATCACAAGTTTGAGGATTGCAAACCTTGGCTATCTCGCTTGAGTGTGGTGAAGGCTGGCGACACATGAGTGATGCCCGTTGGCAATCATGCTTTGGAAATGATGAGGACACGGGATGCCCGCAATACTGAATGGTTTGTTCTGATGACAACAAATTAAGATGGCGAGCGATGCTTGAGAGGGGCTTCGCAGCCTGTATTTCGTGCCACGCAGGCAATTATCAACGAATTATACTTTTGGGGTGTACAACCACTAGGTTTCTCGAGGAGCTTTACTGGGAAAATCTTCCAAAAATCAAATTCATTAGTAAAAGTAAAATATCAAGTTTGAAAGAGGCAAACCAGTGTAATTTGGTTGCTGCTTTCGATTCGTCTTTGACTGAGATTGTTTACTTCTACATGATTTTTGCATGGGAAAATTGTTCATCCTTGAGTGCTCTTGAAAATAATTCTGCCTCAAAATATTTTTGTTCGTTCATTGATCTCTTAAAAGCTAGGCGAGTTCAACTTCGAGTCAAGTAGCTCGACTCTTTCTTCTTCTTCTTCATCATCATCTTTTTTTTATTATTTATTGGACTATATCACCGAGAAAAATTCATGGGTATGGCGCGAAAAATACTATGTATGGGCGAGGGATACCCTAGGTGGTGAGCAATTGGCGAGGGACACTTAGTGTGGTGGGAAACTGGTAAGGAACTGGCCTGCTGTGGTGAGTAAATTATTTTGGGGGACCAAATTCAACCAGACTGAAGGGTGGCAAGCAAATCCAGTGGAACAAGTGTCGCAAGCAAACCATATACAGAAGTCACTGTGAAGCCCGTTGTGGCGGGGAAACACATTGGCAAACCCCGTAGCGAGCAAACTCACTAGGCGACTAATCTGTTCTGGGCAACGCGGTGGACCAACTCATATAGTGCAACTGTGAATGACATTTCAAGTTAGTTGCATGTGGGACTTTCACGTGAATGCTCAACTGGACAACGATGATGGGCACTTGAGGACCTCTCACAGTGTTCTCTCGATGGAGTTAGGTAGAGGGTTGTGGCAGTTTCACGGCAGCACAATCAATGTGGTTTCTTTCGAATCGTGGTTGTGGAGGTGCTGGGGAGGAGATGTCGCGGTTGCACATCGTCACGAATTGTTGTAACTTGCATGGCTCATTGAACATCGATGGTGGCGAGGAATGACATCCTAGTCGGCAACCATCACGCTGACGACAGAAGAAGCCGGCGAGCTAGATGACGACTCACGTTGACCTCATCAGTTCATGGTCACCACAGGAGCTCATACAGAACCATGCTTGGTGATGAGGGAACGGCGAGGAACACTGTGACGGCTACGGAAAAGGCGAGAGATGCATGACATGGCCATGGGTGGCTCCACGAGCTCACAACTGGGCTGGGCTGGCGAGCACATTGTGGTGTTGGCATCAGACAGCTCCTATAGAGAGCTTCAGTGATGGTGGCGAGAGCTGACGGTGAGGGGCGTCACCATGGTCGGGAACCACCATGCCGCGACAAAAGAAGACGGCGGGTTGGGTTGTGGTCGAGTTGTTTCCCTCAGGGTGCTAAAAAACGTGCTCAAAGTGTTTGCACGACGCACAACGTGCATGATGCACTACAACAGCGAGGATCAGTGGCGAGGGGCGTTGTTGTTGTTGGGAACTACTCCACCAGCGACAGAAGATGCCGGTGAGCAACCTGGTGGCTGGACTTCCAGGGTGCACCGCAATGTGCTCATAGTGCTCGCACATTGCCCAACGTGAACGGTGCAGTGCTGCGGCGAATGGCCAAAAGAAGGTGTTGTCGTCCCAGTATAAACATCCGGTAGGGTAACTAGCCCTGACTTGCACCAGGCAGAGGAAAAGGGGGGCGAGCTCTCATGCCTGCCAACGTGAGCCGCTAGGTGCAGGACTATATGCCCTGTCACGCCCACTGTGCATGGCATGCACAACAGGTGCCTTACATGCTTGCATCTTTCCCTCAGGTGCATAGTGCATGCCATGTATCTCAAAATTTTCTTGTTGTAACAGTATTATCAAAAATAATAATGAAAAATAATTATGTATGAAAAGTTAAGAGGAATCTTATCTGTTAATTTGGAGACGAGCTCAATGGTCGAGGATTCATCCTTCTCCCAATTTCGATGCAGAAGATTAGTCGATCCCACAGGCGGCGCTAACTGTTAATGCCTAAATTCTTACAATAGGCCAGAATGGATGAAAGAATTATTCCCAGCCCACGATAGTGATTCGGGCTTCGATACGATGCTTTTGCATTTATCCATGAAATAAATAGCAAATAGGTAAATAGAAATAAATAAAGAGATATACAGATATTATGTGGTTCGGTATAAAAGCCTACATCCACGAGTTGTTTGAGGGACAAAATCCATTATGATTGATGATTTTACAATCTCTCATGACCTCACATGTTGCTCAATACAATAGAGAAATTTAGTCTAGGCGTAGAGAAGTCATCCCCCAGCCTGTGGAGAGTCCGTCCTTCATCTGTAGAGATCTCCTCCTTTTATAGAGATTTGTTTTCTTCCTTGGAGTGATAGAGTCCAATTTACCTTGTGAAACCTTTTCCTTTTTGGAGTCTGAGCCAACTTCCTTTTCTTATCTCTTTCATGCCCTATCTCTTGGTTTTATCTCTTCCCTTATTATTAGTGATAGGTTTTCAAAGGGCTGGACCTAGTCAATTTAGTCCCTAACACATATAATCATTACAACTTTCCTAAACTCTCACATAAAATATAATAAACAATTCAATTTTTTCAAATTTCAAAACAAAAATTATATTATAACAATATTTTATTCAATTTTTAACAAAACATCTCATCTAATGTTATCTAAACTGCATAACCAAACGAGGCAAAACTCTTTATTGGCGGTTCAAGCGAGGCAAGACTGCTTCCTCCAAAATAACATCCATAACATATAACTTCAGATAACAGAGAAAATATATGCATAATATTTATTACAATATGCATGCACTCAACCTGCGTAGGAAGTTTTTTTTTTTCTTTTTTTTTTAAGAAAAAGTTAACTAGTATAGTTAATTTTTTTTAGTTTTTATTTTTTATTTTGTTTGAAAAGTTCTATTCATCATAGTATGTACAATCCTGAGATTCTTTTCCCTGCATAATTATATTGGTAGTTTCCAATTATATTTTAGGCGATGATGCGTGATTCCGTGGGGCCGAACTTCACGTGCGTGGGCCCGCTCCGAAGTTCCTCGAGCATTTCTGGGCCCCATTGTTTGACTCACAACGTCGAGGGCCCAACAAATCCATGACTGGATGAGGCCTTGAGGGCAATATGTAGGGCCCACTTAGTAGAATTAAACAATCCGAACCCTATATAAATGGGATGTAGTAGTAGTGAGTAGAATAGCTAGTAAGACAAACAATCCACCTTTTTTTAATGGAAAATGCTTGGGATCCCTACTCCAATTTCTTTTTCTGTTTTTAGTTTTTTCTTACTTAGTGATTAAGAATGTGTTGTTTAATAATATTGTGAATTTTTTTTTAAAATATTTATAAGTGTTAAAAATATTTATAACTTTAATATCATTTTTTTAACACTTTTTAATATTTAAAAAAAAATCACAATATTATTATTAAACAATATTTTCTTAATTGCTAAGAAATAAAACTAAAAAAAAAAAAAAAAGAGTGGAACGGGAAGCTCCAGCAGCAGGATCCATAGCATTGTCCATTTTTAATATAATAATATGAATTTCAGGGATGAAAAACACATTTTCTTTTTGTGTTTTTCACTTAGAAAATGTTTGAATAGTGAGTTAAAATAAGATGAAAATTAAATAAAATATTATTATAATTTTATTTTTTAATATTATTTTTATTTTAAAATTTAAAAAAATTAAATTATTTATTATATTTTGTATAAAAACTTGAGAAAATTGTGTCAATTGGATTATATGAAATAAGTTGAGAGGCTATCTCAATCCAAACGAATCCTTATACTTCGATTATGATTTGGCGTTTTCAAAATGTTTTTCACTTTCCTAACTCAATTGCATATATTGATGGAAGATAAGTAATTTAATAGATGCTAATATAAAAAGGAAAATAATTTATACGATCTTAGTATGTGAAAGTTCTATACACTTTTTTTTGAAAAATAGTAGAAGAATTTACATGAAAAAATCAATTTTTTTTTATAATAAATCTCACTTTTTTCAAAACAAATGTGTAAGATTTATTCTAATACAACATCTAACATTGCTCCAAAAAAAGAAAAAAGTCATCTAAAATATAATATTTCAATTGAAGGATGAAAAATATTTATATTTAAACACCTGTAATTGTGCACTCTGAAAATCTAGCTTGGAATCGTTAAGCCAGCTAATAATGATAAGCTTAATATTTCCAACTATATATTTACTATTCTTTCTATTTTTTTTTTAATTTCTTTTTAATGATTAAAGAGGTTAAAAAAATACTTCAAATAAAATAACAAAAAAATAAAAATCTTAAATACATTATTATAAAGTAGTAAAAAGAAGAGGGAAAACGAAAAAGAGACAAAATGTCAAAACACACTGACTGCCACAATCAAAAGATCAACCACAGACGATATTACGAATCTCCTGTGAGAGTGGACAAAAGAAAAGGATGGTTTTATGCTGTTAGGAAGTAAGTCCCATCGTTATACTGTACATTTTTAGGCAAACAAATCTTGTAATCTCTTTTCTTCCCCTGCAAACATATTTCCCTACCAAGCTGTCCTCATTGGGCAAGAAAAAGCTGGCATATGGACAAAAGACAAGGATTCGAGGAACGAGATATAAGAAAAGAAGCACCTTAATTTGCTTCTCTTCCCACTTCTATTTCCGGTCACCTGATGGAGATGCATTGATAAAAACATTAAAAACTGATCATTTGACGCATATTTCAAGAGAAATTTGACAAGCTTGGTTGGTTCTTGAAATCAAAGAAGGTATAGGAGATCATACCAAAATAGAATGCTATTGCATTCTTACTTCTCAAAATGGAGCAGTTGAGGTTCTGTAGATGCGATGTTTTTTTTGAAAGTGAGCATTGGCTGCAACGCAAAGCTGCAAGCACAAATATACTAAAAATAAATTAACTAATCACACATTCTATTTCCTTGATTGGGTAGAGAACTAGCAACAGAGAAACAGCTCTACAAATCCATATAAGCAAAACTAATATATTGCTTTGTTTTGACCTCCTTTTGCTGCTTTTTGAGCCTAGCATTCTCTTCCTGTAAGCGGGCAACTTCAAGTTGCAACTCACTCGCGTAAGCCTAAAAAAAAAAAAAAAAATCCAAAATGGTATGAAACAAAATCCCAGCATGCAGCACATCAGTCAACATGAAAATCAACATATCCATCAGCACTAAAAATAGTGAAGTTGATAACACCAATATATCAGTATGAAAATCAACCCTAGAATGTTTCAAATGTTCCAAAGAGAGTACAGAAACCTGTTTCCTTGCTCTAGAGCGAGCGGCTGATTCTCTGTTCTTGATCATGCGCTTATTTCTCCGATCGCCGGGATTATCATCATTTTCTTGAGCCCTTCTTTTGCAACAAGAAGGGAGTACCAAAGAAGAGCCGGACACATCGAACACAGAGTTAAAGGAGGAAACAAAAGAAGGTGTAGTGAAACTGACATGGCTTTGCAATCGTGGGTTTGGCCCAATAGGAGTACATGAGCTTTGAAGGTATGCAAAATCAGAGCCGGATTTCAAGCTCAGAATGGTGGCTGGAGGTGGCGCCGGAGAACCCAATAAAGTGGTTTCCAAGGCGGATGAATGGTCATCGCCGGTGCCTGATGATGATGCAAATCTCGTGGGTCGGTCTTTGCCGAGAGGTCGAGCCAAGAAGTCTTGGAGGATCATACCGCAAAAGGCAGGCTTGTGGGTGGTGGTGGTGGTGGTGGTGGTGGTGTTGGTGTTGGTGACGGTGGAGGAGAGGGTGGTGTTGTATGAGGGATTATGAAGAGAGGCCAAACTGATATCTTTCCAAACATCTTCCATGGATTTTCTGGCCGATGGGATTGCAATGACCGGGGATGAAGCAATAAAAGGAGAGGGACAAGAGCTTCTACTTGTGGAGAAGGATTTGAAGGGTGAGATGGAGTTTCAGTTGCTGCCATTATGGTTGAATATTGCGCCTGTTGAGGTACGCATGGTTTAGATAGAGAGAGAGAGAGAGAGAGAGAGAGAGAGAGTTGCAACGTGGAATGCAGGAGCCTGGTCTGTTGCTTTGAGTCTTTGACTAGGTGTATTTTTTATTTTATTAATTTTATAAGTTAACCCTAATTAAGACTCGGGAGTAACTATAAATATTTATGCATGTCAATTTAAATTGTCTCACGTATATTTATGATTAGAAATGGTGAAATCTACGTTAAAAAATTATAAAATTAATTATGTTAAAAAAATGATAATTAATAGCATGCAGCACATCAGTCAACTTGAGGCCCATCTGGTAATTGTGTTAGCAAAAATGGAATACATTGCACGGGAAACAAGTGGAAGGGGACAAATGGGACGCACTAACCTTACACTCGCTTGGGACACCTAGCATTAAAAGATTTAAGCGACAAATGAATGGAAAGCATGGGCAACCCTTCATTCTCTAACGAGGGGAACAAGAGTGACCACTCTGATTGCCTACTGTCGAAACGTCACCCGATGAGCCACGCCGTATTAATGGACCATCTTAGACTCCACGCAGAATTAAAGGCCATGACTAGGGCAACTGTGGGCGTGACGCAAACCCCTAACACAGGGTACAAGAATGTCCCCTTAAACCTCGCATAAAAGCCATGCTTCAAGTACGAATGAATCTCTCTGAACTCTGTTATTCTCTTATATTTCTCCCAGACAAGTACTGACTTTAGCATCGGAGGCTCTATAGACCACCACCGAGCCCACCTTTGTCTTTGTGGTTGCAAGTAAAAACATCCGGGTTGGGTCGTTGGAACTTGGCCCAGGTGTACAAAATACGACCTTAACAATGGCATTGTCTGTGTGATCTATGTAGTCGTAGCGTGTCCTTTGTATACCGGCTACTACACATTCACAGGCAACCCGCGAATAAAAAGCAACATCAACGAACATGGAAAGACGTTTCTTAGAGATGGAAGAACACACGAGAAAGATGGCGTAAGAAATTGAGAACCTTCGCCATGAAAACAAATCTCTGAGGCGAGTCAGCATTGAACTGCAATATGAGGCAGGGCCAAGTAGGGACAGAGTTGGAACAGGCAAACAGAAAGGCTAAGGCGTCGGGCAAAGCCAAAACCCCCAAGAAGGCCAAGGGGGCCAGCAATATGGGAGGCAGGATGAGCCCCGCCCCCCCCCCCCCCTAAAAGGCCTAGGACCTCGGTACGACAAGGTCATGTTGTTTGTACAAAAGAAAGGCAAACTAGCCACCCAGAAAGCTAACAACCAGAATAGAGGTCGTCGCTACTACACCTATAACCAGACGACGTCTCACAACACCGAAGACTGCATTTCCCTCAAGGCATGAGGGGGAGTGTCAAAGTACCGCCCTCAACACCAGACAGACAAAAAAATGCGAGAGCAACCTACTAGTGATTGGTCAACCACATGTTCAAGGAACAGATAGGGTGAAACATGGAGGTCTACGTGGATGACCTACTAGTCAAAAGCAGAACCCCAGAGCAACAATTAGTTGACTTGCGCGAGGCCTTCGCGGTGCTACGGTGCTACCAGATGAAGCTTAATCTTGCAAAGTGTGGGCTCAACATCAAGTCTAGGAAGTTTCTAGACTTCATGGTTTTTTAGGGAGGAATAGAGGCCAACCAGAAGAAGGTGGAGGCCATACTCAACATGGCCCCACCTCGAATCATTAACGACATACAAAAACTCGCTGGCTGGGCAGCAGCCCTAAATCAGTTTGTGTTCAGGTCGACGGACAGGTGCCTGCCATTTTTCAAGGTGCTATGGAAGACGCAAACTTGGAACGGCAAGTACAATCAAGCGTTCTAGAGCCTCAAGCAATACCTCGCTAGCCCACAATGGCTTAGTCAGGCTAAACAAGGAAAAGCCTTGAACATGTATCTGTCTATTTCCTCACACGCAGTCTCCGCGACCTTGGTACGGGATCTAAAGGGATCCCAAAAGCCGATATACTACACCAGCCATGCTTTTAGAGGAGCAAAGGCGAGATACCCCCGCATGGACCTACTTGCCTTCGTCCTAGTGATGACTGCCCAACTGCTCATACCCAACTTCCACACACACCTGATACGGGTTCTGAAGCCCCCTGAAGGTCTTGCAACTACTAGATGTCTCAGGCCGGCTAAAGAACTGGGCGATAAAGCTGAGTGAATTCGACATCAAATGCATCCCTAAAAGTGCTGTCAAAGGGCAAGTGCTGGCAGACTTCATCGGCTTCCCAAAAGAGGTCCGAGATGCACCTCCCATAAAGCCCTGGTAGGTCTTCATCAATTGTTCATCCTGCCGTGCTGGAGGGGGAGTGGGGGTGCATATTATTACAGACACCAAAGAAGAGCACAACTACGCTATCAAATTGGTGTTTAAAACCACTAACAACAAACTAGTGTACGAAGCACTGCTAGCTAGGTTAGTAATCGCCGAGTCACTAGGCTTCGACGAAGTGGAGGTAAGAGTTAACTCCTAGGTGGTTATCAACCAAGTACGAGGGGAGCTCACCACGAAGGGCAAGAAGCTAAAGAAATATTTGATGCTGGTGGGGGAAAGATGCAGCCACTTCCGGTATTCCCAACTCCAACGATGCCCAAGATGGAGAACTAGAAGGCCAACTGGTTGGCATCGCGACATGAAGATGCCCCTCTGTCGGAGCAGACGATGATCAGAACAATAGATGCGCCCTCAGTAGGGGTCAAGATCTCCAAGGTAAGGCTGAGAGCTCCAGAATGGGCCGTAGAGATAATCAGATACCTAGATGCCAATGAGCTGCCCGACGAGAAGTGGGACACGAGGAAGGTGAAGAATGAGGCAGCGTGCTTCACCTTTGTGGATCGAGTCTTGTACTTGCGGGGTTACTCCACACCTCTACTGAAATGCATTTAGCCCAAACAAAAGCAGTATATCCTAGCAGAGATACACAAAGGAGTGTGTGGCAACCACTCGGGGGAGAAAACACTAGCAAGAAAGGTAGTGAGGGCGGGATACTGCTGGCCACATGCCCTCAAATACGTAGAAAAGTTTGTCCAGAAAAATTTCAGAAGCATCAGGAGTACGCCCCAATCCCTCACTGCCCGTCGGAGGAGCTACCGTCGATCATGTCACCATGGCCCTTTGCGCTATGAGGAGTTGACCTGGTCAGCCCCTACCTCCGAGAAAAGGAGGTGTGAAGTTTGTAGTCGTTGTTGTCGACTATTTCACCAAATGGGTGGAGGCCGAAGCTTGGCAATGATAACGGCAAGCAACATCACCCGGTTCTTGTGGAAGGCAGTAGTTTGCAAATTCAGCATCCCTCGTTGCATAATCTTAGACAACGGGAGGCAGTCCCACTCGAGTCATTGTCGTGACTGGTGTAAGGACTTGGGAATCAAATTCTGATAGTCATTCTCAGGACACTCATAGGACAACGAGTAAGTTAAGGCAACCAACAAAACGCTGCTCGCGATAGTGAAGAAGAGGCTTGACTAAAGGAAAGGGGCCTGGGCAGACGAACTCCCTGGGGTTGATTCTGTATTGCAAAGAAAATCAAAGTTAAGGCAAGAAAAAAAGAATGAAATACGAATGAATTGCATTCGAAAATAAGTGTACCAGTATAAATTCTAAAGAAAACCTAAACTGTGGGCCTACTGGATCACCGTCAAAACTCCGACGGGGAAGACCCCCTTCACTCTCACCTACAGACATGAGGCGGTGGTTCCAGTTGAGCTAGAGATCCATTGTTTCGACCAAGACTCCAATGACGTGAGACTAAAAGAATAGCTCGACCTACTGGAGGAGAAAAGGAAATAGGCCAAGATGAGAATGACGATCAACAAGAGGAAGACCAAGCAGTACTTCAACAAGAGAGTCAGGTCGAGGTCCTTCAAAGTCGACGACCTAGTGCTGAGACAGACATAGACAACTAACTGGGAAGAGGGAAAGCTAGGGCCACGATGGGAAGGTTCGTACGTCGTCATCGCCAACAACTGCCCGAGCTCCTATCGACTCCTAAATGCCCAAGGGAAAGAGCTACCACACCTATAGAATGCGGAACACCTATGGAAGTTCTTCTGCTAGATATGTAAACATGTATACAAATGATGAATAAAGTTATGTTTTTTCCAAAATTGTGTATTGTCTCACAGGACTACTTACCTCCCCATGAGGCTTAAAGAAGCGGGTGCAGTCTCCAGGTTGTCCGGCCCCTTTCACGGCAGAGTGTGGGTCCAGCCCTTAATTGCTCGACAACTTACCTTCCCGAGAAGAGTCAATAGGCAGGTCCAGCCCCTTGACTGCTCGACTACTTACCTCCCCATGAGACTCAAAGAGGCGAGTCCAGTCTCTAGGTTGCTCGACCTCTCTCACAGCAGAACTCAGGTCTAGCCCTTGGCTACTTGACAACTTACATTCTCGTGGAGAGTCAACAGGCAGGTCCAACATCAGACTGCCCGACCTCCCTCACGGTGAAGTACGGGTCCAACCCTTTGGCTGCCTTACTACTTATCTCCCCATGGGGCGCAAAAAGGTGAGTCCAATCTCCAAGCTGCTCGACTTCTCTCACAGCGGAATGTGGGTCCAACCATTGGCTGGCCAACAACTTACCTTCCCGTGGAGAGTCAATAAGCGGGTCTAGCCTCAGACTACCTAAGCTCCCTCACGGTGAAGCACCGGTCTAGTCTCTTGGCTGCCCAACTACTTACCTCCCCGTGAGGCTCAAATAGGAGAGTCTAGTCTCCAGGCTACGAGTCTAGTCTCATGGCGAAGCGCGGGTTCAATCCTTGGTTACCTAACAACTTACCTTCCCATTGTTGCCCAACTAATTACCTCCCCATGGGGCTCAAAGTGGCGAGTCCAATCTCCAGGATACTCAACTTCTCTCACGGCGGAGCGCAGGTCCAACCCTAGGTTGCCTGACAACATACCCTTATATGGAAAGTCCACAGGCGAGTCTAGCCTCAAATTTCCTGACTACTTACCTCCCCGTGAGGCGAGGCGAGTCAAGTCTCCAGGTTGCTCAACCTCTCTCACGGTAGAGCACGAGTCCAGTCCTTGGCTACCCGACAACTTACCTTCCCATGGAGAGTCAACAGATGAGTCCAGTCTCAGACTACCTGACCGCCATCATGGTGAAGCGTAGGTCCAGCCCCTTGACTGCTAGACTACTTACCTCCTTGTAAGGCTCAAAGAGCCCGTTAGGTCCAGTCATGTTGCTTCTTCAACTTCAAAATCTTCTCCTTCAACTCATCAACCTCCTCCTCCCGACGATCCAACAAGCCCTGTAGGTTGTCTCACGCTTTTTCACGAAGCGTAGCCTCGAGGCAAAACTGGCCGGCCTCCTCCCATGACCTGGCAAGGTCAGACTTCAATTGGGCCTTCTGATGACGAAGCCAAGCAACCCTTTTTTGCTTTCGCCGACGACTGAAGTCAATCTTGATGACGGTGTCCTCCAGCTCCTCTTTTTCCTTGCTCACTTGCGTGGGGTGCCGCCTGACCAGGTTAGATAGGGAGCGAAGTGCCCAACTATCCACAATAAGGATCGCTAACTACTTCACCCCTGGCAAGGACACAAGCCGAGTAAGCAATAAGGAAAAGAGATAGAAATGAGAAAAGGATAAGCCAAAACTTACCGCAGAGAATAAGGCCTTAAGTTTGTCCACCATTCCCTTGATGGGCTTGGCGTGGGCTCTCTCGAAGCCAAACTCAGCTCGCGGGACCTTGCTCTAGCTAGCCTCATGAGATGACCCCGCACCCCAACAGTAAGGAAGAAGAGAAAATCTTGCGGACAGGGGAGCTACTAGGCCCTTTAGGCAGGGGACTAGATGAGATCAAGACATCGCCTGCTGCATCACCCTTGGGTACCTTAACAACTTTCTCCCCAACACCATCCTTAGGACTTGTCCTGGCCTTGGCCTCTGGGGAAACCATGAAGACCTCCACTTCCTCTTCCACCACCAGCTTCTCGAAAACTTCAATTGTTGCCACCTCGGCCTCAGTCTCTGTCAGGACCACCGAGACCTCCCTGACCTCCACTACCATCATCACGGCCTCAGTCTCTGGTAGGACCCTAGAGACCTCCCTGACCCTCAGTGCCATCGTCGCGACTTCAGTGTCGGGTGGGACCCCAGAGACCTCACTGGCCTTCACTGACACGTCCATTGCCTCAGTCTCGGGCGAGACTGTCGAGACCTCATTGGCCTTCATTGACACCTCTATTGCCATAGTCTCGGGCGAACTTGTCGAGACCTCCCTGGCCACCACTGTCGTCATTGCAGAGACCTCTTCTACCTCCGGGATCACCTTCAAGGGGACCTCCGTTGAAGTAGCCTTGTGATCTGAGGAGTAATCAAATGGGGACTCGAGGATGGAGACCTTGTCCTCCTCGAGATCAAAAGCAAAAGGGCAGCCTGCATCATCACCCATGCCTACTTGCACTTGCTCCTAGGCAATGGGAACCCCTTGCCCTCCATAGTGAACTCGCCAACTTCCGAAGAATGAATAAGCTTTATGTTGACTTCAAGCGGTGGGACAACAATATTAGACTCCTTGGGGATGGGCTCCAAGAGGCTCTTATAGAAACACAACTAGAGCTCATTCTCAGTCCGAGTAAGGGCCTCAGTCCTTCCCGCATTGCCCGATGGGGTTGGAGAAGACACGTCCTGGGAGGCCAAAGGGGGGTTCACGAACTGGGGAGCCTTAGCCATCCCAAAAGTAACCCGGATCCCTTGGGACTCTCCCACCACTGCAGTGTTGCTCGGCGAGGTGGAGAGCCGCGCATCCTTGGAAGCAGAAGACGACAGGATGGACGCAAAAACTCCCACGACGGCCGAAGACGGTCTCGACCGATAAATGACAACGAGAAGGTAGAATTGTCCAGGAGGGGGTGGCAGAGCAGAATTAGAGCTTCTATCCCCAGGCTCCTCAGTCCAAGGCTTCTTCCCCATCCCTTCCAACGACAGGCTCAGGGGCCTCTTACGCTCCTAGCGAGCGGTGGGTCGCATGGGGATGCGACTATCATTATTGTCCAGATGACTAACACAAGAGTGGGCTGAATTGGGTTGTTTTAAAAAACTATCAATTATAAGTCCAATTAACAATATAAATGTGAATAAAATATGAAGCATCAGTAAATATAAAGAGTAAGGGTAAGAGAGAATCAAATTCAGTATTTTAACGAGATTCAACCCACTGCCTAAGTCCTCACCTCGAGCTAGTCCTTGAGGATCCCCAACCTTACTATTTAACATCCTTCAGGTGGAGATAGAAACATATTACCTTTGAGCAATACCACTTCAATGAATTCGTGTAGAACATCTTCTACACTTACAATCACCTTACACATGGTGATTCAACTATTCCCTGTGTAAAACTCCTACTACAAGCACAAGGGTTATACACATCATTTTACTGATACAAGAGCTGATAGTAGGTTGGTTATCAGAGAACACTCACCAATGAGTGAAATAAAAATAGTACAGCGCAAACTATATATCTCTCAAAATGAACAAATGTTAAGGCTCAATACTTAGAGAATGGAGATTAAAAGCTTTTGATGAATGAATGTTGAAAAGCTTGTAGTTAATGTGTAGTGTTGTGATTTTGAAGATCTCAATAGAGCTATTTATAGACATCTGAGACTTTTTTTTTCAAATGTCAAAAAGGAATATCACTCATTTTTCAAAGATTTCAAATAAAAGTTTTTCTTTTTTCAATTATCAAAGACAACATCATTCACTTTTCAAAATTCAAAATTTTCAAACCAAATTTTCTACTTTTTGCATATATAAATCACTTTTCAAAATTTTCAGCAACTATATTTTGCATATATCAAAAAGAGTATCAATCACTTTTCAAAATTTTCAAACTTATCATGCACAAGTGAGATATGACAATCAATCATCTTTCAAATTTTCAAAATTCAAATTTGTTATCATGTCATGCACATGTGAAATATGACAGTTAATCATCTTTCACAAATTCAAATTTCAAACTTTTAGTTTTCAAATATATCATGCACATGTGGAAAATGTAATTTGATACTTTATGAGAAAAAATATTCTTTTTGAGCCTTAATCCTTTTTCGAATTCTGAAGAGATGTACAAAATTTACTCTAAGAGCTTTATTTGTAAGCTTGTTTCATTTCTTGCTCATGCTTGATACGTTGATGTGCTTAACTCCATTATGTGTACAATTTGAGCTTGAGACTCATTTATGCTTGAACTTGTTTGTTATCATCAAAATCCATATGTAGATATATAATTATATGATGTTTGAAATTCTGGGTTCAACAGTCATCAAAGAAAGCGTGCGCCGAGGGAGCTAGGTATCGCCTTACACTAGCCTCCTCCAATTAGGCCTTAGAATAAATGTCCTCCTAGTGCTACTTTACCCAGACTTGGACAATCTCTAGTTGACTCTCCTCCTCCTTGGTGGGCTTCGGCCGGACCTCTCTGTCCTTCGGCACGACCCCCCACATGATGCATATAGGGAACTCTTACCAAGTAGTATGTTGGGCTGGGCACTTCCATCCCTTGCTGGACAGGGAGAAGAACCGTCGGTTCCAACCTTTGACCTTGTTGTACTGCTACTCCAAGCAGGCCACTGTGTGCCCTTGGAGCAACCAGAAATTGCAAGTGTTCCTTTTCTACTTCAAGAGGCTATGGGTTAGGAAGAACTCCGGTCAATGACGTCCGGGTTCTCTAGGTCGACTTCCTCCAGTGCCCGACTCCAAACAATGAAGTAACATACCCAAACCGTCCATGGGTTGGGGTGGAGATGTGTAGGAGCCAGGAGGAGGTAGCCCAGCACGTCGCAAACCGGCCGAAAAAAAAAAGCTGCAGTTCGCTAGTAAACATGTTAGGGTATAACGCCACCTTTGAGGCGTAACCCTCAAATTCTATGGCTCCTTCACAAGCCTCAAGAAGCTCGGAAACGACGAAATCTAAGACTTCAAAAAAGGCCTTCAGTGACCTCAAAAGTGCCGGTGTATCCTCCAACCTCAAGTTGAAACTATCAAAATGTTGGAAGTAACAAAAGCAGGTTGAGAGGCAAAGAGAGAGGAGAATGAGGCAAGGAAGCAGGAGATCAAGAAGACATTCGAAGGCTTCGAAAGAGAGTAAAGCAAATGGACCAAGAATGGGAAGGGGGTTGAGCTTAAATAGACACCTGTGCCAATTGAAATTCCCCACAACGGACTGACACACACTGCGAGAGGGAGAACAGCTGGGCGAAGATCCCTCGATACGAATTGCACGAAGCAGCATAGGAGGGAAATCGTCAGACAAGGAAAGCCAAATGGGCACACTCAAGTGCACATCAACTTGTTAGAGACGTGCTGCCGAAACGTCCACAGAAATAAAGGAATTCCCATCGAACACGTTCAGTAAGAATTAGCGGGGTAACCGAAAGGGATATTCCCCTCCCAGCAGTTGGATTTGGGCTAGATTTTGAGGCCCATCTCGGACAAGGTCCTACCCTCCCACGGCCCAGGAATCACCAAAAGTGCTCGGCCCACAAACTGTGTTAGCAAAAAGGGAATGCATCGCACGGGAAACAAGTCGAAAGGGACAGATGGGACGCACCGACCCTGACACTCGCCTACGACACCTAGCATTAAAGGATCTACGCCTTCAATTGAACGGAAAGCACGGGCAACCCTCCATTCTCTGAAAAGGGGAATAAGAATTAACCACTCCGATCGTCTACCTTCGAGATGCCACCTGAGAAGTCAAGCCACATTAATGGCGCTGCCTTAGACGCCATGATCGAGGCAACTATGGGCATGATGCAGACCCCTGACACAAGGTACGGGAATGTCCCCCGAAACCTCGTATAATAGCCATGCTCCAGGTACGCATGAATCTCTCTGAACTCTATTATTCTCCTACATTTCTCCCAAACAAAGTACCTACTTTAGTATCAGAGGCTCCCCGGACCACCACCGAACCCACCTTTGTCCTTGCAGTTGCAAGTAGAAACATTCTAGTCCGAATTGCTAAAACTTAGCCCAGATGTACGAACCACGACCTTAACAAGAAGATAGGAAAACAGACTATCTATCAAAGAGTGATATTTTTTTTATATAGGAAAACATAATTTTATTTCATCAAAATCCATTACAGATTGTTCTTTTCAAGCCAAATGGCTTGTAAAACAAAATTTGGGACATTTTTCCACCACATTTCAATATTCTCTGCATTCCATGCATGTCTAGCCAACCAATGTGCTGCCTCATTACCCATTCTATTAACATGTTGCACTTGATATTCTGTAAATGCTTTCATCAGACATTGTATTTCTCCCAGTAGATTTCCCAAAGCTGAGAAAAGACTCCCCAGCAAGGCTTAAGTCATTTACTAATAATAGGCTATTTAAAGAAAGATAATTGATTAAGATTATCTATAATAAAATATTAATTTTTGAATTTAAATACACCAAAATCAAAGAAGTAGTCAACCAAAATCTTCTTTTTTAAAAATAATAAATAATATTCAGTTGACTCAAACAATCAGAAAGGATAAATTTTGAAAAATGATAGTGTTACTTTTACGTATGTCTATTAAATGGTTCACTTTTTTTTTCTTTTTTTTCTTTTTTTAATGGCTAAGGAAGTAATTATTAATAAATTTTATTTTTTTATTTTTTCTTAATAGTTAATGATGTTTAAAAAAATACTTAAAAAAATAAAAACAAAAACACTTATTTTTTAACAGAAATGCTTTGGTACTCGAATTTGTGTCTGGAATGGGATTTTTTTATTTATTTTTACTTAATGATTAAAGAAATATTTTTTATTGATGTTGTGAATTTTTTATTTTTTTAAATATTTATGAATATTTATGATGATTAAAAAAATACATGAAAAAAAAGGAAATAAATAAAAATAAATTACTTTTACCTTTTCGGTGGGTTGGGGGGGGATTTTGAGTTTTGTTATGTACAAGCAAGTTTGCATACTAATTTACGTACTAATATTATTGTCTTCATATTCTAAATTTAAATTAGCACTGTTTTTAATAAAATTTACTTTCTGACTAATCATATTGAATGAATACGCGTATTAATATACATAATCGATTTTTTTAAAAATTTTTGTGCCAATATAATGGAAGGTAACAATAACATGAACATATTTCTACGCATTCTGATTCTCTGTTGCATGTAGCGCGAATCCGTTGACGAGGTTCAAATCTCGGGTATACAAATGCCATCATCCCACGTCCTATGATTCTTTTTTCTTTTTTTTGTGTTTTGTTTTGTTTTTTGTTGTGTTTTGGGCAGAAATTCAAGACTGGCAAAAGCAAGTGCCTGTCAAAGGTAAAAAAGGTAAAATTCCCGTAACAGTGATTGAGCACTGTTGTGTGATTCTCTTGCGTCATCTGTAGAGAGATGGAGTGTGAAAGACAGATACACAGAGAAATGAAACGGATTGAAAGAGATGAAGGAATCTAAATCATTACGTTCACACATCGGGAGAGAGAAACCAGAATCTGTCCTATTTATGCCGTTCAATAAAACTTATTTCAAAACTTGAATGTTCTGCATCTACCGTTTTAAAACGCTGGGGCCACTCGGAATCTAACATTTGTCCCCAAAATGCATTGTTCGGTTTGGAGTTTTTAATGTTTGAGACTCCTATAAATTATGCAAAGTCGACTTTTGTTGAAAGGAAAATGTTAGAATGTGGTCTGATTTTATCTTTTCATTTTGATTGTTCATGTATTTATTTATTTTTTAATTTATTTTTACTTAATGATTAAAAAAGTAATTTTTAATGTATTGATATATTTTTTTATTTTTTAAAAATATTTAAATATGTTAAAAAATGTAAAAAGAAAAAAAAATGAAAATGGTGATTTATGCTAGCGGGCACGCCCAACGGTCAAAGTTGGGCGGCACGCTAGTACTGCCCTTTGTTGAAATAAACTAAGTTCGATATATCGAAACTGGTGAATAACGACCTTATCATCAGAGTTGTCAATGTCGTTTAAGAATAGAAGGCTGCTAGAGATACAAAAGGATTTCACAAAAGGATCTCACACACTGATGTGGCGCATTATGCCACTTCGTCTTCCTTCTCTCTCTCTCTCTCTCTCTCTCTCTCTCTCTCTCTCTCTCTCTCACGTGCCTCCCCTCCTCTCCCTTTCCCTCTCTCTTTCTCACCATTTTCCCTCCTTGTCGAAGTTGTCTGCCCTCCCAGGGTGGTTCCCGACCACCACAAAAGGCCAAAGGACAATTCATCAGCTCAGATCCCACCGCCCCAGCCACCTAGCGACGCGCGGTCGACCACGCACACAGTGTGCGAAATGTGGTCCCCAGCCACCAACATGCACGGCGAGCTGCCGTGAGCTCCACGCCAGCGGTGTCGCTTGGACTGTCGGTGTCTTCTGCCCACCCTGAGGTGGTCCCCAACCAACATAGCAGATGTGGAGAGAGGGCAGGGGTGGCGGCGCAGAGGAGGGGAGGGGAGGGAAAAAAAAAAAGGTGTAGATGTGGCAAGCAGTGTGCCACATCAGTGTGTGAGACTCTTTTGTGTCTGTAGTGTTTTTCTTAAGGATATAGGTACATAGTTTTAATACTAGCTCATAATTCATTTATGTGTCTGTTGTTTAAAGTTCAACCCTAAATAGAAACCAACCTAGCATGTGCTAGCCCATTTAATTAATGTTGCTTCATGCACCATCTTTTCCATTGTATATATTTGTTCTTGCTAAGAGCAGGGTATTCAAAAGCCAAAAGCCAACTACGTTCCCAGTTAAGGCTGTAATCGAGCCTAGCTGAGTCAGTTTTTGGCTTGCCGAGCTCGGCTCGACTTAAAATACTTGAGCTCGAGATTTTTTTTATTCTTTGTTCGAGCTCGACTCGATAAGCTAAACTCTCAACTCGAGCTCGAGCTCGAGTTCAAGCTCGTTCCACAAACGAGTTCGAGTTGAGCCAATCTCGAGCTTGAGTTTGAATTTTTTATTTTTTTAATAAGATTTAATAATTAATAAATTAAATAAATAAAAACTCTAATATTAAATTTATACAATTAACAAGTAGAACCTCTATTGAATTATAAAATCTTAAAAAATTTCTAAATAATTAATGTCTAACTAGTTGATATTTATCCAAAATAACAATATATGCCTACATATATTATTCATACATACACTTAATATGATAGCATATATTTATTTCATATATAGTTCCCACATATTAGTATATGAAATTATTAAATTTTATCGACTAATTATTATACAAATTATAAAATATACTTATGAAATATATTCACTATATAGACATAAGTAATTAGATTATATATTATGTATTTAATTATAAAAGTGGTATGCTTATATTATTAGTTACTACATATATGTGTATATATACATAGGTGTATGCATATATTTATCAATATAAGAATAAGTTTTAATCGAGTCGAGCTAACAAGTCGACTCGAGCGTAAACGAGCTAGCCTTAATAGGCCTTAGTCGAGTCGAGTCGAGTTTTGTCGAATATGTGTCATTTACAATTCGAGTGGGTATCTGCTTTCACGAACGAGCTTTTTTTTCACGAGTTGAGTTCGATTCAAGTTTAACCGAGCGAGCTGTCGAACAGATTGGTTCATTTACAGCCCTATTCTCAGCCGATATATCTATGTTATTAACCACTTTTCTTTCATCACAAATAAAGCCAACTATCAGATTTTACATAAAGCCAATGTGTTTTCTATATTGATAAGACTGATCAGATCAAAACTAAAAGTTCAAAATTATATGTAAGCTGGAAATGAAAACACG
Source organism: Juglans cinerea (assembly GCA_961763995.1). Lineage (NCBI taxonomy): Eukaryota > Viridiplantae > Streptophyta > Magnoliopsida > Fagales > Juglandaceae > Juglans > Juglans cinerea. The sequence goes on along the minus strand of CAUIVZ010000012.1, from coordinate 22,268,005 downwards.
TTGACTTTACGTAGAAGTACACAAAATTGATTGTATGTAATATAACATATATATATATATATATATATATTAATATATGAATGAGTGTTAATCAAATCGTGCTAACGAGTCGATTCACACATACCTTAACGAACTTTGGTCAAGTCGAGTCGACTTTAGTCAGATATGTGTTATTTACTAATCAAGCAAGTAACTAATTTCACAATCGAATTTTTTTTTCATGAATTGAGTTCGATTTGAGTTTAACCAAACGAGTACCAAATAGACTATAAAAGAGATTGGTTCATTTACAGCCCTATGTGTGAATGACACCCTATATAATGTTGAAATGACGATATTTCATTTGTTAGAAATTTAGTTTTAGAACTTTTTTTAAAAAATCAAGTCATGCTATGTCAGCCGTATTCTCCACACAAATTTATAAATAAACTTTTTTTATTGAATGCCATGCTAAGAGGACTTTACTCATCAATTATTAAGTTTTTTAAAATAATAAATTTAAGAATTTAAGAATAATAACTTTTTAACGCAATATAAATAGAATAGGAGTCTGAGAAAGATAATACTTTAACTATTCCCTGTCCAAATCTTTTAACTTTTCAGTGGTTTTAAGATCACTCTTATTGGCTTGTTTAAAATTTAATTTTAATCAAATTTAACTAACAAGACACTTAAAACATCTCACGTTGAATTGGGCATGTCTATAAAAATTTAGACATTAACTATAGTAACTCACCAAACATATATAAGTGTAGAATAACTTAACCAAACACTATAATATTCATTTCTCACTCCTCTCACCAAATTTATAGGTGTTTTTTGTAATTAAGAAATTTGGCTCAATTTATTATTATTAAATATGAAATATGATAAAAATAAATTAATTAGTTAATATTAATTAGAATATAATTATTATTAATATTAATATTTAATAAATGTGATAAATATTAATATTAATTTAATTAAAACATAATTATTATTAACATTTGATTGATAGAATTACAAAATATGATAAACATAATAATTAAATTAATAATATTTTATTATTATATAAAATATAAATAAATAATTCAATAAATAAATTAAATTAAATTAAATAAATATAAATTCATATAATATTAACTAAAAATTTAAATTTTCATTTTACCAATTAAACGAGAATGCTCTAAGGTAGACTTCAGGAGACAAAATATATCCACACCGGTGGCCGGCCTCCTCGCACAATAAATCCCACCATAAATACAAGTAATTTTGCCACCAACTTCTTCATATTGTCAACAGTCACAATCGAGCAGGGGGCCTGTAAAAGTCTTATCAGATAGCAAATGAGCCATACAGCTGTAGCCTGTATACACAGAACGACAAGTACCAGCTACTTCCGAGTATGGGTGCCATCAACTTAATTATTTTATCTTAAAAGTAATTATTTTTGAGTTAATTTTATTATTCAAAAGAAATTATTCCTGACTAAATAGTAAATTCTACCACGATCTACAGGAGGGCGAAGACTGCACTCGAAAATTCAGGTGAATTGAGATGGTTATCTGTACGGATTGAACTCGAGCTGCTCGGATAATGTTTTTTGACTGAATATTTTTTAAAAAAACATAATTTTTGTTTTAAAATTTCTAATCTTTTAAGTTATTAGTGATACAACTGTCATACTTCTATAGTTCCATCCATTAATATTATTAAATGATTATTTATTAGATAATTTTTTATCATTTAATAATAATAAATGTATCACAATTTATATAATAAGATGAAAATAGAACGGTGATAGTGTATAACATTACAAATTAATCAAAACATTCGTTGAAAGCATTCCTCCAAGAGGAGCTGTACAATCTAAAATGAATAGTAAAAAACTAATCGTGAATGGGCATACTAGGGTTCAGTTGGAAGTAAAAATTATGCATTCTGGAACACTCCAAGTGAACTTCATGCCACTACAAAAGGCCAACATAGTAACAGAAGAAAATCTATTTAGAAATCTAACACCGTAGTGAATACTGTGGGTGTCGTGTAGTAATTTACACCGTAGATGAAAAATACTAAACAAGCTTTGACAGATAAAAGCAGGCATAAAAATTATGCCTTGAAAGTTTAAAAAAATTATAATTATTAGATAATTATTAAATGAAAAAAATTAAAATTTGAAATTGAAAAGTGTTTATATTTGTGATGTTTGAATATAGAGATGAGATAGGTTAAAATAAGATGAGATGAATTACTATCCAAACAGGCCTAAATAAACACTGATATTGCGGCCTGAAACAAAGATCCAAGACTAATGCAGAGCACAACTTAAAAAAATAAAAATAAAAAAGATCTTCTGATCTTCCATGCAGCATTTCAGACTATGCTATCATCCAACAAAACCTTCGCAAAATTCCTAAAAAATTATAAATAAAAAAAAAATACATTTAAGATCCTAATGTAACGATGTATTTTCCAGAAATAATAAATTTTGAAAATAAAAGATAAAAATTATTAAGTCTGGGGAAGTACAAATAGGAGGCATTCAAACAAAGTCTCGCCGACCGTTTTCTGGCCACCGAGCACACCAAGGCACGGCAATTCACATCCCATCTTCTCTGTTTCCCCTAGACACGGAAGTTAATCAGGACCCAGAACACGCTTACTGGGAAACACCTCTAGTTTTGCCCTCTTGAGTGTCTTACCCAACCACACCACCGGATAGCATCATAAATCCAAAAGACAGACAGACAGACAGACATCCACACCAAAACCAAGCTATACAACCTGAGAACTTCAGCGGTTCAGCCTGAACCAATCGTCTACGTACTGTCTCACTCTCTTTTCATTCTTTATCTAGCCAATAATTTATAGATAGTTTTATTCTGTATCTTCTATCAGCCTCATCAAAATATTGCCAAAACCAGTCTGTGACTGAGTAAACAAAAGAAAAGATCCCACACCTCCAACAGAAGCCTCACTCCCAATTTCCCCAGAAACCCTCCAAAACATAGAAGTGCACTGACTTGCCGCGAGTGTGCTTGAATTTCTTTGGGGGCATATATTGATCAGTTCCGTTCTGTGTAGGTGTTTTGGGTAACCTCCCCATTGGGGATTTGTGACTCTCCAGTTGACTCGGTTAAACATCTTCCTGTAACAGGTTCAGAGATAGGGTCTGCCTTAACTATCACACCACTTTGATTCGTATTGACTTCCTGCACCGTGATCTTCTGAAATGAAGTTACCAGCCTATCATGACTTGAGTTATTCGGAGAAACAAAGCCTGAATCAGAGGGAAGTAGAGCAGAAGCTGGTATCCATTTCTTCCAATCATTACGCTTCCTCACCTTGTCATCCTGCAGCAATTTCAAAACAGATTCAGACCAGCCATACAAAACAATTATTATTTGGCAGCATATTGCTTGTTGTTTCCATAATGCTACAGTGCCCCCATAATTCAGTATAAGTATGTAGTATCCAACCGAATGCAAAAATATGATTAAAATATCAGATTGCAAAACATACAAATCCAATATGAGAAAGCAGAAGACGGTCAAAAGAATTCAATTTTACAATGAGCAAGGAAATTTACCTGTACTTCCACAATGGTCGATGCTTTCAAGGAATCCAATATGTACTTGATATTGGTTGACAACTTCTTAACCTGCAGAGCCATAAAGTAAAATTGATCAGCAAGGATATTCAATACTGGGGAAATAAATGGAAGGCCAAAGCTTGGAACAAAGTTGGATTCAAATGGAGACAGGAGGCAAGATACATGTAATATATAAAAAGCAAATTGCAGATATTATGCCACTCCTGAGTAATAAACACTTTGCTTGTTGATGTCATGCCCAAGGAGATCTTAGTTATTTTCAGTACTGTGTTTAATTCAGACTGAGGGCCTGCAAATTATAAAGAAAAGAGAGGGAAAATAAAATGAAGTTGCCCACTCTTGAGTCCCATATGGCCTGACAAAGTGCGATCATTACCCGAAGTCCACATAAGTTGGGATCTTGGAAGAGAACTAGATATGGCATTGACTCCATAATGTCAACATTTAATTTTAAAATAGAAAAGGTATCTACAGCCAGATCTAGTACAAAAACACTAATCCACATGAAGAGGATTTCATGTTAGGCAACATGAAAACATCGTCAACTAGTGCAGCATCCACCATTGAATAGTCTCACAAGAAGTTTAGACAACACAGTTTTAATAATCAACATAATCAACCATAAAGATAGTTCATTTTTTTTTATCAGCAAAACATGGATTTTCATTGATATAAATAGGCATAAATTGCATAATAGCCCAAGTACAAGGGGCAATGGATCCAGAGAGTATTAATTGGTATAATTTTTAGTTTGCAACACATTTGGACCATTGCTTCGTCCAAAGCACACCATATATCACAAAGTGAATATGTGACATGGACATCACTAGAGAGAGAAATTTCTTCAAGATATTTAGATCTCCATCGTGTTGTCCTCAGTTTCTTAATAGTCTCATACAAAACAGATTGTTTCTGTGTGTTTTCCCTTCCTAAAAGAGTATGGGGACATTACTGGATCAAGCCACAATTGCTGCATGAAAAAGTGCTACCCACTCAACTGTTGGCCATTACACCAGATCATAGGGCCTAGAATTTCATTGTTTCCAGCACATGAATATCTGAAGAAAGAGTGAGGAAGTAGTCAGGCCCACAGCCAAGTGAAAGTTTCCCATGATCAAAGGCAAAATTATGGAGACTGAGCAACTCAAACCTCTCCATCACCATGTGCCACATGGCAAATTCATTGGAATGAAGCACCCAAAAAATTTCTGAAAAAACACTTAAAGATCTGTATCCAAAACAACTCTTATTTATTAAGCACATACCCTTTCACCACCACCTAAATAATATTATAAGGTATTTTTTAAAAACAGGTACAAATAAATTGCTATTAATATGATAAGAGGGTGTTACACCCATACAAACACCCATACAAAAGAAGCATACAAGAGATCCACCTAGCTAGCAAAAAGAAAGAACTCAAAAAATCCTTGAAAAAGAGAGACGTAAAAAGCTGTACTTGGACAACCATCCAAAGATAAAGGCTATTAAGAAATGATGACATGAGCTCCATCAGTCCATCTCCGGACTTTCATAGTCCTCAAAAACTAAGCACATTTGTTTTCCAAATAGATCCAACAGGCAAGACGGAATGAGTCTCCATAATAGTGTGCACTAATGGCTACCAAACAGCCCTTCCCACACATGCTAGGAGTTCCACCACTAGATTAGGCAAAATCCAATCCATCCAAAATAAGCTAAAGACCATGTAGCATAAAATGCTAGCAACCTCACCGTGCAATAAAAGGTGATCCACTGTTTCCCTGCTCTTCTTATACATGAAACACCAATTGAGAACTACAACCCTCACTTCCTCACATTATCCAATTTAAGAATCTTCCTAAATGCATTGTCAAAATGAAGAAATGCACTCTATGGGTAACTTTTTTTTCTCCAAATAAGTATCCATGGAAAAGGGACCCCATCATGCGCACATAATAATTATAAGATGACTTTACTTCGAAAAATCCTTTTCTGAATGGGCTCCACATCATTCTATCGACAACATTGCAACTCACCATATTGGAGTATAGCCGATCAAAAAATGATGTGAAAAGGTTCACCTCCCAGTCACTATCCTCCCTAATAATGTACCAGTGGCACATTATTCACTCATCTAACGCTCTATCTTGCAGATGAAAGTATCATTTGCAAGATCTAGTAACTGGATTGAACCTCTTCAATTCATATCATTTAGGGCAAAACATGGAGCCAAAAAAGTGTATTTTAGAATATACTAGCAGCATAAAAATTATTTTTTTATTTTTACATCTTTTGCTATACATGCACTGTAGCACGTATATACTATTCTCCCGAGTTGCAATTATCTTTTATCTTCCTTAAACTTTCCCACTTACATTAATTTCTAAAATCTTAATTTATAAGCTCCTATATATCATAACTACTTTGATAAATTGCAATTTAATGGCTCAAAAATACCTGCAAAAGAGATTAGTTTTCACATCAAGCATAATAGTTGATTCTATATGTTGGTTTCAGTTGAGGAAAAGTACTCTTTCCATGAAAGAACAGATTTATAGAGAGGATTTTTTTTGTCGTGCTGGCCTTTAGGGCTGAAAGTTTGAGGGTTTAGGGCTCAGACAATGTAGATGTGATATCCCATATTGAGTCATAAGGGTAGGTGGTGTATGGGATCCCACTTTGCTTGGGAATGAGAAGTTTTTGCTCTTTATAATAGTTCCAATGGGGCTCTCAATTGTATCATTGATTAGTCCTTTTGGAGTATAGGACTAGATGTGGCTTGGGCCTTCCTTGGGGCATTACAAATGGTATCAGAGTTTATTCCAACCATACATGTGGGACTTGAGCCATACCACCTACAACAGATTGGCCCAACAAGGACATCAGGAATTTAAAGGGGGAAGACTTTGATACCCCATACTAGTGCTACAAGTAGGTGGTGTATCAAATCCCACATTGCTTGGAAATGAGATTCTGCTCCTGCCCTTTATACTAGTTCCAATGGAGCTCTAATTGTATCATTAACTAGTCCTTTTAAAGTGTATGCCTAGATGTGGCTTGGGCATTCCTTTGGGCATTACAGTAGAGCAATGTATTTGGGATTTGAATTTCTGTTCTGAAAGGATAGGTATAAAGGATCATTAGGACTGTTTCTTGAAGCAAACAGATTGAGGATTTCGTGTAAAACAAGATTTTACATTTTTTAGTATGTTTTACGGGTCCATTTGGTGGCTTACAATATGGTAAAATTTGAAGTTTCAAGCTTCAGTGAAATGAACAGTGACCAACAGAAGAAAAAAGAAAGCACCTTAGGCTCTCAAGCTTTACATTAACCAAAGTACTCAATTGCATCCTTCAACTCTGAATGATTTCAGTGCAATGGAAACTTATATATAGGCTCTAGATCTTAACTCTCCCTAATACAATTAGAACTCCCATCTTGACCATGAACAAGCTCCAAAGCCTACTGCCTACACAAAGAATCCATAAACTGGATGATATTCACCTATTGACAAAATAAAAGCCCACAACCAGCAATTTCAGGCCTCACAAAAATAGCCTAGACTCTGGAAAAGTATGTTTCTTCTCTAGCCATGAAATGGCTGGCACCATCATTCCATACCAACATTGGAGGGGCTTCATAGCTAACTAGAAGAGTCTTTGGCCTCATTTGGATGTTGATATGAGAAATTTGTGAATAGTAGTGAAATAGTTTGAGTTAAGATGTTTTATGGGGTTACTTATAAAAAAAAAATGTTTTATGGGGTTTTGAGAAAGGAGAGAAAAAGTTGAATAAAAATATTATAAAAGTTAAAATAGTGTTAGAATATTATTTTTTAATATTATTTTTATTTTGAATTTGAAAAAGTTGATTTTTTTTTTTTTTTAAGTTTGAGAAAGTTGTAATGATTAGGTACTGATTAGATGAAAAGGTTGAAGATTTGAAATTGAAAGGTTGTGTGTTTGGATGTTAAGATGGGATGGGATGGGATGAAACCATCTCAACATCTAAACGTGTCCTTACTCTATAGTAAGTCCAAGAAATTTACTAAATATATCAAGTAAAGGCTCTCGTTTGCTTGGCAAACATAACTAATGAATGCAACAAAAAACTAGAGGGGAGATCGGATCTCCTAGAGTGAACAAGTGTAGTTGAGTTTATTGTTCTGTGTTACTAAAACCATAAACAACTGCACTATACTTGAATGCACCTCCTTACACCAGAAGTAATAGGAGAGGACTAATAAATAAGCTTTAAGGGTGCCCTTGAAGCCCCTGCGCAACAATCTAGTAATCTACCACAGAAGAAAGGTAGGCTAATTTTTAAGCTTGGCTGGATTATAGTCATATTTGATAGCTGACATGCTCAACTACCACTGAATTATATAATTTATTAGGAAAAGGTTAACATCCTTGTGAGATGCTGGATAACGCAAAATTGATCGATACAAATAAGATAGATCTAAAGCATAGTCACTGTATTAAAAAAGAAATGGGGATTGCTTAACCATAAGAAAACTTACACGAGGAAAGCTTGCTATTAAAGTAATTGGCACCCAGCCCTGATCATCCATGTGAGACCTCAAAAAGTCATCCGTGACCAAATTATTATCACTGTATTTAACAAATCAAGGGCGAATTAATAGTTAACTTCACAAAAGGCTTTAAAAAAGTACAAATAGATTCATATGATATAAACATCCATAAAGAAAGGCTGACAATGTTAAAGTACCCGAAATAATAATTTATCTGGTGAACTAATAAAGCAGGCAAAGGCGGAGGTTCAGGCATAAGCAATGGCAGTGGATGTGGAATGAATGGCCTATAGGGCTCCATTGACACTGGAGGTATATGGTAAAACTCTGAAAAATAATGGAGATATTAGCTTCACGTTTGCGTCATAGAAAAGGATATTATCACAAAGAAAATAAACTCCTAACGTGTAGATTTTCCAAGCAAAAATAAATAAACTTACCAGGAAAACCCATGGGGTTGACAAAGGGTCTCACCATAGGAGGGTTAACAAATGCAGCTGCATTAGGTTGTGGAGGCCTTACAAAGCCCCTTGGAGGAGCTCTATGTGGCTGCAAGTGAACATCTCTGGCATTCCCATAATTCCCCCGATCATGATCGCGCCTGCCCCCATGATTGTTATGGTAGGTACCATCTCCACGTTGGTGGGGACCAAAATTTCCCCTGCGGAAGGTATTCCGATGATCATTTGCAGAATGTGATGGAGACACAAATCCTCCAGCTGGTCTGGTTTCCCAATGACTGCTCCTATAAGGAAACTCTCTATGAGAAGGATCAGGCACTCCTGGTACCAGATTAGGATAACCATTCGGAGCTATCTGGAACGCAGGAAACGGTGGTGGTGACGGTGGAGGATGAGTGAAGCCACTATGTGTAGACCCACCCCTGTTGTTTCCACCACCACCCCGCTTCATAGATCTTTGACGAACAGGAAATATGTGGTTTGTGGTAGAATTAGGATTTGCATTATTAGTAGCTTGTTTCTGGGGTGACTCCGGAATAACAGGGCCCTGTTACAGCACACAAAGTCAAGCACAAAGATAAGGGTGAGCCTTATATTATTTATTTTTATAATTACTAACTTTATATAGGAAGAATAGCAAGTTGCAAAGAACATGTAGAGGGACAAAAAAAAGGAAATTCTGATTCTGAATCTGATATATCTTCCATTGTTTAATTCCAGAAAACCCTAAAACACCACCCAACAACTACGCAAGTTTTTTCATTAATCGAAACCCTAAAATAGAAAAGTAAAAAGGAGAAAAAATACATTAAACGTGATATTCAAGATTCTATTATGGAACCAAACGTAAGATCAAGATAATACTCGGCATTCCCTTTGTTCTTAGAAACCAAATATAGAATTAGAGTGAAAACATTCAAATCAAACCTGAGAAGTGGAGAATGATGCATCGGTGACAATCTTCGAAGATGAATCAACCGACGATTTAGGTAAAGCCTTAGTAGACTCGGATAATGCAGGCCAAGAGGCCGCATCCATTACGGAACCAACCTCGAGAACGCCGTTCGAGAGTTTGTTCCAAGCCAGCTTCGTCTGCCGAGCTACATTGCCGTTATTGACATCAGAACCCTCACCGGCTGAGCAGATATCCGGCGGCGGCGGTGACGGCGAATCCGTCTTCGGTGGAGAGCAATCGGAGAACAGCGTTTGTTCCGGTTGAGAAGCCGTTGATAATGATGAAGACGAAGGCGAAGAATGGACAGCCGAGAGAGACTCCATAACTTCACCCCGAACAACTTGTGTCCACGGAGACTGTAGGTTTTTACGCCGGAATTGCGGACTGTTAATGTTTTCGCCAGCCCGTCCGGATGGTACCGTAGGAGTAGACGGAGAATCAGCTGTTGTAGCCATTTCAAAATTCAGAATTGTTTGAACTACAAAAAATCGCTATTTATATATAACAGAAAATTTATCTAAAATGATCAAAAAATTAATTGAGGAAGCAAATTAGGGCTAATCTAATCTACGAGAAAAAACAGAGCGCGAGAGCAAGCGGGGCAAAGTTCTCCATTTCTCCCTCTCTGTTGTTTCTTATAATGTAGGTTTTTGTCATGAACCCTGATTCTGATTTACGAGATAACCCCCAAACTTTTCGTGATTTTTCGAATCACACCATTTTCCTTTTCCGATTTGGATTCTGTTACTTACCTTCCCAAATTACGATATTACCTAGGATTAGACAGATATAGATAGGGTTTTAAATTTATTCATTTTTTTTGTTTTTTTAATATATATATTTATACTTCATTAACTGCATCTAAACTTATCGCTTAGATCCAATAATAAATAAATAAATCCTATAAAAAAAAAAAAAACCTTATCTTCAGATGACTATTGATGTGACATTATATAGTGTTAAGTGATTTATTAAAATAAATTTTAAAAAATATATTTAAAATAAAAAGAAAAATATAAAAAGAAGAAGAGTAAAAATTTAAATTCTCTCTGTTCTTTTGTGTTTGTTATTTTATTTTTTTAATAAATAGCGTTTAAAAATATCATCTGAGTAAATTTCAAATGACAAAATCACATTATTCTGTTAAATTAAAATTTTCTCATTTGAATTATAATTTGTCTTTTTTTTTATCTGTTATATATCATACTATTATCTGTTATACATCATACATCATTATAAAATTTTCATTTTATAATCATAATTTATGGTTCATTTTGAAGCTCATAGTTCATTAAATTATGAACCTCTTTACTGCTCGTTTGTTGACAACTTACTTAAATACAGATATTTTTATACCATATTTAAGCTTTGCGTTTGGTTTCATCTTAGGAAGTTGTATAAACCGTATAAATTGTACGTAATGAAATTATACTTGCAGTTATAAGTGTGCAAGTACCGTGCAGTCGTTTTGAAAAAAGTAAATAAATACGAGATCCACATGAAAATAAATTAATTTTTTAATAGTAGACCCCACTCTTTTTCAAAACGACTGCACGATACTTCCACACTCCACATCTATATATAACATTACTCTTGTACATATAACCATTTAATTCGCACCTACTCAATAACTCAGCTAGTTTGATATAATTGTAAAAAAAAAATACATATTGCACACAAATTGAGTATAATAAAGTCTAAACCAAAAATCAGACGTTAAGAAAGTCGAACAAACTAAAAATATTATTTATTATCTTAAATTTTGTCATTATCATTTCTCCGCCAAGCATATTTTGAATGACTGCTTATTTAAAAAAATATATATATACTCATTATCTCACACACCATACATCACACTTTTTTTTATTTTTTTCTTACTAAATATGTATTGTGGATGATAAGTAGAAGAATTCAATTAGTTTAAAATGAATAAAAATAAAAATAAAAATTATATATAATGTGTGAGAATGATGAGTAACAAAACTCTTATTTAAAATGGCGATAGCATTTGGTCTTTAACAAATTGATAATCAAATTCAAAATCCAAGTTTATGCTAGCGAGTAGAGGATTTTGATGTCGTATATATACATGGAAACTTTGGAAGGGAAAGGCAAGAGTCCGAAGCCCATCACGGTGGCTGTAATGGGCCATTTAAGTCCATAAAAGCAAGGCCTAAAAATATTTATAAGAATGATCGATAAAGTTCTCGACAACACGAATTGGATAGGCCTTCTACTGCTAGGATGCTATCGTTAGTAAAGCATAGCAGTAGGTTGGGCATCAAGTAAGCAATAAAATTGGTGTTAATTTGTCTCTTGCTTACCACAATTATTTAGAAAAATCAGCAAATTTATAGAGCAATTCTGCTACAGGTACCCGGCGTTGGGTACCTGTTGCGGAACCGTGTGACGTCACTTTTATATTATTATTTTAGTAAATGAATTAAAAAAAAAAATTTAGATTTTAGAAACCCATCTCATCTAGCGCTAAACTCATTCCTGTTTTACATCTCAAAAAATTTCTTCATCCTCTTCATTCCTTCGCCATCTGAGCAACGGGCATCAACCATCTCGTCTTCGTGCCGTCGAACCCGCGCCATTGTGCTGTCGAACCACCATCTGTGCCGGTGGTCGATTTGTGAAAGAAAGTGCCCGTGGGTATGAGCATTCTCTGTTTTATGTGCAGTTTTTTTTTCCATTTTTCTCTATCTTTGGCCATCCTGCAACAAAGAGTAGTTTATTTGTTATAGCATAAATATTATCTGACAAATTACAAGGTTAACTGACAGCGTACAATACAACCTAGCTTTGTGAAGCCGACGACATGAACTAGGAAGTACAATACGTTGTATAGTGGTCACAGAAGAAAGAAACCCATTTTTTCCCATATAAATCTGAGCAGAGGTTCAACTATCTTTTACTCCACTGCAAAGAACAAGTGCCCTAAGGAATTATATTTTGTCAAATTGTACTGATGTGCATTATGTCTCATAGTGCGGTACAACGTCTGATGAATATATATTAACTTCCTGCTATGTAAAGAAACAGTTAGATATTTCTTGTAAGTTTGATGAATATCCTTAAATTTATTTCTGCACAACCACTAGTATGCATATATATTGAAGCAATGTTCAAATTCAGTTTCAGTTTGAATTTAAATGAAAATGGTAAATATTGGAGATCTTGCTTTTATGTTTCCTTTTAAAATGCTAAAATATAAATATAAATATCTCGTGATTAGAACCATTAGTGAGATTTATCTCCCAAGTTCAGGTCAAATCTTTATTGAGTCTGATCAGGTCAGACTTGGATTCTTGCCCATGGCAAGGCCTTACTTTGAAACTTAAAAGCCTGGTAAAAGAGAGAGAATTGACATAGGGAAAGTATAATCTTAATAGTGGTAACAACTGTTAAGAGGGGATTGCAACTATGGTTACATCAGTTCGTGACAATACATTATTTCTATATGCAATATATTTTAACAGGCTTGATTTTTATGATTTCCTTGTACCTATTTATTCTTCCTAACTAGGTGTTTTCCCTTGTATATGTCCAATGTGCTAGCCTATGCCTATTCTTCTATTACTATTAACAAAATTTTTACTTGTCAAGAAAAAAACAAATCTCACTCATATGTAATATATGCCCCTGACACTCCATATTTGAGTCCATTGATCTCTTGGGGTCGAGAGTCCTTGCAATTATGTAGATGAGAGAAATTTATTCATAGGACAGTAACTTGACAAATATGCTGTAATTGAAGTCACAGCTTATATGCATAGAAGTTGAAGCACAAAAAAAAAAAAAAAGGGGGTATAATCATCCAAAACTGAACTATACAGGATAACTTGATCACTATTTTTTTGTTCTTTTTTTGAATAAAAAATAACTTGTGGAATTATGCAGTTTTTGTGGGGCTGGTATGGTCTGATGGCTGATTTTGTGGTCTGGTATGGTCTGGTATAGGGCTGGTATGGTCTGGTTTTTCATTGGAAAGTTGTTATAAAGTATGATGCGTAGCATTGGTAGGGAACCTGACTAGACCATGAAATGCATTATGCTCCTTGAAGACAAATGTAGATGCCATGATCCATTTTGGAGCATTTTTTTATGAGCATATATAGCCTGTTTTCCTCCAAATATGTACTCCAATTATATTAATTCTATTTCTTGTTCTTACTTCACATGCAGGAAACTTATGGGTTTTAATCCCAATGTAATTTATGGGTTTTCAAGGGCAGTCACTCTGATGGATTTGTTGAGTTTGTTTATTATTTTGAGACTAATGACAGTCCTCTAAAAGAAACATTAGTCATTTTTTGTAAGTTGAACGTGAAGGTCAAAGAGGTGAAAGAGTGAACGTGAAGGATTTTCAAGAGCTGATACAATCTAATGGATTAGTCATTTTTTGTTTTTTGGAGGAAACATTAGTCATTTTTTGTAAGTTTATCATGTTGTACTCGATCGTGAGCCATGTAATTACTTATTAAAGTTGTTTTTTTGAAGTTGTAAATGTCACTTTTTGTAAGTTGACAGATTAATGCAAGAATTTATTACACAGATTAATGTCACTTTTTGTTTTGACTCCAAAACTAGTATGGGTGTATTATCTGGAACAGAAGATACAAGATTGTTGCCAATGGTTTTTGGATAGATTGGCATGTACTTCCTCTCCTCCAATCGAGTTACCCTATATGAGTTCATGAATTGTATTTTCATTATGATTGTTGCCAATCGGGTTAGACAAGAATTGTTGACAAAATCAGGCCAGTACCAAATCTTGAATTTTGCACATATAACATTACACAAACTTCTCAATACATACAACAACTTGTCAATACCATACTTGTCAATACATACAATGACCTTAGACAAACTTGTCAATACATACAATGAAAAACAGGTCCCAGTTACTGCCAATTACTGCACAACACTAATAAATAACATGACACAACAAGAGACTTGAGTCGTGAGGCATAAAGCAGGTGCAACAACCAATTTCCTTAGTGACTATAGCAAACTCGATGGGGAGAATGGCAGATTCCTGGTGATATCATTTTCTAAACTATTTGATGAGGATGCATCAACTGCAGTTGACAAAGTAATGGTCAAATTCTCAAGGAGTCGGTTCTTGGACTGAGGCTGCTTGGATGAAATGAATTTGCCTCTACGGATTGACTTCCAATGTGCCGAGAACGCATAGATTTAAATGATATCAGTGAGTGTCCACTCTGAGATGTATCAGACAGTTCAGTTGGTGGTATCCAAGGGAGGAATAGGTGAGCCTGGATAACTTGCTTGTGTACTACCCACTGTTGCTGCAAGATTGGCATGAAGATGAGTTGCAAAGCAACTGAGGCATGACTCACAGATTCCAGTTAATTTAGCAATAGAAGGTTTCCTCTTGAGTAAATCCTTCATCTGTTAAAAGAGAAAAAGAAAAAAAAGACTCTTTTGGTTAAACCGATATCTTCTTCTCAAATAAAAACTGGAAAATCTTAGGGTCAAACAACCTGAAGCCTCAGGGCCCACTCAAATTATCATGACACAGTAGGTGTGGGTGCATGCATGTTCTTTCATGTCTCACCATTGTCTCAAGGTAAATAATATCTCTGTCTCACCACTGTCTCCAATGAATGAGAGGCTCAGATCAGATGTCGGCAAAACTGTAAGATTCATATTTCCCCTACAACAATGGAGAGGAAAGAATGACTTGCGAACATTGAACAGAGAAATAATTGGCAACACTACATCTAACAAAGTAAATAAGCAGACCATACAATGTATTGTCTGGACTGTTATCAAGAGCAAATGAATACAACGTACATAATTAAATTTGTCATCTAATCCAATATTAACTTTACGTATTATTCAGTTTTAATATAAACCATACTGCATGACAATAAATAAAGTTTAAACACATAACTTTATGCTTAATTTATCTATTAAAAGCTTTGATTGACAAAGAAACCCCAAAGCATGTCATCTCATATCTATTTTCACTTTTGAAAAATAAACACAACTAGTAATAAATCCCAATGGAGACAATGGCAGCAGTGACACTAGATGAGGTCAAATAAACTGAGAAAGAGATCATGCTCCTCATATTATCTAGAAAAGAAAATTTTCATTTTGTTTTTTGGACCTCAAAATTATTGAAATTGAAAAAACCAAAAGATCCCAATGGTTTAAATTTCTCCAGGAATCTGCCATTCTCTAAGGAATCTGTTCAAACTATTTGCTGATTATCGTAGAACAAAGACGAAGTTCTCTAAGGAAACCTTCTCTTTGAACTGTTTAATTATAAGTTGTTGGGAGTATATATCTAACCTGTATATATTCTATGGAAGAGTATGCTTGCATAGTGGACCACAACCCGTTTACGAGTTTTAATTCATGTCTATTTGCAACCCTAAAATTCGAGAGCTCTTCATGGTTAGCAGAACTTTTTAGGGAGAAAAATCTGCAGAGAAAAGGCTGTGGGAAATTGGTGAGTTAGGGTTACGGGCTTCGTGGAATGGGGAAGACAATGGCAGGGCATGGTTGGATCCACGACAGTGAAGATGAAAAACGAAAAAGATGAAGTTGAGAATGCTAACCTGTTTTCATGGTGAAGAAGATGGGAAGTAGAGAGGTCTTCGTCGTGGTGGTAGCTCTTCGTGGGTGGGGATGCTCTTGGTCGTTGGCGTCTGTGACGAAGACGAAGGGGAGTAGGTCAGTTGAGGGCTGCAAATGAAACACAACGTTGGGAGTCTATCTGCTTCTACATGCTGTAAATGAAACGCAGCCGTTTCTGACATCCACGTGGAGGCCCGTGTACGCGGGGGTACCCCTCCCGTGTGCAAATAGAGTCTCTCTTTATAGAGTTCTATGCCAAATTTCTCTATCATTTGGAGAGAGCTTAATGTTATATACCACACTTTTTTTTTTTACTTTTATCTAGTTATGTATGATAAATGTATCACGTCTTACATATTAATGTAATTTATTTTATTTGGAAAAATACACAAATGTCAAATCCAACTAAACTATTAAGTATTAATAATCGATTTACAATTGTCCCAAAACTATTAGATTTGGTATTCACCTCCAAACTGTTAATCAATTGTATGTACCCAGTTTTTCTCTTAAAAAGGAAAAAAATTACGTTACAAATGGTATAATAATACACATTGGCTCATGAATCATTAATGCCCTCATGGGGCTGGTCAGGCTATGGCTACTTGTAGGGAGTGTATGCAGTTCTCGCTATCTAAGTCCCTCATGTCCGACTCCCTAGCTGGCAGGTTGGGTATTACTATGATCACGTTCTGGTAGGAAACCATCTCTAGTCTTTCTCTCCAATCTTTTTTAACAAAAAAATTTAATAATAATAATAATAATAACAACAATAATAAGAGTGAGATTTATATATATTTTTTTACAACAAACCACCTTTTTTTTCCCTAATAATAGTATACTGCATGAAGGCGAATAAGTTGAGGGGATACAGAGATCTCGCAACTAACAATTATTAATAAGAGCACTCTCTTTATATTCGTTAAAAGCTAAATCCAATGAGAATTTAACTATTGAATTATAAAATGTATAACATTGAAATAGCTATATTCTAAATATTTGGAATATAACTACAGTAACTTTTAAAGTTATTTCTAACTTTAAAAGACACTGTTTATTCATCAAATCCATTTTATATCATTTGTTTCTCTCTTCGAAGTCTCCATTAATGTCTTTCTAATTTCTATTTTTAATCCATAATTTAACTAGAATATGATTACTAATTAATATATAATATTTTGAATAGTAAAATATGATAAAATAAAATAATTTCATAATTAAAAAAATTAAAATATTTTTGAAATTGATATATTAATTTAATAAGAATATGATTATTAATTCATATATAATAGGTAGAATAATAAAATATGATAAAATAAAATAAATTAATAATTAAAAAAATTAAATATTTTTGAGATTATTAGTTATTCATTACTATATAATAAATAAATGTACAATCTAATGTGGAGATTTGATGTGAATAATTAAAATCAAATTTATCTTATATTATTTTATTATGATATAATGAAAAAATAGCTATTTCAATGTAGAGATTTATGTGAATGAAATAATTAAAAGTTAAATTTCTCTTATATTAATAAAAAATCTCCTTTTAACTTTAGCTAATCAGAATGCTCAAACCGACTTCTATGTGTTTATATCAGAATCAAATAGCTTTGATTACCAATACCAACCTCATCTTTGTCATGTACCAGTATAACAACTACCACGTTAGTAACGAGCTAGTACAACCAGGTTAAAATAATAAGACCACTGGAAAATGTTATAGGTTTCGATTTCTCGTAATTTAATATTGTAATCTTAGAAAAAGACATATTTTTTTTATAAAAATATTCTACTCAACAGTACTACATCACATTTTTTTTTTTTTATCGTTTTTTTCCTTCAACATGTGTATTACGTAGACTGTTGAGTAGAATAACTCTTTTCATTACTAATAAAAAAATATATTTACAATCGTGAATTATGCAACCGCCGCGTAATCACTTTGAAAAAAGTGAATAAAACATAGGACCCACATGAAAAAAAGTAACTTTTTAATAATAAACCCCATTCTTTTTCAAAACGATTACGCGACATTTACGCAGTTCATAATTATATATAAAATTACTCTTATTAATATAATAGAATTTGATTTTTAATAATATTCTCAAGTCTTACCGTATCAATTATACAAATGATAGGTCCTCCACATCTCTTTATTAGTAGAGGGATGACCACTTTCCTTTCTTTTTATTGGATGAGTTTTTATCTCCTGACTGAGTCCAATATACAAGGGGATTTTTTATTTTTTTTAGCCCAATTTATACATGGGGAATTAAAACATGGGATACTAATAATTGCATGGATTTAAAACATGAGAGCCGGTCAAAGATCAAAATGAAAGTTTGACTTTTGGAAAAGATATTTCGTTGATTAATGTTAAATTAAAAGTTGCCTAGATTTTTAATTAGGATATGGGTACAAAATTATAAAATGGTTGGTACAAAGAATTTCCGCGTCTGCAATCTTTTAATTATTCATTTTGCTCATGAAAAGTTAATTAAAAATGACAAACAATGTATTAATTATAATCTCTTAAATTTTAATTTAGTTGGACCTTAATTTAAAGTTTCAAACAGAAAATCCCCCAAAAAAATAAATGCCAATAGCAAAACCCAAATATTAATTTGAGTGCCCCTCATGAGAATGGTTCTTGTTGTTGAATTCTTCACCAAACAAGATTTTGAAGGATGCAGATTATATATATAAGAAAAAGGAAAATGATAGGAATCCCGATGGAGCATCCCGCTCCTGTAGTGATTAAGAAAATGTTGTTTAATAATATTGTGATTTTTATTCAATATTTAAAAGTGTTATAAAAATGATGTGAAAAAAAACAAAAATACATTTATAAATATTTTCACCTCATTTTTTTTAACACTTTAAAATATTTTTTAAAAAAGAAGAAAATTCACAATATTATTAAACAATATTTTCTTAAGCACTACGTAAAAAAAACTAAAAAAAAATTAGAGCGGGATCCCTAGCATTATCCTAAGTTCTTCTCATTAGCTACTATTTATCACTCCATACCTCACACTCTATGAAAAACATCATCACACTCTATGAAAAAACTATATATAAAAAGTAAGAAAATAAATAGTAACTGATATTTAGCATTCCTTTATGTTTAATCACATTCTCTCGTAAGACACGGCATAATTTTCTCGGAATAATTGGAAAATTATGTTGATTACAGACCAACCCAAACTAGAAGTCAAGTCCAAATCCCTATAATTGATAATATATTGCTTAGTTTATCATGGCTTTATCATGGTTTGTTTTGAGTATTGGCTGGTTTGGCGCAGGAATTAATTATAACATAGATAGAAGAAAAGTGGGTGGGGATGTCCCTACGCCTCGTTATAAATAATTCTTGTAGCAGTTGAAAAAAAAAACAATGAACCAATAATGTTCATCTGTTATCCTTGTTCCTTGGTTTTACAGGAGAAGATACCGCGTTAAATAGTTTTGTATTGTCTAACAAGCAGACCTGGGTGCGTTTGGGTGCTGCTGAGGTGATCTAAATTGATATTTGAATTGTAATTGTGATGGGAAAAAATCACTAGCTTTGGCCCATGATGGCAGGGAGTGTGGCGTTGGGCCGCCGGTAGAGCCTAGCCCGGTCACATAAGTCTAGGCTTAAAAAATAAAGCCTAAATCGGAACTGGGACAACAGATCGGGTCGGGGCAAGAGATCCAGAAGAAGGCTAGAGAGAAAGAAAATGAAATTGTGACGTGCATCACCAAACGAAGGGAAGGCGGAGCAGAGGCCACATCGCATTTAATGCGGCCCAGAGTAGAGGTCACGTCGCATTTAATGCGGCTCAGAACAAAGGCCCCGTCGCATTAAATGCGTCCCAGAGTCAGAGCAGTAGCCAAAGAAGGCCCTGGGGCAATTGCTGCTCTGGAAGAGGGCAACACAAAAGCTGCTCGGCAATGAAATACGAAGGGCGAATCTTTCCTCCCAAACCATGACACAACTATGGGGAAATCCAGCACGGTAATTATAAATAGGGGTCAATTCAATGACATGTAACATATATGAAAAATATACTATCATCTTGGTTTACGCTTTTTCTGGGTTTCTCATTGGTTCTATAAACTAACTTAAGCATCGGAGGATTAACGGACCACAAGGTCCCTTCTCTCTGTTTTGACTGTGCAGGATCGCACTTGGATACTGTGGGTGAGAAGTTGCCTAGGTCCGCGAAACACGACATCAACAGTCATTTTACAAGATGGCCCTCAACTCAGCTTACAAGATGAAGGCTAGCCATAGACTTTTATGTATTTTTCCTGTTAGTTTGTTTGTCTTTCTTTTGCTGAACTGTTTGATGAGGTGTATAGTTTTTAGTGGTAAAGTATGTTATGTCCAGAACTGTAAATATTCCTTTTGCTCAAGAGGTAGGCTGTACAGAGTATTTTATAGAGCAATGCTACATAACCTTCCCAACCTCTACACACCACATTTTTTTAAAATTTTTAATATTTTTTTAAAAAAATTTTGAGTTTATTCTTTTTAAAATAATTTAATTTTTCTATTCATTATTCATATATTAAATATTTGATAAAAGAAAAAAATAATAAAAACTAAAAAATATGTGGTGTGTGGAGGTTGGGAGGTTATAGTTTATATATCCATTCCTTTGTAAAGAGTTTAATTCATTCAATCATTCAAGAAGAATATTCAAAAAATTTCTCAAACCTCTTCTTCCGAATTTTCTTACTGCTTCCTTACAGAGGTGGTAAATATACACCTTTTGAATCAAGTGGTGGCGCACATGTATCACTTGAGTGGAGATCCATAACTCTGACACGTGGCAGGAAAAACAGAAGGATAAAAAAAAATGAGAAATATTTTTTGTCCCGAAAATGTATCAAATTGTGTCCCGAATGGTTTTTTTTTTTTTTTTTACTTAGTAATTAAATAAATATCTTTTAATGATGTTGTGAATTTTTAATTTTTTTTAAAAATATTTATGATGATTAAAAAAATACATAAAATAAAAAAGAAAACAAAAATAAAAAAATGAAATAGCCATTCGGGATGTTTATTCGAGATGTATTTTCGATGAACGTAGCATTGTTAAAAAAAAATAGTAGTGATAAACATACAACACTTTACACAATACTTTGTACAATACATGTTATAAAATAAGGGTATTTTTATAAAATTATATTAGTTTATAGGATATTTTACAAAAATATCCCTCATTTTAAAATATTGTTGCGTAAAATATTGTATAAATTACTGTATGTTTATCCTTAACAACTAAAATACTGAAACAATAGGAGAGGAAAAGGAACAGCGGAGGAGGAGAAGAGAGTTTTCTCCTTGAGTACTGCGGCACAGTACTTGGTTTAGTTTAGGAGTGATTATTAAGTTATAGAAAGATTTTACAAACTATATCCTTGTAGTACTGCTGCTTTTATTTCATTATGATATGGCAATCTTATCCTACTTTTATTTTACCATGATGATACGACATAACACATTAACATTTAAATATTTTTTAAAAAAAATATAAAGAATGATCTAATGGTAATTAAAGTTAAAAAAATAAAATAATTATCCAATGTAATTAAAATGTCACATTTTACATAGTAAAATAAAATTGGAATAACGCAAAAAATCATATTACAGAAAAATTAAAAGGAAACTGAGAGAAAATGAGAAATCCTTTCTTATGTGATTTTAATATCATCTAAGTATTGTATTTATACAAGATATAAATACTAGTTTCGCGCTAACCGAATAACTAAAGTTAGTTACGATGTACAATATACTTCTAGGTCACCTATACATCTAACAGATAAAGAATATGATTTGTAGCATTACTTGATAATCTTTTATCATTAGATTGATGTGGCACTATTTATAATTCTTGGATTTTTTTAAGAATGATTAATGGATTAACTCTTTCTTGAAGTAACTTTGGGGTCAAATATCATCTCTACGCCTCCTTAAATTATATATAAAAATGATAAAAATGTCTCTCTCGTAGGCATCGATCGAAATCGAAGTGGCACCACTGATGTTGGTAAGTGGGATAAGATATAAAATTTTTATTTCTTCTTATTATTATAATTTTTTTAAAATTTTCACATAAAATATAATAAATAATTTATTTTTTTTAAATCTTAATTTATTTTTTTTAAATCTTAAAATAATAATAATATTAAAAAAATAATATTTTAAACTTTTATCTAAAATAAAAAATTATCATCTCATTATCCAAACCTATCTGTATGAATATGACGATTTCATGTAAAAGAAAACCGATCAATGATTATGAGTTTGACATTGAATAATGATATATATTTTCTCAGATTAATATCAAGTCATCGTTTAGATTATAATTCAGTGGAAGATGGCTAAGAATTTCTAGGAAACAGGGGATTTCGTTTGACATGAAGATAATATTTTTTCAGATTAATATCAAGTTACGTCTAGATTCTTCGGTAGAAGATGGCTAAGAATTTCTAGGAAACAGGAGATTTCGTTTGACATGAAGATAATATTTTTTCAGATTAATATCAAGTTACGTCTAGATTCTTCGGTAGAAGATGGCTAAGAATTTCTAGGAAGCAGGATTTTGCTTACGTCTGTGCTGGGTTTAGTCTTTTATTTTTCTGAAAAAGAATTAATTAAGGCATAGTTGAGATAAATTGAATTCTTTATAAATAGTAATGAATTGATCGAGATGGTAGAATGAATTTTGTTGGATCCAATACCTAAAATGAATTTAGATGTATTTAGATGTTAAGATGAGTTTATATATATTTATGAGAAGTTAAAAAAAGTTGTGAATCTCGCGTGTAAAGAAGTGTTAAATTAAAAAAATATTGTATGTCTCACGTATAAATGAATTTTGAGTTGAGATGAGTTTAATAATTTAAAAATTAAATATTTAAATGTTAAACTTTACTTAAAATTAAATTGAATTAAATTAATTTCAATTCCGTCTAAATTCCAACCCGAGCCTAAATTTAGTGATAATCTAGGTATTACAACTGTGCATGATTCGCTTTACCTAAAGAAAAAACTTAAAAGACGTGTTGAAAAAAAAAAGGTTCCCATGTGCCATTTATTTAAGGACGTTGCTACGTGTCTCCTGCATTTGCTCCCCTTACCACGTAAGCCATTATTAAATAAAAATAATATTTGAGAATATCATATATTCGGCTAAAAGGAAACTGAGAAGGTGTCCTAGAGGGAAATCTTTTTATTTTTTAAATCTCTTACCGTCCAAACAAAGAGGAAAGAGGATAAGAGATCAAGAATGAAAAATTTGTGTAAGGGTTAATTACATTTTGTTCTATTGAATTTTCACTCAATTTTAAATGTATCTCCGAAACTAATAATTGCATCAAAGCAGATCTTTAAACTTAACTTTTCAATTCCCTCATTCCGTCTACTAGTAGCGTCAAATCTAACGAAAATTCACTGTAAATATGTAATTTTCATATAATTTATTATCATTGACCATTTAAAATATAAAATAATATATTCTATCAATTAATAATAGATCATTAATTATTAACTATATATAAAATTATTTTATACTAAGTTGCAAGCAAGTATGAATAATTTATGTACACAATGAAAGTATTTGATATTCATTAACCATATATAAATTAATAAAAAAAATTATTTAATGATTTATGATTTATTATTAATTGATAGCATATATTATTTTATATTTTATATTATCAATGATAATAAATTAGATAAAAATTACATCTTTGCAATGAATGTTATGCACATGAGCAGTACGTGCAGTGAATTTCCATTAGATTTAACGTTGTTGGTAGATGGAATGGGGGATTGAGAAGTTTTGAAAGTTCAAAGGTTCACTTTGATGCAATTATTAGTTTCGGATGTATGTTGTGAATTAAGTGAAAGTTCGATGAGGTAAAATGTAATTAACTCTTTGTGTTTTCTCATTTTATTTTTTAATAATAGCTGCCGGCCACCACGGCTACGTTAAAGCCTTAAAGGGGGG
This sequence comes from Juglans cinerea, assembly GCA_961763995.1. NCBI lineage: Eukaryota > Viridiplantae > Streptophyta > Magnoliopsida > Fagales > Juglandaceae > Juglans > Juglans cinerea. Next base: position 22,243,847 of record CAUIVZ010000012.1, on the reverse strand, counting down.
TAAATGCAAGGGGTACCATAAAGGGAAACCGTAACATTTTTCCTTTATAAGATAGACATGTGAATCTTATTGTATAAGGTTTATATTATCTATTAATAATATTTAATATTTTAGAATTCACATGTGAATCTTATTGTATAAGGTTTATATTATCTATTAATAAATATTGTGTCTATATCTTCTGATTTATAACAAAAATATATAAATTAAAAATTATAGAAAATCTTAATAAGAAAAAGTTTTAAGATTCATTCAATTTAAAGTTAAGAAGTCCTAGATCATCAATATATGGATGGTACAAAATAAATTTACGTGCTGTATTATTTTCTATGATCCATTAAATTTACAATTCAACCAATCAAAACACTTTTATTAGCAACTATAATCTCAAGAATAATATTAGATCCAGACAATTTGAAGGTATTTAATTTCAGCACACTTCTTTAAAAAAAGCTAGGTTTGTGGTTGAGAAAATATTTTTTTTTGTAATTTCTAAATTTAATTACTTTTTTAAAAAATAAAATATAGAAAATTTCACGTATTAAAAATATAAGTAGAGAAATACTATAATTATAAAGAAATTTTATAAAAATAAATTTACAAATTAAAATATATTTTTATGATATATTAAATATATTTTATAATCTAAAATAATACATCAATCTAACGTGACAAATAATTTATCAATCCTGCTAGATATAACCGTCCATGCGAAACCGTCGTACAACCGACTGACACGTCAACATGCTTGCCTGCTAGCTTTACTTTTGCCCATAGGGCCGCTAGGCATCGAATATAATGAGAGAGAGGAGAAATGTCCACCTCCCAACTGCCTTAATTAATCACATTCGGTGTTTTTTTTTGGAAATCTCATTAAGTGAACTTCGTTGCTCTTTTTTTATTTTTTCTCTTTTTCTCCTCCGAAATTTCCCACAGAATTTAAAAGAAATAAAGAGAAGGAAAGAACATACTTTCAACTGACTCGTAATGGAGTCCTGCTGGTTCGTGGGAGAAATAATCACAGAGCCCGTAGCCGACTTCTGTCCCAGTATCGCCAACGCGTTGTGCGTTGTCAACCACGAGTACCGATTATAAGGCAGCCCCTTCACCTATTCAAAACGTACTCATATTCACTCCTACCTCCGAATGGCACAAACAAACTCTAAAAATAGTGGCTGCTCCCCAGCTTTTTTCTTGTGACAAATACAGTTACCTTCAAACCAAAAAAAGTAACCACAACAGCAGCTCCAAAACCCCCGCTCCCATGCAAACTTCCTCTTTGAAACTGCTCAACAAGACAAAGAACCCAAAAATTAGTCCTTTTACAAATCCCAGGATGCAAAGTTCAGCTGATGGATGAAGGAGAGGCCACAGACCAATTAACAAGAGTCGTTCCTTAGTGAGACCAAGAGAGAACTTGGTGATGATGGTTCCAGTAATGGCGACACCAACCAGGAAAGGCCAACTCTGATTCTATTCTCTCTTGAAGAACAACGGCCACAGATTGAACTTCACATCTTATCTTCGCTTTCTTTTCTTCAAATTCTACTCTCTTGTCAAAGCACATATTATGTAAGGGGAAAAAAAAATAGAAAAGAGGAAAAGGAAGAGAAGATGACGATTTCTCCTCCAGCAAAGACAAACTCACTTTTTAGATTTCATGTTTAACGGGTTTCTCTCAAATTTCTTTCCACAATTTCTTTCTTTTGATTTTGCCCTCAGTGTTTTCCTAAAATTTCCAAATGTTCTTCAGCTCAAGGTTACAAACTGGATAGATGGAGAGGAAGAGGACGAGTGTTGTTCTTGAAATCGGAGAGGGAGGTCGGCGGGTTCATAGAAACAGAGGTGAAGAGGGAAAATGGAGATGGAGAGGAAGAGGGAAAAAAAAAAAAGATGAAAAACTATACGAAGGAGAGGGAGAGAGATAACATTGAAAACTTTGATTTGAAAGTTGGAAATGGGAAGAAGACGCTGAGACGAAGATGAAATAAGAACGAACCGTTTTGAAATTAATGCCATATGGGACGCGGTTACCCCCCACGATTTCCCCATGCGGTTACCTCCAGCATTTTTGATAATCTATTTAGTTTTTTTAGAATCTTATCATTTCTCTAGGACAGGACGTTTCAACAACCAAGGCTTTGTTTTACTCGAACGACCCTCTTTAAGTATCGGACCCACGGAAAGTCTTTAAACTTTGAAGTCGAACCCGTCTCTGTGCGTGTCTCTATCTCTCTCTCCTTTCTTTGTGTCATCAGTCATGGCTCAAACTACGCCAAACCACACACAAAAAGTGTCCGGCTGGGCAGCTCACGATTCCTCCGGCGAGATCACCCCTTACATCTTCACCCGAAGGTATAACAACTCGAGGAATTCTTTAATTTATTTTCCTTAGATGAACCACATATTCTCACTATTTCTCAATATTGTTTTCTCCGTTAATTGCTGATCATTAATCAAGATATCGTCCATATGAATATGGGTTAAATATTTGTTGGCACGCAGAGAAAACGGCATAAACGATGTGACCATACGGATATTGTACTGCGGGATTTGCCACACTGATCTCCACCAAGCTCGGAATGACTGGGGCATCACCATGTATCCTATCGTCCCCGGGTAACGTCGACATAACATCTATCTATCTATATATCCATCTCCAGTCTCCACCCTCTAGCGCGCGATCGATTTCTCTGTAATTTGTCGAAGAATCCTAACGCGGTTATTATTTAATTACTCGTGTATGCTATGGTAGGCATGAGATTACAGGGGTGATTACCAAGGTGGGAAGCAACGTAAAGAGGTTCAAGGAAGGAGATCGAGTTGGGGTAGGGTGCTTGGCTGCGTCGTGTTTGGAGTGTGAGTTTTGCATAAGCTCTCAGGAGAACTACTGCGACCAGATGCAGTTTTCATATAATGGTATCTTCTGGGATGGTAGTATCACTTATGGTGGCTACTCCAAAATGCTAGTAGCAGATCACAGGCAAGTGCATCGACTACTCAAAATTAAGAGTAATATACATTAGATAAAAAAATTCTATTTAATAATTTATCATCTTTTCACACTACACATCACACATAATTTTTTATTTTTTTGTTATTAAATATATAAATGATAAATAGAATAATTTAATTAGTTTAAAAAGAATAAAATTAAAAAAATTAAAATTAAAAATAAAATAAATATAATGTGCGGTGGTTGAAGATGATAAATAACAAAATCCGAGATTTGTAGGGATCCAGCTTACTCTCTTCCATCCAATTGTGCTACACTTGTGCCGAAGATTCTCTTGATAAGCTATGGCATCTTGTTCATACAATTTTTTTTATATTCTTAAGTATTTTAGAAAAATCATAACATTCTTAAAAATGATTTTCTTAACTACTAATAAACAAAAAAACTAACCAAAGTAATGTCTCGGGACCACCTCTTAGTGATCCAAGTAATTTAAAAAAAAAAAAAAGATTCGACAGGAAACTAAAAGTGAGGTCACATCATTGGATTGGATTTTTTTTTTTTGAAGAGGACGAAACCTCCAAGATTTATTGAGACTCTCATTTTTAGTGGAGGAAAACTTGATAACATCAACACATATAAACCAACCCGTGGTAACACTACTTATCGTAAGAAAACAAAATACTTGACCTATACCAAAAAAACAAAACAAGACAACAGAGCAAACTAGTGTCCTTTAGCTCCCATTTCTGATACAAGGCAGACCAAGTTTTTCCAATCGTAAAATTTCTCTAAGGTTTTTGGGAATATCCGAAGAATACCATTGCTAAGTGCAACCCCTTGCTCCCAATCGCGCCAAATAATCTGCCGAGACATTTCCTTCCCGATATATATGCATGACTTGCGAATCTAATTCTTTCAACAACTCCATTAGTTCATCCCAGTAGTCTACTAGATACCATACTTTACAAACCGATGCCTTCAACCATCTAACCACTACCATAGAATCTAATTCCAAATCAATATGCCCCACCCCCATCCTTTTAATCAAACGTATACCATGAACTAAACTCATAAGTTCTGCAAAGTTATTAGTACATGTACCAAGGTGAACCGCAAAGGCCATGAGCAATTCTCCATTTGCATCTCTAAGTACTCCACCCGCACCTGTAGCACCCGGATTCCCATTTGAGCTTCCATCTACATTCAGTTTTAGACGTCCAATTACCGGCTTTTCCCATCAAACCAACTTTGGAACTACTCTTTTCGAAGGTTTAATTGGAATGTTGAGCTCCGATAGAATTTTTTCATCTTGTCTCGACAAAAATTTTCCCGCTTTGAGTTTTTCTCCCACTTTTGCAATCCATATATTGATATTATACCACACAGTAGCAGCTGAGTCTTTAACTCCATCCATACGTGCCTTACATCGTCTCAGCCGGAGGGACCAAGTGACAATAGAAGGAATTATACCCAGCAGCTGCCCCATTTGGGATGCTTTCGATGCCTTAGTAAACCAAACCTCTACTAATTGGTTCCATGAACATCTTGTAATTCTGCCCAAGCCCATCTGCACAGAAACTCTAGTCCACACTTCCTTTGCAATATCACCATTTGCAAGCACATGGTTTATGTCTTCATATCCACCATTCAAACAGTAGTCACATTTTGAGACTATAGGAATTCCAAGCTTTCTAACTTTATCATCCACACTTAAAACGTTGTTGAAGGCTTTCCACATAATAAAAGAAAATTTTTTGGGAATACAAGGGTGCTATACCCACTCAGCCCATCTAACCTTAGAAGCAGTTACTCGAACACAGTTCCAAGCACTCTTTGTAGAGAATTTTCCATCATTGTTTTCTGTCCATACCAGCAAGTCAGCCCCTGCTCTACTTTTGCTTAAAACATCCAACACTTTTTTGGCTATTTCTTCCCCCAGTAGACGACTTAACATGGCAACATCCCAGCCATTCTCTATTTTGAAGTCTTTTACCTGTAAGCTTGGGAAATCATCCATAGAGATCTACCACCTCTACGTTTGGGAAACGCATTAAAATCCTCCATTGCTGAAAAAAGTCAAGGTCTACCACCTCTACGTTCGGAATCATTTCTAATGATATTAAAATCTCCCGATACAAACCATGGAATAGACCCCCTCACCCCATTGGATAAAGAGTGCCATAAATTTCTACGTTCCACCTGATTACACTTGGTATAAATGAATGAGATACAAACTCTCTGACTTTGCATTTTCGTAACCACGGTAATAAGTTGATTCGTCACCTCCACCAAATCTACCTGTATCCCCTGAGCCCAAAAAATCCACAACTTGCCCTCTTGCGTTTCATTTGAAAAACAACCCTCAAACTGCATTTTTTTTTTTAAAACTCTCCATGTATCTTAGAGATAAAAATGGTTCTGCCAAAGCAACAAACCCCAGTTTATGTTTTCTAACCAATTTATTCAGCCTTGTCTTAGAAGTACCCATCCCCCGTATGTTCCAAAAGAGAGTAGATTCATCATAAATTTAATCTCGAGGGCTTGCTTTTAGCCCTTTTGGAACTCCTCACACTACTACCTCCTTTATGCACAATTAAATGCTCAGAGTCAGAACTAATTTCTTTACCTTTGCTAATATTTTCCACACCTTCCGCAAGCTCCGAGTCAGAGAAAGATTTCGCATTATCCCCACACACCTCATCCTCAAAAGATTCTTCTTCCTCCACGATCACCATCTCAGTTGCAAATTGGGTCTCTCCAACCACTTCTACAGATCCAAATGGTTCTAGGAGCGTTTGAGGCACACATACATCCCCCGCAAGCCTTTCCCCTCCTTCACCATACTCAATAATACTAGCTGTATTATTTTCCACAGCGTCAAGAAAATCAACATCTATTCGAACTCTAGACTTTTGCAATTCACCACATACTTGGTCCTTCTCTGCATAAGTTTCCTCTACATTGACTTCGTTACCATCCATATGCCTTTGGTTCTCCTTGATTAAAAAAAATTTCCCCTGCTTTCTCCCCTGTTTCCTCCCCAATATCCTCATTGTTATTCAAAACTTTCTCCTCTAGATGAGCGGTTTCAGCTCGTTTACTAGGCTCCTCCCTGTCTTGTTCCTCATTCCCAGCTGATTTCCCTACCACTTTTCTCACCCAAAATTTTTTTTCTCTTCCTCCTTCCCATTTACATGTAGAGACATTATGACCTTGCATTCGACATCTACAACAATAGGCAGGAAGTGTTTCATAAACGACCTCCTGCAAACGGCTATTAACTTGATGCGGAATACCTATCCAGAAAGAGTCTAGAGGCTTTTTAGAAGCATCCATTTTTACACAAACTCGTGCTCCGTCTGTTCGAGTTGCACATCTTGTGCTGTTATCTCGACGGATATACTGACCCAGCGGCAAAGTTATGTTCCGTAAAAAGAATTCATGATAGAAATTTGGCGGAAGACCTGGAAGCGTGATCCAAACTGGAACCAAAGGGGTCTCCTTTTCTTCATCAAAATCAGGATACCATTGTAAAATACGATAAGGCACTCCTTCTACATCACACGTTTCTCTCGAAAAAGCTTTAATGAAATCTGACTCATTTGAAAATCTAACAAACACAGACCTGGCCTTTAACATAGAAGACATCACAGGTTGTGAATCCAAGCCCCAACGACTTTTAATGAAAGCTTTTATAATATCCAATGATGGCCTTTGTTGCATAAACTTCATAACCAGTGAGAACTTAAAAGGAATTGCAGACCGTTCAATCTCCTCCTTCGAAAAAGACACATATGGCACACCATCGAACACCTTCAAGGGTCTCCACGGTATTTCAACTTCTGGAATCAGCTGAGGACTTTGGGTCACCATGTCTGCAAAAGTTCTGTGTCTTCCTGATGACGCCGAGGCACCAAGATGGACCCTAGCGGCTGCCATTCTCTACACGAAAACTCCAACCCTAGCAGAGCAGAAAAAAATCGCCCTGCCACGTGCCCAAGGAAAAAATCACAAAATAGATTTTGGGGGGTTCTGATATATGTCATCATCATTGGGTTGTTGGAGAGGCCAATATATATATATATATATATATATATATATATATATTATATATAATAAGTGACAATAAGCTGCTGTAGTACATTATTTTTTTCGATTTTATCCTTCACCATCTATGTATTTTACCTTCTTACTCTGTCTCGCCTTGGGTTCTACCAAGTGGATTTTACCGAATTATTTTCGTTGTTATCATGTTTTTAATATGTTAACATTTATTTCCCATTTTGTCCTCTACTCTCGTATGTTCTGGATTTCATCTTTCTGCCGATTTTTTTACTTCAAGTTTCCCACCGCTTTCGCAGTTGTTATCAGATTCAAATTTTAATTTTTCCCCACCGCTTGCGGTTTACTATAAAAGCAATTCTCACTGTCTCATTTTCTATTGTTGTCGTTGCTCTAAATTTTCGAAATCTACTTCCTTGCTTCCGCATTTAAAATTTGTTGTCGAAGTTTGCTGCCTGGCTTTCGGATTTCAAATTAAATTCGGTATGCTTTTCGTTTGGTTTTATACTCTATTAATTATGAAATTTCATTTGCTTTCATAAAATAGTAAATACTTATAGATGTGAAAATTTTTTTGTCTTTTATGATTACAGAAAAGATTATTTACAGTTTAGCAAAATTATATTGTAGACTCATAACATCAGGACAGAATTACTTTCATATTCATAACATGCATATACATAACATAAAAGACATATAGGTAAGAGACATATAAATAACATGTCAAGAAGTTTTTGGTTGAATATTCTACACTTTTTTTTTTAAGTATTTCCAGACTTAATACTTAAAATTCCAAAAGTTTAATATATATATATATATATATATATATATATATATATATATATATACATACTAGGAAAGGACGCTCGTCCAGTTTAATTTTACATAATTTTTTGTTTTCTATAATTTTATATAATTTATCATCTCCTATATTATACAATAATATTAACATGTGATTTCTCATTTTTATTATTCAATTTAAACATATATATTGATGTTTAAATATGTGTATTTACACATCAAGAAAAAAAAAATAAGAAATCACATATTGACGTATGGTGTAGAGATGATGAATAGCATTTCTTTAAAAAAATCATTTTAAATTTAATATCTTTATTTTAAATCTAGCTGATGACAATCCTAGTTTTATGTGTTTTTATTTATTACCACTATTAATGTTTGTGGTATTATTTTTTATCATTATTATGGTTGATGTAGATTTTATTTTATTTTACCTTGTATTTTTATTTTTGGTAGGGTCTTTGTTCTATAGTGGGTTGTGTCTAATGCTGTGAGTGAGATTTGTTTGTTTGGGTTAGTATGTGTGTAAATTAGGGTCCAACTCGTTTACCCTCTAAAGCTGCCCCTTTAGGCCCACCCCAAAACAAAGTCGTTTTGGGGGGTTTAAGAATCAAATGGAACCCTAGGGTTCCATCTTATTCATCTCATCTCCCTCATTGTGCCGTCGTCCTCACTTTTTTTTTCTTTCATTTTTTTCTGCTTCACTCCACAGTCGCTCTCCACCAATGGCTCACCACCACGCGTGCGCTGAGTAGAGCCCTTCCACCTCCAACGCCATTTTAGCAGAAAATGTTCTCTCTCCCACACTTCATCTTTGACATTTCTGTCGGTTTCTCTCCATTTTCGTTTATTCTCTCACGGCTCCATTTGGATTTAGATGAATGTCGTTAACTTTAACGGAAAAATAACAAAAACTGTTAAAACAATAATTGTCATTTGATAGCCACTTTATATCTTTATATATATAAAAATAGGAAAAATTACTTTGCCTCCCAAGTTGTATTACTATACTTGACCGTTCGTTAAAATTTTTATTTTTTATTTTTATTTTTTTACTTTTACTTAGTGATTAAGGAATTAATTTTAAATGTATTGGTGTATTTTTTATTTTTTAAAAATATTTAAATATATTACAAAAATGTGAATATAAAAATTAAAAAAAATTAAAAATCAATTAGCGGTTAATTAGAGTGAGCTACTCTGCAGCTTGACTCGTAAAAATATATGAAGTTCCTTAAATTTTGTATGAGAGATTTTTAGTGTAAATTTAAATAATAAAAAAGCGTAAGATACCCTATTCTGTCTTTCTCGTGAAAAGTTATCTTAATTTCACAAGGGGCACTACGATCGACGAGAATTTGATCTTGAAGGAAAAGAAGTACTCGTGGGTGTCTGTTCATTTTGTTTTTAGCGTTGACACAGAGAGAAATGAACTAGGGGTTTTACCATGGTGCGGGTAACCCCCACCCACCGGGGTGGGCGTGAGATTTTCACCCTCATCCCCCCCGCCTCCGCATTCGGGCGGGGTGCAGGGCAGATTTTCAATTCGTTTCATCTTATATCTACTTAAAAAATAGACTATATTTCACTATATTTAAAAATTATTCTTAAATTTAAAAGTGATTAAAAATATATTTTTGAACCTAAATTTAAAATTTAAAATTTAAAATTTGTAATATGATTATAATTTAAAAATTATGTAGTTTTTAAATTTACTAGTGTATACTTTGTGACCAAGTCTAACAAATTATAATATATATTTATATATATAATTTTTAAAATATAAATATATATTTATGTTTATATATATATATATATATAAACATGTCCCCTGCATCTAGCGCCTCCCGCCCCCACTAGGGGCTCTAGATGCGGGGCGGGGTGGACGGGTGCGGGATCTCGCTGCCCACTCTTAAAATGAACTGCACTGACAGACAAATTTCGTACAAATTTTTATAAAAAGAAAAAAACCATATTTTAAAAAAGTATTTAAAAAATCATTTTATTTTAACTATTTTTTTAAAAAAAAAATTTATACGAAATTTATATATTTAAGATTTGATACTTAACATTATCCAAAAAAATAAATAAAGTAAATGAAATATATAGCTTTTGTACCTTGTTATATATTATTGAGTAATGCCACATACAGTCGTGGAATACGCAAATGCCGTGCAGTCGTTTTGAAAAAGAGTAGGGTTCACTGTTAAAAAATTAATTTCTTTTCATGTGGGTCCCATATTTATTCACTTTTTTCAAAGCGATTGCACGGCGCTTGCACACTCACGACTACAAGTATCATTTCTCTATATTATTTTACACCTGTCCTCGAACTTTCCTGGCTACTTCCTCGCATGCGCAATTCATGGTTCCCTCCATTCCTGCGAGCAAAAGATAGTATATTTTCTAATATTAGGCTGAAAATGACGGTTAGGGAGGACTGGGAGTTAGCATCCAACTAAAAACATATATAAAATGAAGAATACTTTAATCATAAAAGAATTATACAAAAATAAATTTATAAACTGACGTGACTTGATGCAGTACGTCAGATTATAAAATTAATTTTAATATAAAGTAAATATAATATATCACGTAAAGTCACATCAATTTATAAATTTATTTTTATGTAATATATTTATATATGTAGCAATTCTCGTCTAAAATATTCCTATGGTGGCACATATTCTTCACACTTTTAAATGCATTTGTGCTTCAAGTACACATCAGCTTCCACCAATTTCTTTTTTATAAACTATATTTTATAATTCTGAACTTATATATATATATATATATATATATATTGCTTAGACTTGTAATTATTGAAGTTGGCAATTGTTACTCTAAACTGCCAACTTTTGATAACTTGTAGTATGGTACTCTTGGTTAAGATTTAAACTTAAAGATTATTAATGAACATTAATATAATCTTTCACATAGTTTTAATGGTCAAGTTTGACTCAGGATGCATATATATATACAATTACCAAGAATATGTTTAATCTAGGACATCAATTATAGATTAGGGTAGTTAGCTAGCAAGGGATATTAAAAAAAAAAATTGTAATTCATGATGCAAAATATAATCTCTTTATATGTACATGATCTGATTACCAATATATTGAAGATGAGAGAAGTGTTCGATTAATAAAAATATCCCACAAAAGTAATTTTATAAACTGATATAACTTATATTAATATGATATCTCGTTAGCTTTACAATAAAAGTAGTTAGCTTTAAAATCTAATATACTATATCAATTAAACCATGTCATTTCGTAAGTTTATTAATTTGTAAAATCTCTTTGTGGGTAAAGTATCTCTCATTGAAGATTGCTAGGATGAAATTAATGTTGACCAACAATATTTTATATCAATATGTGTGTGTAAATAATTATATTGACATATCTGTAAATATTGTAATATTTGGCATGAAGATATGTGGTGCACATTCCGGAAAATCTGCCCATGGACGCAGCAGCACCGCTTCTATGTGCCGGAATAACCATATTCAGCCCCATGAAAGAAAATAATATGGTGGCGTCGCCGGGGAAAAAGATGGGTATAGTCGGTCTGGGAGGCCTTGGACATGTGGCTGTCAAATTTGGCAAAGCATTTGGTCACCATGTCACTGTCATCAGCACCTCTCCATCCAAGGAAAAAGAGGCTAAACTGCGTTTGGGCGCAGATAACTTTATACTGAGCACCAGCGCCGAACAAATGCAGGTTTTTATGGCCTTACTTTCTCTCGAGATTACATCCCTGCAATTGCTTGGAATTTTTGCGATTTAGATTGAATTATACGTATAATATGCTGCAGCAGCTTCTATGCATTATATTTATGAGAAATATTATTTTAGCCTGATATATAAATTGACATGGTTTTATCTGATATGTTACATTATAAAATTATTTTTTAGTCCCGTTTGATTCAGAAAATGTTTCATCTCATCTCATCTCATCATTACAACTTTTCCAAATTCACACACAAAATATAGTAAATAATTCAATTTTTTCAAATCTCAATTTAAATTTTTTAAATTTAAAAATAATAATAATATTAAAAAATAATATTCTAACAATATTTTTTTAAATTTTCATCTAAAACTATCTTATATGATCTGTGAATCTAAACCAGCTCTTATATATTATAAAAAAGATCTAACATATTATATAAAATCATGTCAATTTATGTATTTATTTTTGTGAAATCTTTTTGTAAAAGTAAGCACTTCTTTTTATTTATTGATGCATTCAAAGTGTTTATCATGATTTCAATCCAAGTAAAGAAGGCTGTTTGAATTGAGAGACTTTCAACTCAACTCATCTCCTCACATCATTATAATTTTTTTAAATTCTTACACAAAATATAATAAATAATTCAGTTTTTTTAAATTTCAAAACAAAAATAATATTCTAACAATATTTTATTTAACTTTTAACTTTCATCTCATCTTAACTCACTGTCCAAACCTCCAGGAAGCCTTCCATACTACTTGTTATGCATGTGAATTTTTGCCGCTGAAATAATATATTTATATGGTTTTGGACGGCAGCATGAACCATCACCCGCCTCCCCCTTTTGCTTAAACAAAAAAAAAAAAAAAAAAAAAAAAAGAAGCGATGTCATTGAACTGGGAACATAGTTAATTTTGTCTTTGGTGGAGGACAAAGACTATAATACTGCTATTCGAACACATTATTGCATTTGTCCTTCGGATCTGAGTGAATTAAATAGTTCAAGAAAAAAAAAATTAGAAAGAAGGGATACGTCCTCAGACCCTTATCTACTATTTGCAATTGTCTGGTGCAGGAAGCTCGGAAGACCCTAGACTTTATTATAGATACAGTATCAGGACACCACTCTCTGGGTCCCATCTTGGAATTGCTCAAAGTGAATGGGACATTGGCACTTGTGGGTGCACCAGATAAACCCTTCGAAATGCCTTCTTTTCCTTTGCTTTTTGGTAAGAATTATGCTAATTTTTCAAGGCCTGGCCTTCGTTGTGATGCACAAGAAGTAATAGATCAAAATACAAATAAATAAATTCACTTTGCATTTATTTTACAGGAAAGAGAACAGTAAAGGGCAGTGTTATTGGAGGAATGGCAGACACACAAGAGATGATGGATGTTTGCGGGAAACAAAACATTACGTGCGACATCGAACTTATCACACCCGACCGAATCAACGAGGCGATGGAACGCCTAGCTAAGAATGATGTTCGCTATCGTTTTGTCATTGACATTGCCACAGACTCATCTAATAAGCTTTGAAAAGGGTACGTATAACGTAGTAGGACTTGTGAGCATTGGCTGATGATGATCTCCTGATCTGTTTACTTGTGTTCTTGTTCTGTATAATAATAGAGTAGGCGAGTCCGTCAAGACTCAAGCATGTGTACGTTTCAAAGTTCAAGAACGTTCCAAATGAATAATACTCTCTCGATCGATCTCAACCTCAAATAATAAAGGCTAAATAAATTACTTGTCAGATATATTAGATTTGTACTTTCTACGTACTGGTATTTGCGATTTAAAAAGTTTAGAATTAATCGAACTGGTGTTTTTGCAAATGAAATGAGATGAGTTATACTAGTCACGATAGATATGTACTTTCAAAAGGAATATACGATATCTATCATGAATTATGTAAAGATTAATTCTAAACTTTTTATACTAATCATGAATTATTCAAGTAATGATAGATATGTACTTTCAAAAGGAATATACGATACTTATATAATTCATGACTATATCTATCATTACTCTTTACATATATTCTTGTTTCAAATAAAAATAGTAGACAACTGTATGGCTGTAAATGAACCAATTTGTTTGATAGTCCGTTCGGTTAAACTCGAATCGAACTCGACTCGTGAAAAAAAAAACTCGTTCGTGAAAGCAGATACCCGCTAGAATTGTAAATGACACATACCCGACAAAACTTGACTCGGCTAAGGCTCATTAAGGCTCGCTCGTTTATGTTCGAGTCGACTCGTTAGCTCGACTTGATTAAAATTCATTCATATATTGATAAATATATACATACACTTATGTATATACACACACATATATGTAGTAACTATTAATATAAGCATACCACTTTTATAATTAAATATATAATATGTACTCTAATTATTTGTGTCTATATAGTGAATATACTTCATAAGTATATTTTATAATTTGTATAAAAATTAGTCGATAAAATTTACTAATTTCATACACTAGTATGTGAGAACCATATATGAAATAAATATATGCTATCATATTAAGTTTATGTATTAATAATATATGTAGGCATATGGATATAATATATTGTTATTTTGGATAAATATAAACTAGTTTATATTTTTTAATATTAGATTTTATAAACTTTTTTAATATTTATAAATTTTTTAAAATTTTATAATTCAATAGAGGTTCTACTTATTAGTTATATAAATTTAATATTAGATTTTTTATTTTTTATTTATTTTATTAATTATTAAATCTAAGACAAGGCTATTAAGACATGCTTCAAAATTCTAATACATCAAGAGGGTGTTGGCTACTGAAAATCTGGAATTATGAATCTATTTTAATCCCTGTTTAAGTGCCAAGTATATAAAATTTTTTATAAAAATATATTCATAAATTAATATAACTTTATATGATATATATAAATTTATTTTATATTAATAAAAACCTTACAATCTTCAAATCATATCAATTTATAAAATTTAATTATAAAAATTGCTGTATAGACTAATATTTTTTCTTCTTGTTTCATTTTGATCAGTTTCTCAAGAAAAGTGTTTGTTATTTAACTTATTTGCACATTTTAACGTCTATATATTGGAAAAGAAAAATCAATTACACTTGAACGATATGTGCCCACGTGGCTAAATACTAGTCTCAATTAATTGTTGTCGGTTTTGAAGAGATGGAGTGGAAGCAAGGATGTCTTCGAATTTAAGAGCTAATTTTGAGCCCGAAAGCAATCGTATAATACTGTATGCTAAAGAAATCAAAGCTTTGCCTTCCAAAATTTTAGGAAATATTTTAAGTGTATGTATTACAGTGCACACCCTAGATACAGTCCCCATAGCCTAGGTAATTTTATCTTTAAATTTTTTTAAAATTACAAAATTATTCCTCTTGAAATGATATTTTTTCTCATTTAATAAAAGGCATGCACATACAGTCCCTAAGAGGGGACTGCAAATAAAATTTATCTTAATTAATTTCAAAACTTCCTTAAATCTTATATAGTTATATCAAAGACATATAAATATATAAAGAAAAACTATTATCATCGTCCATATACTACATACATGTTTTTATTTTTTATTTTTTTATTTGTTTTCCTTTAATAGATATGTGGTGTATGGATAATGACTAGAAGAACTCATATATAAAATATATCTTACAATATAAAATATATCATTTTATTTGTAAGATTATCTTATAAATAAAATCTTACCACATGAGTGATGTGATTGGTGTATTCAATGCTTGCAAATAGAAGAACTTTATTTAAAATTATTTTTATAAGTTAAAAAATTATATTTACAAGCCGGGGTGAATAACCTAATAAAATACTTATATGACATAATTTGATTTAGAAAATAAATTTTAAAATTTGAATCTTACAAATTAAATATTAACATTTAAATGATGCGGATGGTGTGCTCTACATACCAACTTGAGAAGAGAATAACTCTTATAAATTTTTCCAACAAAATGTGATGCTTTTAATATTAGAAATATTTACAAGTTTCATTACATATATAAATCAAGAAAAATCATGTTACTTTGTCTACTCAATTTGTCCTTTCATTTTGACATCTAATGTATTTTTTTTTTAAATTTTTTTCTTTACTTAATAGTTAAGAAAGTAACTATTAGTGTATTGATACTTTTTTTATATTTAAAAAAAAAAAAAAAAAAAAAAAAAAAAAACCCAACTTGGCCTAGCAGTCCATTGGAGCGGTGAATCAATACTTGCAATTTTGCTTATATAACCATACGTATTTATGCGCAAGTTATTGAAAGGAGTGAAAATTTTATAATTCAAAATTTAAAATTTAATTTAAAAAATATAGATATATAATATTATGCGTAAAAATGATATGTACGTGTACCACAACTCATCTTAAGAATCAAGTCAGGTGTCATAAATTAAAGTTAATCAACAAGGAAAGTTAAGAGCAATGTGAACCCCCAGTCTGGTTTGGCGAATAATTACTGGATTTAATCAGCATGGTGGACCCAAATGATCAGTAATCAACTAACCTGTATCACCAACAATCACTTTCATTTGTTGATCTTAAGGGGAAAATGACAAACAAAATATTCTAGAACATCATCAATGGAAACATAACACAGTTCCATCTACAAAACTTCACTGGCAGCTTGAAATGTGAAGCACACGGTACAGAAAATTAGCAGCAGTTTCTACGCATGTACCCAACAAAAGCATTCTTTACAAGCAGAGAGAACTCACCGTGTGAGCGACGTTTACGTGGGACCAAAGCCATATCCAATGAATTAAGGCGGTGCAATGACGGCCAAGTACTTCTTCCTTTCTTTTGTTTCTCCATCTCCAGTACCTTAAATTTATAATTACAAAAGCTCCATATACGTACACAAAGACGCCAAAACTACTGCAGATTTTATTTGATATTTCAAGACAGCATCTGTTCCAACTGATCGCACCTTTTGATTTCTCAGTTTCTGCTTATTGTATTCTTTTAATGACCCAGATGAGAAAGATTATTTGGCCCAAGTTGAAATTTCCCTTCGGAAGGGCAGGTTTGATTCTATCTTATGATCTTCTTCTTTTATCCCGTTCATAAAGTTTTTCAAATCTTTCTCAATTATTTATTGGGGAAAAGGACGTTGCTGTCTTCTCTGTTAACTGTTGTTTTGTGTTTTGGTCACAGCCCGATCTCCGAAGGAAAGGGCAAATAGCTTGTCAAGCAAGTTAAGCGTGAATGAAGAATACATGGAAGCTTTCAGAACCAAGTCTTACCTAGAAATATGGAGCAAAGTTCAAGGTCAGCTGGGAAGAACAAACAATATTAGTAATAGCAGTACTAAACTCTCTTCATCGCCTTCTCTTCCTCTCTATCTGCATCTTTCTGAATATTTACTCGAACCAAGTCAAGAAACCCTAGTGGAAATGATACAAGGCATGAATCTTCATTACCTTTTAATGGATTATTTTGAAGCCAGCTTTGAAGCGTGTAAAGTCTGTGAATTACTCCTTCAAAGCATCCATCAAACGCGTGCTAATTATAGGAAAATCAAGCTGGGTAGAAGTGGGCATGATCATGCAGATCATTATGCTGATAAGCAATATTGCCAGGCTCTCCTCTGTGAGCTTGCTGCATTTGCAGTGTCAAAAAATCCATTATCGAATATTAGTACAATGCAATTTCGTGATATTCATGATGGCCACATGACATTGTTCCGTAGACTAACATCAAAATACAGAAAGATCAAAAGGGGAGCAAGCTTTCATAGAATTTGGAAGAGGGCTTGTGGGATTAGTCTTTGTATATCACATACTGCACTTCTGATTCTACTCCTGATATTGGCACTCCATAGCATGGTTGGAATCGTGGCAGCACCAACGCTACTTGCATTTTCCTTAGGTTCATCCACAAAGAAAATGAAGGGGGGTTGTGGAGGTTTTAAGACTAGATCATTGCTTGATAGACTTGGTGAGCAACTTGATGTTGCAGCCAAAGGGGTTTACATATTGATCAATGATTTCGATACGATGAGCCGGATGGTTAAGAGGTTAAACGATGAGGTAGAGCACCGGAAAGCTGTTGCGGATATGTGTGTTAGGAATGGGAAATGTGAAATATTAAAGGAGGTTGTGAGGGAGTTTCATATCCATGAGTCAAGCTTTCTGGACCAGTTAGAAGAGCTTGAAGAACACATCTACTTGTGCTTTCTCACAATAAACAGGTCCAGGAGGCTTGTAATTCAAGAGATAATGGAGGCTCACCATTGACACAGATCTTCATAAGCAAATAGACGGTGACAGTTCTTGTTGATCCATAAGAGTCAATTCGAGATGAAGAGTGTTGTGGAATAGATTTTGTTAATCCACAATGATGACTGATCCTCGTGATGTTTAATTTGTTCAAGTTCTTATCTTTTCAAGTCTTTATTCTTTTGTATTTAGTTAGTACTAAATATGGCTCTGAAACAAGTCAATTTATACAACTCACATCGTATTCTTCATGTCCGGCTCCACACTGAATTTTAAATATATTATGTATTTTGAGACAATAATTTTAACAGAAAACATGGAAACAAGAAGAAAAACTAATGCTTCCCTGACTGGGATTTAGAATGCATGCCGGGAGAATTAGCATCATGAAGCTCGTCGCCGGTGGTGAGGTTACCTGGCAGGGCCATCAAATGCAAGCACTTCCATGGGGCAAGCTTCACTCAGTTTTCTTCCCTCTCTCAAGGCTCCGTAAAGTAACGACATACTCGATGATTTAAAATTCCCAAGACCTCTTATAATGCCTTGGCTTTGAGCCAATCTGCTGGTTGTGGCATGATAATGGCAATGTACCCTTCTCTATCTGCCTGGGGGGGAAAAGGCAGATGCACTTAAATTACGAATTAGCAATATCTACCATGAATGCTACTAGCAAAATGAAGAATCAAAACCAATTTTATATGGGAAAATCATGGAAGGCATGAGAAATGACCATGTCAGCCATTTTTTTAGCTAGATCAATTGTAGACAACCTGTACGTGTACTTCAGTTTCTTTCTTTTTATAATTTTTATTACCTATATTACTCCACCAACATCCTAAAAGCCAGTCACTGATAAACTATCTATTCTATGAGTCAAAATCAACCACTTTCCAATGCCAGAAGATATCTTGCATCCTTTGTCTTATAGTCTCCTAAATGATTTTCTAGACAGCAGGTTCAAATCCCATATGAGTGCAAATAATTTCTAGGGGCCATCGGACTTCGGGATTTTTCCCTTGAATTATCCGAAATGCACTTATGGTAAACTCCTTGCCGAGGGCCTGTGTACCCCGGGATTAGTCGGGACGCTGTTCCTGGACACCCGGTGCCAATAAAAAAAAAATTCCTAGACAGCTGAACCTACCAATACATTCTGCTTCGTTGGATTAGAATATGATTGGATTAAATTCTCAGAATACCAATATCATGTTTGTTGAAGCACCAATGACCATTCATAAAGAGTTATCAACAGCCAAGGTTCCTCGTTGCTTTGCATGCCAAAATTAAGTGCATCCAGGAGGTCTTTAATTGATTATGAAAGTAGATATGGTCTACCAACACATTGCAGAAAATACACATGAAAACAGAGTTTGTTCTCCCTAATTACCATATAGAAATCTGGCTAATAGATGCAAATTACTGTTCATTTGGATGTCGAGAGTATAACATATATATGCTTTACACCCACTGTGAACAGCTTTTATATGTACTTATTTTACTCTATCAACTACTACATTATTCTCAAATGCCATTGCTGAAGGTGATGATATCTTGTATAATTACTTGCGCAGCACCCTTCTCTGCATATTTCCCAACAAATCTCTTACTTATTAGAAGGAAAACACGTGACTGCAGAGTTTATATCATCCAGAAAATGAAATGCAGAAGCAAATGCCTGGCAGGTACTTTGTTTCTAATAAACGAATATTGATAGGCTCTATCTCATTAGGTTATGCATGCTTCGTACTATCTTAAAGCAGATACCGTATAAATTCTGTCCCCCATTTTTTTGAATAATCAAAAAAAATTTGTATGAAACTCCAATTCCCCATTAATGAAACTATCACAATAAGATTATTATTACAAGCATATATATATATATATATATATATATATATATATATATGCGTAAATTTAAAATTTTCTACGGGCTGAAGCGGCATTTTCAGTGCGCTTCTTATTGGTGTCCCACAAAAAATAATGCAAAATCGACACAGCCCCCACAGAAAGCTGTGAGGATGGATCAAGCATAATGCCTTCTCTTTGATAAAAAATGCAAACAAGTAATAGCCTCGAGTTCTTGAGTTTGCTCCCCATCTCAACCACCGACCAGAACTGTTATGTCCTAACCACCTCAACGACCCAAAAAAAGAGTGGCGGGCTGCTTCAGTAAAATGGTAAGCACGCCTCTGCCGATGGGGTTCCAAACCCCAAAACCCTCAAACCCTGAAGCTGTTTTTCATCTTAGAACTGTACTTTGCTGGAGAAGGTTTGGCCAAAAGCCCAGTTGGAAGACACAATGTTTTGGAACAGTCTGGTTTCTCCATCTGTTGTGGTGACTTTGAAGGACAGAGGCTGGCCATTGAGATAGGCATTCGATTGCCAATTAGATCCCCAGTTTCTTGACATTGCCATCCAGTTAGTTTTCGAGCCTTTGATGGACACAGATTGAATAGATCCAGCTCCTGCCACATTACTGATCAAAACCAGCTCAAAATAGTCCCTTCCATTGATTGTGAATCTAACACCGCCATGCTTCTTGCAGGGAACCCTGCACCATCAGAATCCAAAGAACATTAGCTAATATGTTAATGAATTGTACAAACCTTTACTCTGATACTATGTTAAAATATCACTTACTCCAAATGCTTGAGCCGATGGGAATAAGTCAATTTAATCTTTTAAGTTTTATGTTAACAGAAGTGAAAGAAACAAGAGTTAATACCTTTGGAACAACACAGGCACAATCCCTCCCTTGTAAATGCCAATCTTTTCCCAGGCAGGTTGAGCCATATCAAAATGCTGGAGAGGAGGGTTGCACCAGCCTCCATTGTTGCTTGGAAGATCATAGTTTGGAGGGCAGAAGTTGGTTGCAGTGACTGTCACAGACAATCCCTTCTTACACCACTTAGAGTCAACGTTATAATCACAGATGATCTTATAGCATTGCCCACATGAAGCTCCATCATTGAACAATGCAGTACTTAAGGCTGCAGTCCTGGTCCCATACCCGGTAGAAAACAAGTTCCCATAACCACAAGCTCCTCCTGCAGCAAAACCATGACTCATTAAGATTCAGCCGTGTCTTTGAGAAAAGAGGAAAATGAAAAAGTATGTTAAAATGGAGTTTTACATACCCATAGTTCCTGAAGCATCACTGCCACCATAAAAGGTAGCATGAGCTTTAGTCCACCCGGAAGGCGAAAATGCATTGGCATGGATGGAAAAATAGCATAGTCCAGAGAAGATTGCTAATACAGAAATTATTTTCGCCATCTTTTGCTAGCCCAGTGAAGGAGAACAAACCGAGACAAATGGAGGAAAGAGTTGGGAGTTTTATCTATGGCTATTGTCATTTCCAAGCACAAAACTTCCTCTATAAATAAGGGACCAGATTCAAAAATACTACAAACTTTACATGTGAACTCTGCAAGTAGAGAGAGCTTATATGTTTTATTTAATTGAATTGTATATTGGGACCTGAAGATTTCTGAGCCTCATTCAATTATTCCCATGTTCTCTGAACTCTTACCTCCTGCACCCACATGCTTTCCCCATCAGAAGGGCCGTGAATAAATCGAAATCCACACTCACAATGTTCTTTTATTTTTTTGTTTTCAGATTTGTCAATGTGTCGGTTGGTGCTACTTGAAGATAAGATGAAATATTTAATGATTTTGTAATTTACATATTTTGGTTAGATCATAGCACACAACTTCACATGGTACTACTACCTTGAGCCATATGATACATGGCATTATTCTTCATGTGCCAAGAATATGACCCGCTTTGACATTAGGGGAGATTGATTATATTAATGGGTTTATATTTTATTTCCATTAAATATTTTGTAAAAAAAAAAGAAACAGACCAAACTATCCTTCATAAGTGGATCTATACTTGTTAAGGAAGGGTATATTTCAAGATATAACAACAATGAGTAATTTTAGGACCATATTTTTCTTCTATTAATTAATTTATTTATTCCGACGAGTTTAGTTGAACGAGGTGGAATGACTACAAAAGTGAATTACTTCATCTAAACAACAAAAGTGATTTTACAAGTTAATGTGTGTATCAATTTTCTCATGAGTAGAGAACTTTTGAATCTAACTTTTCGAAGTCTCAATAACCGTTTAGCTTTCTGAAGCCAAATGTTTCAGAGCATATTTCCAGTCGGCCTGCAAGGTATCAAATGCTCCTTTTATCTAAGTTTTAAGGAATATAATAAATCAAATTAATTTATGTGTCATTGGGATCTACCATTGAATCAAAACATGTCATGTGGTATATTAGCATGATGATCGTAAAGCAAAGCCACGAAAATGGCATGTTTATATACGTAAGTATATAAAAAGAGGCCAACACAATACACAACTGGCCATGATTAGGCAGCCATATGAATCTTGAATACGAAAAATATTTACTAAAATTAAAGGAATTGTCATGCATGATAAGAAGTATTGAATTTCTTGAGACAGCTCGCGCATTCACACCTCAAAGGTGGTTTAAGAAATAATCTCGCTTCGTTAAATAAATTATAAATTCTTAAGCATTAAAAATGAATTGAGTCATACAGCGCATGACAAAGTAGACCAAACGAATATAGTATGAATTAAAATAAAAATTAGAAAAAGAGATAAGAGGACTAGAGACCCCAACGTACAAGATTTCACCATAAGAGACACACTAGATGGGGGGCGAGGCAGACGTAAAAGATTTTGTTATGAACACAAGCAGAGTTTCTTTCTTCTCAAGATGAGTACTCAGTAACTTCGAAACAACCTCAGTCAAGAAATCTCAAGAATCAGAGATAAAAATATCAATAATAACAACAACAACAAGTAAATCAACAAGAAATAATAAAAGAATAAAGATTAAGAAATACAAACAGAGATTACGTGGTTCGGCCCTAATGGCCTACATCCACGGCAGGAACAGCCTCAGAGATCATTCTTTATTGAGCAATCTTCAAAAGCCAATGTATATACACAGATTAAGCTAATACTGAGCCAAATACAAAACTCAACACAGCTTTCATTTTCTCCCTCAGTAGAACCCTAGCTTATCTCACTTATGTTCAAAGCTCTCTCTTGCTCAAAGTAAAAAACGCTCGTAACCCTAACACGGCTAAGAGACATATATATGTGTACTCAAGAGATGGCAGCACGGGTCCTTGAGCCAGCGACTGTTATACCAAGAGTCATAAAGCCAAAGGTTGATCACGTGTGAAGCGCATGTTCTCACCTCTGCATATTAATATAAGTGTTACTGCTTATCACCAAGTGTCCCACCCTTCAATAATGCTGCATATATACGGTGTTAGAATAACAGAGAAGAGAGATGGGAAGAATAATTGACACAATATTCACAGATTTGAAGTAAAAAAGGAATAAAACTGTATCAGACTTGTATTGTTTGGACTTTGGAGGCTCCGATACTCAAATTGGATCTTGGAGTTGGAGATCAGTAAGTAAAGAACGCAATGGTGTGCTCATATGACATTTCGGTGGTCAGTGGATTGTAGATCGGACATATTCTGATCTAGAGAAAAGAAATATATAAATATATATATATATATATATATATATATATATATTAAGAAAAGCAAATCAGAGAGAGAGAGGGGTTGTATAATTATAATTTGAGTTCTGCTACTGCTATCAAAAAAGTAGCCCGAATCACTTCACCGAATAGTGCATTTCATTTTTTTAATTTTGTTTTCTTTTTTTTCATGTATTTTTTTAATCATCATAAATATTTTTTAAAAAAAATTAAAAATTCACATCATTAAAAAACACTTTCTTACAAAAAAAAAAAAAACCTTCATTCGGGACACTTTTTGGGTCCCAAATTCGGGACCCAAAGCATTTATGTTATAATTTTAGCCACAAAAGAATTACACAAGTAAATATACAAATTGATGTGATTTAATACAATACGTCAGATTGTAAACTTACTTTTATTGTAAAATAAATCTAACAGATCACATGAAATCATGTCAGATTATAAGTTTATTTTTATGCGATCTCTTTACATCTGTAACAATCCACTTTTTTATATCTGTAACAATCCACTTTTTATAATTCGAGGTATTAAATCCCATCACAAGAGTTGGGAGACAATAGATTTTAGATCTTGAAATTTAAATGAAAATATTATTTGTACTTCCAATTTTTTTTTTTATAAGAAAATGTACTTACAATTTTAACTAACATAACATAACAATACGTGCAGATATGTACGTTATTGATACGGTGAAGATTATGAAATTAAAATTAAAATTTTGAATTTAAAAAAAAAATTAATAAAATGAATCTTACGTAAAATTATAAGTAGTGTGAGAACCTGAGTGCCAAATTGCTTTACGAAAGGACCTACTGCTGCCACTAGCCAGCATTAACGGCCACGATTCTATGAGGTCAAGGCCATATTCGATCACATGCTGCGATATAATCCCCAATGACTGCGACCATAAAACTCTCGCATGGTATTCCACAGGACTTAGCTTTAAAACCACAGGCGTCTCAGCAAATTGGTGCCTAAATCTATTTTCTTCTTTATAAACAAAGCACAAAATGGTGCAATCGACCCAACAAAACAAAAGCAAAAGTTGTGCTTAATTCAAATCAATGTAACGAAACTGTCCCAACAAAAAGGTTTGATGATAAAAGATAATAATAATAAAGTCTTCTTCGAGGAAAATGAAATATTCATGGGGATTTATAAAGCGGAAACAAATGCAGATATAAGAAATGTATAAGGCTCTTTTCACTACACAAAACTAACATCCAATGTTAAAAATCATCTTCTTCTTCACAGATATTCATGTACCTGGCGGCAAGTTCTTGCTCCTGCTGTTGCCTCTCTCTCTCTCTCTCTCTCTCTCTCTCTCGAACTTTACTTCTCCTTGTTCTATTTTGGAAGGACCCGAACTACTTCATTGTACATTTCAAGACAAAGCAATCCCCTGGGAGTTCAAAGCAACTTGCGACTCATTAGTGGAGTAAATATCTCCAATTTCCTTTGATACCATCCATCCATTTCCATAATCCAAGGTGGATGCTCTATCAGAAACCAGGAAGTGTCTGGTAAACCACGTTTGGGATGGGCAAGTTCTTCGCCATGGCTTCACCCTCACCCTTCCACATTTATGAAAAATATACACACACATGCATATGCCCCAGTAGATAATGTACACATACACCTATATCTATAGTGTGTGTGAGGGAAAGGCCACCATGATCAAGAACTTTTGGAACCCCTATTGCAACATCCCCAGCATATACATCCAATTTTCGAAATGCATAATAAGATGCATTAATTTATCCTAAGAAAATTTAAAAAAAGGTATTAATTTGACACCAAAAACTTGCCAAACAAAAATAAAAGAATGCGGCTCAGTCAAAATGGAAAAGTACAACTGTCCAAGCATGTCACCTAAATCTACCACAAAAAGGGTTTGCCTCATTTGGGAGCAATTCCAAACTTGTAAGTTACAGCACTACCATATGAGTATGACCTACAATAAGTACTAGCACGGGACCATAAATGGTACTAACAATAGAGAATGAAACATAGATCGGAAAGTTCCATAACTCGAGTCATTTCCATCATGCTTGTGGAAGCCCACTCAATGTCTCATGCAGTTGCTGGGATCAGTCCATTGGATCTAAAGCCACGGCCCCTTCCACGATTTCCCCTCCCACGGCCACGTCCTACCACAGAGCAATTCCATCACATTAAATAAAGTAAACCCTATCACTACAAGAATGAATAGAATTGAAGAGGGCTCTCCTTTTAGTTTACTATCAAATCGTCTGGGAAGACAATGTGTTGAAACTTATCAAAATTCTCATGATTTGTCAATTATAATCCATTAAACAAAATCAAACAGATGCGACCAAGACTTGCTTTGATAAAAGGTTTGCCTCTGACTTGATAAATCATATGATTGCAACAAAACTAAGGCAGTTCTTTGATAAGTCAAAATTTAGACAGTTCTACTATTCAACTAAGGATCACAAAGGACATTTTATAGATTGTGATGAAATCATGCCTTCAACACATCTCTGAACTGAGTGGGGCCATCACAAACAATGTTCTACTCAAGGTATGATTAATGGCCGACAAACAAAAAGAAAAGGGAAGGGAGTTAAAGTTATATGACTTCTCTTTCACGAATATTATTCAAAACTTGCGGTTAAAGATAAGCCATCAATTAGTTATCAGATCATGCAGCAATTAAATATTGCCAAACACATTTGCAAAATGCTTATGGTGGTAAGTATTTTCCAAGGGAGGGTTCAGGTCCTTTGTTCTCCCAATAATGAACGAATTTCCACAAGAAAGAAAAGGAAATTGACCAAACCCACACCCATTTTTAAAAAGAAAATGCAAGAATGCTGGTGGTCCACCTACAGGAACCTATTCAACAATACCCAGAGTATTAAACCAAAACAAAAAAAAAAACATTACCACGGCCTTGAACAGGTGCTTCTCGATGGTATCCTCCCTCTTGCTGTGTATCAACTTGAGGTCCACTATACCATCCCCTTCCACGGCCACGGAAACCACGTCCTCTTCCACGACCCCTACCCCTTGCATTGCCTCGACCGCGGTCCCAACCTCCATCCTCATAATCAGCTGCCACAAAACCATTCCCTGAAATAAAATGTAAAATCTATCACGAAAAATGTCATCATGCTACCAAAAATCCTTAATATACTTATAAAAAAATCCCTAATATTTCAGAAAACTGATGTACTATCACATGATGCTTATTTATAATGTGAAGAAATGGATAACATAGTCTGCATCATTAGTTTTAACAGAGGAAAACAAAAAAGGAGATCTCTCTAAAAGTCATTGTTCAATTCCTGCTCACTGCCTTTCCATTTGCAAAACCTATTTGAGAGAACCCTCTTGAACTTGACACTCACACATTTAGTCTGCCATCAATTAACAAGAATCGAAATCTTCGACCCAAAAAAAAAAAGATAAGATATTATGAAATTGAAAGTGTGCAAATAGATATAAAATGTGACATACCTCTAGCTTTTGCCCTTCCTCTGCCACCACGGCCCCAACCTCGACCATTAGGTGAACCCTCTGCAACATACAAAGAAATTGAGCAAATTCAAATACGACAATATCAGAAAGCTAAAAGGATAATGATGGCGTGGAACTACCTCCATCATAATCAAACTCTGTAGATGGCTTCACCTGCTCTGCGGGTAATGGAGGCTGGTACCTGAGAACATAAGCAATCCATAAGTGATACGTGACGATAGATATCTGCAAACAATCACAGAAAATCCATCTAAAAAGTAGATAAATCCTGCCAAACAGTGTTCAAAATAAAGCTCAACCTCCATTAACACCTTATCTTTCAAAATCAGCCCAATAATCCCATAAATGTAAGTTATAGAAGTCCAGCTTCCCTTCAAAAATAACTATCTACTCAGCTTTCAACTTGTAAAGATTAAAAAGGCCTCATGCCGACCTCAACCAAACCATGGTAAGATAAGCAAAGCAACTCATACTTCCATTGCCACCACAATCCACATGTAACTATCACATAATAGTTTTTTTTTTAAAAGTAACTATCACATAATAGTTTATAAACTGCAGCATGTAGATGCTAAGAGAGAATTTGATATCATCTTCCCAGATGAAAGGGACACAAAAAAATTGTTGATGGTACTTACAATCACATCACACAGCTCACACCACAAATTTATCACACAACACTTGAAGCATTTAATGAACTCCATAATAGTTCCAACATATAAAAAACTTGGAACAATTCTAATTTCTATCTTGCAAGTATATCGAAAAAATTCCATAAATTCACACAAAAAGAGAAGCACCTACCAATTTGCATTCAATACTAAATGTCAACGAGTAAAAACTCACCCAACAGAGGATGTATTCAGTTCCTTCTTTGAAAGGGTTATTGTTATCATTGACACATGCCTTGTGGTTTCCAATCTGTGATAAACACAACAGAATAAGTCATTGGAACATCTATAATCATAAATAACCCAAGAATAGGAATCTAATCCCTTTCAAAAAATTTAAAATGCAACATTTCTTAAAATAAAGTTGAAGCTCCTCTTACGGAAGGAGGCCTTCCTCTAGGGGCTCCCATGTATCAGTTATATCGGTGGATCCAATTGAAGTATTCTGATGAAGGCCAACAATTCTTCTCTGCATGGAAATAAAAAAGATCATATTGAAGCATATTCATCCTAATTGGGAAAAAAAGTCCAATTCTCAGCCCACTGATAGGCAAATTGTAAGAACAACCTTAATTAACTCCACAATTGTCACTGTCTTGTTGATGGCTCTTCCCATTGCCTTGAATACAATTTCACTTGAACCTTTTTCCTCCTACAAATAATATAAAAGGACAAGCAGGAGATTAAAAGACATAAACTAAAACAAAAAATTTAGTGGAGAAAGGAAACCATTATTACCATGAAACATAAATTCATCAAAATAACTGTTTGACGAAAGGTCTACCTATAACAAAGTAAGCCCTAACAAGGAAAACCCACATACTTGGAAGGCTAGCACAACCATTCCACATTGTGCTAAGAAAAATCAATATCTCGGCCCCCTTGGTGGTTTTAACTGGTTCAAAATTCATTTCATTTGAGAATACAAGATTGGACCTAAGATTTTAGACAATTTCCAGCGATTAATGCTCTTTCTCGAAGCTTCTAAATTGTTTTCAACTCTGTCGTAGAAATTCATATGCCGTTTCTCAAATTGTTGATATTAAAAAAATAAAAACAAAAATCACTTAAACCTAAACCCAACAACTTCCCTCGCGTTTCAGAGTCAATTCAACAAATACAAATTTGACAAATAGTTTTCCTAAAAGGCCACAAACAATTCAATGCAACGCTTGTAAAAACAACCAACTAATCAGAGGTTTTTCACCACAAAGAATTCAACGATATAACCATGCAAAGGGAAATAGGAGAAAGAGTGCGAGAGAGAGCAATACTTGAAGCAAGCTCATGGCATAGGTGATATAGTTGCGCATCCTTCCCTGACTCGTAATACGAATCTCATTCGCATCAATCGGCGTCTCAGCTCTCGGCTTCTCAACTCTCTGGTACCGATCCATCTTCTCGACCAAAACGATTTTCGAAACCAAAAAACCAAAAGCACATCAGAGCCAAGCACGGAAATAAAGAACAGCTACCATTACGAACAAGAGATTTAAGGCATGAAACAAAGAACACCTATCATTACGAACAGAATTTGAGGAAAAGATCACCTAAAGATAAGAAAAGTGATTTCGGAAGAAGGGGGAAGAGAAACAAAACAAAGTAGTTTGAGAGTAAGAAAATCTAGGATTTAGATCGATATGTTGGGTCTGTTACCGTGGTTCGTTAGGATAAGTTTGCTCCACCAAGAAAGAGCCCTCTTCTACGGCTTCGTTTCTTCTTTTACGCCCTAATTTCTTCCCGACACATTTCGCCCTTTATATCCTCACACTTTTCCGAAACTGCCCCAACCAAATCTTTATCCGGTCCATCCAGTTTTTCTTTCTGGTACATCCTTGAAACTTCGTTGGGTAATTAGGCTCTCGTTTATTTTTTAAAAACATCTCATCTCATCTCATCTCATCTCATCTTGTTTGAAAATGAAATGATATTTATAGTGGTCACTCTGGAGTGTGTAATTGTTATACAATATTTAGAAAAAAAAAATTGATACTTGCGTTGTGGAATATGTAAAAACTGTGCAATTATTTTTAAAAAAATAAATAAATATAAGATTTACATAAAAAAAAATTAATTTTTAATAGTGAACCTCATTCTTTTTTAAAATAACTGCACGACACTTGCTCATTTCACGATTACATGTAGCGTTACTCTAAAAAAATAGTAAATCTGATATTTACATGAATAAAAAAATTAATTTTTTAATAATAAACCACGCTCTTTTTTAAAATAATTGCACGATGATTGCGCATTCTAAAACTCCATGCAGCTAATAAATTCTATTATTAGAAAATTACTTCTTGTTTCTTAACTATACCTCTAAAATATTTTTAAATATATTAAATTTATTTAAAAATAATATAATTTTTAAACATGGTACATTGGTTTAAACTTTAAACACAATATAAAAATATGATTTTTGAGTTATAAATGACATGAAAGGTCATTTAAAAGTTGTAGTGTTGTGTATGTTATAAGTTTAAAGAACAAAATTATAATTATCTTAAAGTTGTATTGGTAATTTTGCTCATTGACAATCTTTTTTAAAATTGAAACTACATTCTACATTATCCATAAAAGCCGTTTGAATAAAAGTGTCAAAATAACGATTTTGTTCAAGCATACTTTTTAACTTATTCGAAATGAAAAAGTATTTAAACATGTAACACTTCATAAACCTATTTTTATTATTAATGAACTTTTAATACTATTTAACCATTTTTTAAGACTTTTAATGCAATCTCAAACAGTCCCAAGCTTTGAAAAACCAACGCACAAAAAATATATGTGACGTGGGAAATGCTTTGGCACAGTTAGATTTCAAAAAATTAAATTCAAGATTGTCAAATTATTTTTTATTATAAAACAGATTTAACATATCACATAAAATCACGTTAATTTGTAATTTAATTTTGTAAAATCTCTTTATGACTGGAACACTTATCTTTGTTATATAAATTCTTTCATGTCCAACCATTTTAATATTGTAACTCAAATAATTTGTTATCTAAATACTTGACTTATAAAATCCACACTATGACTTAAAATAAAAAAACAAAACAAAAAACTAGTAAATGATATTTGGATTTAAAAAGTAATGGATGGATTGGAGTCTAATTCTCGTATGTTATTTAGTTATTAAATCTAATGGCCTTATGAAATAAGCTAATAGATGAGACAATTCTTTTCGGCAACGTCCCATTACTAATAAATTGTTTTTGAAAGCCAGAAGGAAAATAACAAAATTAAGTGTTTTCCTACTTATCATTTTTATATACCATATTTATTTTTATTTTTTAAAAAATTTATAATTTTTTTTAGTTTTATTTTTTTTTAAACTAAATGAATTCGTCTACTCATTATTTATACATTACACATTTGATACGAGAAAAAAATAAAAAAAATTATGTGTGATGTGTGATGAGTATAATGAATAAAATTTTTCCAAAATTAATGGATAAACCCAAAAGTAGTGGACGGAACGTTAAAGTTTAAACAGTCGATCTTTCGCACGTTAAACCCATTAAATGAAGTCATAATTAATTAATGTGAAGCACCCGATTGCGTAAGCAAAACCGTTTTGGATTGCACTTCTTTTGGATAATTCAAAATCGATTCAGATATAGGTTGAGATGATTTGTGAATAATAGAATAAAAATTAAATTATTTATTATATTTAGTGTGAGAATTTGAGAAAGTTGTTTTGAAATTTGAAAAGGTTGAATTGTTTATTATATTTTGTGTAGAAATTTGAGAAAATTGTAATGATGAGATGAGATGAGATGAGTTGAGGTAGTTTTTGAATCCAAACCTCTTCCCGCTAGGAGCTATCGCTGGCTCTAGCAAGTATTTTTTTATGTGTTTTTTTTCAGTTATTTTTTATGGAGATTTTTTTAATATTTTTAAATATTTTTGAAAAAATAAAATAAATTTAGAACATTATTAAAAAAACACTTATTTAATCAGAAAGTAAAAAAAAAATCATTAAAAAATACTTTCTTAATCACGAAGTAAAATAAAAAAATTATTTTTTTATTTACTTCATGATTAAGTATTTTTTAATAATATTATGAATTTTTTATTTTTTTAAATATTTAAAATTATTAATAAAATCTATATAAAAAAAGAATTAAAAAAAACACATAAAAAAATACACACTAATGCAAGTGGTAGCTCCCAGTGGGAGCTGGGAGCGGGATGCCTAGCATTTTCCAATTTCATAATTTCATTCGACTGCCCACTCTACTTGTACTAGCCTAGCCATGCTCGGCACTAAATTGGTTGTTCTTTTTTCCCCTTAAGAAAATCACTTTGTAATATTATTATTATTCTTTTGTAAAAAGAGTAATAGAAGAGTGGTAAGACTATCATTATTTTTTTGTAATTCATAGTCAAGATGCATACACACTATTTCTAAGGGAAGGCCCTTTTGAAATCCAAAGGCATGCAGCGGTGGGTATGGAGATAAAAAATTATATTTATAAGAATGTGTGAAATTATTAGGGTTGGGCAGCGCGGGCAACTTCGCCCGCACCATGCAGGGGTAAGGTACCCCGCTCGCAAGATTTGCTAGGGTTGAGCTAAGCCTAGGCCCGCCCGCATTATACCTCTCCCTAGTCATCCCAATAATATATATAGATAACAAATTCCTAAATATAAAACGATATCGTTATAAGAAAAACTCATAAACGACGTCGTTAACTTAGATCCTAACTATAAAAAAAATCATAACCCTAAATCACTCTCCTCTCTTCTCTCTATCTCTCTCCCTCTGTCGTTTTTTTTCTCCTCTCCTCTCTTCTTTCTTAGTCTCCCTCCCTTCCGGAGATCTTTTTTCTTTCATACTCCTCTTTATCTTTTTCTTCTTCTCCTCCTCTTTTAATTTTTTTCCTTCTCCTCCTCCTTTTCCTATTTTCAATATTTTATTTTTCTTCTCGATGTTTCATTCTTAAAGTGTGACCGTGGAACCACGACCACGAATCGCAAACCCATGGCCATTCATGACCATAGTTCCTTTACTCAAATCGTAGTCTTACCGTGTGCCGTAGTGGTGATTTTATTTATTTATTTATTTTTGTCATGTGTCACTATTTATACTTGTAATTTGTTGGATGATTTATTTGTGGATTTTAGAAATGGATCTATATATTTGATGTTGTTTTTCAGTTGTTTTGGACTTTTTTGGCCTTTTCCAGTTGTTTTCCACCATGGGTGGACGGTAGATAGCAGTGAACAGACGAACTAAGGGGCTAATCCACCCGCCGGAATGTGGATGGGGTACCTCGCCCACAAAGTGTTGGGGTGGATTCCAAGGTGGCAAACCCCACCCTGTGAACTCTCTTTATTTTTATCTAGCTACAAGTAACTCTCTATATTTATATGGTTACTATTCACCCTCCACTGAATAATTTATATTAATTTATATTAATTTCTCTCTCATTTTGTTGCTACATAATAGTTGCACCACTAATTATTATTCTCACACACACACACATATAGGTTCTTGGGTGTATATAATTTACAATGGATTTGAATTGTAAAATATAAGAAAAATAAATTAGATAAAAGTTATTAAATTAATAATATTTTATTATTATTTTAACTAATAGATGGATAATTCAACGTGAAAATCTCTCTTGAATGGAATATGCAAAAAGTAAAATATGTGATTTTAACTTTGCATAAACCAAACAAAATGCTCTAGAGGGAAGGGAATCAATTTCAAATGGGAAATTAGGGTTAAACAAAAATTCGAAAATCCGATTTCACACCGACTCCACGCTGGAGTCGGAGTTTTTTTCACCAAAAAAGTCGAAATTACAATTAGAGTTAGATGTAGCAATGTACTGACTCCGACTCCGATTGTCCGACTCCGACACCGATATTGTACATATTTTATAAAAATATATGTATTTTTTATATATTAATCATATATATTTTTTATATAACTATAACTTATATAGTTAGTTAAATTTAATAATATATTAGTATGAGCAAATTATTATAAAATAATATATTTATACTATAATATAAAAATACTAAATTATTTATTACAATAGTATTATATTCAAATTAAAGTTTAAACACGATTCAAATAAAATCTACATAAATATTTATATAGCATTTATCTTTAGCACTTAGAGGTGTAAATTTAAACCGGAAAATTGGTCCGGACCGGACCGGTTGGTCCGGTTTTGAATCGGTCCGGACCGGACCGGTTGGTCCGGTTTTGAATCGGTCCGGTCCGGAACCGGTTCCTATTTTATGTAAACCGGTCGGTTTCGGTCCGGTTCCGGTTCCGTAGTTTTCGGGACCGGACCGGACCGAACCGAATTGGTTGAAAAAAAAATATAAAAATTAATTTTATATATTATACAAAATATTTATATATATATAATATATAATTATATGTTAAATTTTTATATATAATATATATAATTATATATCATGTATGAAAAAATTTCATATTATAATTTATAAATAATAACATAAAATATTAATCTTAAATATGAACATTTGTAATTTATTTGATCATATGTTATTAATATAATTATATATAAGATAATGTTATATAATTTATAAAATAAAAGTTTAATCTTAAAAATGAAAATTTAATTGATCATATGCTTTAAGCATAATATATATATTAAATTATTAATAACATTTTATAATAAGAATTAACACTTTATTATATGTTTTTTACATTAAAAAAAAAATCGAAAAATCGGATCAGACCGGACCGGAAACCTGTAAAACCGAAGGTACCGGTTTAGGAGGGTAATCGGGACGTAATCGGTTTTGAAAAATACAAAACTGGTACATACCAGTTCGGTCCTAGATTTTGTCCAAAATTAGACCGGACCGGACCCATTACATCCCTATTAGCACCAAACATTGTTTTGCTTTTGAGTTTATCATGGAAACTTCAAGAAATGGGACGTGAACTTACTAGCCAAGTTTTGCCGACCCCACCATCTCATATTCACTCGTTTTGGTTTCACTGCCTTATCAATCAAGGGAGAGTGGGGTTTCGATCACATTTTGGACATTTCCTTTTGTTGGTCGATTGTGTTCCCCACTTTTATATGCTCCTTTTGAGGTTTAATTTCTTTTCACAACTCTCTCAACTCATTTTATTTTATCTAATTATTATAAATTTTTTAAATTTTTACATAAAATAAAATAAACAATTAAAAATTTTCAAATCCTAAAAAAATAATAATATTAAAACAATATATTCTAACAATATTTTATTTAACTTTTAATTTTAATCTCAATTCATCTCATCTTATCTGTCAAAACAAACGCTGCCTTATAGATATACTAATAAATATTTTATAGAGAAGTGATACATATTTTAACTATAAAAATATTTTATATTAATAAACTCATAAATTGAAGTAGTTTCGTGTGATTCATTATATCTAATTTACGATAAAACTAACTTTACAATGTGATATACCACACTACATCATGTTAATATATGAATTTATTTTTGTAAGTTTTTTTTTTTTTGAATAATGGCTAAGACATTTGTTTATTTCAAAACCATTGATTCTCATTGTGGAAAATTAGGGTTAAGCAAAAATTTGAAAATCCGACTTCGCACCAACTCCACTCTAGAGTCGGAGTTTTTTTACCAAAAAAGTCGAAGTTAGAATCAGAGTGAGAGGCAGCGATATACCAACTCCGACTACAATTGTCAGACTCCGATATCGATATTGTTCATATTTTATAAAAATATATGTATTTTTAATATATTAATCATATATATTTTTTATATAACTATTAAATTTAATAATATATTAGTATGAGTAAATTATTATAAAATAATATACTTATATTATACTCTAAACAAACTAAATTATTTATTAAAATAGTATTATATTCAAATTAAAGTTTAAACATAATTCATATAAAATCTACATAAATATTTATATAGCATTTCTCTTTAGCACCAAACATTGTTTTGCTTTTGAGTTTATCATGGAAACTTCAAGAAATGTAACATGAACTTACTAGCCATGTTTTGCCGACCCCACCATCTCATATTCACTCGTTTTGGTTTCACTGCCTTATCCATCAAGGGAGAGTGGGGTTTTGATCACATTTTTGGACATTTCCTTTTGTTGGTCGATTGTCTTCCCCACTATCATATGCTCTTTTAAGGCCTAGTTTGTTTTCATAATTCCTCTCAATTTATCTCATATCATTTAATCATTATAATTTTTTTAAAATTTTCACACAAAATAAAATAAATAATTAAACTTTTTCAAATCATAAAATAAAAATAATATTAAAAAAATATATTCTAATAATATTTTATTCAACTTTTAACTTTAATCTTAATTCATCTCATCTCATTTGCCAAAACAAACAAGGTCTTACAGATATACTAATAAATATTTTAAAGAGAAGTGATACATATTATAACTATAAAAAATATTTTATAAAAATAAATTCATAAATTGAAGTAATTTAGTGATTCATTATATCTAATTTACGATAAAACTAACTTTACAATGTGATATACCATACTACACCACGTCAATTTATAAAATTTTTTTTGGAATTTTTTTTTAAAATTTTTATTTTATGTCTAAAACATTTTTTTTATTTCAAAACTATTGATTCTCACTGTGGGAAATTAGGGCTAAGCAAAAACCTGAAAATTCGACTTCACACCGACTCTACTCTAGAGTCGGAATTTTTTTCACCAAAAAAATCCAAGTTAGAATTAGAGTCAGAGATAGCGACTCTGACTCCGATTGTCCGACTTTGATGCCGATATTGTACATATTTTATAAAAATATATGTATTTTTTATATATTAATCATATATATATTTTTATATAACTATAACTTATATAGTTAGTTAAATATAATAATATACTAATATGAGTAAATAATATACTATATATAAACAAACTAAATTATTTGTTAAAATAGTATTATATTAAAATTAAAGGTTAAACACAATTCAAATAAAATCTACATAAATATTTGTCGTTTTATTGAATAGTTGCGTGAACGTTATAAACAAAAATGGAAGTCTCTAGGACTCAAACATGTCTTGAGAGAGCATCTGGGCTTTTCGTGTCCGATTTGTAGCCGAATAATACTATTAGAGCCGAGTTTAGGCAGGGGAAGATCACCTCCAATTGTCTTATCTTTACATGGTAGTTACAACTACTTACAAGACATTTTCTGTTTATTATAGTAAATCACTCACGCAATACTCATTTATATTATATTAAAATAAATTAAATTAAAATATTAATACTATTTTTAATGTTGATTAGGTAGAAACTTATGCCATAAATGGTGCCTTGTGTGTACCAGTAAACAAACCTACAGATGAGTCTTTTCATTATTATTGTCGAGAATTTGGGTGCGGATCAGGAACACAGTCAGGTGGATTAGTGGACAATTTAGTGAAACTTGGATCACAAAATAATAATATTAATAATAAAGAAAATTAAACTCGGATTTTTGTTTTGGGCCTAAACCTGTCATCTGGACCAATGGTTCATACTTTAATAATGGGCTCTAGGTATGTCCAATAAAACCCACTTTCGACTAATAAAATTATGCATTCTTCGTGCCTTTTTTAGGTTGAAGAAAAATTAAAGGATAATACTCTTGGCTTCAAATAGATAAGTTACACCAAAGTTATTTATAAAAAAGTGAATGATATTAAAAATATATTTTTTATTTATTTTTTAAGATAGAATTCATTTTTTATTTTTATAAAAATTTAGAAAAAAATTTATCTATTTGATGTTTGTAGATATAATTTATTAAAAACAAAACATGAAAGATTAAATCGAATTAAATAAAAGTAATGTTATATATCGTTACAAGTGTCTAAAAAATTATTATTTTTATATAAATCTCGTAATTATTTATATTTTTTAAAAAAATTGCGAAGTGTTTGTTTACTGTACAATTATAAATATAATTTTTTATTAAATAATTAATTAGGTTTTGAAAAAAGTGGGGTCAGTGGCGTGGCACCAAATTAAGTACGAAATACCACGTGTTCGAATCGAAACACACCACAAGGCACAAAGGCCTTTATAGCTGGCTTTCTCAGATCACGGATTCCAATCAAAGTTTTTTTTTGGTTTTTAAAGAAAGAAAGTGAGCAGCTTTCTGCTTTGGCAAACTTCGATACGGAACTTTCTTCGGACACGTGGCCATAAGACCTTTAAGTTGCGAGCCTTTTGCGGTGGGCACCGGTTTTATTTGTAATTATTGACGTTTCAAATCAGTCCCAACACTAGGTGGCTCTGTCACTTGTCCTCATTTTCTCGCCACGTGTCCACTCCAATATTCTCTCTCCGATCTCAATTGGATAAGTTAAATTAAGTTGATATGATAAGTTGATTGAGTGAGTTTTGTAAGATTGTTTAAGAAGATTTTAGATATGTTTAGATGAATAGTTTAAATGAATATATGGTAAGTGAAAAAGATTATAGGTCCTAGATATAATTGAAAAATGTTATGAGTTCTACGTTTAAAAATTTTTTTAGATAAATGAATTTAATAATTTGAGAATTAGATGTTTTAATGTTAGATTCGGATTAAAAAATTGATTCTATTTTTTACCTTTTTTTCATTTTTCTTTGAATTATTTTAAATTTAAGAAATATTTATCCAAATTTTATATTGTCTTATAAAAGGGTTTAGGGAAAAAAAATTAGATACGGTTTGAATAATGTGGAAAATTGAGAAGATAGTTGAAAATTTAATAAAATATTATTTTTTAATATTATTATTAATTTAAAATTAATTTTTTTAAATTAAATTTTATATAAAAAATTTAAAAATTATAATAATGTTATAAAACGAAAGTTTTTACATCCAAACATAATGTGCACGTCAACATTGAATCACATGGCAGAAGTCTACGACATCATTACTTAATGCCTGGAAAAATATAAATTATATATATATTTGAATCAAACCCTTGGTATCTGTGATTTTAGTGAGATTACAGTTTTACACACCTCGTACGCAAAGACCTGCTATTTTCCAGGAAAAAAGAAAGATGGAAAAGAAAAAGAAAGAAAGCGACAGACAGGTGTCCCTCTATGTATCCTCTGTTCCCTCTGTTCGCTGTTAACTTTTTCGGAACATGAAATTCAATGTCTTTTATGAGAACACAGTCCTTTGCGGTGCCGGTGAGTCAATTCCGGTGTGAACGGTAATTACTGCTCTCACCATCAGCTACCGTTCACGTGGCACGATCTTGTTTATTGGGCTTAGGTTCAAGCATGCGTGATCAGTTTAGATTAATTATTGAGATGAAATAAATTAAAATAAAAATTAAAAGTTATATAAAATATTATTAAAATATATTTTTAATATTATTTTATTTTAAAATTTTAAAATTAAATTTTTTATTTTATTTTATTTAAAAATTTAAAAAAGTTGTAATAATTAAATAAAATGAAAGGAAATAAATTAAAAAATTTCTTGAAAAACAAATTAGGGTTATTTTATTTTATTTTTTAGTTTAGGAAATCCTGATACAGTGATACTATCAATAAAAATTATACACCAAAGGATTGATAGGTTGCACTCTTCGTGAACGACACGTGTTGGCTCGTTGGGTGTATTATGGGGAGTGGTGAATAGGATGTAATGATGTAGGAAGAATATGGTTCTTAGGGGAAATTAAAGGCCGGAAGAATGATGTTGGGGCCGGTTTTTTTTTTCTCATTTTGAGAGAGTGAGAAGATAGAAGAGAGAAGAGAGAGAGATGAAGGAGGTGAGAGATATGAACGACGACGACTTTCAAGCCATGTTAAACGGTGATTCTGATCAGCAGGCCGTCTCAAGCAGCTCCAGAATCTCATCTCTTTTGGCTTCCAAAGATCGTGATTTTCTTCTCTCTCCAACCGGAGCTCAGGTTCTCCCTCTCTCTCTCTCTCTCTTCCCATAGTAATTAGTTTTCAGAGCTAAAATCCTTTTTTTTTTTTTTAAATTTAGTTAAGTTTATTTATTTTATGGTTGAAGTATGGATTGATCTTATTTCTGATCCTTCAATTCCTGTGTAACATAATGGCATGGGAGGCCGTCTGATGAAGCATATAAACACTTTTTACCTAACTTACTAACAAATCATTGACGTCGGATGGAAAAAACGAGGAAGGGAGAAAGAAATAAAAGAAGAACACTACTACAATATATACATGAGCTAGAAAGAGAGAGGAGGAGGCGAGGGAGTAGTCGGGGTGATCAGAGTATTGACTCCGATAACTAATTTGATGCTTTTCTTTGCTTTTATTCTTTTTAATTCCTTTATAATCCTAATCAAGTTTTTCTTTCCTTAAACTTTTTTTTTCTTTGCTTTGAGTTTCACACACACACACACACACACACATATATATATATATATATATATATATATGAAAAAATAATGATTAGGTTCTCCGAAAAAACTAATTGTTGATAGTATAGTATTTTGTAGAATCATTAATGAACATATATTCTCTATTTTGTGTATAAATCCCAATTAACTCATATATATATAGAGCAAAAGAGATCGAACTTTAACTGGCTCGACCATCAGGCCGCCATCAAGGGGGAGCTAGCCTCATTTCGGCTATATATGTATGATTGTTTGTTGAACCAAATTCAAATTATTCATACTCATTTTAATCTAAAAAGTTAAATTCATCTCGATCTAAAAAAGTTAAACCAATATCAACGATATTTGCAAAATATTACTATTTACAACTCATCTCAACGCAAGCTTAATTAGCTGGTCGGTGGACTATATATTTACGCGCGTATAAGGAAGTGCTTGTATTTCATGGCCATATGGAGTATTTATGTGCCAATAAGTCCACATATATATTATTTAAATTGTTTTATATATAGGTCTGAAATATGGAAATAACAATATTTCTATATCACATGTACTAATTAATTAAAACACTGCTAGCTATCGATTTTTTATTCAGCAGCTACTATATATATATATATATATATATATATATATAAGCTGGTAGATATGGATATTAATTTTATGTGGTAGGGTTATTAAGTTGAATATATATGTTTATAGTTGAGGCAAAGCTATATATCCAGATTTGCTCGATCGTTTCAATAATCATGCTTTTCAATGGGGGGGGGGGGGGGAGGGGGGGGAAAAAAGAGAGAAAATCAAGACGTCGATTGGACGTTATGCAGTTTAATGTTTTATTAAAAGATAAATAAAATATTATTATAATATTATTTTTTAATATTATTTTTATTTTAAAATTTAAAAAATTTAAATTATTCATTATATTTTATGTAAAAATTTATAAAAATTATAATGATTATATGAGATAAAATGAAATAAAATAGTTTGATTTTATATAACTAAACCAGTTTTGAAATAATCGTGGGTTAGCACCGGAGATCATGCACATTTTCAAGAAGAATGTAGGCCAAAATTTGCTGTCCTAATCAAAGGAGAGCACCCACCCCGGCCAGGCAGTGGTTGTCGTGGACAGCCAAGCAGAAAGCACAGGTGTCTTGTATTAATCTCCTTTAGCGGTTTAGCCTCACCTCGACGCTGTTGTTACAACACGTGGTCCGTAGTAGTTAACCTGTACACAGGAAGATCGGTGGGAGATCGTTTTCAAAGTTTTATGGGTACCAGATCGAACCTTCTGGCCGGGGCAATGGATTCTGTGCTGTCCACTGGAGCTGTCCTTGTCCGTACGTATACTGTATCGTTGTCTTTCGTAAACGATCCTATAGTATCCTATATAGTATCCTATATATCCTTGATCCATGCATTAATTATTGTACATTGAATTGGAAAATTAACGCATCTTCTCTCTCTCTCTTGGGTTTTGGTTTTCAAGTAAAAATAATTGTACAGTTTCTTTAATTTTTTACTGGGTGTTTCGCAGGTCAAATTGTTTGATCTTGAGAGCAAGGTCATAGGCCTTTACTTCTCGGCCAACTGGTATCCACCGTGCTGGAATTTCACCCAAGTTCTGGTTGAAATCTACGAGGAACTTAAGACCTGTGGATCTAATTTCGAAGTTGTGTATGTGTCGTCCGATGAAGACTTGGATGCCTTTAACAACTACCATTCATGCATGCCATGGCTGGCTATTCCATTTTCTGATCTGGAGACGAAGAAAGCATTGAACCGGAAGTTTGACATCGAGGGTATTCCTTGCCTAGTTGTTTTGCAACCTAACGATCATAAAGACAATGCAACTTTGCATGATGGGGTGGAACTCATTTATCGGTATGGTATTCAAGCCTTCCCATTTACTAAAGAGAGGTTGGACAAACTGCATGAAGAAGAGAGGGAGAAGCATGAGAACCAGACCCTAACCAATTTACTAACAAATCATGACAGAGACTATCTTTTGGGTCATCCGAGAACTGAACAGGTCAGTCACTGCGTTACCGAATGATATGCAGCAAGCGGTAATTAATGAGAAATGTTACTCATATAAAGAGAATAAATCAAAATAAAATTACAAACTAACGTGATTTTATGTGAAGAGTTTGATTACTTGACGATTACTTGACAATAAAAATATGACGAATGATATTAAGTCATGTAGTTTTGTGAGTTTTAAAATATTTATTTGTGATTAAAATATTTTTCTTAATTAAAATTGACAAGCTCTCAACAAGTCTTAGTAGAGGTTTCGTATTTTTTATTCAAATTAAATTAAAAAAGATAGATATAATATGTGTAACTCATAATATTAAATATTGTCAGTAAGCATGTGCACCACAACATTAATGATTAAATATTGTATCATGTCCGAATTGTAAAAAGCTTAATTTGGAAATTAACAAAATTAAAGAAAATATTCACATTATTTCAAGCGAAATTGATAGTATCTACTTAGTAAATAAATGGGATTGTTTTTGTATCATTTCTTTTGATTTAATGCCCACCCACTAGCTTGTACCTTGGCACAGTAGCAGTACTGTAGTCACCAACTGCATGGCACAGATGCTTTGAAGTGGTGCACTATTAATTAAAATAAAAAGCAATCATATACAAAGCAATACCGGCTTATGGGGATGTTTCCCACTTGTGCAGGTGCCTGTTGCTTCACTGATAGGGAAAACAGTAGGACTATATTTCTCTGCCCAGTGGTGCCTTCCATGTGTTAAATTTGCTCCCAAATTAGCCTCCATCTACCACAAGATCAAGCAAACGCTGCTAGAAAAGGGAGATGATTTTGAGGAAGACTTTGAAATAGTGTTTGTGTCAAACGATCGTGACCAAGAGTCATTTGGCTCCTACTTCGACACCATGCCTTGGCTAGCCTTGCCTTTTGGAGACCCAGCTGTGAAGGAACTTGCTAAGCATTTTGACGTGCATGATATCCCTTGTTTGGTAATCTTAGGCCCAGATGGTAAGACTGTTACCAAACAAGGAAGGAACTTGATAAACTTGTACCAAGAAAATGCCTACCCTTTCACTGAGGCCAGAGTGGAGTTGCTGGAGAAACAGATGGATGAAGAGGCTAAGAGCCTTCCTAGATTGGTTTTGCATCCCGGGCATCGCCACGAGCTCACTTTGGTCTCCGAAGGCAACGG
The DNA here is from genome assembly GCA_961763995.1 of Juglans cinerea. NCBI lineage: Eukaryota > Viridiplantae > Streptophyta > Magnoliopsida > Fagales > Juglandaceae > Juglans > Juglans cinerea. Next base: position 22,200,710 of record CAUIVZ010000012.1, on the reverse strand, counting down.
CGGAGGACCTTTTATTTGTTGCGGCTGTGATGAGCAAGGTTCTGGCTGGGCTTACCAGTGTCTGGAATGTGGGTACGAGGTGCACCCCAAGTGTGTCATCACTGTTGCAGATCCTGCCTCTACAGGCAATATGGATGGTTGATTCATGTCAGTGCTGCTCGTGCTGATGTTAATAACTCGGATGTTTGGGCCTTTCAATTTGGATTACGTCTTTCTGTTTGCTCATTTAGAATTGGGATAATCTGCTATTCCAATCTGCTCCTTAAAATATGAGTGTCCAAAATGTATCTTTTATTGTTGTTAGCTGCTATGAACAAAACTGTAAACTGAATTTATTACCGGAAGAAATGTGCTGAAAACTAGCAAAAGTTCTTCCAAGTTTCCCAAATCCCTTGTTATCATATAATCTGTTGTAAAATCCAAAAGTATTCCATTAAGTAAGTACCATGCTCCAGAACACCACAAAAGGGGCTCAAGAAAAAAACAAAAATCTAATGGAATTTGATGGATCAACCAGACTGTAAGCATCACAGTTGCCAGTGAAATTAATGGCCCAAAGCAAATGATTGAGTTCTGATCTTTCTTTCTCTCTCTCTCTGAAACTTGGACTGCAAATTTACAATGTAGTGAGAAACATGATCTCAAGTTTAGCGAAGTAGTATGGTAACCTTGAATATTCTCGTGATGGAGGTGGCTCTGAGTGCTTCTTGGTGTTGGAACTCTTATGTGCGTCTTACCGTGTGAATTTGCGTAAGGAATCAACAGTTCTGTGATTCTCATAGCATAGGGCATGGAATTTATATTCAATGAATCTCTGATAAGAGTGGTCTTTCACAACTATAAACAAACAGAAATAAATAGATTGGAAGAAAAGATGACTGTAGGTTATCCTTGCATTTCAGCTCATGGTTTGAGCAGATGGGCATTATATATAAACGTCGTACAAAGGCACACGGGTCTGAGAAGATATCAGCCAGGAATCTTACCACGGATATGACGCATTATGTTTATAAGAGATCTTATAAAAGTAAACGTCAAATTAAATTATCAATTCACTCACGAGATCTGTTTAGAACAATCATTTCTCAAGTATTTCAAAGGTAAACTTACAAACTTATACATCAAATCAACCCAGTTTATAAATTAACTTTTATAAAATTTATGCTTAGAGTTAGAACAATCATTTTTCAAGACATCATTTGGAATATGATAAAATAGAATGAAGAAATATTTCTTAAAGCAAAATACATGGAAACAAATGGCCTGACTAGGCATTTGGTTTCAAATTACTCTGAAAATTTCGCCGCCTCTGTTGTAAAACAAACCTATTGGAAAACCATTAACATAGACTTGCAGACTTTCCCAACTCAAAACCATTGACTCCTTTCATCCAGAAGCTCTAATACATCATATAGAATTGATATGTAAAATCTATCATGTAAATGTTCCAATTCTTCATCGGTCCAGCAACGAATTCAAAACACAACAGACATTTCGATTGTAAATCAAGATCGGAATCAGAATTACCCCCAAATCATCAGTCACCCCGTCGATCACCACCGCCTCGTTCTTTCTCAATTTGCTGCTTCTGTTTCTCCACGAGCTGATCGAGAGCCGATTGCACGGCATCATGACCTCCAATAAGCAACCGGGTCACGACTTCCGGGTCGGTCTCGAATCGGGCCTCCTCGAACTCCTTACGGGCGTTCTCCCTGAGAACATCACGCCAAATGACGCCCCGTGAGTCGGGCCACACGAAGAACCGGGTTGCGCGGAGGATGTCTCGGTAAAGACTCAGCGCCTCTCGCCTAGCGCTAGTGAGTCGGCGCCGAGTTTCCAACTCGGCCAGGTCGTCGTCGAGAGGTTTCTCTTTCTTGACCAAGTGACGGTCCAAGAGTTCTTCCACGGTGTCGGGACCGTTATGTAAGAGACGGCGGAAGCAAACGATGTCGTGACGCGTCATGAGCTTTAGAGGAATCCGCCATTTTTGCATCTTTGTGGTCATCTCTCTCTCTGTGTTACTTCGGCCGGCTGGGGACTTTAGGTGAACGAAGAGTGGGCCTGTAGAGAAATGGTGGGGGGTATTGGGCTGAAGGGGCAGTCTCAGAGACGAAAATCGTGCTAGTGAGTTACTGGTTCATGATCCACGAACAACAACTATGGGCCAGACCCAAAAGGAAAATGAGTAGACAAGTTCACCTCTATTTCGGCCCGCCAAGATAACCAAAGTTTCGTTATCAAGAACATGCAACTGAACTGATGTGGTTTAAGCAACTGTACTGGGATTTGAAAAAAAAAAAGAAAAAAGAATATTCAACTTAGTCCCCCCTAGTTGAGACTTTTTTGTGAAGATTTTATAAAAATAAATTTATAAATTGATATGGTTTAATGTTGTACGTTAGATTGTAAAGTTCTAACGTATCCATAACATATGTCAATTTATGAGTTTACTTTTATAAAATTTATATTTCAAAACCGCCGTTGTTCGAACTTGAAGTTAAAAACAAAAACAAAAACAAACAAAAGTGAAAATAAGATCAAGAATGAGCAATTTCACCCAATATGAAATTCTATATCTTCGTGATACACTGGATATATATACCCTGCTCTTGACTAAGTAAATTGAAAATATTAAATTTCATAATGCCGCTAACCAAGTAGACGTCGTTTAATTAGCACCTCCTAAATCCAAACAAAAAGATAGGGTTTGAAGAAAACATTTTAAAAATGTTATTAAGAATTTTGCTCTGTTTTTCTTTCTTGCCTTTTCATGGTAGTTTCTCTGCCGGCGTACCTACCAGTATTGATATATAGCACAATTTTCAGGCCGGATTTAAAGCCCTGCATATATATATATATATATATATATATACACGTGTGTGCCTCATGTCGTATGCCTGACTTGTTTGACTTCATCGAAAATCAAATTTGAGCAGCCCAAAACGTATTAGTAATCTTCATTAAGTAAGAGAAATACAGCTAGCTAGCCGTATATTATATATCAAAAAGTCCAAAACATTGACCGTTTATCATTTCCACGCCATAACACGGATTCCGACAATGGTGATAACGAGATGAATACTATTGGTCCAAAAACTCATGTCAAGAGATATACATGGTGGACTTATTGATTATTATCTTAATTAGCTGGGAAAGGAATTCATGGGGTCGGTGATCATGAATGGCGATCTTAATTAATATGAAAAGTCAAAAAAAAAAAAAAAAACTAGCAGCCGCCGTGTAATTTTTTATTTTTAAAAAATGAGTAAATATTATATTTATATTAAAAAAATTAATATTTTAATAATAAAATTTACTTTAATTTTAATAAATTACGCGACATTTAAACACTCCACGAATATATCTAAGATTACCCCTATCTTATACGTCTCACCTATCCTCTTTTTAAGTCACAGTATGGCATCCAGTAATTAATCTATCAATTTGTGTAGAAAAAAGATGGGCCACCAAGAAACAATATTGACACATAAGCATGCATTTAGATCAATTAGAACTCAACTTCCAACCTGGTTCAAGAAGCTTTATTTACGCGTGATCATTTCATTTAAAGACAGTATAGAGAAAATCCCTTCACGTTCCTTTATCTTAAAAAGTGGAACTTAACTTAATTAATAGATAAGAAGAGATAATTAATTTAATTGCTAAAAAAAGTAATTATGAGGTTTTTAATTAATATATCATATTTTTGTCAACAAATTAAAGGTCTTCATTAAATAGCCAGGTTTGAGGTTAACAAAGTCACAAAGGGATAAAAACAAAAAGTATATAGAGCATTCATGCCATTTTAAAATGATCATATTATATATATATATATATATATATATATATATATATATATATAGCTCCTAAAAAGGAAAAAGGTGAAAGAAATTAAGAAAGGTTTCTACGTACGGCCAGTCGATATTGCTAATTAATTAGTCTGTGGGTTAAAACACTGGATGCAGACAGAATTGAATTTGGTCGTGTGCAAGAAGCGTACATGTAATTACATGCATATATGCTGAGCTAGCATGAGCTAGCTTGCTCAGTCAGTCACAACATCTTCTTTGACGCCTGCATCTCTCTTCTCCTCTCTTCTTATCTTTCTCTTTCTCTTTCTCTTTCTCTTCTTGACAACGTCAACAATATATATAGAACCTCAAATCACCCTTATTGCATATATAAAGAACTTATCATTGAGGAAGAAATTGATCAAGTTCTACCATGGAGAAACAGGCTAAACCAAAGAACAAGATCTTGAAATTTCTACCGAGAGCAGCTTCAGCTGTAGTAGTCTCCTTCCAAAACCCTCCATTCAGCCCAAGTAGAGATAAGAGATTATCGGAGATATATACAAGCAAGCTTAAAGCTGCTCATCATCATGCCGGCAGAGGATTCTCGGGTCCTATCATATCAATAATTCCTCATGAAGCTCGAAGGAAGCCCAAGAATGGAGAAACGACGACGTTCGAAACACAAGAACCCACTTCCCCGAAAGTCTCGTGCATGGGCCAAATCAAGCACAAGAAAACCATCAAGAAAGCTAAGCTAATTGCCTCGCTCCCTAGAGATCATCAACTGAAGGCAGCCGTGTCGTCGTCTTCTCCTCGTGACCTAAAGAAACATGCCTCGGCGATTCGGAGGATCTTTAGTACCAGTGCAAAAACCGGTAGGAAGTCGGATGCTTCTGCTGCTGATCAGAAGCCTGCAGCTCACGATAGAGCGCCTTCTTTGAGTCAAATGAAGAGGTTCTCGAGTAGACGTGATTCGTTGCCTGATTTTGAATGGACGACTCAGATTATGCCGATAGACAAGCTGGTTGATCACCGGAACTATTACTCGGATGAAGAAAGAGAACAAGAAGAAGATCAGGATGAAGAAGAAGAAGATCAGGTGATAATTCCTTTCTCTGCACCTATAATGATGGTAGGTGGAGGAGTGCCTTTGCAGCCAAGAAAAGAAATTAACCTGTGGAAGAGAAGAACCATGGCTCCACCTATACCTCTCGAATTAAATTGGGTCAGGGCAAATTGATATTAATTTTTTCTTGTTTTACATAGATTCATGGTTCGATTCAAATATATGAATGAGATCTGAAGGAAACTGTAATGGGCTTGATCATGTGCATCTACATTAATTCATGCATCATGTATATAGATGAATGTTCAAACAAATATACTTTTAATTTCTACGCCGCCGGCCGTTATTCTTTACTTTTTGCTTCTGGGACTTGCTTTGATATCTAGTACGTACTATAAATCTGGGTCTAATTAACAAGCTGCTTACCATAAATTTCAAAAGAAAGAAAAAAAAAAGAACAAGCTAACCTTCATTAAGTTACTACAAGAAAAATTAACATTTATCATCAATTATTTACGATAAAAATGATTATTTATGAAGAGAATATACTCATTTTATACGTATATATCTTGATCTAACAATATAACTTGGTATATATATATATACTTTGAGCGGATAAAAGTTATGATTTAATTAGGTAAATTCCAAACCAACATTGTTACAAATTAGGAAAATTAGAAAACATATGATCAATCTAATCTCCATAGTGAAGCATCGCATGTATAATTTTCATATATAGGGATGATTTTTAATTGGTGGTCATCTTGATCTCCATTTGTCTTTTGACAGCAATATCTATGATCCAGATGTGGTGTAAAATATAGTTTTAGTTTTACACTTCTAAACAAATTAAATTTGACTCATCAGTCTCATTATATAATTTTATTTAGAATATATTAATGATTTATATTTTAAATGTTAAAAAATAAAGAAAAATATAGTCACTAGCATAGAGCGGTGATCAGAACCACTCCTAAAGGTGGCCCGTCGCACCACAAAATGGGATGGTCGATCGGGCGGCACCCTTGGAGGCGTAGCAGTATTGGTCGGGCTACCTCTGCAACTACTCCTCTATGGGTTGCTGGACCATTCAATGGCCGGGTAGGGAGCCACCCTTTATGGTGTTTTTTCTGTTTAGATTTTTTATAATTCTTTCTATTTTGAATAATTCTAAGTATAATCGTGAAATGCGTAATCGCTGTGTAATCGTTTTGAAAAAGAGTAGAATCTACTATTAAAAAATTAGTTTTTTTTATGTGGGTCCCATATTTTATTGATTTTTTTCAAAGCGATTACGCAGCGGTTACATAATTCACGGTTGTAAGTATATTTTCTCTTTTTAGTAATGCTAGTTACCATCGTGGAATGCACAAACGCAGTATAGTTATTTTGAAAAAGAGTGAGATTCACGATTAAAAAATTAATTTCTTTTTATGTGAGTTTCTATTTATTTACTTTTTTCAAAATAATTATACAATACTTACACACTCACGATTGGAAGTATCATTTCTGTTATATTTTCATCCGATATTTTTGTGAGGTCCCAAGTTTTTGCTTTTGCATAGGGAACACTCTTGAATCTGTCTCTGGTGCCAGTTAAAAGACAAATTGGAAAAAAAAAAAAAAAACAAAAAAGAAATAAATAAATGTTTATACTTAAAGAAAGCTAAGGCTTGAAAAGGTGTTGCGTAGCGGCAATGCCAATGTTGACTAATTACAATTTACAACTTCTATACATTGGAGTAAACTAAAATAATGAAAACTAACACCGGCCGTTGGATTATATATGGGCATAGAAATTGATATGAAAGGCTAGCTTTTGGATACATTGCGTGAGAATCTAATTTCTTTTGCTCAAATACATGCCCACAATTGATTATTCTTTTCATGTTTGTATAAGAGGATGGTTAAACAGTGAGTTGAGATAAAGTTGAAAGTTGAATAAAATATTATTTTTTAATATTATTATTATTTTAATATTAAAAAAATAAAATTATTTATTATATTTTGTATGAAATTTGAAAAAATTGTAATAATCAATTGAGATCAATTCTGAATCTAAACGAGACTAAATCAATAATCTTATTCCCAATCTTAAACTACTATCTGATTAGGACTGAAAAAATGATTCATTTGCATTAATTAAGATTAAAACCAAGAAATTAAACAAGGAGACCGCTCGAAATAATTAAAAAAAAACGTGGGACAAAACAAATTGCTATTTCTCTTTTCTCCTTGGACTGCTCTAATAAATTGTCAATTTGGCATCGGACTGCGTTCGGTTATTCACATTTCACAAGTGTTAAAAGCAACAAAAGAATTTTATAAAATTAAACCTATAAATGGACATAATTTTATATCATACATTATATCTATTTTATAATAAAAATAAATTTATAATTTAACAAAACACATCATCTCGTATCAAAGTGTGAATTTACATTATTGAAAACCGGTATATTGCCAAGCGGACCTTAACAAAAACCCCGGTTGAACCACAAGCGTGAAACGTGAATGCTAAAATATAAATTTAATTCTTTCAAGTTTTTAACTGCAATCTAGAAAATGAAGTCGCAGGCTCCGCACCGTTTATTAAGAAAATAGTAATGTTACGTATAATCGTAGAGTGCACAAGTACCGTATAGTCACTTTGAAAAAGAGTGAGGTTCACTATTAAAAAATTAATTTTTTTTCATGTAGATATCATATTTATTTATTTTTTTCAAAATGACTGTACAGTATTTGCACATTCACGACTGTAAATATCATTTCTCTAAAAAAATTTGATTTTACTTAAAAAAAAATGTAAAAAAAAACTATTATTTATTAATAAAAATTCATTTTTTATAAATGACTTATAACTTGTGTAACTAACATTCCTCTACTTTAAATCTATTTTAAGAAATTGTACTTTTTTGAAAGTTTACGATGAGCTCTATTTTTCTTTTGAGTAATGTCTATTTTTTTTTTAGAAAGACTTGTCTATTTGGAAATATAAGTATAGCCTACTTTTTGCAAACCAAGTTTAAAACTATACAAATTATTTATTAAAATGAAAAACAAAAGCTATATATATGCATACCATTATACCGTTATACACAAAACTTTCATGAGTTTTTCATTTTAATCAATTAAGGAATTTGCTAGGTACAAACAGTTTGGCATACCAAATTGTATACCAACACTTACATAATTTTTTTATTATAAAAAAAAAATACCTTACATTTAATATTGGTGCATGAAATCGCTTGCAAGAAGATTTTTTAATTAATCTTTAGTCATATCCAATTTCATTTATAAAGTAATACAATCATCAAAATTTGCACAACCAAATCCACTTTGCCTCACTTGGTTTCAAGTGATTATATATAGATATAGATATAGATATAGATATAGCTATATATCCTAAATAAAAAGAGTAGGAAGAGATAACTTCGCTATTCATCGTGACAGAATTAATTGATTCTATGTTACACGAACTCCTTGGTATCGAAGGATCTCACCAATAAGCTCCCCCTTACCCGAACCCACGTACCTTCCGCAAATCTCACCGTCTCTGATGAACAAAAATGTGGGCACCTCCACCACGTCCATCTTCTTCAAGAACTGCATGCAGCTCTCGTTTTCATCGCCATTCATGCGTGCAAAAACCACCGTTTCCGACATCTGCCTCGACAACTTAACCACCGTCGGATACACCTTCACGCATGGCCCGCAATGCTTCAACCCCACATCAAGTACTATCAGCTTGTGATCAACCTTGTGATCTTCAATCAATTTCTCCACATCCTCCCTGCTGTGCAGTTGCTCCACTGCAGAATGGTTATCTCCATAGTATAATACATCTCCCATGAGCACATCTGGGCGAATACCATCCTCTTCGTGGATTTTCTCCATGTTCTTGTAAAAGCTGAAGTGCGGAACTTTTTTAATTTTTTCTCTCTTGCAAAGTTCCCTAGTTTCCCCCGATTCATCACCCATTACCAGAAGGAATTCAACGTCGCTGCATGTCCGGCTGAGGTCCACCATGAATGGGTAGATTTTACTGTTCCGGTAACTGTGGCTGCCCTCGTACTCTACCACTACGAGCTTGTTTTTGGCCATTCTGAGGGATTCATCGAATTCTTCTATGCTGTGTACTTGCTTTACTCTATCTTTAGCTTTAACCTGTTCAGTACCAGGTGCGGCTGCTGCCTTTGTAACAAAGTGAGTTCGGCTTGTTAAAAGTTTTCTTGGCAGAGGCTTGGGATCAGACACCAAGGGCAGAAAGGAACTATGGAAGCAGAGAGAGTTGGTTTTAGGGATAGTGGCGAAAGAAGAGAGCGGTTTGAATAAGAAGCTTGTAATTGCGGCCATGGAAAACAGAGAGGGGCTAGCGTCAGGTCTGTTTGGAGATGGAGATGCAGAGTGGGAGGGGTGGAAAAGACTCAAAAGAGACATGGATTTGGCATGGAGTCTCGTTGAGCAAAAATCATATCCACCTGCTCGGTTTGTGTGGTTCATCGTAGTCCACTTGTACGAGTCCATTTGGGGAGATTACTAGATATTATCATGTCACTGCAGTCTACGATAAGAAGAGAGCATGTTCTTTTTCATTTGCTCTAGGATATTCCCCTCCCCCCAAAAATATCATTTTCTAAGGCTGTGTTTGATCGTTAAAATGAAATCTAATGGCGTTATAAAAGGCCTGTTACCTGTAGATTTCGTTGGACAGTTAAAGCCCAGGAAACAGCCTATCATGAAACAACTCATTCATAATACTTACCATATTCTTTTGTTTCTTAGGGGCGCCCCTTTATTGGGTTAATGTGCATGTTCAAATGTTTTGCCGAGGGAGCCCAATAAGACAAGACCGGAAAGATCGGTAAAAATAAACCTGAACAGCGCACCAATGGACCCTTTGTTAATATGTCCATAGAACATTGGGTTATGGTGGAAAGCCCAAGCTGTGCATTTCTTCAATGACCGTAAAGGGAAAAATAACGATAATAAAAGGCAATTAATTAAGAAGTTGCCAACAAAATTTTTAAGTTGGGGGAAAAGCAAAGGACAGAGAACACCAAACACCAAAAGATTTCAAGAAAGATTTAGGAATAACAGCTCTTGAAAACCAGAGCACTAATTTCTTTTTTCTTGTTACCCATGAGCTCTATGGGGAATGTTGTTTTAACGGTTCATATTCATGTGTTCAAAAGGCAGTTAGTTGTCTTGATTCTAATTGCCAAACCTCGTGGAACATACATACAAAGCAAAGTTTTTAAAACGAAATTTATCATGCCCGAACAGTAATCCTTTATATTTCATTTTGGATTTAACTTTCGGCCAATTCCGGCATATTTTGGGTGCTTTGGCTGGTTTCCGGTATTTTCGGCAGTAATAGCCATAGGCCTGGTATGCTTAGTAAATGGCAGATACTGTAATGTTTTTTCTTTTTAAAAAGAAAAAAAAAGCATATGCATTTAGGTAATTTCTCGTACAAGGTTAAAAATACCTTATTCTTCTCTTCCTCTAATTTCACGGACATCTTCACAGCTCTGGCCACACTTCCAGCTTCCTCATTTTTGCACATCTCGGTGTGCAAGACACAGATGTCCTCTACACACACATATGTCCTCTACTTTCTGGTTCTTCCGTAGTAGTTAAAAAAATCAAAACAAGACAGAAAAGTCGAGCAGAACTGGTCGGGATTCTGACAATTAATAATGCAAAACATAACAGCCAGAAGAGGTGCAAGAGTAAAGCCCATTGCAGGACACCAAAAACATTACTCAAACGTTTGAGTGATGCTACATGTGTTTTCTATGTGTTTTTTTTATAATTATTTTTATATAGATGTTTTTAACAATTTTAAATATTTTAAAAAAATAAAATAAATTTAAAATATTATTAAAAAATACTTATTTAATTATGAAGTAAAAACAATTATTAAAAAATATTTCCTTAATCACGAAGTAAAATAAAAAAATAAATTTTTTTATTTTATAATTAAGAAAATATTTTTTAATAATATTATAATTTTTTTATATTTAAAATTGTTAAAAATATCTATATAAAAATAATTGTAAAAAAAACATATAGAAAAACACATGATAGAGCCAGAGACTCCAGCGGGAGCCACCAGCGGTGGCTCTACCAGTTTCCCAAATGCTAATAGCAAGCGTCTCCTATCTGTATCCATGTGCGCTCCACGCCACTCCTCGACACTACAGTCTACACTATCTGAGCAAAGTCTGCCTCTTCTCACGCACATTGGCAACATGAATTTCATTAATGAATGACTCTGAAAGCATAAAGTCCTCCTTGACAGACGCTCTTTTTCCTCCATTTTATTATTATTATTATTAATTAACCAGCAAAAGCAAACAAGGAAAGGAAAAAACAAATATCCGAAAGAGACTTTGATTTCCATATAACGTGGCGGACAATCCGAGGAAGAGATTCCTCACACTTCGAGTGGAAAGATAATCAGGGCAGCTCCATTTTACACTTCCACAGGCTAAAAGCCTAAACTTTTTATTGAAAAGACACTGCTAGTGATCAAAGATGCCCAAATATTATAAAAAGTTCAAAACTTCAAACAAAGGAACCATCACAGAGTAAGAAACCAGGATTCAACCACGAGATTAAACACAATTCGGCAAAAAAGATATGCAAAGATCGAAAATAATTGAAATCGGGTGAAAAAAATTAGGAAAAGACCTAAGCAAAACTAAAAGCAACAGGCGGTTGGAAAGGGAATTGGCGGTACTGGAACTGAGGAATATGAGGTGGTTACATCGTCGATCGTTGATCAAGACGATGCCGGTGACTCGGGCTTTCTGCAGAGGATCATGTGCATCGGAGAAAAAATTCCGGAATCACCCCCTCGGGTCAAATAGTCGGCAGTCACGAACAGCATCTCGTGCACATCGACCGTGCCTTTGGGCGCTATCCCCAAGGCCGAGAGTACAGTGACCACAATGTGGTTCCTCCAGTAGGCGATCCTTCCCATCTTCAACCTCGTCCACCACGGTTGGGCCGGCGGCTTAGACAGATCACGCTCCTCCACGATCTCAAACCCTACCTTTCTCGCCGTCTCGGCTATGTCCGCGTAGCTTCTGAGCCCCGGTAAGGCGTCCCCTCTCTCAATCCCCTGGATGATCTCCACGTGCTCCGGATTTTCGGCCCTGAACTTGTCCGTCGTTACCCACTCGTACGACACGTAGAGTGATCCAGGCTTCAAAACCCTAAATATCTCGGCGTACACCTCCTCCAGCTTCGGCGCGTGACAAGTCGCTTCAATCGAGTAAGCACCGTCGAAGCTGTTGTCCGGAAATTGCATCTTAAGGAAGTTACCACACACGACTTCGCAGAGCGAATCCAAGCCTGCCTTCTTGTTATGCAAACGAGCGCGATTCACTTGGTAATCGTTGATCGTTATACCCACGACCTTGGCGCGGGAGTGGGCGGCGATTGCACGCATGGGCCCGCCGACGCCGCAGCCGACGTCCAGAATTCGATCTCCTGGCTTGACATCGATGAGATCGACTGCCATCTCCTCATGAAGGCGAGTCGCATCGCGGTGGGACTTCCCAGGGATTGAAGGGGAAAAGTGGAAAGACTGGCCCCAACCCCACTCGTATATGTCGGTGACCAGGTTGTAGAAAGTGTCGACGAAGTCAGGAACTTTCTCGGTGGTTTCAATCTCTTTGGGGCGGCGGAAGAATGACCAGTATTGCTTGTAGTTATCTTGCACATTTTCGGCAGAGATGGAACCTCCCGATAGATCGACTGCTCGTTTTCCCTTCTGTTCGGCGGGACCCAGAATGCAAACGAACCAGATGAGGCCACCGGCAAGCAGAGCCCCGGTACAGAAGAGAGCAAGAGAGTCCATTGAATTGAATTCAGAGATGAGAGATTCAGATGAATGTTTTGATCGCTTTTTATTTGAGTTCAAAGATAAATGTTGAGTCAACAAGTCTTCCGGACGAATACTTACACGCGCTTTGCGCGTGGATCAAACGTCTGAGTTGAACACGTGGTCACGGAATTGATTTGGGCAATTCTATCATTTCTCTCGGGCAAATTTCGGATCTTGGCCCTTCTGTTTTGGGTTTTTGCTTTTTCGTCGGCTACATTTTTCTTGAGCTCAGGAGTGGGAATTGGCTCGGGACAGAGAAAGTTGGCACCTAGAAACAGGTTTAATTAGTTTCCTGGAATAAAAAATAAACAGATCAAAGACAGAGATTATTAAATCGGATTGATTTCGGATATGAGATGAGGAGAGATGAGATTAAAGTTAAAAAATTGAATAAAATATTATTAGAATATATTTTTTAATATTATTTTTATTTTAAAATTTAAAAAGTTGAATTGTTTATTTTATTTTGTATTGAAAGTTGGAAAAGTTATAATGATTAGATGAGATGAGATATTTTCTGAAAACAAACGAGACCTTACATTATTTAACGTTAATATTTATCCTGTTTATATGTATTATTTAATACGTGGCATTTATAAATTGTCTTTATCTTTCTTTAAATTGTAAAATGTTCGGATCAATGAGTTGTAAAGAATTTTAGGCCTCGTTGGGAGATTTATGAATATTTGTAAATAATAATAAAATAATATTTGAAGAGTGAATAGTATTCTTTAAATAATTTAAAGAAATATTATTTATAATTATGCAAAATTTTGAAAATGCATAATTTAATGTAGATCAATCTAAATATATATATTATATAAATATAAATATGAAGATGAAGATGTATAAGTCATTACAAATGCTATAGGCAGATTTATATTGTTAATATTTTTACAAATTTTGTTGAGAAAAACAAAGTAATTGAAAGTGGGACGATGAAGTCGAAGATTCAAAGGGCCAATTAATGCCCAAAAGAAAAGGAGGTCAAAAGTCGAGCAACTTCCCATTTAAAAAAAAGAAAAAAAAAGAAAAGGTAAAATAGTTTATTGATCTATGCGAAAATATATTTATAATTATAAATTATATAATTATTACATAATTATTTAAAATATATATATAAGATCTATATAAAAAAAAATTAATTTTTTAATAGTTACTGCTAAACCTACCAAAGCGAGCGTAGATCAAACTTGCACGCGTCGAAGCGTAATTTCATCCTCCACTCCTGGAAAATGGGCCCAAATTTTAACTGAGGCTTTATCCTTGCATGAAATTGCAGCTACGCATCTTTTGCCTTCGCACTTTCTACACTTTTCGCCTCAAATTCAGTGCGGCTTGAGTACACTCCCTGTTAAATAATATTTTTGATTAAGAAATAAGAAAGATTTTATTGTTAATAATTATGTAAACTATACTTACTAAAATATTTATACCATATAATTTAATTTAAATATAGATTTTAAAATTTAAATCTTACTATTAAATTATGTGAATGGTATATTCTACACACTGACTCGAGAATTGAATATCTCATGAAAATACATAGGTACTAGACTTTCCTTGGTTAGGCTGGAAGGCCCATTGCAAGATTGAGATACTCTTAAGCCTATGGTCTATGTTTGGATGCCAAGATCAATTCAATCCAACTCAAACTAATTATTGGTGGGACGACTCCATACTTTTTAAACTTCTTATAAAAAGTTAAATATATTTCAACATATCTCAATAAAACATATAAAATATTAATATTTCTATTTCAATTTAAATTATATGAATTCAACATCCAAACCAATCAATTCTCTAGTGTGACCGTACTGCCCCAACGTACGCGCCGAGGTTATAACAACATACAGTTCATGCGACATAAAGTAATAGCGAGAGCAACAAATCAAGAAAGTATATAATATATATACAACCGCGCTATTCTTTTAGATCGAAGCTCCTTAGCATGCTTTTAGCGTTTCTTGCAGCTAAATTGTGAAGGGTGATTACTTTTCCTTTATCTCCTTAATCCCATCTGTCTTTAGGCTTTAGCTGTAGCAGTTCACACAGAGAGAGAGAGAGAGAGAGAGAGAGAGAGAGAGATGGAAAAGTTGTCAGGGCTGAGCCACCTCTTCATGACAATATTTCTGCACAACTTCTCAAGTTTTATGGTAAGCCCAGCCATCACAGATGTTACAATGTCTGCACTTTGTCCCGGAAGAGACGAATGCTCACTCGCCATCTACCTGACGGGATTTCAACAAGCAGTAAGTTCTTTCATCTCCCAAACCTTTCTAATTTATTATTAATGATCACCATTCTTAATTTTTTCATTCCCAGTTTTCCATTAATTCTCTATTTTCCGGCCAGGTTTCCTTTTATCATATATATATATCAAAGTTAGGCTGCATGCAATCTCTTTTTCTCCAATATTGGATGCAAGATATATAACCCAATCCAATCACATTCTTTTTTTACTGATCGGACGGGTGCTTTGAATTTTTTTTTCTTTCTTCTTCTTCTTCTTTTTATTGTATGCTTTTTATTTTATGGTTTAGGTAGACTATTGGACATTAATTAGTGTTTTGATTTTATAATTATTATAAGCTAGGGTGCCGCCAGCAGTGATGATGGGCGTGCCTATAGGCAAATTTTTTTTTTTAAAATTTTCTTATTTAAAATTTTTTAACATTTCTAAACATTTTAAAAAATATAAAAAAAATATCAATATATTAGTAGTCACTTCCTTAATCAGTAAATAAAATAAAAAAAAATTAAATGCATAAATAGTCAAAATGAGGGAGTAAAATAGGGCATAATGGACGTCAATTCTTCCTGTTAATTAAAAATCATCTAAATAAATAAATAAAAGAAGTGCTTTAGCCATAAATTTTTTTTATAAAAATATATTTACAAATTAAGGTTACTTGACGTGTTTTATATCACTGAATAATTGTAGTTAATCTCTCCTGCAATTTAAAACTCTCTCTCTCTCTCTCTCTCTCTCTCAGTCTAACGAAATTTCCATTCACTTTCACGAGGCTTCCTAGCTTTTTGGCTCCTTCGGTTTATATGCATTTCCACGAACTTCCAAATCCACATTCCCTATTAAATTTACGACCCAAATCAGCATGCAGTAACAATGTAAAATGCAGTTTGTGCACTGCACCCTTTGTTTTTCCCACAAAAATCCAGTTTTTCTTTTCTTTCATCGTACACTTTGTCCGCTCATAATAGGAAAATCATACGTACCACTCTTTCTTTCTTTCTTACTTTCTGGCTCTGTACATGTGGCTCCCATCACTGGTCTGTGATCCAATGATTTCAAATAGAAAAATATTATGTCTATTGCTAATTAGCAGTTAATTACAAAACAAGTTATTCCTTGAAACCTAAAGTTTATAGAATATTCAAAACGCAACTATTTCCTTTTATTACCAATTGATGTGACTTGGTTTCGATCGTTTTGGATGGGCACAGTTTTGTAAATAGGAGTTTGTTTTAAGTAAAATCACAGGCCCACTCGACAATATTGCAGGCCGGGGAAGAAGCAATGCAGTGACGTTTCCCCTTTCTGGGAAGTAACGAACTTTTTTCTTGGTTTTGGTAGGCTGACACAAGCACTCCAAGACATGACTTCTAACTTCATTTTAATCGACTTCTAATTAACTGATCCCATGTAATTGGAATATTTAACTTAACTTATGAATCATCGTTTGTCTTAAAAATTTAAACAATGGAAAGAGACAGAATCCTTCAACCACACGATTCTGAGTATTTATGTAATTGTTAACAAGTACAGTGAAAAATATGCAGATCAACCATTGAAAACTGCTAACTAATGAAAGAACAGAGCTTACTTACTACGTACGACTAAACTATCTGTCTCCTATACAGACTTATATATATATGTTACTTTGTCTAAAGGTTGTGTTTTATAAATCACCCACAGAACATTTAACTGCTTTAGTGGAATAAATGATACTTTTATAAGTCTGTCGTTGCTTCTGATCATGGCTGGCTGGCTATCGTTCGGCTGCCCCCCACCCCTGTTTAGTTTCATTTGATTTCGTTCAAAAGCTTTCGAGCGACAGAGGTGAACATGAAAGAGCTATTAGGGTTGAGCCACCTCTTCATAACAGTGTTTCTCTGTGACATCTCCACGTTTATGGTGGTTCCGGTTATCACTGATGTTACTATGTCGGCGCTTTGTCCTGGAAAAGACAAGTGCTCATTGGCCATTTATCTCAGTGGATTTCAACAGGGGGTAATATTTTCTTCATAACCCAGGCTTTGCTAATTTACTTCCCAGTTATCTTCTTCATCATTTTTGTTTCCCACTAGAGAGTTAGAAAGCGAGAGCGAGCGAGAGAGAGAGATCATGTTCTTGTTCATTACAAATCCCGGATTGAAGACTTCTTTAGCATTATTCAGGATATGATTTGATTGCTTATTCGGTCTGTATGCTGGTAATTTCAGATACATCAATTTGAAAGTTAAGGCTGTGAATGTAACAGGTGTTTTCGATTTGCCTGAAAGCAAAACTTTCAGCCATGCAGCATAGAAATCTCTCTCTCTCTCTCTCTCTCTCTCTCTCTCTCTCTCTCTCGTATTCATAAGGGATATAAACTCATGATTTATGCAGATTATAGGGCTGGGAACACTGGTGATGATGCCTCTGGTGGGAAATCTCTCTGACAAGTATGGACGGAAAACTTTGCTTACACTCCCAATGATTCTCACCATTCTTCCCCTTGGTATGCAATTCCTTTTTTCTTTCCAGCTGAAACTCGATATTAATCTATCACTCATCGTGGTCTCATCCTTTCACTTTCCCTTCACCATTTGTGGTGGAAAAAGAACATGGTCTCAATATGTGTCAATGCATGATATGTTAATAAGAAGAGCAAAACTACTTTTCTCTTAAATTTATTATTTTCTATATGTGATTTATTATCAAATAAAAAATTGTTTAAAATTTATCACATCATTCAGTATAATTGAGAATGATAAATTAATGATAAAAAAAATAATAATAATCCTCTATTAAATATGAGTGTTGAATACACCTTCGCACATGATTATTTTCAAAAGTTTAGAGAATAATATTAAGGGACCCAAAGTGTGTCCCGAATGGGATTTTTTTTTTTTTTTACCCAATGATTAAAAAAATATTTTTTAATGATGTTGTGATTTTTTTTTTAAATTTTTTTTTATGATGATTAAAAATATATATGAAAAAAAAAAGAAAAACAATAGCCTATTCGGGACATATTTTGAGTCCCAAATTCGGTAACCATAGCAGTTCTCTAATATTAATATTTAGAGTTAGTGTTATGCTACCCGTGACACTTTAATGACATCAATTAACAATTGCCAATTGCCCACTCATTGATCATTATTCAATAAAAAAAATGGTTGACGTGATTCCATCCCATGTTAGTTAGTGATGTTATCATGTGGAGTAGATATTTTTCAATATTTATACAACTAGTTTATATTAATCCAAAAGAAAAATTTTCTTATTAGTTACTATTTATTACCTCACATCTTATAAAAAACACTTCGATATCTTATGAAAAAAAATACTATAAGTGTAAGGTATAGAAATGAATAGTGGCTGATGCATAGTATTCTTCTATTTCAAAATTACAAGACAAATAAGTCAAAAAACCAAAAAAAAGAAGCACTTTACTTTTTTGAAAAAATAAAAAATAAGAGAATATCAGAATAAAGGTTATAAGTAGTACTCTTATCTTTAATATTATTTTTTTCGACAATTGGAAATAAAAAGAATTGGGGTCACACTTAATATATGCTGGTCCATGTTTATTTATAACAGTGCCTGTCGATTGTCCAATTGACATAAGGTTGTCTCCAGACAGATATGCTAAACTTTTAATTTCTAAAGCCATATTCCTGGAAGAGGGCCACTACGATTGAGGAAAAAATAAAATCACATTTATTTTCTTATTATTTTAAATTAGACACCCACTAGTGTGACTAAAAAAATATTATGTATAGATCAATTATATATTCCCATGGCATTATTTTTTATTAAGAAAAATCCACACAATATCTTTTTGGCCATAGAAATATTAATTTAAGATATCGATTGCTCTTTTCTCTTCTCATCGAATTCTATATATCTAATTTCCGCAAAAATTTATTGTTCATCATTTTTTTTTCAATAAAATAATGAAAAAAATCCTTTTTCTTTGATCCTTTCTTTGCAAATCAATAAATACTATTAAAAATGGCTTTTTATTTGATTATATATATATATATATATATATATGTATGTATGTATGTATGTATGTAATTGATTTGTCTAATTTTTTATCACGAGGATTCTCATATCTGAACGCACCTATTGCCGAATTAATTAGTGAGTTCCAGGTCACCCAATGCGTACGCCGACAACAATGCCACTTCCAAAGCTGTTGATTTATTGCTATTTGGTATTTTAATATTTGTAAATTTGAAAAAGAAAAAAAACACGTTGGATTAAAATGACGACAGCATTTGGTGACACTTTTGCAGGAGTATTAGCGTACAGCAGAGAGAGGAATTTCTTCTACATGTACTATGTGTTAAAGACCCTCACTGCCATGGTTTGTGAGGGCAGCGTTCACTGCCTTGCACTTGCTTATGTGGTGACTCTCTCTCCCTCTCTAGTTATATATAATTTTAGTGAAATGATATTTACAGTTGTGAGTGTACAAGCGATGCGTAATCATTTTTAAAAAAATGAATAAATACAGGACTCACATGAAAAAAAATTAATTTTTTAATTGTGGATTCCACTCTTTTTCAAACTGACTACACGACGCTTACGCACTCCACGACTGCATGTAATATTACTAGTAATTTTAAGACATGCATAATCTCTTTAAAAACTAATGTGGCCCATCCATTGTTTCACTGTTAATGCATCTTTTGGGCTTTGGAATGGCCCATAAGGTAGATTATGGACTTTGGATGGGCTTCAACCATTCGCTTCCCATCGAGCCTTTATAGTTGAGCTTATGATTTGACCCGCATACGACTTTATGGGCTCGATGAGTCGTAGCTTAATATTCTTTTTATTATATAATAAGTAGCATGATGTTAAAACGTTACATGAGTGTATAAATTTACTTAAAACGTTATTTATAAACTTTATGTAAGTATCGTGTGTTAATGCATTTTGACATTTAAAATATTAGTAAGATCAAATTTCATATATTTTTTTAAAGAAGTGAATAAATTTAAAATTAATATAAAAAAAATATAATTTTAATAATATACTCAACTTTTTTTTTTTTTTTTTTAAGAAAGAGTGAAAATAGGCGATACACATTCCCCGTATGCAGCATTACTTTTTTCGTTTGCGAAAGGTTCTGTTAGGAAGTACCAAAACCTCTCGAATTCAATACCTTTTTCTTTCAGGCAGACAATGTTGCTGAGGGCCGGCGAGCGTCGGCCTTCGGGGTTCTATCGGGGATTGGATCCTCTGCATTCGTCTGTGGAACACTTTCTGCTCGTTTTCTGTCCACCTCTTCTACTTTCCAGGTTCTTTTTCTCTCTCTGAATTAATGAACAAGTTTCATTTGAGTTCCCGGTGGTCCTTATCCACTAAACAACACGTCATTAGGTTGCGACCTCCGTGGCGGTGGTAGCAGCGGTGTACATGAGAGTATTCCTCCCTGATTCCGTCGTAGGCCACGGTCTTACGTCTTCATTGATCTCAAAGGAAAAACCGGACCTTACTAAACCAGATGGAGAATCAACTAGGAATGGCACACAGCTTTTCAAAAGTATGCCTTCTTTGGAGGACATGGTCTCCTTGCTGAAGACTAGGTCCGTATATTTTATTTTTATTTATTATTATTTTTTTTTTGCCTTTTGTCTTTGGTTCTTTGAATGAAAATTTGTAGTCCATTCTCCTCTAGACAGGTTCTTGAATCTTAACGTTTCTTGTTGGGAATAATTATATTTACTTGATTTGCAGCTCGACGTTTTCCCAAGCTGCAATTGTTGCGTTTTTTAGCAACCTTGCAGATTTTGGCCTTCATGGTTCGATGATGGTACTTCTCTATTTCCATGAATTACACACATTTTTGTTTTATGAACTTACGTAATTATAGTGGCTCTATACTCACTGTTCCAAAAACTTAAAGCTGTCAGAAATAGTGTAATTTAGGGCCCGTTTGGATACTTAGAATATCTCAATATATCTATTAGTAGTAATGAAATGGTTTGAATTATAATGTTTTATTGAGTTTTGGGAAATAAGAGAGAAAAAATTGAATAAAAATATTATAAAATTAAAAAATTGTTTGAATATAATTTTTTAATATTATTTTTGTGTTGAAGTTTGGAAAAGAGTATTGTTTTTTGTGTTTTGTTTGGGAGTTTGGGAAAGTTGTAATGATTAGGTAATGATTAGATGAAAAAGTTGAATATTTGAAATTGAAAAATGTTGTGTTTGAGTGATGTATGAGAAGGAAATATACAGTTGTGTTGCCGAACGGATCCTTAATCATCTAATTCAACACTCCTCTAGTGCGTGGCCACTCCCTTCTTCTTAATGTAAGTCACTGCACATTTGTTTTGGAAAAACAACTAACACAAGAAATGGTTGCCTGAATATGAACTGCTGTCTATGCCTCTTATGCTGACAAAAACAGAATGATTTCAATTTTCTTCATGCTTGGTTGAAATGAACTAATTTCTGGTCGCTCTAAAGAACTACCCCTAAAATCTTCAAATTTAGACATTGTATTTTAAAAGGTTTTAATTAATGGGTAACTTAAAAGTCATGAATTGGCATTATGCAGGTGGTTTATATACCGAAATATAATGTTATGCAAGTGGACCCTATAATTTTACATAAGGCTTTATGGTGTTGAAGTTTGTTATTTCCTTTGCAGTATTACCTAAAGGCCAGGTTTCACTTTAATAAGGACCAGTTCGCTGACTTAATGGTCATTTCTGGGATCGCAGGGACCATATCACAGGTATGTTAGACATCTTTTTTGGGTGCCACTTGCATTCCCCTTGTGTAATCATTTTCAATATAGCCATGGTTCCTTCTATTCCATGTTGAAGTTAATGTCAAAAATAAAAAATAAAAATTGAAGCTATCATGCAGCTCTTCCTCATGCCTGCATTGGTTCCTGCTCTAGGAGAGGAGAAGCTGCTTTCAGTAGGGCTCCTTTTTAGCTGTGCACATGTAAGAACCTTGTCTCTCTGTTATAATTCCCTTAGATGCCACAACGGCTTGAGCATAAGAACTTCTGTCAAAGTTGATTGTCACCTTTTCAAAGCAAAAGTTATATAGCATGTAGATCATGTTCTCATTTAATAACTTATGGACTTGAATGCAGATGTTTCTTTACAGCATTGCGTGGTCTGTCTGGGTACTTCTTTGCAACTTTACTTCAAATCCAAGTTTATTCCTTTTAATTTTATTCAATTTGCTTGCTCCATTGTTTTTATTAAGACTACTTCTATTCTTTTCTAGACTAAATTTGGTATATGCTTTAGCTAACTTCGATTATGTTACAGTCTGACTAACAGTTTGAATGCTGATAGGTTCCTTACGTCGCAGCTATGTTCTCCATATTTTTTTTTCTCTCACATCCATGTGTGAGTCTTCTTCATTTTGTAGTTTCAATCTATGGCGCATTTACTTGGTTATAGACTTATAATCTGTTAAATAAATTACTGTAAAATGTGCAGATGAGGAGCATTGTTTCTAAACAAGTTGGGTCCTGCGAGCAGGTAAGTTTCTTAAAGAGTCCCTTCAATATCTTGCTGATTGGCATTGTTTTGACAGTTCAATGGCATAAATCTGTTGACTGCTGCTTTTATCCCATTAAAGAATAAACGTAGATTGTTTTTCTTTTAGTGAAGTGAAATTAATAAAGGAAAAAAAAAGAGATGAAGTTGCAAAAAAATAGTCCTGCAGTCTGTATGGCCTCAAATATGTCCCATTAGAGCAGATGCTTTTCTTCCCCCCCAGCACAGGTTCTGTTTTTTACAGCTGACTAATCGCTTTTCTTTTGTTTTTGTTCCCATCTCTTACAGGGAATGGCTCAAGGGTGCATTTCAGGCATATGTTCCTTTGCCAACGTTGTTTCTCCCTTAGCTTTCTCTCCTCTAACAGGTGATTGGGAATTTAGTTCAGTCTTATATTAAGCCCAAACCCAATTGATCTTAACAAGGTTAAATTGTTCTTTCAGCTTTATTCCTGTCTGATCAGGCACCTTTCAATTTCCCTGGATTCAGTATTATGTGCATTGGATTTGCTTCGGTAAGAGAGTTTATGTTATGTTGAAGATGTGCATTAGATTCATTATCAACGACAGCACTTGTCTTTTGATAGCAGAACTAAAACTCCTTCTTTCTACATTTAGATGGTCTAATTAGTTAAGATTCATGATTTTACACTGCTGCATAAAGTGGCATATCTCTGTTATATATGCTGGTTCAATAGATAAATCCATATGTGATTTACACCACCGTGTAGACTGCCATATGTTTGTTAGATGTGGCTACCTATCAGTCTAAACCAGGACTTGCTCATTATATGGGATGAGAGAATAAAATAAGACAATGCTTAAGGTGGTATATTGTAACGACCCGGCCCAATATTTTTAAGGAAAGTTTACTGGGCCTAAATTATGTTTGATGGGCCATATTGGAAAGCACAATTGCAATTTATTGGATAACCAAGTGGGCCCCCATTTAATGACTGTCTTTTCCAGTTTAGTTGGTTTGGGAAACTATGATTATGTTTTAGACATGGTTTATTTGATTAACTCTTTCATGAGGTAAACAATGTTTTTATTTAATTACGCAAGTCTCTTGCCTGGCTTAATTTACGCAAGTGCGTGACATCCCTAGCCTATGGGAAGGAGGTGTTGCATATATAGTTTATGATTCAAATGACTCCTATGTCATGTTGCATTGAATAATTAGATCAACAAACTTGCGTCTAAGGGCATGAAAGCCTCCTAGATTCAGGCTAGCAAAGCCTAAATTTCAGAGTCCCAATCATTGTAATCCCAATTCGGACTAGCTTCCCTATGCCTTTTATCTTAAAAATAATTTCTTGTTCATTTTGAGTCTTTAGCTTTGTATTTTGCTTTTTATCTAAATGTTTCAATATATAATTAAAATTCTTAGAGTTTCACCTTTTATACTTTCTGGTTATAGAGACGAATTCTAAGAAAATTTGTATGTGTAGATGATAGCCTTCATTCAGAGTATGACGATAAGAGCAGCTCCTCCCATGTTATTTCACAGAGGCAGCGATTGCGACAATGCAGAGGTATAGTTTTTAACAATACGAATGCTCCCAACTGGAAGCATTCTCCCTAGTATTCTGAAACCTTTAGTTATTAGATATACGCATGTTGTCGAGGAATAGAACTCTCAAGTTGGAACAACCATCTTACCCCAGTAATCTTGAGCAGGTGTAAATTACTCCAAACCATTTGGTCGCAGTCGCGTCGGAAGTCTGTTTGACATCATGGCAACATATTCTGCTATTTGTAAAGGTTGCCTTCAAAGTCGATTTGGTGTCGAAACAGCACACTAGAGCCTATTTTTGAAAGCACCTCAACGGTAAAAATATCTGTATGTTCACATTTTCAGAACTTGATACATGCCTTTAACACTTATCACAAGTTGGACTTGAATGAATTGTGTAGAAGAGAAAAGGGCATACTCCTTGAGTCATTGATGACTTTCCAGCTATATGATAGTGAAAGTCTTATGTTCCCCTCATCTGTTCATTGCCACCTTTGTGTGATTTTACAGTCGACACATGAGTTGCTGATGTGGCAGGCATGTAGTAGTCATAAAAAGTCTAAAATTCAAAAAGAACCACAATGTCCAACACATGCATGCCACATAAGTGATGTTGATGTTATGCGAGTGCAACTCTACCAGCATTGCTCGTAAAAGCACCTATCCCGCTGTCTCGACCCACGCAGGGGTGATCAATTTTGTTTACAAGTGTGCCACTCTCTCTCTATCTCTCTCTGTGTGTAAATTAGTAACTGACGTATTAGATGTATGAGAAATGTTTTGTCCACAAAATTTTTTTATAAAAATATATTAATAAATTGACGTAATTCGATGTGGTGTGGTGCATTAAATTATAAAATTCTTTTTACTATAAAATATATCTAATATATTATATCAAGTCACGTCGGTATATATATTTTAAATATCTAACACTTATATTCAGATATTCACTTTGATATAAAGATGGATAAAAAGATGTTTTATATACACATCTTTTTCTTGTTGGTCATTACAATTTTCGGACTTTCCATGAGAGTAATTGGCCTTTATCCTGTGCGTCCTTTTGATAATGAAAGTCGTGCCAATGTCCACCGTTGTCAAGAAATAGGTCTCATGAAAATTTAAATGTGGGATAGATAATTAATGTTGTGACCAGATCTTTTTGAGGGATGCAATTGGATGTGAGTTCCTTGTATGCTGCAGTCTACTATTGTGATAAATAATCTCACTACTATTCACAACCATCTCAACTCATCTCATCTTACTAGTGGGTCGTAAATCTTCTCACACCTACCCAATGTGGGGAAAGTCTAATTAGCACTATAATCAACAGGAGAAGTACTAAAAATCGGATTAGATGAAGATTTGTAAGAATTGTTTTGGGGAAGTCTAAGGGCTCGTTTAAATAATGAGATGAGATGAGATAGTTTTAGATGAGTTGAATAAAATATTGTTAGAATATTATTTTTTTAATATAATTATTTGTTTTGAGATTTAAAAAAGTTGAATTGTTTATTATATTTTATGTGAAAATTTGAGAAAGTTGTAATAATGAGATGAGATGAGATGTTTTTTGTATCCAAACGAGCCCTAATTTTAAAAGGTTGTAAGACTTTTAAAGTAAGACAGATGTTTTGTAAAGTCTACAAACTATAAGTATTAAAGAAGAGTATTAGAGGAGGAGAGATATATGAAGTGAAACTTGTTACATTTATTTACTCATTTGAGTCTACCAAATAATATTTTATGCTCGATAAATGCTACAAGTTTTACTTCATGTGTTTAATTCTTTCTCATTCTAAATCCTAGAATTTTGATGATGTCTAAATGGCGGAGATACACACTCTACTCTAGAGTGAGTGCCATGTTGATATATTCTGTACGTACATTCGTGAAGAAAGATTTTGGGGAATAAATTTAAAAACTCCTTGAAACCACTGACATATTTGCAATCACCTCTAAACTATTAATTTCAAGAATCACCCCTTTAAACCATCAAAAGATTGTAACGTATAGCTCCATAAAAATTTGGCTTTTATTAAAAATTATAAAATTAAAAAAATATATAAAAATTAGAGAAAAAAATTTAAAATCTAATTATAAAAGGTAGGAAAAAAAAACTTACATTGAAGATTAATTAAAAAAAAAAACTTTTTCGGATACCAAATTTTGGAAAATGTAGACAAGAAGTGAAAAAATATTATATTTTCTCGTTTCTTAAAAAATATTATTTTAAATTCCTTTTTTACTTGTTTTGAATTCATTTGGGTATTAGTCATTTAAGGTTTTATGATAGTTTAGAAAGATGGTTGCAAAATTTAATAATATGAAAGTGATTGTAAAACGGGTGCTAGTTCGAGAGGATTGTGTTATTTCTAAAATTAACATGAAGGTGCGGGTGAGACAAATTTATAAGGGTTCATGTTGCCTAAACGTTCTTAAATATTTTCCACTTATTTTATCTTGCATCTTGAGAATATGGGGGAAGTTGTAAAATCGAAACGGCCAGTTTGGTTTTATAAAATTAAACTATTTCATCTCTTCTCATCTCATATAATCATTATAACTTTTTCAAACTCTCATAAATTCTAAAACAAAAATTATATTATAATAATATTTTATTCAACCTTCAACAAAACATCTCATCTCATCTGAACTGCGTAACCAACGAGTGTCTTGCATCTTGGGTTTGAAACCAATTGGCTTAAGAATCCAATTAATATCCCTAATTATCATTTCACATCACACACTTCGTATCACCATTTTTTTGGGCATAATTTAATCTACTTTGCCTTCTAACTTGACGAAAATCAAAACAAAAGCACCCAAAATGCTCAATTAAGAACTGCACCAGAAATCTACAAATCTCAAATGGAAGAGAATGATAAACCAGGTTCACCACATACATTGATTATTAAGCTCTACTACCTTTACAAAAAAAGTAAAAGGGATGGAAACATGATCATGATTATCCTTGGCAGAGCTAGCTTTCAAACAAACTTAATTAACGGTCACTTTTCCCACCATGCCTGCTCCCTGGTGAGGAGAACAGTAGAAGGAGTAACTTCCCTTTTCTGTCAAGGTCACAGCGTACGTCTCTCCTGGGCCATTGAGGAGGTCTTCCTCGCTCATGGAGATCTTCCCGGCGTCGACACCGCTGGGAATTTCGTCCTCATCGAATACAACGTTGTGGGGGAAACCTGCATTGTTCTTGAACACTATCTTCTCTCCGGGGCTGATGCTGAAGCTGTTGGGAACGAAAGCCAAGCCCCCATCATCACTGCCGAGCAAGACCTCTATGGCCATGGCATTGCTTGCAAGCAGTGCGCTTGCGGCGGTGGCCGCAACAGCAACGCCCACATCCTTGAGTGAAGCCTTGATGCTGAGCCTTGGGACTGCTGAGGCTGAGACTTTAGCGGTGGCGTTAACTTTGGCTGCACCGGCTGCTTTTAGGCCGGTGAATGATGGGATGGCAACAGCTGCAGAGGTGACAGTGGCCATGGATAAGGATTTTTCCTTTTTCTTTGCGGTCTTGTTTTGTGTTGCTAGTTGGAGGGGATCGAAAGGAGCAGAGAGGAGGGTTGGATTTTAATAGGATGAGGCTGATTTTGTGTGGTATGGATTGGAGGAGAGATCTGTGGTTAGATAACGAATGGGTGTGGTGCATTGTGCATGAGTCATGAGTGGATGAAGGGGTTATCTGCTGGGGATTGTTGCCATTGGCTGGGTTGGATACTATCCAATTACGTGGCTTGGACTTTCCCAATGTGAGGTGGAAATGTTAGAACTAAGAAGTAAGCCAAATTAGTGGAGGACGACAGCCACTAAATAAGATTTTGCATCTTTGTTAAGAATTCTTTGATCTTCTAATCATGGGAAGATATTGCATTTACATGATTCATCTCCTTGGGAGCATTCGACAAATGGAAAATGCAATAATGCTAATATGCTCTCTCATTTTGACCGTTTAATTTTTTTTTAAAAAAAATTTGCTTACCAATTAGGGAAATAACTATTAGTGTATTGGTATTTCTTTATTATTATTATTTTTTAAACATGTTTGAAAAATATTTGAAATAAAAAGCAAAAAAAAAAAAATTACAACTAGAGGAATACCACGTAGGCAAATTGAGGAGCATAGTAACACTACCCAGATTAGGGTTGTGCAAAAGAATCGAGAAACCGAAAGACCCGATTAAAATCAACCGACCCGACCCGAATTTATCGGGTTGTTATATGGTCGGGTCTCAACTTGACTAAGAACGGGTTTTTATCTTCAGTGTCGACCCGTTCGTATAAATACAAACTTCTCCTCAGTATCAAACCTAGCCGCCCAAATATTCTGCAAATTTCTCCTCAGTGATGCTCTGCAAATTTCTCACCTCCACTTGCCTTCTTCAATGCAGAATAAAGCAAATTTCATTTCACTACAACCATCAATGCAGCAAATTTCTCACCGCCAATGCAGCCATTTCCTCGAGCTGGAGTGGTTGCTTCAGCTTACTCAATAGCAAAGCAAAATAAAGCAGAGCAGGTTGAACTTTGAAGCTCTTCGTCTTCGTTCACCATGGATACGACGTCGTCGCAGTCCATCTCTTCGAGCATACGTGGGGTTCTTTTGCAGAACATAAGAAACCTTAACAATCGAAGCGGACTGTCTTGTAATTAGATGAGCTTGGTCGTGGCGACGTCCGTCAAACAGGACGAACTACAAATAACCATTTGTGTTGTGCCAACTGCCAACCAGATCCGATTCCAATGAGTCCGAAAAAAAAATAAAAAAACTAGACGATTGAAGTGGGCGATGAAGGAGATTGAGACTGTAGTTTGGGAAAGGAGAAATTATGGAGATCGAATGTTGTGTAACACTTCACTACTACAGGTTGGGATTTAAAAGGGGGTTTCTCACTTCAGACCAGACTTTTTCATCCATTTTGTCTTGTTCCTTCCCGAGCCCTCCAAGATTTTGCCTTTCTTAACTCTCAAACCGCTGACTGTAACATGTTGGAACCCTAGATATGGGTACATAAGACTCAAGTTGAAGATGAAGTGGAGAAGGCAACTGGGCTGAGGTCGTGGTCTTTGTTGCAAAGTCTGTTGAAGGCTTGGGCTGGGAACTGTGGGTTTCTTTGGTAAATGTCGGGTCATACAGGTTCGACCCGATTCCATTTGCTCGGGTCGGATCGAATCGGATTGGCGCCTTAAATAAGTGTTTTCGGGTCGGGTTGGGTTGGGTACAAACCCGGTTGTTTCACGTCGGGTTGCAAGCCTAACCCAGATGCTATACAAACTCCATCCCACTTCTGTTATACTAGGTGGATGTGGACGCGATATTATCATTTGATCCTTAAATTTATTACTTTAAAAAACAAGAGCTAAATATACCATACTACTATATTTCTTTATTGGTGTAAATTTATCTATCGATCTTTGAATTTGAATTTGTTATTTTAAAAGAAAGAACGGATCTAATGTGTATATTAAAAGCCATAGAATAAGAAGAAAGCGTAAATTTTGTTAAAAATGTATGTCCCTGTCATTTTGACGACCCATTAGATACTTACTAGTAAAATCTTGGATGCATCTTTTCATTCCAACCTTGGAAATATGTGGCCCAAGGAACATTCCTGTGCGAGATTTTTTAGGCATGACAAATCCATTTGCAGCATTGCTTACTCAACCCATCCATTAAAGTGCTGATGACCACAGAAGCAAATGTGTATAATTAAATGTGGAGATGAGTTTTCTTCCCTGATCTACAACTTCTCAGATGAGGACTTGTCAGATGATCATACTCACCCACTTTACTCACCCACTTTACATGAATGAATTTAATCTATAGATCCTATTGTTAGGAAAGATGGAGAGCATTGTTTCTGACATGATTTCTAATTACTGAGCTCAGCTGAGTTTGGAACCAATCGCAACCTAAATGCAACTCTACCATACTTCTACCCAATGTGGGACTTGGTGAGTGGGGGTTACCACAATTCTCCTATAGTCAAAACGTCCAGGCCCCAGGGTATCCACAGTGACTATCACCCTACAACTTCCCACCCTATCGTGCATGCATTAACCAAATCAGCGATTAGCATCTCCCATGCAACTCGTACAAATAGAATGGCCAACCTACACTTCCAAAGAAACAATTGGAATATGAACAATCAAGGCAGATTGCTGTTAGACTCCTTTTTCAGCTAGATGGTTTCACAATTGAAGAATACTTCACAGAGAACAAATAAATCTTCTAACGGCAACCATTTTTAGACTTTCCTGACTGCTAACATTTGAAATGACCTCATTAATGGTGAGTTGGATTTACAACAAAATTTGAATCTTCAAATCTATCTAGAGATTGCGCTCTTCCAAAAGTCCTAAAAACAACATATATGAGTCAATACCTAACGTTTCAATGCTTTTCATTCTACCAAATTTCATTGATGAATCCAACTTAGACTTCAGTTACCAATATGAAAAGAATACTACAAATAACAGAAACATTTACAAATGGGACAGAAAAAGTTGCCAGGAACAAGGAAAGGAATGTACACCACTTATACAATTGCTCTTCACCTCATTATATGGGAAATCCATCATTCCTATCATCCTCTGTATCAAGGTACTTGAAGCCAACCTCATCCCATTTCGGGTCTTGATAATTGAAGCTCGGGTTCACATAACACTTCATCTCGTGAAACAGGTTCAAATTATCCACCAGCTTATGAAATACATGACATCCACAGCACTGGCAACAAGTTTTATTTCTTTCAATCAGTTTTTAAATAAATTTAAACAAAAAAAAAACATGTAAAATTGGTTAAAAAAACACATTCAACAGAGCCTACTTCAACCTTGAACATAAATTCAAGGTAAACTTTTATATGGGAAAGAAGCTATATATTTTATTTTCTTTTACTTTCTAGGCAACCAGACAGATTTTAAAAGAGAGAATTAATTACCTGCACAAACACAGTGCCATCAGTGTAAGCATGGGGATTGATAGCACGAGTGGTTCTCTGGCCGCAAACATTGCAGGTGAAGGCAACACGCATACGCCTACGTGGTGACTTGGTAAAGAGGGACCACGGGAAGGTCGAGATCCTTTCTGTACCGGATCCATCTTCGGCTCCGGCGGGGATGGACGGACCCTCCATACCTGATCCGGTCGTCCAACCTCTCACAGAAACCGCGCTCAAGACCAATCCCATCGCCGCATCCTATTTATTTCCCAAAAACAATACGCCAATTTTTACCTAATTCCCATCAAATATAAAAAAGTGAAAAAATCCAATAAATTTAAAGTAATTACTTTGGAAAGAGTGTGATTGCCGAAGAGGGGGACAATACTGGAGTCTTTGGGGTCGGATGGGAGATCGAAATCGTTTCCTTCCTCTGAACCGATACGAAACGTTCCAATCAGAAAAACGAGAGAACCAGAAATTAGCATAATATGAGAAAAGGATGAAGGAAAAATCTTACTTTTGGAAGACAAGGTGAACCGTACGAGTCTTGGTGAGTCAGGCCTCACTGGAGAGAAGATAGAAGCTGGAGAAGACGAGGAGGAGAGGATGGTTGCAAAGGAGCTTAGAGCTTCCATGGCGATCGCAGAAAGTACAGAGGGTTTTGGGTGATTGGAGGCTTTTTGGACGAGAACCAACGTGATATCGATCACAGATTGATAAGCAACGACTTTTAAACGAAAATTACAAACTCCCCCACAAACTTACATATAATTTATAGTAACCTCTAAACTTATCCTTTTAACAACATTCTCCCAAACTATCAACCGCGGCACCAGCTCCGATGGCAATTAGGAGGGCAAGAGTAATGTTACTGTGTTATCTAATTTTGTCCTTTTATTTTAACCGTTTAAGTATTTAATTTTTTTTATTTAAGAGTAATGATAGAGAGAAGTTATTATAGCAGTACACACTTTACACTCACTGCGTGTCTGCTTCTAGTTAATTGTTCCCAACACTCACTTAGAGAGATGTGTGATCAAGATGATGCTATATCATATATGCAAAATAGATACTCTCAATAATAACTTCTATCTATATTTATTCATATAATTTACGCTAGGCAAAAGAGCAGGGACACGCACGCGGGAGAGTAGCTCCACTCATGTAATAAACATCAATCAACTCATGATAAGAAGTGTGGGGGACATTGAATGATCAGTTCTATATATCTGCCTACACTCTCCACACACCATGCACTTAAATTTTTTATTTTTTTTTAACTCAATACACTAGGTGTGTTGAGTGTGTGATAAATAGTAGAGTGTGAAGAAGATTTTTTCACATTGAATTAGGAGACCCCATCACAATTGGGAAAAGGGAGAGCCACGTCTATGCACTATGCGCCATGCGGCTATGCCTGTAGAGTGAGCGATAATCATATTTGTTTAGCCGCCCACTTTACAGCTTCGCACTTTAAAATCTTCTTTAATTATTTCCTGCTGGCGGGTCCCAAATTACTCACTCAAGCAAGCAAAGGATAAAGTCTACCTTGTATATATGGTCCAAAACCAAACAAGAAATACACCAATTGAGTACACAGAGAGGGAGCAAGAAACCCAAAGCTCTCTCCAACCAATGGCGACGCCAGTAAAAGTGCACGGACCACCCATGTCCACGGCTGTGTCCAGGGTCTTAGCTTGTCTCCTTGAGAAAAATGTCGACTTTCAGCTCATCTCCGTCAACATGGCCAAGGGCGAGCACAAGAAGCCCGAATTCCTTAAGATCCAGGTACTTCGACATACTCAAATCTCTCTCTTTCGCGCCCTCTCTTTCTCTCATGGGGTTCTTTAATGTAACAGCCCTTTGGCCAAGTACCAGCATTTGAGGACGGGGGCGTCTCCCTCTTCGGTAAATATAGCCAGACTTCGTTATTTCCATTCATTCTTTTTTGTCATTCGACATAACTCCATTGATTTTTACTTTTTGTTTCTATTTGTTTGTGTTCGCGTAATTCAGAGTCTCGAGCGATATGCCGGTACATTTGTGAGAAGTACGCGGACAAAGGAAACCAAGGACTGTATGGAACGAACCCTCTGGCAAAAGCATCCATAGAACAGTGGCTAGAGGCGGAAGGGCAGAGCTTCAGCCCTCCAAGCTCTGTTTTAGTGTTTCAGCTCGCGTTCGCGCCGCGAATGAAGATCAAGCAAGACCAAGTGGTGATCAAGCAGAACGAAGAAAAGCTGTCCAGGGTGCTTGACATCTACGATAAAAGGCTCGGGGAGACCCGGTTCTTGGCCGGCGATGAATTTACTCTGGCTGATCTTTCACACTTGCCCAACACTCAGTACTTGGTGGGTGTCTCTGGTAGAGGCGAGCTCTTCACTTCGAGAAAGAACGTGGGAAGATGGTGGAACGAGATATCCAGCCGAGACTCCTGGAAAAAGGTGGTTGATATACAGAAGAAAAGTACTTGAAAACTAGGCTGGTGATTGGATCTTTGTTTCTGAGTTTTTATTGATGGCATTTTGTTGAATAAATTGCTTCAATCGAACACTAATGCCTTTTTAATTTCGGTTAGAGAAATGAGACTTGCATGCAAGTGGCTTACAGTTATTTTGAAAAAAATGAATAAATATGAGATCTACATGAAAAAAAATTAATTTTTTAATAGTAGACTTAACTCTTTTTCAAAGCGACTACACGGTACTTGTACACTTCACGACTATACGTAGCATTACTCATCTCAGCCTATCATTTTATCAAGCAGGTGAGGAAAACTAAAAATGTACAGAAAGTTAACTACTAAATGTTCAATTAACGAAATTGTATAACCGTCACTTAATCATTTTTAAGAAAATGAATAAAGTATGAGATTCATATAAAATAAAAAATATTAATTTTTTATTCAACTTATATAAAAAAAATTAATTTTTTAAAAAATAATCGGCTTTCACTCCAAAAATATTGAATGTGTTTTGTTTGAGTCAATGTTCAAATTCAGTTAATTTGTTTGATAAAATCCACTTTACAATCAATTCGCTTGTTTAAAAAAATAGTTGTCAAGTTTATAAACGTTGAAATGATGATTTGAATAAAATAGAGTGGGAAAATATTTGGGGCTGAAATTTGTAGGGCTTTACCCCAGAGGGGAGCCCTTCCAGAAATTCTCGAAGGCCAGGGGCAAACCCAGGCCTAAGAGGGGGTTTGGAAATAGTTTTCAACCAGCAATAGACGCGCCTCGGTTAGAACCTCACTAGCTGCGTCATTGCCCCAAGCGCAAAGATACCTTTTAATCGCTCAACCCGCCCCTTCTTATAACCCATCATTTGCCCCCGCTATTCTGTACGTTTTCGATGCGGGATTAAAACAAGTCTCGAAGAAATTGTTTTTCTCGGTCGAAAGCCTTATTAGTAATGTTTATAGCGAGAATGAAAAGAAAAATATTACAGCCGTAAAGAAATTTTATAAAAATAAATTTATAAATTAATATGATTTTATGTAATACATTATATATATATATATATATTTTTTATAAGAAAAATTATTTTTACTTTTATAAAACTCTTTTATATTTAAAGTATTTTTCAAAAAGTAATACTATATACAGTCGTGGAATGTGCAAATGTCGTACAGTCGCTTTGAAAAAGAGTGGGGTTCTCTATTAAAAAATTAATTTCTTTTTTTTTAAACGACTGCACGACGCTTGCTCACTCACAACTGCAAGTATCATTTCTCTTTTCCATATGATATTGGAAACAAGTCTCTCTTGATTAATTTAGGGGTGCACCTAATGAGTTTCCTCTCTTTTACGTATTCGAATTAGAGAAATTTTTTATTCATATAGAGATTTTACAAAATAAAATTCATGTGACTATTGTGGTATATTAGATTGTCAAACTCTTTTTTTTATATAAAAAAAATTAAAAAAAATAAAGGAAAGAGAAATCTAGCTTGGCATTTAAGTTATTTAACCATGTTGTGAATTTTTTTTTTTTTTTTTTTTAATGAACCTAGCACTTCTCTAGCTAATGTTTTGGACACGTTGAAGTATTTTCTGGGCCATTGCTTAGACTATTGAGTTAGCGAGCTTCGTTTTCAGTCCATTTCGACTTCACGGTTCCGAGATTTTCTCAACCTGTGAGACATTTTCTGGCCGGACCTCATTTGTTTTCCCAATCCATCTCATCTAATTATTATAATATTTTAAAATTTTTATATAAAATAAAATAACCAATTCAATTTTTTCAAATATCAAAATAAAAATAATATTTAAAAAATATATTCTAACAATATTTTATTTAACTTTTAACTTTTAACTTTTATTTCAACTCATCTCAGCAGTAAAAACAAACGAGACAAATCCCCAACAGTATTTATTCCATCTAAGATTCTAGTGTTGAGAGCAGTGTTTTTAATTTCGTATCATACCGACTGGTATGGCCGAAATTTTTTGTGCCGGCCCCATGGCCGGTACAGGTATCCTATGTATTTCATACCGGCCTGTACCAGCCAATATTTCGGCCTTTATTTATTTATTTTTTTTCAAACTACAAGCTTATTTTTTGACTCCCAATTCAGATTAAACTATTTATAATTTTTATATATTTTTATATATAATTTATTCATATATAAACTATTTTTTTGGAATATAATTTATATATATAATTTATTTATATATCGATATTTTGAAATGGTACACAAAACGGTACTAATATCAAAATATTTCGTTCCAGTATCTTGACCAGTACGTCATCCGGTACGGTATTCAAAACATTGGTTTTGAGTGAAATCCAAAAATCAAAATTCCATCTCTGTTGCCTGGAAATTCCATCAAAATTCCCCTATTCCATGACTCAAAATCTGAGCCACTTCATTAGCAACAAAGTCTTATGTTTTGAAACAGGTTGTGACATGTGAATGTCCTCTTTTTTCTTCTCTTTGCCCATTTTTCTTTAGGATCTGGGATTTTTTTTTCCCATTCATACTGGAGAACCTACAAATTCTTACATGTTTGGCAGAGTCGTAAAAAGTGAAGTTGAAACAATCATTCCTTACCAGAAAACCACAACTTTTCCTTTCATAGAAAAATTACAGTTCTAGGGGTTGTAAAATTAACAGTTTATTTACACGAGACTTACTACAAATATCATTTAAAGAGAAATTACTTTATTTGGTAAAGGAAGTTTACTACGAGAATCCTAGCTTGAGCACTCTCAATATTTGGCTATGATAGCTTACTACCTTATTACTATTCATCTACTACTTAAGTATATTTCAAATTTTTTTATTTTTTTATCATTTTATTTTAAGTATTTTTTTAACATCCTTAATCATTAAGAAAAAATTAAAATATCTATATAACTTTACTAATGCTCACTTCCTTAATCATTAAGTAAAATAAAAAAAAAATCAAATATAAAAAGAGTGGTAGTAGGATAGTAACCCTATCATTATTCTTCCAATATGGGGATTGGAATAGTTGTTTTTTTATTATATAACAATAAAATAATATGAGATGAATTTGACTTTAGTTATTTCATTCACATCAAATTCTCACATTGGATTATTCATTTATTCATTATATAGTAATAAAATAATATTACTTTAAAAAATATTAAATTTTTTTTAATTATTAATTTCTTTAATTTTGTCATATTTTATCATTATACCTATTATATGTGAATTAGTAATCATATTTTAATTAAATTAATGTTGTTGATGAGAAAAAGGAAAGAGAAATAATTGAGAGGGAAGAAGTCGAAGCAATTGATGAGAAAAAGGAAAGAGAAATAATTGATAAAATATGTATTTGGTCTATCTACAGTAACCTTCAAATTTGAAAAATATTTTGAAAGTTATTGTAGTTAAGTTTAACTATCTAGAATTTAACTAATCCATTGTGATCATATAAAGCATTAGAAGGACGCTACCAACAGCAAAATGGTGCTCCTGAAGGAATTATACCAAACTGCGCACTTAAAATTGTACACCCAAAAGAAGGACCATGCCATATAGAACACCACAACCCTTCTACTACTCGGTACATTCCAGGGCAAATGATTCAGTTTTTGGATTGAGAGAAGCTAACATCTCTCTAACTTAACGGAGGCATCCCCACAGGGTTCTCCAAGGCTCTTTCTTTGGTTGCAGGTTGGCTGAGATTGTTACAGACATAGCTGGAAATTGCATCAACATACCAGTTTGTGTGAGAAGATAATTAGAGAGAAAAATATTTCTTAGAAACATATTCGTGATCAACATTGTGCACTCGAACCTTGAATTAAAACAGGTATAAACAAAGATCTAGTACTAAAGCTTTGCTGTCAATACAGAGTTATAATTCATCATACTCTTCATTTATTCAGTTGCTATTGTGAGGTTTGATTTGTAGTGAGTATTATTGTTTTTACAAAATGAAATAGATAGTATCAGAAGACTCAAAGCCATTAACGACCTAAATCATTCCATGCTTGGTCTATTTGTCAGTCCGACATTTTAACAAGCATCTCTTGTGCGGGCGACAATGCCCAATAAGGCACCCAACCGAACTCAAGACGCGTCTCCGTGTCCACTTCAAAATCAGGACAGGCTTTTAAGACGTGTCTTGTTACAAATCCATCGATATTTACAAATCCAACAAAGCTCTTGGATCATATATGATCAAAGGGACCTAACTATCTAAAATAATTGAAAAAGAACTGCAAAAATAAAATAAATCTAGACTCAAACAAAGAAGTCAAATAAAAATGGGTAGTGCTACTATCATTGCCATTCAACTTTGTCCACTTCGGTGCCTCTAATGAAAATTTAAATTGTACTTTATTTTCTTTTAAGTATTTTTTAAATATCTTTAAATATTTTTAAATACATTAACTGAAATTTAGAGGCATAGTATCTTTTACCAAAAAAAAATCTAAAATCCCCGACAGAAATTGCTCATCAGACTTGTAATTCTTCCGAAGCCTTAACTGAAAAAACTATAATCTGCTTCATTTACCAAAACCAGCATAAAACAAAAAAAGTCAAAACTGTTATGTGACAGCATTTGCGACAGACTCCTCATGGCTCATGCACCATATGATATCTCGTTTTTACGACACCAAAATCACAAAGAAATCTGCACTTACATTCAAGACGAAACATCAGCAAGGATTCGGTGTAACCCAAATTGGAGGCCCGTGTACCTGAGAGTGCGGATTTCGCTGATAACAGGGTAAAGGTTCGATGCTTCCATCCCATATCTTGAAGATTCCCAAATCATACTCTCCAAAATCACTATCAAGATTGAATTCACAATCATCGTCGGTGAAATATATACTGTTCCCTAAACATCCCGGAAAATCAGAAGCCGGTAACGAGAAAGATGAATTTTCTCCGATAAACAACATCCGGTCACCCAAGCTTGTAACTTTCTCCCACCGTGGCCCGCTCCAAACCATTCTGAATACCACAAACCGCACCGTTTTGTAGAACGCGTTCAGCGAGTATGGGGCGATGTCATCGTAATGAAGTTCTACGTACCGCGTTACCATCAACAATTCATCCCCTGAATTCACCAAATATCTCCTGTCGCCGCGGGATTCGATTGGCATTCTGATAATTGAGACGCTAGGCGACTCGCTGTGTAAATCGCACACCACGATAGCGCCTTGCCTGTCCACCGCGTAGAATAAGTCCTTATGATATATAACGTCCTCGCAGAAAAACCTCGCGCTGTGTAACAGTGTCCAAGATTGGTCGCCGTTCTTGCAGTACGCTAAAATATCTGGTTGAAGGAGAATTGCCAGCGCGATGAAGTTTTTATTATTGTTGTTATCACTCTGCGGGCTTGAGGAGAGAACCACTTTCTTGATAAACGAGTCGCGCATTTCCCTCAAACCACGCCGGTGGATGTCCCCGAAGGTGCCTCGAAGCTCGTATTCTTTACCGACTTCGGAGTAATTGAAGCTCAGAACGTAGGGGAAGGTGGAGAGCGGAGGGAGGTGAATCTTGGATCGAGTGAGAGGGTTGAGGAGAAGGACTTCCGGGGTTTCGCCTAGGATCACGAGCCAACCGTGGGAGGATCCGCAGCGGCGCTTGCGGTGAGAGGCGGCTTCAGGAAGCTCGAGGAGGTGGAGTGACTGGGCAGAGAGGTCAAAAAACGCGAGGTGGGATTGGAGAGATTGGGTGTATGGAAGCATGAGCCAAGGCAGCTGAGGAGGTAGGTGGCGAGGGATGTTTGAGACGGAGGATCGCCAGCTGTGACAGACGGCTCGGAATCGGAGGTAATCGGCGTAAATGGTGAGGCACTTTGAGATTGACTCGAAGAGTTCTCGCGGGAGTTGAGTCCAGTCGACGGCCATTTCTACGAATTTTCCAATTTTGGAGGAATTCAAATTCTCGTGGGTTAGAAACACAGCTTTATAGTTTGGGAACGGGCAGAACTTGAGAGCGTCTCCTTCGATGACATTGACCGTCTTCGTCGGACACCCAAGTCGTCCTTGGGCTCGAGCAGACCGTGACGATCACGACGAGAAATGACAATTCAGCCAGCTATAAGGCTAACATACGGCAAGGATTGCGTATCTCAAATGGCAACTTTATTTTTTTATTTTTATCGTTTCTTTCGATTATGTTCCTTGTATGTTTCTACTATGCGTAGTGGAAGGAGGACACTCGAAATTGACAACTCGATGGAAATAACATGTTTTCTTCCTTCCTTCCTCCCTCCCTCCCTCCCAAGGACAGGTTTTGTCTTAAATACCAGAGTAATCATATACATATAATACATTTAGGATTGAACAAAATAGTCAGCCGAATGTCACTTCCATTTATCGGCTCGACCCGATCCAATTCGAAATTATCCGACCTGTTTAGCTTCCGAATCGGAATAAAAAATTACCCAATCCGTTTAAAAACATCAATTATTAGCCGATACCCGAATTAACACTAAATCACAATCACTAATGAAGAATACTGCGCCACTCATCACCCCAATATCTGCACATGGAAAGTGATTCTTAGTTCCAAAACAAAAATTGAAACTTCAAAGATCTAATCTTTTTTGGATTTGTAGGTATCATGAATGGTTTGGTTTACGAAGGCCATTGCTCTGCCTCCCTCTCTCTCTCGTTTTATTCCTTCAACAGAGAAGCTCCATTAGTCCCTTGCAGTCATTGGGGACAATAACACTGATTAAGGAGAGATTTGGATTCAGAGATGAGTTGAGATAGTTTGTGAATAGTAGAATAAAAGTTGAATTATTTATTATATTTGGTGTGGGAATTTGGGAAAGTTGTTTTGGGATTTGAAAAAGTTGAATTATTTATTATATTTTGTGTGGGAATTTGAGAAAGTTGTAATGATGAGATGAGATGAGATGAGTTGAGGTGGGTTTTGAATCCAAACCTCTCCTAAAGCAAGATAAAACTTCTGAACATGGTGTAACAAGACTAGAAAATCCTGCGTTGAATGAGAGTTTTCATCCAGGAAAAAAGAAACCATTTAGAGGGTCAAACTTTTCTTCCGTGAAGAAGGTGAGAAAACCAGGTTGAAGAAAAAAACAGAGAAAGAAATAGTTTTGAAGGTGACAAAAGCAGGCATATATAGAAACTAGAGTCTTGAGCAGGCATGATCACAAATTCACGAGTGGCACAGAGAGAAAAGAAAGAAAAAGAAAAACAAGGACAGTGCCTAGGGACTGTTCATGACTTCCTGATGCTTTTACATTGGGAAGCTTCCTGATTGTTTGAATTAATTAATATCTAGAAGAGTCCTTCTACGGGTCAGCCACTGTAGGGGTGCACACTTTGCACACCCTACATGGTTGCACTGTTTGTATTTTCTTTTTCTTTTCTTTTTTTTTTCTTTTTTTGAAAATCAAAATGTGCGTTTTCATATTACTATTTTCTTCTTAAAGAACACTGGATTCAGAAACACTGTTAAGAATCTCTCTGTAAATGCTTCTTTCCGATTTCTGGTTTTGTGTTCTCAGGCTTCCATTGCTGCTTTGTATTGGGCTTGAATTCTTTCACAGAGAGATATGGAAATTTTCATAGCATGAAGAGGAAGCAGCTGCAAGCGCAATAGGCAGTACGCTTGAATTCTTTCCCAACAATAGATTTTCTCTCTTTTTTTTTCAACTTTCATTTTTTTACAATAGTGGATTTTGACTAAAATATGGTATTATGCACAGGAGGAAGGAGAACCTATAAATAAAGGTCAATCGTGCTCGAAGGACTTGGGGGAAATAGGCAGTGCAAACCAGATGGGCTGAAGCCCAGAATGTGGAGAAAGCTTCTGTAATTGACAATGAAAGTGAAAGTCTTGCATATCAGAAAGAACGTGAAGATGACGTAAAAGTCTTGCATATCAGAAAGAATGCGAAAAATCGGAGGAGGCTCTCAAAGAAGGATTCAGGCTGAGAGACGATCGAAAAAGACTGAGGGCTGAGAGCCTGAGAAACGTGCGTTTAGTGAACCCGATCCAGTGCATTTAGTGAATCCGGTCCACACGTCAAGTATGTTATGGTTACTG
This sequence comes from Juglans cinerea, assembly GCA_961763995.1. Taxonomy (NCBI): domain Eukaryota; kingdom Viridiplantae; phylum Streptophyta; class Magnoliopsida; order Fagales; family Juglandaceae; genus Juglans; species Juglans cinerea. The sequence continues at coordinate 22,159,187 of CAUIVZ010000012.1, read as the reverse complement.
CCAACAGTAAGCTGATGTAAAGATTTTTCCTTACATCTATAGGGTGTCTATGGGAAAACAGAGAAACAAAAGAAAATTAATGGGAAGATAGGAGTGTCTATGGGGGGACGGGGTTTTATTTTTTAAAAAATAAAAATAAAATTAAAATTAAAAAAAATAAAATTGAAAAAATCATAATTGGGTCGGGTCGAAATTTCTGAAAAATATCGGGCCGGGTAATTGGGCAATCGGAATGCCTTTGGATCGGGTCAGGTCGGAATATGGATTTTCGGGTTGGGTCGGGTCGTTTGAACAGTCCTAAATACATTGCATAACATATTATACAATAATATTATAAAATGAGAGTATTTTTGTAAAATGATGATAGTTTTATAATATATTTTTATAAAAATACCCCTTATTTAAAAGATAGCTATGTAAAATGTTGTAAAAAATATTATGCCTAAATCATTTTCCTAAATCCTAAGCGTCTCTGTATAAAGGGGTAATTGCCAATTGGTACGGCCTGATTCGCTCAACTATATACCGGAGATGTACGTTGTACGATGCCCGAAACATTTTTGACATAAAGCTTTGAGAATTTTAATAGCACTATTTTATCAAATTCTAATTTATTTATATATAAATCGGTTGCTTGAACAAATGAATCGATCACGTATTCTGTTCAATTTCTCCGAGTTCTATTTTTAAAACTTTGATTATCATCCTCCCACTCATCCACACTAAATTATTTGAGAAGACAAAACTTCTTCTATATGTAGATAATGACTAGGGGTATAACCGATCCGGTTCGGTTCAATTTTGGACAAAATCTAAGACCGAACCGATATGTACCAGTTTTGTATTTTCTAAAACCAATTACGCACCGGTTACTCTCCTAAACCGGTACTTCCGGTTTTACCGATTTCCGGTCCGGTCAGGTCCCATTTTTCTATTTTTTTAAAATGTAAATTTCACAATTTATTATTACAAATTTGTTCCAAAAAAAAAAACTGATTTAAAAAAAATTGTTTTATACTTTTATTAATATATTAGACTATATAATAGTATTAATATTAGACTATTAGTATAGTTATAAGTTATATATTAGTATTAGTTATAAACTATATATTTAATATTAGTATTAGTTATAAACTTTTAGTAAAAACTTGTAGTATTAATTATAAGTATAACTATAGTCATTAGTCTATATTAGATTATTAGTATTAGTTATAAATTTTTAGTGATTTAGTATTAACATTTTATGTAATAATTTATAAATTATAATAAGAAATTATTTCATATATTAATATATATAATTATATATATTATATATAAAAATTTCACATAAAAATTTATAATTATACATAATATATAAAACTTATATATATTAATATATATAATATTTTTTATAAAACTTATATATACAATAATACAAATATTATTTTTTATCAACCGGTCCGGTCCGAAAAATCCTAAAACCGGAACCAGCCGGTTTTCACATTCTACAGAACCGGTCCCCCAGACCGGTTTTCCGGTTTGAACTTACACCTTAATGACATTTCACTTTTAATAAACAACTCCGTAAAATGCTCGAACGACGAATTCTTGGTGTATTGCACTCAAAGCAGCATGGCATTAGACCTTGTTCGAATTGTCTGAAAGTCCCAATGAAAATTAAGCTAACATGGGTAGCGAAGACAGGAGGGAAACGCAGAGACAGAGAAGGAACCAAAACAAGAGCTTTAAACGAAGGCTGCAAGTTACTTGGTGAATGACTGAATGTATTGGAGAGATCTTGGACTTGAAAGAAGGTCAGTTACTGGGTCCCCTAAGACAAAGGAAAATTTTATACACCACACTACTATCTTACTTTCATTCTATTATGTATTATGTAAGATGTGATACATTTATCACCATTTGATAATCTTTTATTAGAGCATTCTTTATCATCTAATAGTGATAAATGCGCTGCATCTTAAATAATGGGATGAGAGTAAGTATATAACATTACTTTTTCCTAGAGTGATGGGTCTTCTCGCTTTCACACCAAAACAACAAAAGGGTTTTAAGTTCGAATAAGGAATCCATCAATAAAGAAACCCAACAAAACTCCTCAATCAAATTTGGTTAAAGGACCTAAACTTCATTAATGAATTCTTAAAATAAAAACCATACTCCCTCAGGCTTGTGGTTTCTCTGAAGCATCGATCCAAAATGCTTCATCTATTCACTTCATACAAAATCACTTTGGTAAAAGCTATCTGACTTTTTGAATTCACTATTGGTAGAGTTTTTCCATCGGAGAATGACATTTCACATCATTTGGGAAAGACTGGAGCAGAATCCCCTTTTGTTTTTCATTTTTCTAGCGTGTTTGTCAAGTCTATTAACAAGTAAATTAACCATGCCATGGATAAAGGAAAAGGCTCTTCTATAACATCTCAGCATGCATTTGAGTGCCTCTCAACTGAATAATTCACCATAATGAACAAATCCAATATACAAATCTCACCCAATTAGGAAAGGATGCTAAATTCACCACTTCGTGAGATTTCATACGCAATACAACAAAGGAGTAATTCACACACAAGATACATTGAAAAAGTAATTCTATATACAACAAAGGAGTCTTTGCAAGTACTTACAGTCAAGACGCGTTATTATCATGGATTTGGTGTAACCCAAATTGGAGGCCCGTGTATCTGAGAGTGCGAACTTCGCCGATAACAGGGTAAAGGTTCAATGCTTCCATCACATAACTTGAAGATGCCTAAATCATAGTCTCCAAAGGCGAATTCCTCATTGAATTCGCAATAATCATCGGTGAAATAGATACAGTTCCCTGAACATGCCGGAAAATCAGAAGTCGACAATGACAACGATGAGTTTCCCCCCACAAACAACGTCCGGTCACCTAAGCTGGTGATCCTCTCCCACAACGGCCCGTTCCAATTTATTCTGAAAACCTCAAATTTGACCGTTTTGAAGAATACATTCAGGTCAACGTTGTCGTATACGAGATCCAGATACCGTGTGACCAGTAACAACTCCTCCTCGTCCTCTGAATTCACCAGATACTGTATGTCGCCCCCGAATTGACTCGGCGTTTCGATGATCGAAACCCTCGGCGACGCGCCGCTGACATCGCACACCGCTATGGCGCCGTTCTTGTCCACGGCGTAGAATAGCTCTTTGTGATATATAACGTCCTCGGAGAAAAATTTCGCGTCATGAATGAAAGTCCAGGATTGGTCGCCGTTCTTACAGAAGGCTAAGTCTCCCGTCAGGTTGAGTATCGCCAGTGCAATAAAGTTGTTATCACCCGCCGGGCTCACGGAGAGAATGACTTTCTTGATAAAAGAGTCGCGCATTTCCCTCAAACTACACCTGTAGATGTCACCGGACGGGGTCGTGAGCGCATACTCTTTACCGATTTCAGAGTAATTGAAGCTGAGGACGATCGGGAAAGTGGAGAGCGGGGGGAGTTGAACCTTGGCTCTGGTGAGAGGGTTTATGAGAAGGATGGCTGGTGTTTCGTCCACGATCACGAGCCAACCATGGGAGGAGCCACAACAACGCTTTCGGTGGGAGGACTCTGGATACTTGAGGAGGCGGATTTTTTGGGCGGAGACGTCAAAGAAGGCGCGGTGGGATTGAGATTGGGATCGCGTATGAGGAAGCATGAGCCAGGGGAGTTGGGGAGGGAGGTGGCGTGGGGTCTTTGGGACGGAGGATCGCCAGCAGTGACAAACGGATCGAAATCGAAGGTAATCGGCATAAATGGTGAGGTTGTTGGAGATTGATTCCAGGAGTTCACCGGGAAGTTGGGTCCAGTCGACGGCCATTTTCTATGGATTTACTGTGTTTCAGGAATCATAGCCCTTGGTACTCTCAGGAGTCGGAATGCGTGCTAAAATCTCAACGTCTTCCTCCGATACCCCTGGACCCCTGGTGAGCCCCTCTTTCTCGCATTTGATATTGAATTTGAGGCCCACACTTTCTTATTTATTTTCAGAAAATATCTTATCTCATCTTATCTAATCATTATAATTTTCACAATTTTAATACAAAATAAAATAAATAATTTAATTTTTTCAAATCTTAAAATAAAATAATATTAAAAAATATATTCTAACAATATTTTATTCAACTTTTTAACTTTAATCTTAATTCATCTCATCTCATCTGCAAAAACAAACGGACCTTAGAGAACTTCTTTATTTTATCTTTTAAAATATATCACTAAATTTTTTTTTTATTTTACATATTAATTTTTACAATATATTATACATCAGCTTATCTATTTTTTATTAAAATCATTTAAATATTATACTTTTTAATTTTTTCAAATATTTTATCTAACTATCAATAATATCCTCATATCTTTTGATATTTACAATATCTCTTCATATACAATTTCATATAATTATGTTCTATTTTAAATTAATCCAAATTTATAAGCCAAACCAAAATATAAATTAATTCAAAAAATAATAATGAAAATATTTTCAAAGTATATTATGAGAATATCCATTCTTGATAATTGTAAAAAAATATTCTTATGATATTTTTCGGTATATTCTGTGAATATGCCTTGTCGATAATTGTGAAAGAATATTCCTAAAATATTATTTTGTATATTCTGTGAATATCCATTTCTGATAATTGTGAAAGAATATTCTTAGTATATTCACTAGTATATACTAAGAATATTCATTTAGTTTTCTCAAAACTTCAACTATAAATAACATCATTTCTTCATAAAGTTTCACCAAGATCTTCATTTCCATTTTTTTACATAATTCTTCTTGTTCTTCTTTCTGTATAGTTTTATGGATCCCGTCTTTGAGGTAAATGACTCTTCATCATCTGATGAGGAGTTCGAATTAAATTTAGCTCTTGTTATGGAAGCAGAACGTTTGGATAATGAAAGAGGCTCGACATCGTGTCATAATTCTATTCCGCATCATATATTCATTCGAAAAAATTCGCTTGAAAGCCACCAACGCCTTTTTCAAGATTATTTTGCTGAATCATCCATATATCCTTCAAATCTATTCCGGAGGAGGATCCGAATACAACGTCATCTTTTCTTGCGTATTCAAGCTGCAGTCGAAGCATACGAACCATGCTTCATCCAAAGAAGAGATGCTACTAGAAGACTTAGGCATTCCTCCCTTCAAAAAGTAATTGTTGCGATGAGAATATTAGTTTATGGAGTATCTGGTGATTTTGTGGACGAATACTTAAGGATTGTAGAAAATACAACAATTGAGTGCTTGAAGAAATTTGTTAAGGCTATCATTAGCATATTCTCCAACGAGTATTTAATATCACTAAACCACAATGATATTGCTAAAAGATAAAAATAAAAATAAAAAAATAAAAAAAATAAGGACCAATACCAATTAATAATAGTAATGGGGTATACTTGACCATCAATGACCAGAAGACATTTTCTATCAATAAAATAAGACAAAAGATAGGAGGGGAAGAGTTGAAGTATTGATCTATATATATATATATATATATATATATATATATATATATTGCATGAACTTGTTTCACATTTAACCTCCTTGATGTTTGGACAAAAAGTACAACACGATGAAAAGGGCAAATTTTTGGAAAGATGAATCTAATGGCATAATTAGTGCAAACAAGAAAGAAATATCAAATGAAGCAACACAAATATGTGTGCTTCTGAAATTCCTGAGATATCTTCCAGGTATTCCTCTTTTTTCCCTTGAAAGGATTGAATTTTATTTGGAGAAGTTGTTGTATTTCTTGCAAGATGTTCTACTGATTAGACCTTTTGTAGCTTGGTCTTTAAGATATTTTAATTATTGTTGTTATAGAGCTTTGGGTGCCTGCCTTGGCACTTGGCACTTGGCAATGAGAGGTGTTAACAGAGTGCTTGTATCTAACCCTCTTGAGCTAAACTGAATTAATTTGCCTGCGTCAACTCTAACTCAAAGCAATACCAAGATACTAGCATACAACCCATGCACATGTGTATTCATTATTTCCATGCTTTTGTGTAATTTTAATTATTTTTTTGATGATATGAAAGTTCAGACAAGGCTCTTCCTGAATAAACTAATACACCCATCATAATAGTGTATTGGTAATTCACAAAAACTCCTAGTGTGAAATCAAACTCAAGATTTGAGTCTACAACTGATCTAAGCCTGCCGTTTGACCAATATGATTGGTCATGCCTATGGCTATAACAAAAAAAATCCTAAAAAATCACTTTCAATATAAAATAAATTGAAAATATGTAAAACATATCATGAGGTATTTTTTAGTCTTATGACGTAGTATGATATAAATTTTTATCAATTTTTCTGATATAATATGAGTCAGTAATTGTAGTCATAATTGTTTATTTTGAATGAAAGCCAACTCCATCGTCAAAGACTTTTAGTCTTTACAACTAAGACCGAATAAAGAAAGAGTAGAGAAGAAATATAAATGAGCCTTCAAGTTGAATAGAGGGATTTTGAAGGGCCAGGAAACAGGAGCTATGTAAAGAGCACTTTTGGTTCCTTTTTTTTTTAATAATTTCAAAAGCATTCATATTTATCACAGTGCAAATGGTTTGCATTATATACAATTATGCTTTTCTCTATGTAAAACAACATTTTCAAAACCACATCAACTGACATATTTTCTTTTGGTTTAATATTTTGTATCTTTTTAAATCATTTGATTTTGTCTATTCAAATCGTGTAAGTCAGTAGCTGTTTAGAACATTAGGGATCAAGATGGAATCTTATATTATACATAACTTTTATGGTTTTTCTTGCAGGGGAGTTAGAGCTAGTTGTTCTTTTTCATTTCTTGAGGTGGTAGTGGGCTGTGAGATTGCAGAAAATCAATCAAATGTTGAGGATACAATCAATGATATTAATAGCAAGGAAAATAAACAATTTTTTTGCATTTGAATAAGTTTTTTCGTGGTGCTCGTACTCGTATAGCAAGAATCATACTTTGAGAAAAGGCAATGAAACCAAATCGTTGAGAAAACAGACTGATCATAAAAAAAATATCAATATACAGAAACTCAATGAAACTAACAAATCATTAAGAGAACAGACTTGTATACAGAAACTCTCCATATGTTGTAAAATCCCACAATCATGCACCCACGCAAACTCATAGACCCATATTCTAAGAAGAAAAAATTTGTACTTTCCTGCTTTTTGAAGATAGTGAGTGAGAGAAAGAGAGAGAGAGATTCCAAGAAAGCAAACATATTTCACCCATATATTCTATGAATCGATATAATACCCACGCAAACTACTACACCCATATTCTAAGAAAAACAAATTCAAGCTTTCATGCATTTTGGAGAGAGTGAGAGACAGAGAGATATTCCAATGTTTACCTCAACAATGAAAGCAGAGCTTGAAGCTAGATGATCGGTGATGGAAGCAGCAAGCATAGTCAAGGAAGAAGGCTCTGCTTATGTCTTTGGCACCAATCAACGGAGAAAGCGTGGGAAAGAGAGAGAGAGAGAGAGAGAGAGAGAGAGAGAGATTCCAAGAAAGCAAACATATTTCACCCATATATTCTATAAATCGATATAATACCCACGCAAACTACTACACCCATATTCTAAGAAGAACAAATTCAAGCTTTCATGCATTTTGGAGAGAGTGAGAGACAGAGAGAGAGATTCCAATGTTTACCTCAACAATGATAGCAGAGCTTCAAGTTGGATGATCGGTGATGGAAGCAGCAAGCATAGTCAAGGAAGAAGGCTCTGCTTATGTCTTTGGCGCCAATCAACGGAGAAAGCGTGGGAAAGAGATAGAGGGTCTGAAATGAGAATTAAAAAAAAATGAAAGAATGCGGAAACGAGGACGAGAATGAAAGAAAAATTAATTAAAAAAGTTTAAAAGCATGAACAGGATCCTGTAGATGTAGCGGGATCACCATATCAAAATGTAAAATGTTTGTAAAATACAAAATCTGATGGAGTTCTCTTCTAACAACATTTCTTTATATTTTGAAGAAAAATCTATTTTACAAGAGCCATTGGGAGTGCTCTTATGGAGAATTACGACATATGAAAAAAATGATTTACAAGCAAATTTATAAATTGATGTTGATTAATTTAATACAATTAAATTGGCGTGGATTGTAAACTTATAAATGCTACACTTCGGGTGACTGAGTCCTATGCAACCATGGTGGTAACTAATTTTTGTAAAGACATGGGCATAAGATTACTCGTAAGAGCATTGATCGACTTCATCAAAACCATTTTTAAAATTTGATGAAAAGTACATATTTTTCATAAATCCAAAATCTCTCTATCCATAACTCTACATTAGATTAGTCATTGGATTCATCAAAATAATAATATAATATTTTTTTAATAATAATTTTTTTTATTTTTTTTTTCACATTTTACAATTACACTAACTATATGTACATTAATAATTTAATTTGATACTTAAATTATTGTTTCTCAACTAATTTTTTTTCTCAACCTAATTACCCACATTATACTTATGTGGCCTCATCATCAATTACTTGTTTACTATAAAAAAAAAAAAAAAAATTACTTTTTTACTATAATTATTGCTTGTCAGATTTAATGACTCTCCTTCCATCACTATATGCCAAGTACTTGTTTACCTGTATTAGTACTGTACACGAAAAATAAAAAGATGGTTGTGGGATTAAACCAGAATAAAAAAAAACACACACACACATTTTGTTGGTGAACAGTAACATTCCAAATATGAAGGAAAATAGTGTTTTACTGTAATTCAAAGTTTTCAATTTATCTTTTGGCTAATCCAATGCAACTGTGTTTGGAAGAAATAAACTATATTTATATTTGGCTAAACTTTTTATGAAACTAATGCTAATACTCTTATTAGAAGGAGATGCCTTGCAAATAATGCATAATTTGTCCAGTGCAAACTTGATTAGAGTCAGGCAAGTTAGTTAATTGAGGACACCAAAGCTTTGCTCAATTCCTATGCTATATGGTCAGCTAAACACACTAGAAGAGAAGACAATCAAGCTGTTGATATTCTTGTTCAAGAAGCTTTATCCCTATAAGAGGATATTATAGGCATGGAAGAAATTCCATCTTGTATTTAATTATTGTATCCTAAGAGATGTTGTAAGATTTGTTGAGCAATGAAATTATTCTTTTTATAAAAAAAAAATTATAAAGTCATTTTTATTATCAAATAAATTTAACGTATCATATGAATATATCCTGTAAAATTAAATTTACAAATTAACGTAATTTAATACGGTATATTAAATTATAAAATTATTTTTATTATAAAATATGTTTATCATATAAAGATTATACGATCTCTTTGTATATATTTATATATTTATTTTTATAAAAAAAATTTGTATATGTAACACTTCTTGTATAAAGAAAAAATAGTGAAAACTAAAAAAAAGAAAAACGCCACCAATAAATCATTACAAGTATGTATTTGATTTTTGAGTTTCATATTTATTTTTCAAGATTTACGCTTGCGTCTTAAATTTCTTGCTTAAATGTAAAATTAGTATTCATTTCAATAAATTAATGTCTAAATTTTTAATTTTCGTAAAATTAATATCTGCTATTAATCTTTCGTTAAAAGATTATTAAAAAAGAAAATGATAGAGTTTCTACTTTCTTATTATTTATTTATTATTTTTTTATATTTAATTTTTTTTAAATTTTTTTATTTTGCTTAATTGTTAAAGAAATGATTATTAATAAAATTATATATTTTTTAATTTTTTTAATGATTAAAAATATTAAAAAAATACTTAAAAATAAATATTAAATAGATAATAATAAAATAGTGACCCCCTCACTGTCCTATGTGAAAATTGCGACGTATTAGAATGTCAGATATGTCTGTCAGGTGTTAAATCAGTTTGACGATGAAGTTAACTTAATGCTTAAGAACTGGGCACACAGCGTGCACAAGACCACACATGTTATCCTACACCCGCGGCGTAGAGCCGTGACATGACGCGATTAACACGGACATTAGTAAACCAGATCGGCGGCAGGAGTTACTGGACCGCATTGAACGCCTTGTGACTTCCGAGTCAGCGACTCAAGCGTCGCACTCCTACTGACTACTGTTGAATGTGAACATTCCCTCCATCCACCGCGTAAACAAACTGCCGAAGAGACGGACGTAAAGATTCCCCAACCCAATTCAAAAAGGAAAATATTTGTAAAGATATAGATCAGATTGTAAAGATATTTGTGGGTTTACTGATCCTTGTGTCGGTAACAGTTCCCATTAAAAAAAGCCAATTCCCTTTTTCTTTCATTCCAGCAGAGAGAATTCGGAACCTGCTGCTAGTTGCGTAAAAGGCGAAAAGCGAGTCGTTTATCGAGTAACTTCGAGATTCTCTGATTGCTTTTATTTTTTCGTCTTATGGATGGTATTGCGTGATTCCAATTTGGTTGTCTCGGTCGAATCTTCAACTTTTCGTTCTATTTATTGGTCCGAAGCGCAAGCACATAACCCACGCTTCGATTGCAACCTCGAGATTTGTGTCTGTGGCTACCATTATATACTCAAACTCAAGTTTTTCTATTCTTTCTCGTTGATTTTTCTTTGTTACAATGCCTGCTAGATCTTACTGCATGGCTAACCTATTTGGGTTTCAGTTTGTAACTGTTGCATAAGCATTGGTTCTTATATGATTCGGAAACATGTAAATAAGTACGCTTCTTTAGCCATGTCCCAGGGTAACTCTTCATGTGACATGTCTCTTAGCAAAATTGTCAGTTTATAAATTGTAGCAGCATCTACAAGTCAATTATGCTTTAAGCTTTTTTTTTTCCGCAGTCGGATTCCTGCCGTTCTATCTGTTTTGAGGAAAGTAGTACCAGGGTGAGGAAAGGGAAGTGTTAACATTGATTAGATGTGTTGCGCATGGCATCGTTTCTCCTCTCTCATTTGAATATCGAAGGGGTCTCTAATGTTTCTCTCGATGCCTATGTATAAGTCGAACAGTAGCCTTAAGTTGTGAGTTTGATGTGGATGCAGGAGATCTGTTGGTGCTTTATATTGTGGGATCCGGCATCAACGTTTGGAAGACTGCCACCTGATTATTATGAGTTACCTGAGCAACGTATGAATCCTGCTTTTCATCTGGCTCTTTTACTTGGTTAATAAATTGAGGGCCGGACGGCTTTGTTTGCCCCAGCTTTGCGAATCGCATCCCCGCGCAACGACATTGTTTGTGCGCCCCTTACCGTTCTCGCTCAGTGTTTGCAACGGCTGGGGAGGCAGATTTTTTTAAACAAATTGTTTCTTCATACATGAATACTTTTCAATGAAGTTTTTTAACCTGCTTTTTGCATTTCTTTGTCTAACCTTATCGTTGGTTAATTGCAGGATTTTGATGAAAGTAATGGGCAGAATGATCTGGGTATGCCTCTTTTTCCTTTGGAAATGCATTTCATTCTTTGGTATCTTACTAATGAGAACATTGGTGGAATTAAAATGGCTGTAAGTCATGAATTGAAATAAAATATGCTTTCTCCCATTAAGGATGGAATCTAGTATCTTAATATATCAATGCCTGCAACCTGTACCTCTGAAGTGACATAGTTCAGCCTTGTCAATTGTTTTATGTTTCGCTTGCATGGTTATGGTTAGAAAATGTGGTTAGACATAGAATGGTATGAACATAATGATTTTCGGTAAGGTAAATTAAATATTAATTAGATGATGAGAGCTATACAATTCTACTATTTTTGTGTGATGATACACATACTCATATAAATGGAAAGCAAAGAAAATAAATAAATTAAAGTGGAATTATCGTTTCAGGAAATGACAGCTAAAATGTTTGAATCATGAACGAAATGGGAGATAGAAAATATAAAGTTGACTTTCAATGGCCACACAAGAAATAATAGGATAATTATGAACTTCTATAAAATCAAGCTCAGAAAAAAGGACTTGACTGCAGTTTTCAAAATTTTTAACTTGATTGCATCTTTTTTAACACCAGGGACCAAATTAGAGCCTCATATTTTTTTTCCGGATTAAAAGAGGCGTGCCCTATTTTTTATTAATGAAATAAACATAAGCCATAATCTGTAAGATTAACTGTTATTTTTTAAAATAGGGTTTGTAAAGGAAAAGGCATGGACATTTCTAACGATTCTAAATCATGGTTTTGGATTCATTTGCAGGTGCAGTCATACGCAATGGAAGGGAAATTCTTTTCCAGGTAAATTTGACAAGGATGTTGTCTCTTAATGTAACCATAGAACTAAAAGACATAGCAGGGACCATTATTGCCACTCTATATTCTACACAGAAAATCTGTTATCTGTATGAAACAGAACAAATTAGGATTAATTCCTTTTCCCTCCACAAACTACCACACACATCATTAACAAGTATCATTTTACGTGCAAGTGGCAATAAGGTGGTAGTTCTGAGGGAAAAAGGGAATTAAGCCAACAATTTAATTTATCCAAATAGGAATTTTCGTGTATCTAATACTGAAGCTTTTGTAGCTTTATTCTGAAACATGCTAGGCTTTGGTTACATTCAATCACATTTTAACGGATCCAAGTATTTGAATGCTTGAACCTGCTATCAACATTGAAGCACATAGATGATGACATGATTAAAAATTCTCTACAGGCTTTTAACTGGGAGTCTAATAAACATGATTGGTGGAGAAATTTGGAAAGCAAAGTTCCTGATATGGCAAAATCTGGATTTACTTCAGCATGGTTGCCACCAGCAAGTCAGTCCATCTCACCTGAAGGTTGGAGGCCTCAATACATTAAACATCCAAAAATCACATGTTGTCTTTTTAGCAGATACTTGACTAGTTTACTATTTTTGTTGTCATGTCCTCTCAATTACAGGTTACCTTCCACAGAACCTTTATTCCCTCAATTCTTCATATGGTTCGGAGCACCTTTTGAAAACTTTACTTCAAAAAATGAAGCAATACAAAGTTAGAGCAATGGCTGACATTGTAATCAATCATCGCATTGGTACTACCCAAGGGCATGGGGGAATGTATAACCGCTATGATGGAATTCCTTTAGCATGGGATGAACATGCTGTCACGTCTTGTACTGGTGGATTGGTAAAGATACTTATTGTAGCTAAATCTTTCCTATTAAACAAAACTTATTGTAGCTAAATCTTTACAATTGGCATGATGGGTACTATTTTTGTTATGTATCTATACTGTCATGTTCCAGGGTAATCGAAGCACGGGAGACAATTTCCCTGGAGTTCCAAATATTGATCATTGCCAAGAATTTGTTCGAAAAGATATTACTGAATGGCTCCAGTGGCTACGCAAGAGTGTTGGCTTTCAGGATTTTCGTTTTGATTTTGCAAGAGGGTAATGTTCCTACATTCCGAAAACAATTTTGCTTCAATTGGATTTACTTGGCTCATTCTTCATGTCTCTGTAATGCTTTGATTTAGCTATTCAGCAAAATATGTGAAAGAATATATTGAAAGAGCTAAGCCAATATTTTCTGTTGGGGAGTACTGGGATTCTTGCAACTACAATGATCAAGGCTTGGACTATAACCAAGGTATTCTACTTCATTTATGTTTTTCAGGGACCAGAAATTGGTTTTAAAAATTGTGGAATGAAAAATTAGAAAAATATAAAATAATAAAGCAACTCTTGATGTTGACTGCATAACCAAGATGTTTCTTGTAGTATTTTATATATGTTTTGTAGGATGGACGTACTAGTTATTTTTGGCTTTGGAGTCTGATAACTTGTAGACATGAAGTTATCTTGATTTGCACTATTTTATCATATTGGATATCATATTCTCTTGATGCTCTTCTTTTAACATATATTTTCTTATTTTCTTAGAATAAATATAGATAGAAGCCACTGTTGGGAGCAACCATTTTGCACACATGATGTGGCATCATATAGACCACACATCTCCCAAGTCTAAAAAAACGAAGTAGAGAACTAGAAGCAGCCATGTAGTGAGTGCAAAGTGTGCACTACTACAGTGGTTTCTCTCTAGCATTACTCATTTTCTTATGTATGTCTGAAGCACTTCAGGTAAAGGCACACATTCCTCACATAATTGGTCATTTGAGCATTGTTGCTTCCTATGAAGTTTTCTTTTATTTCCTGTTAAAATGCATCCCTGTTGGGCAAGGATGGTTATTCCCAGTCCTTTTAAGTTTTATTCTCGAGTTTTGTCTGGGTACAGGAGCTTATTTGCTAGAGTAGTGATTTAACTTTTTAAGAGATGTGTGGAATACTGGATGGTATCATGCAAGATATGCAGTTTTAGAGAATGCTATGCTATATCAAACCCTTCTAGAAGACGGGGTTGATGAGGTGTCCCTACCAGATCCTTTTCCAGAACATTTTTTTTGTCTTATCATAAATGTTTCTCCTACGTATATGGAATGGATAGAATGAGAGCAGAATATAGAAATCAGCTCCTCTTTTCACTATTTCTTTCTCCATAACAACTGTGTGGTATTGGAGCAAGGACATTAGTCCTTTCCTTGTTCTGGTAGCCTTCTTCACGTCTTATTCCTTTTTTTCGATCTTTTCTTTTTCTTCTATTTCTCCATTCCTTATTTCTTTGCATCTGGTTGCTATTTTTAGTGGTAGCTTCCAACATTAGGATGATGTGGATGGGTGTATGCAGACGGCTTGGTTTGTTGTCATCTTCATCACCATCATATCATTGTTTAAACTCTGGTAGAGGAGCAACAGACAAGTAAATGGCTGACATGGTTACTGATTTCAGGACATGACAGGTTACCCAGGGTGTTGAGTTTTTGGTTGGTTGGAGTTTTCTGTGGCCCTTCCTAGTCGATTCATGGCAATTGATAGTGGTTCTCGGTGGTTGTATGCTGGTTGGTTTTCTGATGGAAGAGTTTTCTGTTGCTGTTGCTCTATTGGATATTGTTAGCCTTAGTGTCTGCTGAAGTGGTCATCCTCGATGTTATCTGGGAAGTTTTCGGCCAGTTCATGGTGGTTTGCGGTGGCCTCCAATGAAGAGTGTTGCCTCACTGGTTGCTCGTTGGGTGTATCTGATGGTGTCTTTATTGCCAATGGTATTTGTTGGTGTTGGCATTGGAGTTGTCGATTATTTTTTGAGCATTGCCGGTGAAGCCTCTTGCCAGAGCTGACAGGGAAGACCCCTGTTGGGATATCAGTGATTTGGTTCAGTAGTTGTTGATTGAATGACTATTTCTCAATCAGTTTGGGCACAGAGTTTATTAATCACTTTGGCAAGGCTCGCTTCTTTCAGTGTCATGGCCCAGATTTGTTCAGATCCAGTTTAGTTCATTTGGTCCAGAATCTCCAGATGCAACTTGGTCACGAACTAGATTGGTTTGGGTCCAGCCTAGTTCATTCGGTGGTCCAGCTCGATTCTCAACCCATGCCATTTATCTAAATCTGAACGTTATTAGGATCCTATATTTGGAATTAGATCCACCCTGGGTATTGTACCTGAAAGTGTAGTTGCTCAGTTGAGTGTAGAAGCAGGCACAGATCGATGGCTTATACTGCTAGTGAGTTCACTAGCAAGCTTCTATTCTGAAACCTACTTCTATTCAACTCTGTTGTGGTAACCAATCGGCTATACATATTGCTTCCAATCCTGTGCTCCACGAGAAGGCCAAACATATTGAAGGAGACTACCATTTTGTACAAGGCAGGATGCTATAGTGTAGACATAGCTACACCATTTTTAATGATTGCAGAACAACTTGTAGACTTTACAAAGTCATGATGTAGGAGTAAGTTTGAGTCTTTCCATTCCAAGCTGGGCTTATATGACATAAATGCTCCAGCTTTTGGGGGGAGTGTTAGAGAATGCTATGCTTTATAGTACACCCTTTTAGAAGATAGGTTGATGAAGTGTCCCTATGAGCTGTCTCTTGCCTGAATATTCCTTTGTTTCTCTGTTAATGTTTCTCCTACATATATGGGATGGAATGAGAGCTGAATATAGAAATCAGCTCCTCCAATCACTATTCTTTCTCCATAACAACTAACACAGGTTGAAAGTATATCAATTTACAAATACTAGCTTGTCCATATTGAAAGCGAGCGTGAACTTGGCTTCATTTACCTGCAAAGAAATGCGATGTTGATATTGTAATTACATCGGTCAATATCATATGCTGTCTTATATTAAACACCCCCCCCCCCCCCCCCCCCTCCCAAAAATCCCCAAGTGTGTACCTCCCTTTTTTAAATGATGGAAAATTTTTGGTCCTGTGCTTGGGACACTTACGATTTTTCTATCCATTTGTAAACTCTTCTGCAGATAGCCATAGACAGCGGATAGTCAACTGGATCAATGGCACAGGACAACTTTCAACTGCATTTGACTTCACAACAAAGGGAATTCTTCAGGTATTCCAAATTGTTATGTATCCGAAATTATGCTGTCATAGGATTAGGGAATTGGGGTTTTTAAATTTATCCATTCAATATGTTAGTTAAGTTGATTAGTTAAGTTACGTCAAGAACTTCAATTTCCATTGAGGTCTTATACATTTCCATTAGAAACGAATTTATTTATGTATTTCTTTGTAGGAAGCTGTTAAGGGACAATTCTGGCGACTTCGTGATGCTCAAGGGAAACCACCGGGTGTTATGGGATTCTGGCCTTCAAGAGCTGTCACATTCTTAGATAACCATGATACAGGCTCAACCCAGGTACCTGATGTTCTTTGCTATTGTTGCAAGAGGGCTGAGATTGTTCTTAGATCATTGTAGGAGGTTATTGCACTTGCTTCTTGTGCTCGGTGCGCAGTGCACCCATGGAGACTTTTTTTTAACGCATGAAATTGCGGCAAGTAAGCATCTCCTGCTGTGTGTTGTGCGTCTTTCTGATGACGTCATATCTTTTATTCTTTTGCTTTCTGTCAAATTATTCTAGAGTAAACAAAATTTGACACATGCCACCAATCCCTGGATATAAAGTTTAGGTGGCCTTCAGTGCTAAAGGTTGGTATGAGTAACTTGAATCCAGAGTGTACACTGGACGGGTTCTGTTTCGTCCATAGAATAGCTTTTTACCCACATAATGTCGTGATTAAAATTTTGTTAGGTTGACAGTGCCCCTCACCTTTGTGGGCTCGTTCCAACTCCGACATTACCGGCCTAATGTATAGATTTTTCATTGAGAAATGATACTTGCAGTCGTGAGTGTGCAAGCGCTGTGCAGTCGCTTTGAAAAAAATGAATAAATATGAGACCCACATGAAAAGAAATTAATTTTTAACAGTGGACCCCACTCTTTTTCAAAGCGACTGTCAGACGTTTGCGCATTCCACGACTGTATGTAGCATTACTCTTTTTCATTTGTCATGTTTATTGTATCAGTTTTAGTAGTTTTAGAAAGTAATCTTGTGTTTCACTAATAGAGACTATGAATACACTCAACATGATCATTTCATTCTTGCAGGCTCATTGGCCCTTCCCTTCAAATCACATTATGGAGGTAAGTGAACTGGTTGTATCCACGTAATATATCTGCTTAAGTTCAATTCTTGGGGTCCCAGGGTTTGTTTGTATAAATTTTGATCCTAACAAGAAAATAACTTATTAATTTAATCATCCAAGTTTTGAACTCATCTAATAGAGCAAGGTAATAACTATTGATCATCCATGTCACCAGTTTCCAATTTTCTGTGTCTATCGATACCAATATTTGCTTAGGTGCATCAATATTCCTGTTAGAAAATATTTTAGCTACAGAGAGATTTCACAAAACTAAATCTCTAAACTTATGTGGATTGATGTGGTATGTTAGATTGTAAAGCTACTTTTATTGTAAAGTAGATCTAACGTATTATATGAAACCATGTCAGTTTGTGGATTTATTTTTGCGGAATCTCTTTGTAACTGTAGCACTTCTTAATTGTCTACCCTTTCAGGAAATTGAACAATTAGGGAACATGTGGATACATTCAAAGTAGTTACATTAACAACTGTGTCCGAGTCCTCAACTTAAATAGCCTGAGATGGAATTTTTTTTAGTTTAAACTTTTATGACATTATTTTCTGCAGGGATATGCATACATTCTCACGCATCCAGGGATACCAACAGTGTTTTATGACCATTTTTACGATTGGGGTGATTCGACTCGTGACCAAATCACGAAACTGGTACGTTACCAACCATTTTCACTTGTCGAGTTGTTCTGTTTGAGCAAAAATTCTCCATAGTTAACCTTCTCAAATATGATGGTCTCCAGATGGACATTCGAAGGCGTCAGGACATTCACAGCCGTTCATCTATTACAATTCTGGAGGCACAGCCAAATCTCTACTCTGCAATCATTGGGGAGAAAGTGTGCATGAAGATTGGTGATGGATCCTGGTGTCCAGCTGGAAAGGAATGGACACTGGCAGCTAGTGGCCATAGATATGCAGCATGGCAGAAGTAAGGTTTTTCAGCTATTTTATTCCCTAGGCATGTGCATGCATGTCTATTTTTGGGCTGGGGGCCTGAGGCTGAGCGTTGGTTTTTCCCAGCCAGCCATGGTGTACATAGTGTATCAATAAAAGCCCTCCAATGTCCAAGATTGATATGGGAACCGAACCGTTGAACAGTTTTTCATTTACCTTCTCAAGTGCTTACTAATATATATATAGAATAATGTTATTTTATTACTTCACCGTTTATATATTTATATATTTATTTATTTATTGATTAAAGAAATGATTATTAGTGTATTAATATATTTTTTTATTTTTAAAAATGTTAAAAAAATGTGAAAAAAATTATACGAGTTTTACCTAGTGACACGGTCAGCAGTCATTACTGGCAGCAGCTTAACATCACTATATATATATATATATATATATATATATATAGTGCAAATGCCATGCAAGCAATGAAAGGAAATTGGGATCTTAAAAAAAATTCTTTTTTTAGTTGTGGTTCTTTTTTTTGGAGACAAAAATTTTATGTGCAATCATTTTGAGTTTTGTTACACAACTTTCTCACACTTCACATTTTTTAAAATTTTTAAAATTTTTAATATTGTTTTTAATTTTTTTTTGAGTTTATTCTTTTTAAATAATTTCAAATTTTTTATTTTTTATTCATATAATAAATATTTAATAATAAAAATAATAAAAATTAAAAATAATGTGGAATGTAGAGTCTTATTGGGAAGATTTTCTTTTAAGAAATTTACACTCTGAACTTGACTTGTATACAACATTATGTTGCTTGCTCTGGAAGTAGCTAGACCCTGGATAATTACTGAGACATATTCCTAGTCCGGAGCAAAAGGAGATGTTGCTTGCTTTATGGAATAGATCTCTGGAATGTTTCTCTTCCTTTGGGTCTGACAAGAAAGATTGGACAATTTGATTCCAGTCTGATACGTCCTCTTGCAGTCAACACAATTTGTTTTGTTTTGTGATGCCAAGGTGGTTTGAGGGGGAAAAAACAAAAGGAAAAGAAAAAGTCCATTTTTTCTAATCTTTGTTTAGGCTTTTCAATAAATAAATAAAAAAGCAGCTGCCCCATCAAACTGTTGTTTGAAAGAGCCTGTGATGGACTCCAAAAGTCCCATAGTAGGCAAAACGCAGAGGAATCCAACACAGGTTTTGGAAACTACAATCTCTCATCATGAGATGCAGCCAGGTTTCTTTCTGGTCATGAGGTTTGTAACTAAGGAAAATGCTGGAAAGAGGGTATCAGAATCAGAGTCACGACATTAAACCGTCTATTGTACTGTATATAAGAACGAAAAAGCTGGATATCACTTGCTGGGTTGCGCGGGAGAAATGTAGGGGGGGGGGGTTGTGGCGCTAGTCTTGAATCTTGAGACTTGAAAGACAGAAAGAATCACGTGGAAGTAGAGCTGGAAAGAGAGTCGGCAACATCAACATCATGACCATCGTCATCACCCTCATCATTCTTCTTTTGAATTTGAAAAACTCCTCCTCCTCCTCCATACAACACCTCTTCCTACTTCCCCTAACATTCAACCCAATTGACCCATCTCTCTCTCTCTCTCGACAGCTATAGTACTATAGCAGGGTCTATTATTCCCTGTTACATTTATAATGTGATTTAATTCTTTTTTCGCGGTTTCACCAAAATAGTTAATTTCTTTATACTATTTTTTATTTATATATATATATATATATATATGAATAATGCTACTATACCATCTCTTTTTTCCGGAGAGTTGGATCCTATTTAAAGTCATTAGTTGAAATTTATGGTCCGCACTAATTTGGCTTATTTGTATTGGGATGGATCTACAATATTATTATATGTACAAACTATTTCTTGCAATATTATTTTTTGCAAGAATTTAAAAACGGATTTACAAGGTGTAATGTCGAATGTCAAAAGGATAGATTAGCAACTAATGGTAACATACATGGTGGAGTAATGTAAACTATTAAATATTAAGACCAATATTTTTTAGGAAAAAAAAACATATATAACTATGCAACAATATTATAAAATCGAACAGAAAATTAAAATGGAGTTGATCAAGCCATAATAACAGTTAAAACAGTCTCCATTTCCAAGTGCATGAAAAGGGTCATATATATATATATATATATATATATATAAAATATATATAACCGCAGTACGCATGCATGAATATCAAGGGCCTCTATGTCTAGAGCCATCATGAATGCATGGCAGCATATAAATATGTGTGTGTGTGGGTCTCAGTGAAATAATTAGCATTTTAATATTAGTTTGACATTGTGTATGTATGAAGGACCTACATATATGTACTATGTCTAGAGCCATCATGAATGCATGGCAGCATATATATATATATATATATATATATGTGGGTCTCAGTGATATAATTAATTAGCATTTTAATAGATAAGTTTGACATTTATATAGCTTGAATTTATTAGGTAGCGATGTTAACACCTCAGCTTCACACTTTCTTTTAGAAGTCAAAGCCGTTGCATGCCAACTGCCAGCTGGTACGACTACTTCATGCATATATAATCCAGAGAAGGAAAAAGTAATCAAATGTATAAATACTGTACAGTTATTTTGAAAAAGAATAAGATTTATTATTAAAAAATTAATTTTTTTTTATATAGGTCTCATATTTATTCATTTTTTTCAAAACGACTATACGGCGCTTGCACACTCATGACTGCAAGTATCATTTCTCATTTGTAAATATCTTAAACTTGGATGCTTCTTTTATATAAGAATAATGCTACATATAGTTGTGTAGTGCGTAAATGTCATGTAATCACTTTAAAAAAAATTAAGATTTATTATTAAAAAATTTATTTTTTTTCATGTGAATCTCGTTCTTATTTATTATTATTTTTTTAAATAATTATATGATATTTACACATTCTAACTATTATTTCTTTTTATTACAAATAGAAAACACTAATGGCCCCCAATCCCTGACATGGCAGCTAACACTACAAGCCTTTTCCAAAAAGGAAACAAGTAAGAGAGAACGTTGGTAAAAGTTACACACTGCACAGAGCACAAGGAACAAAGTGCATGAACTTTTTTGAAAGCTTAGATTAATTAAGCATATATGCTTGTAACTATAAAGAAACGAAAAGCTAAATTATTTTGTTTCTGGTGATCACGTTTCATGAGTTTCCATATATTACACAGGAAATGTTCTTATATATCCTGCAACCAAGACAGCTGTTCTTCATTTAGCAGGGCGGCAGCAGCAGCAACAGAACCCCGGCCATATTGAACTTGCTTGGCGTTGGTGAATTTAATTTTCACACTTATTCTAGTTACTGATGAAACGTAATTATTCTTCTTAATGTCTCATTTTCCAATGATTCAATCATGGCTTAGATCACAGAAACACAGCATGCATGCAGCAGAACATTAACAGGTCTGTACCTCACAGACTAATGGGGGTGTAAACAGCTAGGATGGCAACAAAGTCAGCCACTATCAACCTATAAATTCTTAATTCTCCGTGGGATTGATCCCTAGCTTTTATTATTTGATCTTGATCTCCATGCATGTGTGGTCGATCCAACTCTGCAATGAATAGGGTAAAAAGATTAATGGCATATGGTTGAGGAGGTAGATTTGGAGCAATAAATAGTACGAGTAGACAAGGATTGGTATCATAAATACACACACGCGAACACGTATAAACAATGAATATTTGTGGAAGTCTGTTCTCACAAGGATTGATGCATGAAGGTTTCAAAGGGAGCGTGCACAGGGTTTTTTGATGCCTTGTGGGAGTGATGAGTGCGACGTATCGATCGACAAAAGGGGATATTTCTCATATCTCTTCCTCTGTCTCCCATCTGTGCATTTCTTTGGCTTTTTCTTTTTCTTTCTCTCTCTCTTTTAGGACAACAACAGAACACACCAACTTTGTATTCCAGTCAATGTAAAAAGGAGTACTGGACTGACTATATAAAAAAGGTTCATGCATGGAAGACATGAGTGCTGCTAATTAATACTGTAACTGCCGAGATTGACCTGTTTTGACCTTTTTATTCTCAGTTTTTCTAGGGTTCCACTTCCTGGCTAGGTCAAAAAGGAATTGCCTTGTGGGTTTTGAATGCTGTAGTTTTTTCTGATGTTGTGATTCCACACTTGGTGATTCTGGTTTAGTAGGACCCATGCCTGAGATGGTTGGCTTTTCCACCATGTATATTATTGCTCTTGCAATTCAAGATGCTTGATCTTAATCCGTCAAAGTAAAATCTTGTTGAGGTGACGAGACATCTGTCAAGTTGTCAACCTGCCAACTAACACCTGCGTATGGTTTCTATTTTTTTTTTCACTTTTTTTTTTTTCATCTCAATCTCTATTTAAGTGATTTTTAAACATCAAAAAAAGTTTTCTATTCTTTTAAAGAAAAATCTGATCATTTGTTTAGGTTTTTTTTTTTAATATAGAATAAATTTAAACATTTTTTTACAGAAAGTTAAAGTCACCTTATATTTTTTCAAACAATATTTTAAATTTATGAGTTCACTTTCACAAATTTTAATACAAAACAATCCATATATATAGTTGCGGATCATTCATCTTTGATTTTATTGTGGTTATATTATAGGGAGTATTGGAAGGAGAAGAATTGCCTTAGTCACAATTGGATGGTAAAATTTAGGAATTGTTTAGATAGTGAGTTAAAATAAAAGTTGAAAGTTGAATAAAATATTGTTAGAATATTATTTTTTAATACAATAGTGCTACGGACAGGGCACAAATATGTGTCTGCCCGCGAACCCCACTAACACGTCAACTATTATATTAAAAAAAATAAAAAAGGAAGAATATGAAGAAAAGAGGGAGGAAAAGCGGGAAGAAGCAGCTTTTTGATTCACGGTTCTCCCATTTAGTTTTGGGCATAGGGTCCTTGGGGTATTTTCACCATCTTCGACTTGCAAAAGCGGAATAAGCTTTTTCATTCTAGCGGAAGAAACGAAGTTCTAGAAAATGAAATGCAATGCAAATTCCAACAAATTTTGTTCTCTTTCTCGGCATCAGATCTTTCTATATGAGTCTCTTGTAGGCATAAATCAGATGAAACTCGCATAAATCAGATGAGTCTCATGTAGGGCTGGGCCGACTCCAGCTGACAAAGGGAACGAGATTAAGGTTGAGGAAGGGGACGACGAATTGCAGCTGGGAAGGTGACAATGAACTTGATTTTAGGGAAGGTGACAACGAACTTGATTTGAGAAAGAAATCAAATTTTTTTTCTTAGGCACCAGAGGACTCTTCAAAACATGAATGAATTTTTTCTTCTGTTTATTTTTTTTATGACTTTAGGACTGGTAAGAGGCTTAGAGATGAAGTCGCACAAAGAGAGTACCTAGAAGAGACATCGAGTAGGGGGAGAGAAACAAAATCATAAAATGTAAAACGCATCGTTTGAAAAAGCCGAACTCCTCATTTCACAAGTTTCTAAACGCACCGTTTTATTTTCTCCAAAACAGTGCGTCTCTCTCCACGTCGGATGTCATCCGCTGACAAGCTCGAGTTTGTGCCTAGGTTTAGACTTTTTCTTTTTAATATTAGTATTGTTTTAAGATTTTAAAAAGTTGAATTGTTTATTATATTTTATGTATAAATTTAAAAAATCGTAATAATGAGATAATATGAGATGAAACATTTATTGTATCCAAACGAGATTTAGTGCAACATTCTAGATTATGAAAAGGATTTGAATAATACTTCATATTATTTATTTGAAATTGGTATATAAAAGTTCTAACGAAATCTCATGAAACAAATAAGTTCATGCTTTAAATGACTAGCGAGCTAGTGAATATTCTTGAAATCAATATAAAATTCAACTTCACTATTAAAAAATTAAATGTAAAACTCGACACTCAATACATCTTTATCATAGTTATCATGATTCATGCTTTTGATATATAAAAGTTGTAATGAGATCTCATGAAACATATGAGTTATTCATACTTTAAAGAAATAGCAAGTGAATATTTTAGAAATGTGAGATCGACATTCAATACATCTTTATCATGATTCATACTTTTACTATTCAAGATCATGGGAAACAAACATCATATCTAATCTCGTGACAATCGTATAGATCACTACCATATTTTTGTTTTTCTTCGAAACTATTTTATAAAAAAAATACGAGGAGTATTATTATTAGAGTTTTATTATACATCAATCACTATTAATTTTCACACTCTATACTTGACAGTTTTTTTTATATATAATATAAAATATTAAATAATAAATAGTAACTGATGAAAAAAATTATTATTATTATTATTATTTCCTTCAAAACTCACCTAAAAACAACCAAAAACACTTTATTCACAACACAAAACACCTTTTTAACACAGAAACACCCAAAACACGAAAGTTGACCGTTGAAAAGAATTGTCAAACGGAGCCGATGTAATTAAACATTTGACTTCATCAAGATGATACTCGAGTTCCATAGGTTGTTATGTCCAACGTTTTGTGTAATCAATGCGGGTGTATGGACTCCACCGCAACTATAAAACGGATAAGGTACATCTCTCATGTCTCTCCCTTGTCTCCTTCTGGATTGGAGTGAGAGAGATCGGGACAATTTTATGGAAAAATCAATTTATTTCTCCAGTTAAGTAGTAATTGAACAAATTCTTGAATATAAGTAAATTCCGATTTTAATTAGAGAAAATAAATTTACAATCGTGAATTGCGTAACCGCTGCATAATCATTTTGAAAAAAATGAATAAAACATGGGACCTACATGAAAAAAATTAATTTTTTAATAGTGGACCCCACTCTTTTTCAAAGCGATTATGCGACGGTTACGCACTTCACGGTTGTATGTAGAATTACTCTTTTAATTATGTGTTACATATAGGTGCGAGGAGATAGTTTTAAATTGGAAAAAACTATTCTGCCCTTTTAAGTATACCGCCCTAGTTGACCATTGGTCAATTTTTTTTTATTTAGTGATTAAGTAAGTGATTTTAAGTATATTAATATATTTTTATTTTTAAAAAATATTTAAATGTAATAAAAAATATAAAAAAAAAGAAAAAAAAAACTACTGGGCAGTACACTCAGCACTAAGAGTGGGGCAGCATACTTTTAAATAAAAGTTTAAAATTAAATAAATATTGTTAAAATATTATTGTTTAATATTATTATTGTTTAAAAATTTGAAAATATTAAATTGTTTATTATATTTTGTGTGAAAATTTAAAAAAATTATAATAATAAAATGAGATGAGATGAAATATTTTCATTATTCAAACGGTACCATAATATCCCCAAAAGGGTCATATTTCCCGTATGCTAATTTTCCAGCATGCATCATGTCACATGTACAAAGTTGAAAAAAACATAGATCATACACTTATCATAGTGAATTCAGATGTTTGAGTAGATTTTCTAGATTTTATTGAGATGTATTTAGATGTATGATATAGTTTGATATTATACGATTTAACTTTTTTATGGAAAGTTAAAAAATTAGTAAGTCTCATCATCAATTAGTTTATTGTTGTACTAATGAAATAATAATAAAAGTTTCATCAATAAATAATGATAAATTAAGATGAAAAAAAAGAGATTATTTTAAATAAAATAAATTGTATACGTTTGGATGAAGATGATTCATCATAAGAAATTATTGCAGATGATGTAGATCACCTTAACACCCAAATTAACAGGATAATGGGAGATAGACGTTACAGTTCTATTAGTTGCAACAGTAGATAAATTTCTAATATTTCATAGCAGTTAATACTGGATTAATTTCACGTGAATGAAATTATGAAAGCCAGCAGTTAAGACCCATCAAGAAGGAACGTTCCTGCCAAATCTGCGTCAGATTTTTTGGATCAGTTCTTGGTAAGCCCTTGACAGTACGTGTGAGAGATAGCTCATAGCCATTGTCACATTACATCACATAACTACAGGAGGTGAAATATATAACTTAAGATTCTCCTTAATCCGAAATCGATTCGGTTGCTAAACTTGGCCAATCCCTTTCCATCATTTCTGCAGAGAAGATGGGGTGTGTGGCTTTCGGCATCAGAAACGAGGGACGAAAAGAGGTTAAGAGAGGGGGATGAGAAAGGCAAGAAAAGACTGATGGGAGTGGGAGGGGAAAGGAGGTATAGCCATAGGGGTTTGTTTCATCAGGAACGAGGGGAAGGTGAAGAATAACTATGATGATCCTTTGATCTTCTAAATATGCCACCTTTGTGAATGAACCATCCAATCTATGATTATTTATCTTTCTTTTTTTTTTTCTTTTTTTTTTTACTGAAACCACCTCTACTTCACTTTCCTTCTCAATTATTAATTACACCCACCCCCTCTCTATCTCTCTCTCTATCTCATTTAATGTGCCTGCTCCATCACATCTTAAATAGAACCCATCTGCCTAGCTCCCTCTCCCTCTCCCATGTTTCAGTCCCTCCGTATCTGTGTATGAGTTTATGTGTTTTGATCTTCAATGGTGAATACGAGGGCAGTGCTTTCATGTGGGTTTATCAAAGGGTTTTTAACAGAGTTTATTGGCATTCTGTCCACCTCCCTTCAATAGAAAACCTAGTCCTCTCTCCCTCTCTCATGGAGGTGGGCATACTGCCAACTGAGCTCTGTTGGCTTCTCTTTGGAAGATCCTCGTGATGTATCCTCTCCTGCCGTTCTATTTGTAAGACCCTCGTGATATACCCCCTCAAGGTATAATAAAGCGTTCATATTCATGATAGATCTTCATGTTCTGCTGGCTAGCTCCATCCATCATTCTATGTTGTTTTTTTGCTGATGATGAATGGTAATGCAATGGCAGTTCTTGGAGTTGATGCTTATCTACTGAATTAATTACCCTTACTTTACTCGTTTTGTTTCCAAACAAGAAAGGAACAAATATATATTTCATCTATCATTTCTTCTCGTGTTTATTGCCGTTTCCTCTGGTCTGCTTACATAAGTTGTATGCACTTATCAAAAGCATCATCCATAACAACTCCATGGTTTCTGTTTGATCATATGTAGATACTGTGTGGCTGCACTTGGGAACCCTAATTGATTTATTCTTTGTGCCCTATAATAATCTTTTGGGTATTTCTACCTAGGGTCTTTTCTGTATCTCTCCTTTTCTTTCCATCTGATGCAGGAAGGTTGAAAGCTCAAAAACCTTCCGAGGAACGAAAGCCGTCTCTACCTGTACTTTGTACAAAACAAAAGGTGAAAAAAAAATCGATGATGTAAAGTAGAGGGTATGGCGGAAATGGGAAGAAAGACAGTATTCTGTCAGAGCTCATGAGACCAAAATTATGGTGACATTCTGGGACTAATTGGAAATTGTTTTTGCAATGATCTTCCATGTTTATTATTGTCTTTGTGTATAAACCTGGTAAAAGATACAGTCAAAGGAGAAGGGAGGGGAGAGGTTTCAAGACCTACCGAGTGTTCAGTGATAGCCATAACTTAGTGGTTAGCCTAATTATTTAGGCACTCAAGCTGTTACTGATACTGAATAAGTTACCCTGCTACTTCTTCAGAACCTGCATATACTTAGTAGGCTCATGATTGAAGACTTGCAGTGCTCTTAAATAATGCAATAAAAGCAGTACTTCTCACACATTTTCACATGCATCGCGTAGTAAAAAAATAAAAAAAACACTGTACATTTACAAAAACAAAAGTAGAAAATCGGCATCTTTTAACAAAAATAGCTAGAAAGGTCGGATAGAAGATGAAAAGTTCTTCTGGCCTTTCTCTTGTAGCGGGGTATTATTACAATTTTTTTGTTGCTTATTTTCACTGCTGAGTTGAATCATGAAAGTGCTTGAGTGGGTAGCCTTTTGCTTTCTAGCTAGGTGGGGAAGGTCAAGCTTGAAAGCAAAATTGGAAGGCACGGCCCCCTCCTCACCTTTCAGCTTTCTCAAGAGGCCTGAGGCTATGGCCGACCCTAGTAATTGCAGCATTCCCTCAAAATCTAGTAATTGCAGCATTCCCTCAAAATCTAGTTGCAGGCAATTCAAGTCCTGCAAACAGTGAGTATGCAGAGAGATTTGGATTCAAAATTCATCTCAATTTATTTCATCTCATCATTATAATTTTTTCAAATTTTTACTCAAAATATAATAAATAATTTTATTTTTTTAAATTTTCACATCAAATATAATAAATAATTTAATTTTTATTCTACTATTTATAAATCATCTCAACTCATTTATGAATCCAAACTTCTCCTAGTCTCTCCTTTAAAAAATATATTTATTATTAAAAATTAATTTTTTCTGTTGTAATCTTGTTTATATTTATTTTTTTTTAAATTAATTGTGCAACAATTCTATATTTTTGATTGTAATTATTATTATTTTTTTTGAAAACATTTATTGTATATATTTATTTTTTGAATAATTTTATATACAATTTTAAAGTGCGTAATCGTCGCGTAATTATTTTGAAAAAAAATGAAATTTACTGTTAAAAAATCAATTTTTTTTATGTAGGTTTTATATTTTATTTATTTTTTTCAGAATAATTACGCTGCGGTTATATAATTTACGGTTATAAATATCTTTTTTTTTATTTTTTTTAAATTGATTGTGCAATACATCTATTCATAACTGTAATTATCAATTCTTTTTTAAAACATCTCTATATTAAAGAAATCATATGGTCAAATGTCTGTTAATATTTTTCCTTGGTTGGATGGCCCCTTGTAATCTAATTTTAATCTCTCTTATATCAGATTTGCATGCAAAGTTGTAGATAAGATTAATTGGACGTAATTTGCTTTATGATCACAATATTACTACCCACACGTGTAACTCTCTTCTTATTGTACACGCCCAAATTTAATAGAGAGGACTCTCACCCCTTAACGTGAAATTAGATCAGATATTCCAAGCAGGAATACATCAGAAAAGAAAGGAAGAATTGGGTATAAGTCTGTCCTTGACTGGATAGAATAATGATTGTCCCTATGAAGTTATTACCACAATCCTCAGATAAAAGCTTGGTGTCTGATACCTCAGTACCATGTTATCTTTTATCCGAACAAGACAAATAACAGCACAAAGTTAGCTACTAGCGCTTGCTGTGCTTGCCGAACAAGTTCTGGATTCAGACATTATGTTCTGTTCTTTGAGTTGGGGGCAACCTAACGTTCTGGATATTCATTGAACTCTTGTGAACATACATACTATAATATACTGAACACGAGCACAACCATGTCGCCTTTCTTGAGGAGTTTCAGTATCACTGGGCTATATCGAGGATGTACCGGCCATTAGGTGAATCATTCCCTGTGATATAATCTGTCGCGATCTCTCTCACAAAGCGGTTGTTGGGCAGTCTCATTACTAGAAAAGGAAATTTGATTCCTGTGATCACAAATATTTTGAGAATAGCAAAATTTTAACATGAAATGATCATAATCTAATATGGGAGAGAGATTAAAGAGAGTTAGGCTCAGTTTAGATTGAGAAACTTAAAATATAATAAATAATTTATTTTTTAAAAAAAATTTAAAATAATAATAATTATAAAAAATAATATTTTATTCATCCCTCTTCTCAACTTATTATCCAAAATTAACCGTTTTGGTCTGAAATCATTTCAAAGGTTTGTTACTTGAAACTGAAGTTATGGATTTGGCCAGAGAAACTATAGATGGTAATTATGGAGGGTAAGTTACTTGAAAACGTGAATCTCGCATGAGCGAGCCTCTGTTCGTAGTCCAAGCAATATCCTCTTACGCATATCCTCTTGCATTAATACAAAACTTAAAAAGAGAAGATGGTTGGCTGAGTTTTAATGAAATCTTTTAATGCCTCTTAAAATATAGATGGAAGCAAATCTCATGGGAGAATGATGGTACGATGCTTTTAATAA
Source organism: Juglans cinerea (assembly GCA_961763995.1). Lineage (NCBI taxonomy): Eukaryota > Viridiplantae > Streptophyta > Magnoliopsida > Fagales > Juglandaceae > Juglans > Juglans cinerea. Next base: position 22,128,843 of record CAUIVZ010000012.1, on the reverse strand, counting down.
GTGAAAAAACATGATATCTGCAGTACTAACTAATCATAGGTGGCTACTGACAGGCTTTGACTAGGTTTTTTTTTTCCTCTTCTTATTGTTCTATGCTTAACGGAATTACCCAAAAATTTCTGGGCAGAGATGGAAAAACTCGTATTCTTTTACTCTGGAGATGATGAACATCAATTTAATTTTAGCAGTTAGTCTCTGAGGTTGCGTTCAAAAACATCAATTTAGTTCTGGAGATGATGAACAAGAAGCCATTAAACGGAGAGTCCAGCAGCAAAGATGAGTGACTACCACTTGCTGAGCTCAAAGGCTGCGGCATGGCTTATAGTCAGAATTACGAACACAGTAAATCGTATATATTCTTTATGAAAAATTCTAGACATAAACTCTACAGCACATCCACTTAAAAATATGTAATTTTATTTTTTTATCCACATAATGAAAATAATTCCAAACATGTTTGTAAGTAAAATAAGATAAAACAGTAAAATGACATGTTTTTAAATAGGTGTATAGTGTGGGATTTATGTGTAGCACTGCTAATTTTTTATACTGGTTTCTGGTGATGCAGTCCCCACACCCGCCCCTGCCCCCACCCAAAAATTAAAAATAAAAATAGAGAGAAAATCACACAGCACTAGATGCAAGGTACATCAAGAATTTCTGGCATCGTTCTGCAATCATAAAATATACAGGATTGTGGGTTCTAATTTAGATTACCGATCAGTCTAATAGTAGATCTTCAGCTGCATTTGACGGACTTATTAGCTCAAACTAATTCAGAAGCATACCAGTTTGAAATGAGGCAATGAGATTCCCAGATCCTATACTCCTATTTCTACATCATTGAAAAGTTAATTTTTCTAACTTCTCATCCAGTGTGTAGTAACCTTAAATTCTTTACTGCATGATGTGTCCTTCCACCAGGGCTTTCATCTATTTGACTAGAATGGAATGCCGGTATTGTGAATGGAGAAGCACAGGGCAAGTGTTGAATTGAGAAGGGGCTCTGTGACATCATCCACTTCTGTTTCGGAAGAGCACAACCAAACCTTTCCTGTTCATACAGTGATGTTGAGTCTGCTGCGACTGCTGCTGCTGCAGCACGTTGCTTAGTGGCATCATCTACATATAGAAGATCATCAATTCTTGCCATTATGTTAAAGGCTAAGCTTTCCATCACTCTAGAATAGCTCTCAAGGATCGACTGCCCAACATCCTGCAGTAGAGAAAGAAATTACCCATAACATTTGGCATAAGTGGCTTATTCACTGTGTGTCTGTGCTTTGGAGGAGAAGATGGTGCTGGGGATTATAGAAGCACTTTTTAACAAAAGATATGAGATCCTCCATGTGGTCCATCAGTTACACAATTTCTGTCCTAATTTCAAGTGATTTTAGTTTTCATTTTCATTTTTTTATAAGTAAAACAGAATAGTTTTCATTTCCAAGATGTTCATTCTTTAAAATGCCATACAAGATGCTAGATTGACATGAGTGGAGGGACAATCTTTCCAAAGTGATTTCTTCTAAATATAGATATTGATATGTTGACCATAGATGTTATTGCCACCTACGCAACCGTAACAAAACTTAGAAGGGGACCAGAGAACTACAAGTTTCATATAAAGATAGATGCTCAGGAAGTACACCTTGTTATACTGAATCTTGCTCATATCCAAAGCAGTCTGTGGGAGACCAGGGAACCTTAGCCTTAAATTCTGTAAGAGGGTCTCAGCCCTACTTGCTAGAAGCTTAGTCTTTTCTATGTCACCGACAAAACCCTTAACCTTGCCACCCCATGTTGACTTCCCAGCTTTTGCATGAATTGGATGCCTTTCCAGATTCTTCTGCCTCCAAATGTGCACAGCAGCCTCTATCCTGTTTGCTATATCCAGAGTTGTGTACTCTGATGAAAACTCTAAGTAGTCAAGGAGAGACTCCGAGGAGAATTTCTCGGCAGTAATGTAACGGTATAAGATTTCGCCTAAATGAGCTTTTCCACTCTGAAGAGAAAGTAAATGTCATACAGGATTGGATAACCCAGTTGTAGAGAAAATGACAAATCAATGCCTTGAGCAGTTAGGTGCCCATTGGAAGATGAAAAAAATAATTGCTTTTAAGATGGATAGAAAGGAGATCATATACAAGTACCATGTCGCATGAATTAGTAACTGAGAATGTCTAATGATTTGAATCTTTTTTTTTTTAAGTAAGAATAAAATTTTATTGAATCAAGTAAAGTAGACGCAGCCCAAGTATGCAAGAAGTATACGAAAGTGAATGATGCATGATTTGAATCCTTAACAATTGTGTGATAAAGAAACTGACAGAAACTAGGTAGATCACCACTTGAGATTACCGAATGCCATACAAATACAAACAAAATTGCAGCAAAAGAAATAAATAGCAAAGATAACAAAATGCTCATATAACTTAACATCCTTTCTATCCGGATAAGTGTGTAGATAAATCTATATTAAATCTTTACATTTCTCTTGGGCATAACTTTAACATGTGAAATACCGTTGCACTGAAACATCGGTATGACGACATGGAGTGACAGCTCGCTTTATTTTGTGTGTCCTTACCATGCATTGGGCAGGTCAAACAGATACAGAAGATGGAATAGAAACAAAATGTCGGTTTATTTCAAACTTCAATACTAATTTATTCAACAATAAAATATGGAAAATGGTCTCCACCTAAGAATATAACCAAATGATAACTTGAGGACTACCATGAGAATTAGCAACATACTTTCTTCTCCCTCAAAACATATCAGCAGATGGTACCATGGAAAGGGCATGAGACCATCTCAACATCCAAACACCACCCAAACATAAATACTTTTCAATTATTAAATTTTAACGTTTTCATCTAATCATTACCTAATCATTACAATTTCTCAAACTTCCAAACAAAAAAAAAAAATCAAATTTTCAAATACCAATTTATAATATTTTTATTTCAACTTTTTCTCTCTCCTTTCCCAAAACCCAATAAATCATCTTGACTCAAATCATTTCACTACTATTCCCAAATTTCTCATATCATCTCAACATCCAAACGAGGCCTAAATTTTACGTGTAGGGCCCACTCATTGAGAGGGAGTCTGGCACACGCGAGGGGGACTGTTAAAAATATAATACAAATAATTAAATCTACCACTTCTCAAAAGCTTAAACAAGTGGTGATTTCATACGGTATCAAAGCCAGAACAAAGGTTTTGAGTTCGAACCCTAACTCTACACTCTACCCCATTTAATTAAATATTCCACGTGTTGAATATACTCGTTGAGAGGGAGTCTAGCTCACACGTAAGGGGAGTGTTAAGAATCTAATACAAATAATTAAAATCTACTTTTTTCCTATCAACTTAAACTTTTTGTATAAGTGGTAATTTCACAACAAAATTACTTCAAAAGACTTACATATGAAAAGATTTACAGGTGCCCCACAAAGAGTTTCGCACAAGTGCACTTCAGGTAATTCAAAGAAAAACTCCCCCAGTCCAATGGGTCCTAAAAATTGTTTGCATCCAAGAGGATTCAAACCTTAGACCTGGAGGAAGCATACTACCAAGGCCAAGGCCCTTACCACTTGAGCCAACCTCTAGGGATTTATGTGTACGTTCATGTTCAAATCTGATCATTTCAATGAGAACATATTTGCTCAAAATTGGACAAATCTAAAAGCTATTTGATAACAGTAGGAAATTCCTGAATCATTTACTTTCTAAGTGTTTCTCAAATTCGCATCATCAATACCTATGCCTCCAGATATATCAATCAAGGTCCTTGCATGTGCTTGATTATATGATTTGTACTTGGTAAAGGATTGTGTACACCAGAACCACTAAAATATATAAACAAATAACAAAAATCTGAAAGATTTTTCAGACCCTGCATTGGTTTATCCAATACAACCTTCAATCACTGCTACCATGCAAGTTACCATGGCCATCTTTGCATGCATGCTTGCAAATAAATCATGTTGTCAGGAGTTTTATGTCCACCAAAACTGTAATTTAGCAGCCTCCAAACACATTACGAACTATCCAAAGAACTTTCACTAAATAGAAGCACTATATGAAATTATCTGCCATAAGACATGGAGACAGCCAAAAGTCCCCTTTCAATGTATTCAAATTAATGATGGCTGACCAACTAGCTTTTCTAGTGTCTGTGATATTGAACAGTTGTTCACTAACATCAATTTCCAATCCATAATGCATAGATTACTAAGAATATAAAACAGAACAGATTCCCCATGCAGTCCCCATACCTTGGGCAAGCTCTCCAAGTAAGAAATTGGGATTTCCATCTCAGCCAGCACACTGCTATTAATTGCCATGGCAGCCTTAAGGATCTGAGTTGTGCATTCCCTGGAGTGCTGCAATTTTTTCCTCACACCTTGAGACAAACCATTTGGTGGGACCTTCGGGAAGGGGAGCCACCATTTCTCTTCCTGCCTAACTGAAGGTCTTACTGGGGATCTAGACAAATTATATGCTTCTATGTCATCACTGCCAGCAACAATTATCCCACGATCAACGTAATAGAACTCCGAATCGTGAAACCCATCTAGAATTCCATGCAACATCGCATCTAATTTTTTGAGTGCTGGGAGGTTCACATATAAATCCGAGCGAGGCCGAGTCACCATGACCTCAAAGGTGCCACCTCCGGGGAATTCTTGCACAGATGGAATGAGTTCTACAATAGAGTCACTCACGCATAAAAGCCATCCCATTTCTCGATGCCACATTGATTTCTTCTGCGGAGCCAATGGCTCCAGCTTCCACAGCTCCCCAAACACAGTAGCTGCCAAATGTAATTCAAGATAACCAAATAACCATTAAAAAAAAACTGAATCAGGATTGGAACGATATGATGAAAAAAGAACATAAAATTAATTTTTCAAGCCTAATGTTATCTATTGCATTATGAGTCAGTTCCACATAACACAAAATACATAAATTAAACATGGCGAATCTTCACTTTCTTCTTTTTCTCATTTGACACATTCTGAGAAACAAAATGGAGGACCAATTGAAGTAACAAAAGAAATAGTATCTTTTTGAAAGGTAAGGAAGAAACAAACCGGAAAGGTTTGTGATGGCATTGGAGATAGCAAGAGCGGTACAAACTCCCTTCCCTCCACCAGACATATCTTCTCCAAGCAGAAGCTTAGCAAACCGCTCTTTCATCAACTCAACCTCTGCAATTACATGTATTTAGCTATAGACTAAAACACATGTAGTCATCTATAACATGAACAGGTAGATAATTTTCAGAAAAGTTTTGCTACTCATCACACACCACACACCACACTTATTTTTATTTATTTTTATGTTTTTAATTTTAATTTTATTCTTCCTAAACTATTTGAGTTCTTCTACTGATTATCTATACACCACATATTTGGTAAGAGAAAAAAAATAAAAAAATAAAAAATTATGTATGGTGTGTGGGGATGATGAGTAGAATTTTTCTTTTCAGAAATTTCTCAATTTCTTTGTTCTTTTTCTCTCTCTATCTATCTCTTTGCTGTTTTTGTATGGAAGAACTCTCCTTTATACGAGGAATATTTTTCATCACATATAATGAGGTGAAGGCAAACGGATTTTCTTAAAGTAGATTATATTGTCTGGAACAACATATCAAAAAAAGTTTCTGGAACATATGTTTTCATCTTTGATAGTTTTTTATTTTCATTTATTAGTTCCTTCGTTGTTGGAGTAAAGAATATTTTCGTAGTTTTTTATTTTCATTTATTAAAAAGATGGTAAATATTTTCGTAGTTAACAAGATGACAAATGTACTTTTCCAAAACGAATAACAAAATAATAAAAAATAAATATCTAAATAAAAAGAATACATATCATGTTGAAAAAATCGTAGCTTTTGGTTTGGTTAAATATTCTAGATAGAAATACAACTAATTTTGCCGGGAATGATCTAAATATGTAAACTTCTCATACATTTTACAATTCCTTTTTTTACCGAGTTTTCTCCTCGGCTACTAGAACCTAAAAGCCAAACATATAAGCCATCCAACGTATGATAGGAAATAAAGCCCTAACCGGATAACTCCGCCACCGGTTTCTCCGTCCTCTTAGCCGGAATCACGACGTGTCTACCCCCGACAACAGGCAACAACACGGGCACCGGCGCCGGGAAACCGGGATTGTCGACTAACTCGGGTCCGGCAAGCGGCGAAGACGTCAAAGAACTCGACACACATTCGCGATCGTAGCGGCGACAGGAAAAGCCACTAGAGGTCTCCGAGTCGCTGATGTCCGCACTCAAACTGTAGCTCTCGAACCGCTCGCTCAATTGGTCGAACCCATCTTCGGACGAAACGCTCCCCATTGATCAAAATCGGGCAGATAAAACTCGGAACAGAATTAAGAATCGGTAACGTAGCACATTTCCCTCCGGCATTGAAAGGCTTACTGATCAAATGCCGGGAAATATAGTCCCAAAAGTAACAGAACAGAATAGAGTGAGAACAGGAAAAAGCAACTTTAATGCTACTTACTGCTCTCCTCTCACTGCCGCTTCTGAGTTTGATGCGGTTGGCGTTGAGTTTGCGTTAACAGTAGGGACGGTGACAGAAGGTGGGCCCTTCCCTCTTTTTAATCCAATGGTTGATATGCCCAGGCCCCATCCGGGACGATAGAGCGTGAGAACACGACACGGCTTGTTAATTGTTATGAAATACGGTCGAGAATAACTGGCAAATAAACCATAATATTTTGATAAAAAACAAAATTTATTTATTATCTCACGTAACACGTTATATATAATTTTTTTTATTTTTTTATTAAATATATAATGAATAGATGATAAGTAGAATAATTTAATTAATTTAAAAAGATTAAAAATTAAAAATTAAAATTAAAAGTAAATATAGTGTGTGAGGATGATGAGTAACAAAACTAGACTTTTCCTATTTTAAAACTTGAATTTGTTTCAATTCGTTTATTGATTAAGTTATTTATAGATATAAAATTATGATTGATTTACTAAATAAATCTAAAATTTTATTCGGTTAGTACGAACTTGAATATAATTTTTTATTTATTAATTAAGTTATTTTTAAATATAAAATTATAATTGATTTACTAATTAATACAGTCAGTATAAAATCTGACTCCATTCGTATGAAATTGAATAATTTTGTGATAATCATTTTTATATTATTGTTTCAAGTATATATAATTATATATAAATTCTGTTCTCAAGATATGTACATAAAATTCTAAGATATTATATAATAATATATTTTGTAAAAATTAAATAGTTTATAAAAAAAATCTGAACTCGATCTAAAAGAAATAAATTATTTATAAATATAAACTATAACTCAACAACAAGTTTAGATTATATACAAAAATCCAAGATTTTATTTATAAAAAAATCGAACATAAAATTATGAGATGTAATATAAAAGTATATATTTTATAAGATTTAAACAATTTATAAATAAATATAAAATATAATTAGTTAATAAATTCAACTAAATATAAAATATAATTAGTTAATAAATTCAACTAAGCTTGTCTCTTAAGTTGTAACTTGTAAGTAGAGGTGACACGCGCTGAGATACCTTGGGTATGTATGTATTTGCCATTTAAAGGCACTTCTCGGCTTAGGTCAATGTCGTAATGGCGCTTACCGGAACTTTACTATTTTTTCGTATTACTTTTATGATTCCTTGTCTACCCCTCACCTGTCTCATTAACGTGTCCCATAAATTCTTGTTCTTAAATAAAATATATCGGAATATACGTTAATAATGAGGATTTTATAATTTAATATGATGTGATTATTAAACGTGACCAAGCTTTGTCCCATGCCCTACTCGATTAGGTTCCATTTATGTTATAATTCCAACATAAATGGAAACTAATTTATAACAAAAATTGTAATTAGAAATTGACAATGGAACTATAACAAAAATTTAATCCAAGTCTTACCTCTAAACTAAACTATGCAAAATAATTAGAGTAGTGTTAATCGTATGCATAATCTTATGTATAATATTATACGTACTAAGTGCCAGTTTCATTTTATCAGTGTTTTATTTTTTAATTTGAATTTAAAATTTTAAAATTTTCACCCATTTCAATATCTGCCTGACATATCAACACGCAAGATTACATAAGTAAAATTGTAAATATAAATAATATTTTTAAAATAATTAATTAACTATATTAATTTCCACATAGGCATGCTAAAGGTATAAGAAAACTCATAGTTATTTAGTCGACGCATAGATAAAGTCATGATATATGATATAATTTAAACAATTTGTGAGAATTATTTATATATAATTTACTAAATTACAATATTTGCAATTTAACTTTTACAAGTGGATAGATATTGGTTTATCCAATTAATTTAAATGTTATAATTTTTACTTAATTAACTAACTAATTATTAAAGCAAACTTATGATATATAAACTATTCCAATAATGTAATTTATTTTTATAAGAAAGCAATGAGATAATCCAATTGTTGATTGACAACCTCAAATTCATTTGAAAAATAAATTAATTAATCATAAACTTAAATATAATTTAGTGATAAGTTTAAATATAATTTAGTGACAACCTCCAATTGTGTACTCTCGCTTTAAAAGAAAATTATGCAAGACTTCATAATCTAAAATTGATCAGATATTTTCCTTTAGACTTTATATCCAAGTACTAAACTTGACTTGTCCTTGTAGCATTTTCATCTCGTTCTTCGTAAAATTTTTTATAATTTAGTTAAAAAACACATTTCCTAAATTTTTTTTCTAAATTTTATTTATCTTTCAAAAACCTCTTACAACTCATTCTCATTTCCTATTATTTATCTATTCTATTAAAATAATATTTTTCTATTATTTTTTTCTCTCACTTCCATTTACAAACTTAATTACTTAATATTTTGTTCTTATATTTTGAACTATTACTCCAGTAAATATTTTAAACAAAAATTTAAATTATATTTTTTTGTGGATGTGATACTATTTTTAAAATTATTATTTTTTTATTATTGAAAACTATAATAAATATGAGTATGCGAGAAAGTGTAGATGATTGGAAGAATAATTTATTTCATGTATTAGAATAAAATATTGATAAAAAATGGTTTAGAGGATGAATAGTGATTTCCTATATTTAGAAAATCATTGTTTATCCTCTAAACATTTTTCCTAAAATAGAGATTTGGATGTAGGGATATTTTGATCAAAACCGTAAAATAAACCTCACATTATAGGGAAAGTAGTGCTTTAGGGCACTGGATATGAATGCTCTTAGCTAGTTAACTTTAGGCTACATTTGGATATTGAGATGAGTTTAGTTGAGTTGTGAATAATAGTATTTTGTAGGTCCTATTGGGATAGATTTAACTTTTTTAAGTTAAGATGGTTTTAACTTTCTAAGTTGAAATATATGAAGTAAATTGATATAAGAGCACTCTCATTGGATTAGCTAAAAGCTAAATCCAATGAGTATTTAGCTATTAGAGAGCAAAATACGCTCACAATGGATTAGCTAAATTCCAAATAGTTACAGTGACTTTCAAAAGTTTTTCTAAATTTGAAGGTTACTGTACATACATCAAATACATATTTTATTAATTATTTATCTCTCTCTTTCTTTCTATCACATATTTTATCACAATTAATATATTAATTTGAGTTAGTAATATATTAATTTAATAAGAATATAATTATTAATTAATATATAATAGATAGAATAGTAAAATATGATAAAATTAAATAAATTAATAATTAAAAAAATTAAATATTTTAGTTATTCATTACTATATAATGAATAAATATATAATCTAATGTGGAAATTTGATGTGAATAATTAAAACCAAATTCATCTTATATTATTTTATTGTTATATAATGAAAATATAACTATTCCAATGTGGAGATTTATGTGAATGGAATAGCTAAAAGTCAAATTTCTCTTCCATTTATAAAAAATGTCCTTTAACTTTGGTTAATCTAATGAGAGTGCTCAGTTTAATTTTTTTATAAAAAATTAAAAAAGTAATGGATTCTATTAATGATTGGTTTGAGATTAGTTGAGTTTGGTTTAACAACCAAACACAACCTTATGGTTCGTTTGGCAACACGACCAGTCAAGTAGTTTCAAATATTATTATATATTATCAGATATTTCATTTTCAAACATCATCTAAACGTAAAATATTTTGTAATGAGTAATGCTATATACAGTCATTGAATGCGCAAACACCGTACAGTCGCTTTGAAAAAGATGTGATTCACTATTAAAAAATTAATTTTTTTTCATGTGAGTCCCATATTTATTTACTTTTTTCAAAGCGACTACACGGCGCTTACACACTCACGACTGTAAGTATCATTTATCTTTTTTAATTTCAAATATTCAATTTTTTTATCTAATTATTATAATTTTCTCGAACTCTTAAACAAAATAAAAAATAATATTATTTTTTCAAAATTTAAAATAAAAATAATATTAAAATAAAACTAAATTTTATAATAATTTTATTGATATTTTTAAAAATTTAATAAAATATTAACGAATATTTTCCACGCGGCTGTAATCCTAGATTCCTAGTATACTTTTTTCCCTTTTGAAAGTTCTCTCCCATGGTACTTTTTCCTTTTGTCTACCGTGGATTTGAAGCTTTTCTACAGTAATGTTATAGTGAATACAGTGCACACTTTACACTCACTGCATGACTGTTTCTAATTGATTGTTCTCAATACTTATTTGGAGAGATGTGTGGTCTAAATGATGTCACATCATTTGTGCAAAATAGATGCTTCAATAGTAATTTCAATAGTAACTTCTATCTGATAGCAATAAGATTCATTTTACATATCTGCTTCACACTTTATGTATTTAATTTTTTTTTTTTTAACTCAATAAACTAAGAGTGTTGTGTGTGATAAACAGTGGAGTGTGAAGAGAATTTTTCTAGAAATAATACGATTCGCATTAGCTCTTTGGCTCTCTAATTATTCCACGCAAAGACGAGAGCCCAAGCCGCTTTTACAAACTATAATCCAATCTTCTCCTTCCTCTTCTTTGTGCTCAAGCCCCACAATGGGTTCGATCGGTGCCCTAGAAGAGCATTTGCAGTACCCGATTGCTCGAAGAGACGAGTCCATCGTCGACGACTATCACGGCGTTAAGGTCTCCGACCCCTATAGATGGTAATTAAACAAAACTGATTCCCACTGGAATACCGTTTATGAGTACAAGGTTTCTCTTCTCGATTCCCGTGGAGGTTTAATCGACGAACTATTCAAAAGGCAATTTGACGAGATTTTTGTTTTTGTTTTTGTTTTTTTTTTTAATTTCAATCTTTAGGCTTGAGGATCCGGACGCCGAGGAAGTGAAAGAATTTGTGCAGAAGCAGGTGAAATTGACTGAGTCGCTGCTTGAGAAATGCGAGACGAGAGAGAAGCTTCGAGAGAGCATCACGAAGCTCTTCGATCACCCGCGTTACGAAGCTCCTTTCAGGCGAGGGGACAAATACTTTTACTTCCACAACACCGGGCTTCAAGCCCAAAACGTCCTCTACGTGCAGGTTCGTGACCTGTAATTTGAATTATGAGAACTCTATTCGCTTGGTTTTGTCTATGACTATTCACAATCCCACCCCCCCTCGCGTCCAATTCAGGATAGCTTGGATGGAAAACCTGAGGTTTTGCTGGATCCAAATACGCTTAGTGAAGATGGAACTGTCTCTTTGAACACGCTTTCAGTCAGTGAAGACGCCAAGTACTTGGCTTACGGGCTTAGTACTAGTGGTAGCGATTGGGTGACGATCAAAGTAACGCGGGTGGAGGACAAAAAGGTTGAAGCTGATACTTTATCATGGGTGAGTATCTTATTGCATCTTATTCATCCAAAAAAAAAAAAAAGAAGAAGAAGGTACAGAAAATGCTTTTTTCAGTAAGACTGATGAAAGACGTTATATATGTTGTAATTCAGGTTAAGTTTTCGTCTATTAGTTGGACTCATGACGGTAAAGGGTTTTTCTACAGTCGATATCCTGCTCCCAAGTAAGTGATCATCATCGGATTCTTACGTTTCAGCAAAGTATCAAATTTGGATTCTGACACGCGCCCCTCGGATGATCGTGGGTGTTAGAAATTGCATGTACTGATTCTAAGAACTTGGCAAGAATCTGGAGAGAAAAATACTTGGGGAAGTTAAAGTGGATATTGAAACTGCAAAAAATCCAGTTTTACCAGAATTTTAGCGGACAAAAGAAGCAATAAATAGAATATTATCATTTATGAACCAGAATTATGCTATAGAATACCTAAAAAAAAATTATGGTATTGCAAAATAAGTTTGGGAAGGACTAATTGGATTTAGTACATTATTTTTGCGATCTCATAGCTTGTTATGTTTAATCCAAAATAAGTAGTGTTTCTCTGTAGAGAGGGAGAAGGTATAGATGCTGGAACGGAGACCAATTGTAATCTTTACCATGAGCTATACTATCATTTCTTGGGAACGGATCAATCTGAAGATATTTTATGCTGGAGAGATTCTGAAAACCCTAAATATTTGTTTGGAGCTGGTGTTACAGATGATGGGAAGGTAATCTCTCGTTTCATGGTATTTTTGGTTATATTACAGTGGTGGCCACCTTCTTGTGCTGTTGTTAATCTAAGTGCATGATTCTTAACGCTCTTTTTTAATGGATCCAGCTTGTTTTCAATGATTTTATTCTTTATAATCTTTCTACTTAAAAACATTCTATTCAGTTGAGTAAAATTAAGATCCATGTATATTGTTCTTATATGCATGTTATGTGCATTCACGAGCTTGAGTACCTAAACAATGACTATGAGCTATTCTACTCAGCAGCCCTACACTACACATCTGTTGAGGAAAAACAATAAAAAGATAAAAAATAAAGCAGGTGTGTAGTGTAGGGCTGTTGAGTATAATTTTTCCTAAACAATATGGTCTAGATAAGAATGAAAATGTTTTTTTTTTTTTTTTGTTTAAAAATGGGTTTCCATCGAATTGACCCCACTTTGATGTTATTGTGCAGTATGTTCTTTTGAAGATTGAGGAGGGTTGTGACCCTGTCAACAAGTTTTATTACTGTGACTTGTCTGCACTTCCTAATGGGCTTGCTGGGATGAAGGGGAAAAGTGATCTACTCCCATTTATTAAGCTTATTGATGAATTTGATGCACAGTATGTTGCCATTGCAAATGATGACACTCTATTTACCTTTCATACAAATAAAGATGCTCCAAAGTATAAGTTAGTCCGAGTTGATCTTAAGGAACCAACTGTTTGGACTGATGTTATCCAAGAGGCCAAAAATGATGTACTTGAATCGGCTTATGCTGTTAATGGTAACCAGATGATTGTGAGTTACCTGAGTGATGTCAAGTATGTTCTGCAGATAAGGGACTTGAAATCAGGTTCCTTGCTACACCAATTACCCATTGATATTGGGACAGTTGTAGGGATTTCTGCGAGGCGTGAAGACAATGTTGTTTTTATTGAGTTCACTAGCTTTCTTACACCTGGTATTGTTTATCAGTGTAATCTAGGAACTGAGGTTCCTGAGAGGAAGATATTTCGTGAAATTGTTGTTCCTGGGTTTGATCGCTCAGAGTTCCATGTCAATCAGGTATCTTGTTAACTTGTTGATACGCTAGTTACTCTAATTTTTTGCTTCTTTTTCCACCTTGCCAAGCTGTATTTTGATGTTCATCTTACTTGATTGGGTTTTCTCATATCCAGGTTTTTGTGCCCAGTAAGGATGGTACCAAGATACCAATGTTCATTGTGGCAAGAAAGAATATTCTTTTGGATGGATCACACCCATGTTTGTTATATGGTTATGGTGGATTTAACATTAGTCTCACACCATCATTTAGTGTTGGTCGAATTGTGCTCACAAGGCATCTAGGTGTTGTTTTTTGCATAGCAAACATTCGTGGTGGTGGAGAATATGGAGAGGAATGGCATAAAGCAGGTGCACTTGCAAGAAAGCAGAATTGCTTTGATGATTTCATTTCTGCTGCTGATTACCTTACATCTGCTGGTTATACCCAGCCCAAGAAGTTGTGTATTGAAGGTGGAAGCAATGGTGGACTTCTTATTGGGGCTTGCATAAATCAGGTATTGCTGTATTAGAGGGTCATTTTCTTGATCGTATTCTAGGTTCTATCTCCATTATAATCGTTTTGAGTGCTTAGAATAATTACTTTTGTGGGTTTTGGCAGAGACCGGATCTTTTTGGTTGTGCTTTGGCTCATGTTGGTGTTATGGACATGCTGCGATTCCATAAGTTTACCATAGGTTGGTCTAAATTCGTGGATCCACTAATTAAAAGTTTTGAGTCAATGTATTGAATTTGATTGCTTTCTAGGCCATGCATGGACTTCTGATTATGGCTGTTCAGACAAGGAGGAAGAGTTCCATTGGCTAATCAAGTGAGTAAAGTTTATCTTATATCAAATATCTGATAGCAATCTTCTCATCTTTCATTTGTAATTTATACTACATTACATAAGATTCTAAGAAACTAAAAAACTTCTGAATTTTCTCTATGTTGTGGTTTGAACTTGAGATTTATTTATTCACCCTATTTTGTATTTGTGAGATTTTTGCTTGTTTTAACCTCATAGTTCTAGCATTATCCGTATTGATTTTTCTTTCCCGATTCATTGGCCTAGTATCTAATTTACCTTGTTTAGATGTTGTTTGCCATGAATATTTATGTTCGCTGAAGCTCAGATAATATTTTTTTCATAAGTAAAAGTAAAACTTTTTTGATAGTAGAAGGCATAGCCCAAGCACGACTTTAAGGATACATGATGTATGTTTACAGTAAAAAATGGTAACTAGAGATAAGAATACTCACTGTTTAAAAAATATTAATATATTGAACCTTAACAAGGAAAAGTGTTAAAGAAAATTCCAAGGAAAATGAAGAAAAGTCTTGCTTATAAAAGATAAAGTAGAAGAGAATAAAGAAAAGATTGAAGGATAAATAAAGGAGAATATAAAAATATTACATGCATTGAGTCCTATTTTTGAGGGTGTGTTCGCGCGTGCGTGTGTAATATTTGGCCTCTACATGACTTTTTGGGCTACTTATCAAGAAAAAAAGAGAGCTCTGTAGGCCAAACTTTTTAGTTTTTAGGAAAATTTCAATCTTTATTTATTTATTAAGATTTGGGGTTAGGTTATGAACTGTATTCATTTTGATTTTTTTTATGGGATTCTTTGCATGTTGCTCACAGGTGATTTTATTGTTTTTAGGTATTCTCCACTGCATAATGTGAGGAGACATTGGGAAGAGCATCCAGATCAAACCTGCCAGTACCCATCCACAATGTTGTTGACTGCCGATCATGATGATAGGGTTGTGCCATTGCACTCATTGAAGTTATTGGCGGTTAGTCTTTTTATCTGTAGCACTCATTGAAGTTATTAGTCATTGCATATGCGCACTGCATGCCTGTATTTCGTTCTCTTTTCCTCTTTAGAAAGTCCTTTCTATTCATTATCAGACTATGCAATACGTTCTTTGCACGAGCTTGGAGAACAGCCCCCAGACCAATCCTATTATTGGTCGCATTGAGTGCAAGGCAGGGCATGGAGCTGGACGTCCTACACAGAAATTGGTAATAATTTTTTTTCTAAGCGAAATAAGTTACCATTTAACTATATACGTATATATATTATATATATATATAGATATATATTCTCTTTTCTAAAATAGTTCTATTTTATTCTCTGATTGTTTATTGGCCATTGGCTCTCTTACTCAGATCGATGAAGCTGCTGATCGTTATGGTTTTATGGCCAAGATGTTGGATGCTACATGGATTGACTAGGTGAATGTATGGATTGACCGAATGCATCATGCATTTGGGAGATTTAATGGGAGGTTGGATCAAAAACATATTATTTTTGCCTTTTTTTTTAAGAATTACAACCGCAACAAAGAAAAATACCCTCCTTCCCATACGCAATAATCTTGTTTGAAAGTTCCAATTATGATTATCAGCAGTTGTCTATACTTGCTTTTGGCCATAATTTAACTGATTTTTAAGTTTTTTTTTTTTGGTTCTTTCCACTTCCTAGTCATTTAATATCGAGTACATAATATAAAATGCAAATATTATTGATTAGATGGTAAGCGACACAGAGTGATATAAAATGATTTTCGATAAACATGTGTTCTTCACAATCTATGTCATTGCAATTAGACAGTCCATTCGAGCACGTAGAATGAAGGAGGTTGGCTCATGTTAATGCTTTGATTCCCGAGTCCTGCTTCATATGTGAAAGCAATGTGTGTACTCACATCGCTAATTTGGGCAATTACTTGAAAAAAAAAAAAACTACTTTCATGCTACCCTGCGACTCATCCGAGGATCTGAGGCACCAGGGGTTGCAGGAGCTGTTCTGGCGTACCAAGGCGGCGGAGAGAACATGCGCTGCTTCAGGGTCGATGTATCCTTTTCTTTTTCGGTTGGGGCGGGGGTGGAGAGCCTGGTCAGGACTCAGAACTCAGAATTTGAGTTTTGAGATGGGAAGTGTGATAGGAGTTGGCATGGGACACGACACGAGTTAGTTCTTCATTGGGAGTTGCGCGCAACTCCCAGTTATTAGAGCCTGTGTACCTGCCTCAGAGGATAACACCTCCAAGAAACGTCCAGTGCACATTCTCAATAGAATGCCAAAACCGAATTTGCTAACAAGGAATATTGTAGAATCTTCTAGACTATTCTTCTGTAACTGCTCTCATCTTCTATAAATGTTGAATAGCACTGAGTGCTACTGTTTCAAGGATTGAATTGCAATACCAGAAATACATTTATAAATTACAAAATCTCATTGATGCATTTCATCAAATAGGTCATCTACACTCTTCTCTTAGCTTGTTTCCTCATGGTATCGAGAGCCCGGTAGGGCTAATGCGTACACTTCTTCTCCGATCATCATGGCAACTCCCAAACCCACTTCCCCGAATCCCTCTATCACCACTTATGCTGCTCATCTCATCACCACCAGATTATCTATTGATAATTATCTATTCTAGCAAGCCCAAATTGTCCATTTCCTTCACGGCAACCAACTCTTTGGATAGTCGACGACACCATACCCATGCTTCCCACCACCATCGACGACTCTCCTAACCCAGAATATACCTCTTGGCTCCTTCAAGATCAGATAATCATATCTATTTACTCCTCTCTCACCTATACAGTCCTCTCCTATGTTCTTGATTGCTCCACTTCCCGTCAAAATTTGGCAAACACTCCATAGCATTTACTCTGCCCAGACTACCGTCCATCTCATGCACACGAAATTCCAACTTGCAACTCTCAAAAAATGCTCCGACTCCATCTCTGTCTATTTTCACAAAGCCAAGGCTCTGTCTGCATCTCTCAATGCCACAAGCCATTCTCTTCCCGATTCTGAATTCATTATCTACCTTTTAACCGGATTAGGGTCTGATTTTGAGTCAGTAGTGTCTTCGATCACTACTTGTCCCGATCCTCTCTCCATCTCTCAGATTTACAGTTTTCTTGTGAATCACAAGTTGTGTCTTGCTCATCAAACACAATCTCTTCTCTTAGCCAATTCCTTCACTGCTAACTCCACCATTACACGTCCATTTACTCCACCTAATCGAGGCCGAGGTCGTGGCTTTCGGCGAGGACGGGGTGGTCATAACTTCACTTCGCACCCCTCTAATTTCTTTTCCTCTTCCCAGACCAATCGACCCACCTGTCAACTTTATAATCGAATTGTTCACACGGTTATGTCCTGTTATCATAGGTTTGATCATGCATATCAGTCCCCTCCTCCCCCATCTCTCTCATCTAATTTCACTAATTTCCCGAATAACTTTTCTCCCTCTGCTGGTTGGTTCCCAAATACTGCTACCTCTACCCACTTCACATCTGATTTTTCTAAACTTAATTTGGAGTCCACACCCTATCAGGGGCTTGATCAAGTGATCATTGGCGATGGATCATCTCTTGCTATTCAAAACTCTGGCTCTGGATTACTTCCAACACCTTCTGGAAATTTTATTCTCCACCGATTACTCCATGTTCCTTTAATTTCTTGAAATTTATTATCTGTTAGACAATTTTGTTTGGATAATTATGTTTTCTTTGAATTTAACTCATATGGTTTTTTGTGAAGGATTTACATTCCCAGGAAGTACTTCTTCAGGGCTCGTTAGGAATGGCCTATACGTTCTTCCGACTGATGATAAGGCCGTCTCTCTTCCCTCTCGGCATGCATTCATTGGCGAAAGGACCTTACCAAACATCTGGCATTCTCGTCTCGGTCACACCTCTCCACAAATCACTTCCTTCACTATATGGCAATACAACCTTCCTGTCACTTCTACCTCCACTTCGTCTCTTTGCTCGGCATGTCTTCAAGCCAAATCACACGCTCTCCCTCTTCCATGCTCACATTCTCGCTCTAATTTTCCTTTTTAGTTGTTATTCTTAGATGTCGGGGGACCTGCACCTGTGCTATCCTCCAGTGGTTTTAGATTTTATTTTTCTATTGTTGAAGGCTTTACAAAATATGTTTGGCCTTTTCCTTTATGTGCAAAATTTGACGTCTCCATTTTTTTTTAACTTTCATTAAATATGTATGTAATACTTTTTTAAAAAATATAATTGCCGTTCAATTTGATTGGGGTGGCGAGTTCTGCCCCTTTCATGCTATCTTGCAAAATCTTGGCATTTCTCACATAATCACATGTTCATATTCCCATGCACAAAATGATAGTACTAAACAGCGTCATCGCCATAATGTTGAAATTGGGCTCTCTTTTAGCCCAGTCTTACCTACCAGGGTTGATGCCTTTCAAACTAAAGTTTTTCTCATAAATAGATAATAAAAATTTGCGTATTTAATGATTTAAGTATTAATTATTAGATAATTTTTAAAGAATACACACCAATACTAAATTGAATTCCCTAAAAAAATAATAAAGAATAGGGTGACTGTCCACCTATAAAGAACCGTTCGATCACCCCATTTCCAGATGGATAATGCTACACCTCACCAAGAAAAGCCACCAAATTTTTTTACTGATTGTGTAAATTTGTTTTTCAAACATTTTTTAAATTCCTTAGATTTTTTTTTTTAAAAAAAAATCATTAACTCGTTTAAAAAACACTTCTTTAACAAAAATACAATCGGTAGATTTTGTCATTTTTTATCGGTGGGAATCTTTCCAAATAGTCTACGGCCACCTTGGTGTTAGCAACCCGCTAATGGCTTGCATGATTCGGCCAAAGAGGAAGAAAAAGGCACCCAATGATGGCCATAAGGCTGGTGTATTTGAATGTACTGATATGCATGATCTGGATTAAGGGGGAGCGACCTTTGAGACTATAAATTTAACTTATATTTGACATTTTCATCCGGAAAAAATATATTTATAACTATGAATTGTATAACCATCGAGTAATCTTTTGGAAAAAATTAAATAAAACTTAAGATTCACATGAAAAAAATTAATTTTTTAATAATAGATTCCATTTTTTTAAAAAGACGGCATTTTGTAGAATTACTCTTTCATCCAGGCCCTGCATGGCAGTAGGATCCGCTATGAATTGCATTCGCTTAGGGTGAAAAAGAAGGGAAAAAAAATAAAAAATAAACATCAATAGCATTTGGTTAGTGCTTGGAAATCATACAGAAGAGAATTGTATGAGATGGTTTGAACTTTGAAGGCTTGAAGCATCCCCAACCAATAAAAAAAATATATTAAAAGATCAGAATTTAATTGTATAAGGTAATTTTAATAGAGAAATTTTATTTATAAGCTAATGTGGTCAATACATCTAATAAAATGCTTAAATGACATAATTTGATTTGGAAGAAGAATTTTAAAATTTGAATCTTACAAATCAGATCTTACCATTTAAGAGATGTAGATGATGTGTTGCACACCAGTTTGAGAATAAAATAACCTATTTTAATAGGAGGACAAACCTGCGTCATCTGTGGGAATGAGTGCCCACAGATGACTAAAGGCTCTCTTTTCTTATGTTATTATGAAGAGCAACATTAGGCTTTTAAAAGCCTCTTATTGAATACGCTCTCTCCAAGAACAAGCTAAGAAAATAACTACTTTAGACCACACTAAAATACAACCAAACCAGAGTACTGTATGTTTATTCTGCACCCAATTAATTCATAATGCTGAACTTAAACGATGGATATCCACATAGCCAGATAGCACTGTCCGGTTTCGTTCTTTCACCTTCGCCTGATATATAACCCTGCACATTTCAACAAAGATCTCAATGCTCCACGCATTTAGATGGAAGTGGAACAATGCTAGAAGTTAATGTTGAACTTAAGATTGAGTATATGCTATGGGTATCAAAAGAGGGGTAAAATTTTCATGATCTCATGAATGGCACAAAAAAGGTTCTACCTTAAGCCTTCGAGCCACATTTCAGTGATCAAAGTTTCACCAGGGTACACATGTAAAAGGAACCGTGCAGATATGCTTTTGACCAAGTTTGGATCTCCTCGGCAGATACACTTAATGATTGCCCGAACTGAAAACCCGAGTGTGCACAACCCATGCAATATTGGTCGCGAGAATCTTGACAAATTGTTAAGAGTGAAAATAGTTAGATAAACACACAACTTTAGGTTGCATTCAGATTTCCCCTATAATAAGTCAACTCTATATCAAGGAAAACCTTTATAGCAAGTCATTTCTACATCCCAAAAAAAACCCCAAGTGCACGACAGAAACGGACTCATTTAAGATTGAATAATCATGTAAGTTTGATTTAAATACTGTATAAACATTTCGCCAATCATGCTTTGATGTACATGAAGATAATCAATCGAAATGAGAACAAAGAATGAACATAGATCCTACTGGGATACACCTATTCTGTTTCACTTACAAGTATAGCTGGGAGTGAAATATGGTATACAGAATGGTTGAGATCTACTTTAAATGTTTGATCATGACACGAAGATTCAAGCCCAGAAGGCTGCTTAACTGATATTTTCTTTTTAATTTGTTTCCTTCAACGTCCAAACACAGAAAAGAAAAACGAAGGCAAATAGCATTACAGTGAACACATAAATGAGTTCCTATTTGAAAGAAAAAGTTCAATATGGTAGAATAGCAGTTATGCAACCAAGTGGACTTGGGGAGTACAAACCCAGCAACTTTTGCAACCATAGGATCTGAATGCAAAGGATTATAATCACCAGAGAGCCTATACAGCAATGCCTGCAGAACAACACTAAAACAGTATTACTATCAGAATCTTTTTCATTCCATGTTATGAGAGTTCAAAATACTAGATTTACAAAATTTATAGCATAAAAACTAAAATATGGTGCTATCAACAGTCAGCCATTATGTGTTGGGTTTGCTCCTTTGGAGTCCCACACCGGTGGGAGAGAATTGAGGTGCAGGCCTCAAGGCCTATAAATAGGGTGCTTGGCCTCTTAGTTAATTACACCAAATCATAAGCTTAATTAGTAACTTGTGATTCTAGTAAAATTCCTCTATTAGCTTTTTCTTGTAAAAAGGAAAGAGGTGAGAGTTAGAGTTTTGCTAGTGGGGAAGTTTTGTGGGTGTCATTTGGGGTGAGGAGAAAAATTGTGTAATTGTAATAATTTTTCACATAGTGTATTTTCTTCTCTGAGTCTGGTGGTTTCTTCTCCTGTTTTGAGAGTTTCCACGTAAATTCTTGTGTTGTTATTATTTCTCTGTTTTTCTTCATATTTCATCAAAGGGTGGATCTTAGGGGGTGAATTTGGGAGGTCCAAATTCCTAACAAGTGGTGTCAGAGCCACTAGGTTCTTTTTGGTGGGTAGAGATTTGGTGTGGTAGTGTGGATACGTATAGTCTAAGGAGGTTCTGTCTAGGAGATTGGTATTTAAGTGGTCCAGTGTGACCCTCTAATTTTTCCTGGGAACCTTGAAGTTCTGTCTAGGAAAGAAGAATCTTTCCTGGGAACTTACTTAGTGAGTACTATTCATTTCTACGGTAAAATTCATCGAGGCAATGTCAGGAAGTAAAGCTTCAAATCCTATCAGATATGAGGTGGAGAAATTTGATGGGAGAATCAATTTTGGCTTGTGGCAAGTTCAAGTCAAGGATGTTTTGATTCAATCAGGATTACACAAGGCATTGAAGGGTAGACCAACCCTTGAAGTCAGCAGTGATACTAGCGTGACTGATGAAACAAAGAGCAGATATGTAATGAGCGATGAAGATTGAGAGGATCTGGATTTGAGAGCAGCAAGTGCGATACGTCTGTGCCTGGCCAAGAATGTTCTTGCAAATGTACATGGAATATCTACGGCAAGGGAACTCTGGGAAAAGCTCGAAGAGTTGTATAAAACGAAGGGCGTCTCGAATCGAGTGTACCTAAAGGAGGAGTTTCATACACTGCAGATGAGTGAAGGTACGACCATTTCAGATCAAGTGTTCTCAATGGCATTGTCTCTGAGCTAGAATCTATTGGAGTTAAAATTGATGATGAGGATCAAGCCTTGAGACTCATTTGGTCTCTTCCACCTTCCTATGAGCATATGAAGCCTATTTTAATACATGGGAAGGAGAAAATAATTTTTTCAGAGGTTACTAGTAAACTCTTTTCTAAGGAAATAAGATTAGGTGGTGGAAAAAATGGTCCACCTGAGAACTTTGCATTGGTAGTAGCTGGTAATGGGAAGAAGAAGAACTCCATGAAGATGAAAGTAGTTTGCTGGGGGTGTGGACAATCTGGGCACGTCAAGAAAAATTGTCCAAGAGTAGGAGCAGGTTCGACAAGTGGCTCCAAGTCAATAAATGGAGATACTGGTAATGAAACTAATGTTGTGTCTCTCTCCATGGAAGACGATGTCTTTTAAAGGGACATGTACATCCTCATGGCATGCCGCTAATTCTCAAAGTTGCCATGATAGAGGATATGTTAATGTTAGCGGGTTCACAAGTTTGCACACAGGCATTGGTTTGGCATTAATGCAGGGTGTGGTGGAAATTCATGTCGATGGCTAATGAACTTCCAGGAAAGCCAAACGTGGAAGTTGCACCATAATTTTTCAGCAAGGTTATTTTCGACATGGGCCGAAATTGAAATGCTTGGAATTGATTTATTCTGAGTGGGTGTGCTTTTATGGTGGAGCATGATAGCGGAAGCTATGAAGATCTTCATTGCGGTAGAGCGTGGCTGTGGGATCAACCAAAGTCGCAAGGTGGAGATTGTTGGGTTTGCTCCTTTGGAGTCCCACACCGGTGGGAGAGAATTGAGGAGCAGGCCTCAAGGCCTATAAATAGGGTGCTTGGCCTCTTAGTTAATTACACCAAATCATAAGCTTAATTAGTAACTTGTGACTCTAGTAAGTAAAACTCCTCTATTAGCTTTTTCTTGTAAAAAGGAAAGAGGTGAGAGTTAAAGTTTTGCTAGTGGGGAAGCTTTGTGGGTGTCATTTGGGGTGAGGAGAAAAATTGTGTGATTGTAATAATTTTTCACATAGTATATTTTCTTCTCTGGGTTTGGTGGTTTTTTCTCCTGTTTTGCGAGTTTCCACATAAATTCTTGTGTTATTATCTCTGTTTTTCTTCATATTTCATTAAAGGGTGGATCCTAGGGGGTGAATTTGGGAGGTCCAAATTCCTAACATTATGTAGCTCCAGTCTCAACAAGAATGAAATAAATAATACATGCCTGAGATGGTTGGGTACAATCCTCAAACACTACAACTGGTTGACTTTTAGGGATTTTCACACTCGAAACCTTGTTGGATGAATAGCTCGAGTAGGAATATGGCCGAGATGATTTTGAGAAGCCACCAGCACCCCGCAGAAAACCTGTCATCCTGAAAAGTAATATTATAGCTGAGTCACTTGCAAAGGAGGATTAATCAGATGTTTAAAGAGAACTTACCGGTTTATGCATAATAATTCACCAGAGTCTTTCTCATAGCTTTTTGTCTCGATCTCAATAATAGCTGCTTTGCCTGAAGATAAAATCAAAATAATGAAGAAGTATCTCAATAAGCGCTTAGCATACCGCTGCGCTTCTAGGGAGGCTGCTAACAAAATTAGGAAGTTATGAAAAGCATCAGCTAGTCCCTCAAGCATGCCTTTATTTCTCACTTCATATAAAAGATGTGAACTTCAAAACCAATATCTACCCATCAAAGAGAGGCAGAGTTTTGACTCATAAGACAGTCTTATATTCGATTAACAAAATGAGAGCATATTTCCTTTTTGGCAACAAATACAAACCTTTATCATGCAATCCTGCAAGACTGACTTTATTTTGTATCTGAATCAACAATACAGGAACATAGGACATTTGGTAAGTGTAATATTTAGGAAACAACTAGAAAACAAATAACACGGAAAAGAAACTAAAGATGATCTTATAGTAGAAATGGTACTAAAACAAGACGAGAAACAAGAAACTTAGCACGTTCATCAACATTGTCTACACTATTTGGACCAAATACGAATGAAGGAGCTTGATTTTTCTCCAAAGAAATTCGAGACTTGGATCACATGAAATCCGGCAGACCGAAGCCAAAAGTATTACGCATTCAGGCATATTATGAAGCATCATCAAAAGCTTCGAGTCAGAAATCGTACACAACCACTTGATGGAAACGGCCTGTATAATTCTATGTATTGTTGTCCGTGCAATAGAAGCCGTGGGTCGTATCTGGTAGCAACGAAAACCACAGAAGTCCATTAGTTTTTCTTCCATACACCGAAAGCGCTAAAGACAATACAAGGAGAGCTTATGACCCAGCGAAACAGAATGGATTCTAGAATGATGAATCATTCAAAGGAGCAGTCAGATAAGAAACGCGTAAATAAAACCCATCAGATCAAGTACTTACTGCAACCCCGGCAGATCGAAACCATTTGGTGCGGATGCAAGCGAAAACAGAGCGGCAAATGTTGGCAAGACCTGCAATTACAGAGACGAATGCATATCATAACTCTATATGCACAAGCAAACGAAAAATTAACTTACCAACCAAATCAGTTAATGATAGAGATTGTGATTATCACCATTTTCTAAGAACAAACAAAGGGTAAAGAAACTAACAGTTGACGAATTGAATAGGCAAATGAACAGAAAGCACTAGCTTACTTCAACAATCGCTGCACCGATAAATTAACAGTACCTGGACAAATTGTTGCCCATTTTCATGGTAAATATATTTAAGCTCGTCCCCATCCACGGCGTCCCGTCCGCAAGCTCCGACGCCCAACGCATAGAGCACAACATCTCTGTTCACAAGGAGAGTGATTGTTCAATTGTTACGTTGAAGCAACCAGACGCCACAACCAATTGCAGTAACCAGATTAAAAAGATAAAAAAGACTCACCTTTCGGTATAGGTGTATGTGGTCTGAAGCCCGTTCCACACATGAACCAAAATTCAAAAAAAGAAGAAATATCAAAACAAAGAATTTGTAAATCTCGAAGAGAACGAAACCAATTTGAAAGGGATTGAGAAAGAGAGACAAGAGAAAGGTTACATCAGGGTATTTGTGAGAGAGAATAGATTGAGGATCAAACTCTGAAGAGTCGGCCATCGCTGCTTAATCAGTAACAAAAGCTCAAGCTTTGAGACTCCGGCAGGGAAACGAAAGTATATAAATAGCCTGATTATCCGGTTTTGTATTTCCCCATACAAAAGAAGGAAGCAGTCATAAATTGATCGGTATGACGAGTAGAAGAATGAAGAAAATTGTGCGAACGGAACGGCAATCTAGGTGTACTCTATTATTGACGAGTGTAATATTTAAATATTCTATAACTATAAATATTATTTTATCAACAAAAAAATATAAACTTATCACTAAATAAATATTTTTATACAATTATTTAATAAAATAATATTATTTTAATTTTTACTTTCAACTTGTTGTTTAAATTTAATAAAAAATATTATTATATTTAAAACTTTCTATAAATTCAAAGAGTTGTTATTATTGACCAATCTGTTGAGTTTTCGTTTTCTGTACTGCCACGATAAATTATTAAAATTAGATAAATAATATTTGTAATCGTCGAGTGTCCAAGTTCTGCATAAATAATATGTGAGTAACTAAGAGATTCATATAAAAAAAATTAATAAAAACCTTTACTTTTTTATAAAATGATTGCGCGATACTCATACATTTTACGATGGTATGTAACATTACTATTTTCTTTTTAAGATTCAACAATAATAAGATGTGTACTTAAATCTTCCACCCATCGGTATATTAAATATAAATTTACGGTGTCCATTTTCTATATAAATTTTTTGGAAAACATTACATGAAAACTTTTAAGTTTTTCTGTATAGGAAAATATTTCACTACAAAGATTTATTATATTAAGGTATGCAAGCCACAAGTATTTCCAATAAATAAATCTAAGATTCACATTAAAAAAATAAATTTTTAATGGTATATCCTAACTTTTTTTTTTAAAGTGAATGCATAGAATTTGCATGTCCTAACAAATGTATTTAACATTACTCTTTATAAATTGACATTTTGACATGATATATGAAATTGTACATTAGTACATCAAACCATATTATTATGTAAATATACTTTTATAATATCTTTGAATAATTCTCTTCTACAAATCATTTTCTTTCTTTTTATATTTTTGATCTTTCAATTTGATGGGCCACAACTTGACCTGATCAATGGTCATGAACCATAGGCCGAACTCAGTATTTGAGCCCCGGGCCGTGTAATCGGATTTGGATAGAAGAACCGGACGTCTCTCCAACATCACAGTATTCTTATCGTTTTAGTATAGTTCATACCACAAAACTGGAAAATTTATTACTTGTTTTGTTCCTTCTTTCGAATGAGTTGAACTTCATTAACTGCAAAAGTGGAACCCCTGATTTATTAGAAAGACACCCGTCCGGCGAGTTTCCTTCATATTGAACTTCTTAGATACTCCATACAGTCTTCAATATTGAAACCCCGTAATCTGGGCCACTAGTTCAAGTGGGAATGAGTAGGGAAGGCTTTGAACAGAGACTCAGCTCGTTATAAGCATATCTGAACAGCGAAAGTTGATGCTCATCACTCAAAAGACTTGCTAAAATGCATTAAAGAGATGATGGATTCACATTCACAGGACTCTCAGAAGCCCCCGTCTCAACAACAGCTCTTCTCAAAATGGGAAAAATAATTGCTCCAAAATCTCACATTAGTAATTGCCACGTTTCCCATCCAACACGGCAATACAATATGACATGATGACAAAAAGAGGTCTCTCCATTAGTTAATGATCTAATGCATCTTCACATTCTATTCTCTCTCTTCCGTGGAGCGCATGTGATGATTTCATCAACTCGGAGAATCATCTCAGCAGCCTCTGTGGCAGAGAGCAATATGGCCTGCTTTACTTTGAATGATTCAGAGATTCCCAGCTGTGCCACATCTCCGACCTGCCACGACATTAGGTTCCATCAAGACTTGAAATTTAAGATGCGACTTCATGGAAAAGCAACCAACAATCCATAACGTTCTAAGCAAACACACTTATCAAAGGCTCTTTCCAACCAAATAGAAACCAAAAACATTGGCCGGAACTAGGGTGTACTAATCATATGAGAAAATGAATCAGGCCGATCAAAATTGATGTTCATCTCAAAATTAATAAATATTGGATCTGTTAATTCCAAAGGTAGACCAGTGAATCAATATTGACCATATCAAAATTGATGCACACGTGTAATCGAAATGAACATATTCCTTTTCTATACTCACAGATCCAGAGATGACATCAATCCCTGCAGTGCATTCCTCCTTCTGGTGCTCAGCACGGAGCTGGGCAACCAACTCAGCACTGTCCAAACCAGCATTATCAGCAATGATTGTTGGAATGGCCACAAGTGCCCTTGAAAAAGCTTCAATAGCATGAGACTTCTTCCCAGGAGTCTTACGCGCCAGCTCATCCACATCCTTTGCCATCACCATCTCAGGCCACCCACCTCCAAGCAAAACCCTACTGTCATTGACAGTCTGCGACAGCACACACAAGGCATCATGCAGAGACCTTTCAGCCTCGTCAAGCACATGGTGGCTGTAAAGAGTTTACAACAAAACAAGATACGTTACTCAGAAACTAAATCAAATGACCGGCAAAAAAAGCAACAATGCTAGTATGCTACAGAAAAGCTAATCTATAATACCCCAAAGCAAACATAATCAAGAAGTAGGAGCAAACAAACATGTGACAGTTAGACTATCTATACCAAATCTGGTAACTGACAAGGATAAAGGAAAAATCTATCTGTAGAAAAGCAGCTTGTATATTCCCAAAACCAGTAAAATGAATAAATAATAGGCATGTATTCTATTAGCTTCATGAAGTTGTGGGAAAACATATCCATCCCTTAAGTGCAAATGTTGCAGATTAAATCACCCTGATAGAACACCCATTTCCCAGTTTCTCAGCCAGAATTGAATTTAATAGAATTTTAATGAAGGTATGTTATAACTTTTATGGTTTGAACTTTGATAACAAAAGTCCCAGACTTCAAGAACAAGATAGGCGGACAATGCCTCAATTGGAGCAATAATTCAAACCAATGACCCAGTATTGCATTTCCTATTATGTGTCTTATCACAGATACGTGCACATACACTGAAACCACTTCGGACGACATAACCGTATGATTTGAATGCAGACTACCTTATTTACAGGAGAGGAAAATTAAGAAAGAAAATTCAGGCTACATACCTTGCACCTCTCAGTACAATTGTGCAAGCCTCACCCAGTTCGACACCAGAAAAGTGGATCAACTTGTCCTCGCCAATCATGATTTCCTC
Source organism: Juglans cinerea (assembly GCA_961763995.1). Taxonomy (NCBI): domain Eukaryota; kingdom Viridiplantae; phylum Streptophyta; class Magnoliopsida; order Fagales; family Juglandaceae; genus Juglans; species Juglans cinerea. The sequence continues at coordinate 22,099,947 of CAUIVZ010000012.1, read as the reverse complement.
AATGAGCTTGCAGTGTCCAAGCTTAACTGATTCTGGATTGTCAAATGTTGATGCAATTTCACCACCGGTAACTAGAGCAAGGCGCTCAATCCCATCAAAATCTGCATGCTCAATAGCGAGTATGCCCGCATCAGCAAAGAGTTCTTCAGGAAAATTGTAAATTAACTGTCTGTTGACAAAGCAGTTGATGCCATGAGCTATGATCTTTTGCACTTTTTCTTTCATCTTTTCCTTCTCAGCTGTTTCAATCTCAGCAACCCTGGACATTGAATCAACACGGACTCGTGCCCCATATATCTTCACTTTATCTGTGTCCATCGCGGTGTTTGCCACCAAAATCTTTGCATTTTCTATGCGTTTTGGTTGTCCAATACCGATTTTCTTGTCAAGAATAAATCTGAACAAGCATGCAACTCCCATAAGAACAAACATCTCACGGAAAACATAAAAATGTCGTCATCAAGAAAGGTGCAGAGAAGTAGCTAATAAGGAGCTTGCAAGTTTAGAGGCCCCACCCTTCATCTAAAAAGGATTCCTTTAGAGATCCTCCGGGCTTCTTAATGATTTGTATAGACTCTAAGTTCGTGCTTCCCTGCCATTTCCAACAGCATTATCAATAAAAAAAATTTATAAATACAAAAGCCACCATGATGTGACAAGATAGTCAAAAGAACTATGTAAAACATAATTCCAGCATTAAGAATACGTTCTTCTTAAAACGAGCATGAAGGATGGCTAAAAACACGACTTCAGTCAACTGACCTTAATCCCCACAACTGGCATCAGCTACATGGCTAAAAGTTCAATAAAAAGGATGCCTTGCACGACAAATCAGATATTTTCTCTACTACATAAGCCACAAAATTGCCAATGGCTTTCAGGCTGAAAGGACCATGGGTCCCCAGTTGAGGGTTCGAACCCAACTACTAGGGTTTTATAGCTGAAAAATTTTCCTGGAAAAAAGGTTCCCCCACTTACCTTGAGCCTTATAACAGCATCCACAGCCAGTTTTGCGAAATGTTCTTTATCCTGTGAGAGTATCTTGGAACTCAAAGTAGTCATCGCAATCTTCATCAAGTCTGACTTGAATTTCTCTGCATAATCCAATGATGATATGCATTAAACATAAAATTATAAAGGAAGGCTAAAGAAACTCAAAGCCTGGTCACACAAATTAGAAGTCGCCATCCCTGCTTAAAGCACCACGCTTGTACATCAGCTTATTCCATAAGTAATCACCATTATCACATCAAAACGATCTCAATGAAAACAAAATCTTTCAAGAAGAAATAAAGCAGCAGTTCCCACAATCAAGAAAGCACTGAAGCAAAATACAAATGATGATAAAGTTAATATAGAACACTAAACAATACCAGCGTCCTCTTTATTATCGATGACTTTATGCAACAAAGCATTTCGTGCACATTCTGCTGCCATTCGATAACCTAAACAACCAAATAATCTATTAGAAAACCTGGTACTGAACATGCCAAAGATGGTAACAACAAATGGCAAACTTTATTGTCTTTATAACTAATAAACAATTGCAAAGTATTTCACACATGCCAAACAAATGAATACATGCATGCAGACTCACACACACACACACTACCAAAGCAAAGGAAACAAATCTCATCCTTTGCAGGAATAAGTTTCTAAAGTATTTCAAGAAGCAATCAGTTGACTTAAACGATAATCATCCGCTGTGGACATTATACATACGATAAGAATAAATAAAACTCACGATACCCCACTACTAGTTTAGCAATTAAGAAACCTACATAAGAATAATGCTTCACAAAGAAAGCAAAATAATGGAAGATCACATATAATTGTTAAGCATCCAGACCTGATATAATGGTCATTGGGTGTATCTTTGCTGCAACAAGCTTTTCTGCCTCCCTCAGAAGTTCCCCAGCCAAGACAACAACAGAAGTTGTCCCGTCACCAACTTCATCATCTTGAACTTTTGAAATGTCTGATGCTTGAATTAAGGATGATAAATGATATGATATTTTATTCAATAAATTCCTAGTGGTCACAGTGTTCAATATTGGCTTGGTAACTTACACTAGCATAAGTTCCATTGACATATACTTGCATGAAACAAGCCATTTTTTGCTAAAAGAAATATCTTTGTCAATCACAAAAAGACTACTAATCAATTATAAAATAAATTCTCAAAACCATGATCATCAAGCAAAGAACAATTCCAAGGATACCAACAAGAACTTTAGCAGCTGGATTATCAATATGAAGGGACTTTAAGATGGTGGCACCATCATTTGTGACCGTGACTTCACGTCCCCTGCCTGTCGATTGTAAAATTTTATCCTGATAAATACGAATCAACAGTCAGGCCATAAATTAAGTTCACAATGGAGGCCAATGGCCTAAAAGAATGGCATCATCACATTTGACAACACCCTCAAGTATTAAGAAATTTACCATCCCCTTTGGCCCCAAGGTTGTCTTGACCAGGTCAGCAATTGCCATTGCACCAATAAACGATGCCTAATAAAAGAAAAAAAAAATTGATTTAGCCATTCTGCTCATATTGAACATAAAATATATGAAAGATGCACCAAGTTCAAAATATTATAAATTTAGAATCATGAATCCAGTCAGCAGTACCGATACCCTTTGTTATAAGTACCAACACCCCAATTTAAGCAACTAATTTGATTTTCATTAATGAATTTTATAACTTACTACATCAATATTATAGCACAAAAAATATGTATATCGGTCACTTTCACATAAGACTCACCATTCTGGCACGCTCCCCCTTTTCTTCACTAGCTTCATCTTTAAAAATTCTATCGACCTACAAACATTCTCATGCAAGAGAAAATATATTGAAGAATTATTAAAGAAACAAAACAAAACAATAAATTAACAGCATCTAACATACCGCCATGAAGAGTGATGTAGTGAGGCTAGCTGGAACCAAGATGCTCAGGTAATTTATCTGAAGCAATATTAACACAAGAAACCGAAACTTAAACCCTTCGTAAATCGCCAGACAAAATATAAGTGATATTTACAGCATTTTCCTCCCCTTAATCATTTTCTCAATAACCGAACGAACAAGCAAGGAACAAAGAAAATACTACGCATAACATACTATATTAAAGATTCAAGAGTGATAAGAACTGTGAGCTTGTTTTCGATACTGCAAAAGAAAGCATAAAAGCGGAATAAAACCCCAAAAATTCAAGAAAACACAACGAAACCCTAAAGTATAGTCATCCATTACCTGGTCTCGAAGAATCGTGAAGACGGAGAGGTTGGATGGAGATTTTGAGACACTGGATCCCGCCGAAACGAGCGTTAAGGCGACACACAAGGTTTGGCTTTTTTCTCACTTAAATAGTTAAATGCTACAGGCACTTGGCGATATGGGAGTCGTTTGGGTTTATTTATTGAAACCATATCATTTCATTATTATAAATTTTATGTAAAATATAATAAATAATTTAATTTTTTTTTTAAAAATAATAATAATATTAATAAATAATATTTTATTAAAACCATCTCATTTTATCTCATTTCATCTCAATATTCAAATAAATCTATAGTGTTACTAAATTTATTGTTTATTTTTTGTCACGCTTAATTTTAGCTAAATATTTTAACAACAAAAATATTATATAAAAATTAAATTTTTTTGTTAATATTTTTGTTAAGGAATATAAAAGTTAAACTGATAATAATATATTTATAACTTCTTTACAATTATGTTATAACTTGTTTTAAATTGAGTAATTTTATATATAGTTTTAAAGTATGGAAGCACGCACACTCTTTTGACAAATATAATTATGCCATTTTATTAAAAAGTAATTTTAATTTTACATAACTACTCTTCATTTTAAGTAAAGTTGTATAATAGGTGTAAAATAATTGTAGGTTTATTATTTTCTAAAATAAATCCACAAACCCTCATGTGGTATGTCCGATTATAAAATTATTTATATTATAAAGTAGATATAACAGATTACATAAAAATACGTAAATTTATAACTTTACTTTTGCGAAATTCTTTTATATCCACATCACTTCTCTTAATTTTGGACTATATATATATATATATATCCTTGACAAAAAACTTACACCAAGTACATGCCATATTTTCCTCGAATATGAATTTTGGTGGGCTTCATGTAGGTACATCTTTTTCCTCGAATGTGAATTGCTCTCTAATCTCGATGATGATCAAGGGAAAAGATTAGAGATATTATGGCATTAATATTTTCCTGATTTAAACAATAAATACCAAGATTATAAATATTTCAATTTAAAAATATTATGCAAATAAAATTACAAGGTACTTGAATTGTCAATAACATTACATTCCAACGTTATCATAAAAATTACATGAAAATTACTCATAATATATAAAAATATATTCTTTAATGATATGAAATCCTGTGATAATAAAACAAGATTACCATGTGCTCGTACTTTAAAAAATATCGAATAATTACTAAATATTCATATTTTTGAGCTCGAACACAATAATTATGGTTTAAAAAAATCATCAAATAAAATAGGGTATCTCAGTGTAAGAGACCCAACAAGAACTGATCATGAAGAACCATCACCTTACTTCATATATATATATATATATATATATTATATAGTTCTAATACAGGTATGAAAACTTTAAGAATAACAAAGGGGATAAGAGTCTTTCTAGAAAAGAATGCGACCTCGAGCTAAGGTCATTTGTAGTCCTAATGATACATTAGCATTTCTCACATTAAAATCACTCAATACTAATATCAAGAAGCAACACAAAATCCCTCTAAGCTAGACAGGCTTTCCCCCTACTACCCAACTGCGGATTCTTAGTATTTATTTGATATTAGCTTAGAGAGGTCGTGTGTGTCGGCCTGCAGCTTTTCCACAAAGAAGTGCATTCTTTGGAATGGGGTATTCATCTCTGAGTGAAGTTGATTCAGTATAAACCCGCAAATAAAGCTGTTGTCCGAGATATTGTCGTGCCCAGAACTCGGATCTCAAGTTCCACATTCCTACATTATCAAGCGCCACATATATAGCAGTCCATGACTTGGGATATACCTGCACTCTCACAAAGAATAAACAAACCATCATGTTAATGTTTTTTTGTTTAAATTTCCGAGGTATCTCTGAGTTGGAGAAAACGAAAATGGCGTTGAAACTCACCTGAGTGGTGCAACGTGCAACTGCATCTCGGAGATTGTATTGGTTTCTACTAGCTGTAGTCCACTGCCCTCCATCCATACTGCGTTAATTGCAGAGTTTTTAGATATTAGTCAGAGCAAGAAAAACCAGACCCCAAAGAGAAAAAAAGGCAAGAAATGGTTTAGAAACAAATTCGGGCATGGAGTCCACATATTATGCAATGTTAATATGGTGACTTACCCAACCACCCAGAAAGAATAGCCACTAAGGTGCCAACTCTGAATTATATCCTCAGGGTTTTCAAATACAATCTCGATAAATGCTCTGTAGTCAACACCCATCACCGATGTGTCAAGGTAAATTCCACCACCTGTAGGAATGCTGGATATACTCCCAACACGGAAAACTCCAAGTTTGAAGTAATCAGCAAGCTTCAAGGGAGTGTCTGCTGGGACAAATGATACACTGTTTACTGCATATCTTTGTTTGCCGTTGACTTGACCGGCAGAGCTTTGTAGCCTGATGGTCTTGGTTGTGTTGATTAGACCATAGTGATACGAGCCTTGTGGGTTCGGCCTTGGTCCGCTTGCAGTCAGATTAGTCCTGTAATCGACTTGATGATTAGTTCCATATGTATGAAAGTCAAAGTTAGAGTTTGCAATAATATTTTTTTGACGTGATATTAAATGATTGACAAATAAATAAAAAATAACAAAGCAAAAGTGTTATTGTACAAAGAAGTACAGGCCTGGATTTAAAATGAGAGGAATGACATGGGTCTTATGTACCTGATAGAACGGGCCTGGTTCAGAGACCAGTCAATTTGAATGGTAGGTCCACCAGGAGGCGGGCCTGAGACTTTGCCGGCGGAGTTGCTGTAACGAAGAATGCCGGTGGTTGTGAGTATAGTAGAGGTGAACCGAGAGGAAACCACAATGTAATAGTCTTGTGCAGGCTGATCGGCAGTGACTAGAACAGAGTAAGATTGACCAACGTGAACATCAAGCGAGGAGTAGGTAACTTGAAGAGTGTGAGTTCCTTCTACTTCCACCAACTTCATCTTGTGGCCCTGAATGCGGAAGTTGAGGGAGTTTTGCAACCCAACATTTGATATTCTAAGCCTATAGGTTTTTCCTGTAAATTGATAATGACAGACAATAATGTTAGGCCATGAATGGGAATTGACAGCAAAATAATTATGGTTAATTATCACATTAACATATGGATATTAATGAGGTGCTCATAAAGTTCTTTAACATTACATATAGAATAAACCATATATACAATTGGCTTCTAATCGAATTTAAAACAATGCAAACACAATGCCATCGAGGGAGATTTATAGAGAAAAAGATAGTCTTGCATAAACTTGATCATTTCAAGTGGGAGACAGATAGATGCATGAAATATACTCTATAAGCAGCATTAAATGCTCAATTAATGTTGTAGAACTCATTTTCACGTATCTATCTTTCGTTTGAAGCATTCAATTTTGAACAAAAACTTAAGAGAGATATTGATCCAATTTATCATTTCATCCTCACACCTTCCCAATGTAAAGAGTCTAAATAGCACGTCCCAAAAATGGGGGCTTCCATTAGTTTTTTAACTGCCCATCCAAAAGTTCATGACAAAGATAGCAAAGACACAACCAAGGAGAATTTACTATATACGAGAAAATCTTGGCAGATTTTGAAGGAGATAGTACCTTGTTCTACATTGAAAGAAACACCACCGGCTCCGCGACCGTTGATAAGGATTCCATCAGGAAAAGGCAGCTTCTTACCGCGATCTAGAATAGCCTTCAAGGCCTGCACAGACATACATAAATTCATTACACACCAAGTATGAGCTTGAAACCTGCATTTATCGTTAAAAGTTTACATAAACTAAAATTTAAATAAACGAAAAAATTGTTCACATAAACTAAAATTGAACTATAATGAGTTATTTTATTTTATTTTATTCAAGCAAGAGTTTTTTAAAAAGTCTATTAAAATAATAAGTATAATATCAATTTATATTTTTACTTGTTTATTTGGAGAACTTTTATGCCCAGAAACAAAGTCATACTCCATCACTGCCAATAAGTTGAACACGATTTATCCATTGGGATTCACCGATCGGAATTATCGAGGATGAAACTAGGGAGAACATGTGCGACCCACAAACCAGGACATGGTCTGTGATCTGAAACAATCCATATCACCATGTGCTAGACATTTATGGAAAGTAACATACAATAATTGTGTTCTAAAATATGATCATCTGCATAGTCAGCAAATGCCAAAAGGGCCAAAAAAACACGTAGATTTGCTGACATAAAAGTTTAACAAGATGCATCCAGAACAAGGGACAACCAATATAAAAGGACAGAAAAAAAAAAAAAAAAAACAAAACATGTTGGCGTTTTTCAACTAGTCTCCCTGTACAAATTGTGGTATTTATGAACTAAAAAAATCAGTAGTGGGTTTGTTTTAGAATGTGCTCTTCTTCCAAGTTCCAACAACAAAGGTAGTCAGGAAAACAGCTGGCAGCAGAGAGGAAGCATCATTAAAAAGTTGAATGTTTTAATATTCACAGCAAAGAACCCCCATATGCCACCGACACAAACGCAAGGTGACAATCCCAGAGAATCAAAACATTAAAATCCTCGAGTTGAAGAGGATTCCATTACCAGCGAATGCTGAAAGAGAAAAAGCGAAATTACCGTGTAATTGGACTTGTACCAATCTCCGATAAGAACAGTGTAATCGCCGGCGGGGTCAGGGAAGGGGACAGGGATTCGTGGCCTGCTAAGGATTCTTATCCCTCCAAACCCACCGGCAGCCTTGTGGAATGCGAGGGAAGGGAAGTAGTAATAACTCCCAATCTGATCCTTGACTTGGAGAATGTAGGTGAAGTTCTTCCCCGGGGGTATTGGGCATGTGGTTCCGAATACACCATCCTCGAACGAATTCCTCCTGTTCTGAATTCCATTCCTGTAGATACCAGAGACGAAAACAGAATTAACATCTTTTAAGATTCCTGGGTGTTATTGACTCTCACAAGTGTTCGAGATTTATCGTGCGTTATCTAAAAATAAAAAATTAAAAAAGTTTTGCACATGCCCATGTTCAATAAGCACCGATTTTCCGAGGGCATGATAATAAACAAGACTGCGATCTCAGCTGCCTAATTGTTAGCAGCTTGCAGTCACCTAAGGTGTCAATCGAGTTTCATTAAGTTCTTGCTTGAATTCTGTCGTGATAGATATATAGAGCGAGTCTTATAGTTATAATATTTATTATTATTTATAAAAATATTTTAGATAATATTACATAAATAATAAAAATATAAAACTCACTTAATATGTGAAACTTTTAAATTCGAGCAACAATTTAAAAAAACCTTTTTTTTATTAGGCGAGTTGAATAGTTTATATTATTCTTTATTTTTTTTTAAACAATATTCTTTACTTGTTATAACATGTCATGTTATAAATAAAAGAGCAATTATATAAATAATTTTAAGTTGGGACATTTTGTGAAAAGTGAAAATGTCATCTTATCCCTGCTTTAAAAGATATCTGATAAATTCTTCATGTAAAAACAATGGGTTATTGCCCGAAAACCCTGGTCTAAGATGTCTTTTAAGTGATAAACATAAATGAAATGGTTTATCCACTTGCATAAAATCATTTTAAGAGTAGATAAATTTATTTTTGTAATTTTTTAATTTACAATCCAAGGAGAACTAGTGAACTCCATAGCATTATATGCTGCTGCCCAGAGACAATATAAATATAAATTCCAATATTGATTATAATAAAACCTACATATTGTACCTATTTTTCTTTTTGTACATTGTGACAAATTCCGCTCACTCCCTTTAAAAAAAAAAAAAAAGGCAAATCTATGACCTATATTAAAAAAAATTAAATTTTTAATAATAAATATCACTTTTTTTCAAAACGATTAAACTAGACTTGCAAGTCGTAACCCTAACACTATATTTAACATTACCATTGTTTCTTTGAATTGTAAAGATATTTTGACAATAGGAAAATACTATTCTTTCCGTTTGTTTTTATCGCTGTGAATTTTTATTTTTTTATTATTATTATTTTTTACTTAATGATTAAGTAATTATTTTTTAATAATATTATGATTTTTTTATTTTTTAAAATATATTTAAATGTATTAAAAAAAAAAAACATATATCAAAACAAGTAGCGGGAGCTATCAGTGGTAGGAGTACCACCGCTATTTGAGGATAAAATTGTGCAGATGTTTAGTTTTAACCATAGACAAAGGTCACCATCCTCGGTTTGGAGTTGGTGGCCAATCCCTAAAAGAGTGGAAGACAGCTAAAATTCTTAAAGATAATAAGTCTGAGAAATGTTTAAAAAGTTTCCCACTAATCCGCCCCGCCCATCTATTTCTGTCACTGAATCATAGAAGAGTCGCTTTCTGTTTAAAGAGGGCTAATCCCCTCAGCACTAAGGCTTGGTATATAATTTTATAAGGCGAAATTACTCCAATTCTCATGCAATGAATCATAACAGTGACTGCATTATGAACTCCAATAACGAACTGAACTCCACACGGGCTACTCTCTTCTTATGTTTTTAAAAGAAAATTTTATATACCATACTACCATCTTATTTTTATCTTATTAAGTAAGATGTGACACATTTATCACAATTAAATAATTATTTATTACATATTTTTTTATCATCTAATGATGATAAATGAACCACATACTACTTAATATGATCAAAATAAGATGAGAGTGTGTATATCATTACTCATTTTTAAAATTTAAATCTATGCTATCTATACCCGTGACTGTATATTCTGAGTCCGACCCAAAAAGTGAGATCTTAATCAGATCAATGTCCAGTACATGGGTTTTCTCTTAGGATTCACATTAAATATGGGGATAAAGAACAAGAGAGATTTTTAAAAAAAAGGTAATGCTGATGCATGTGAAACTAACCCCAATTCATTAGACAACCTTTTTATGTATTTTTGTGGGCACATTAGACATTCTCTTGACCATAATCTAAGAAAATGTACGAGCAGAGTTAGGCTTGTTCAGTGCAAACGAATGTAAATACAAATATGCCCTTAACACTGGCAGTGTCGTACAAGAACAACATGTAACACACCGAATCTGTCGTTTATCGAAGGGCGCGCCAATCACTGCACATGATATTTGTTTGGGGGGGAGAGAGAGAGAGAAAATGTACCAGGAGAGGAGGAAGGACTCGTTCAAGTTGTTGAACACGTTGATAATGAGGTTGTCATTGGTGACGGAGTGAATATCAGGGCCTGGGAATTGTCCATTGATGAGGATTCCCTACAAGGCGCGCGCGCGTTGGGTGTAATTTGTCCATTAGATCAAACTAAAATAAGCACAACCCAGAGCACAAAATACCACCAAGAACCCAGCAGATCTGAGCCACAAACCTGTTGGCGAACGCCGAGTGGGTAAATGTCACCGTAAGTGATGTTCCAGTTGAAGAACTTGTAGGGATCTTCGGCCCCAGCGAGGGAGAGGAAGAGGAGAGAAACCGCGACACATAGCATGGCACTGAACAGTGCACCTCCTCCCGCCAAGTTTAGCGGCATTTCCTTCAACCAAGAGAGAGGCAGAAAGTTCTGCCTAGCACAGCTGTGCTCCCTTGTGCGTCGTGTGTGAGTGTGTTAGTTGGGAAAGGCTGAAAGAGATGGAAAGCGAGAGGCAGTGTTTTAAAGAAGAGGAGGTGAGGTTAGGAAATGATGAGCAACATGGCACGTATTTAAGTGCTTTACAGAGGTGGTGAGATGGGTGTGTAGCCGCGATTCGTGAAGAATGGGAGGGAAAAAGAAAATAGCAAGAAAAGAAAGGAAAAAGAAAAGAAAATTCTGGGAAGTGTCGGTAGCAATAGCAGTGGGGTACAACAGTATCATATGAGCTTGGTCTCTCGCACTTTGAACCATGGTTTTGTTTGGACGCGAAAGAAAGAGAGAAGAGCGCATGTGATGAGTTTTAACACGCAGTGGGCCCCTGATCACTTTGTTGTGGACATGTCATGTGGTTATGAGCACTTAGGAGCATGAATTAAGTCGTGCTGGTCTCTGGGTCAGGATGGTTCTGTAAAGATGGTATTGTGGTTGAAGTTGCGAAGCCCCTTTTATTTTTATTTTTAAATGTATTACTGAGAAGATCCGAAATGAAAGGTAGGTTGGTTTCGGAGATACGGATTTTTTTTTTTTTTTTAAAATTTTTTTTATCCATCGAACATAGATACACGAACAAGAAGATGCCCCATCATTCAGATCTTTTTTATGTGTTAACGATATACACACAATATTTTTTATAATATTTTATATAATTATATTTTAAATAAAAGTATTTATAAAAAGTGATGTTATTTTTATGAGTTATTTTATAAAAATACATATAATTTAAAATATAATTGTATAAAGAATTATAAAAATTATTGTATGCCTACCATTTTTCATAATTCTTTTTATGATTTAGGACACTCTTCAACATGCATTGTTGTAAAAAATGAGAGACTTAGAAATAGATTTTATCCTACAATTTTCATTTTTCTGTTTTTGTTGTTGATCGTTTCAAAGAATAAAAAAGGAGGGGTAAGAATCTCGTTCTTATAGAAAATGCCAAGTGCCAACTATTTTGGTCTATAATAATAAAATATTATTATTTTTCATTTTTAATGCAATTTTTTATTTGTTTAAATACTTTTTATTTTTATTTTCATAATCTCCAACAATCATTTTCATTTTAATTTTCACAATCCAACAATCTATACATATGACTTGTGGGAAATAATAAAAAATACATGACTTTGCTACAAATTCAAGTCATATGAGTGGTGGGATAGATTTACTGTAGCCGATGACTTTAATTTGATTAATCCAATGTGGTCCAAATATTGATGATATTAGTTAAATTTATATCTCCACTGGCATTTGGCTAAGCAATGTCAAGTTGGTCGAATATAAAGTTGGAGTTAGACCGACACTTGTCTAAATACTAGTTGAATATGTACTTAGGGTGCATATGAAAGGACAATAGCTTTTAGCATTTCTTTTGTCATATAAATACCAAGCTCGGAGTTGGGCTACCAAACTTATTGTTCTGTTTTCTATTTTATAAGTAGCTTTTACATCATCGGGTCTATTGCTATGCATATGCATGCCTCTATACACATAGAGAAGCCAAAAAGCATATGAAATAGCCAAATATACCAACTTAGGTAAAAAAATCTAAAATGTCAAAAGTTTTAATTTTTAATATACTAACTAAAGTATAATCTTAGATACAGTTTCAGAATGTGCAAACTTCATACACTCATTTTGAAAAAAAGTGAAACCTACCATTAAAAAAATAAATTTTTATATAAATTTCATATTTATCTTCTTTTTTTTTTTTAAGAAGAGTGTACATAATTTACAGACCTTAAGACTGTAAATATTATTTCTCTTAACGAGATTACAATATTAAATGTTCACATTTCTTCGCTTATCTTAAAGTTGATGCCAGCAAAACATAAAGATTTGGACCCATCAATAAATTAAGATTTGAACGATATGTGTGTGACCCACCATTTTGATTAGTTTTGTAATTATAAAAAATCACACAATTAATAGATTAACTTGTACTTAAACTCATGACCTAGCTAAGCTCTCTCTTAAACCTTGCCTGAAGATATCACATTTCAACACTCATAGTCAGATCATAATTATTTTTTCCACAAGGACTTTGACATGCCAATTTCATATAAAGAACTAGTCACATTTCAACACTAGTCACATTTCCACAAAAGGGCTCGTCCTTGCATTGTGACTTTTTTGACAACACATGTATTCGAAACATAAAAAGCATAGATGTGCAGCAAATAATAAAATAAATCAAACAGATACATGCAATTTAGGAAGTCCCCACAATGAATAAACACTAGTGACTTTATTGCATGTGCAATCATTGAACATGTTTTTGAATTAAATAGTGGATGGTTACATAAAATTTATAAGTTTTAATAATAATAAAAAAAAACTTTAGTATTCTTAATGAAGCAATCCAGTATCATTAGTTAGTTGTAATATGGGTTATAAATAATGAGTAATATTAAATATAATCTTAAGATATGCAAGCCTCATCCATTCTCTTCGGGAAAAAAATTACTAAAAAAAAAAGATTTTTTCATGTAAATCCCAGCTTTACCCACTTTTTTCAAAGACACAGGACCTAAGCAACTTAAAATTACAAATATCATTATTCTTTCGTTTCTCCATAAAGTTTGAGGGTACGAAGATTTCATGTCCGGATGTTTTTGAGAAAAAAAAAAAGCCTTCGAAAATCATCAACGACCCTTGTTGAATGAGTGATTTAATAAATCAATTTAAAATCATCAGAAGACTCAGGAGACATGAATTAAAATGATGCGGCAGATATTAGAAAAAACTTCTACCATAATCTATTGGTAAGGGGTCTGAAATACAAATTATAAGAGGCTTAGAAGCCAACAAATTAGAATGACATATCTGTCTGGTGAAAGTAGTTGGGGGTGGTGTGTTTGATGGTCCCGCAGGAACCATCCACCCACAATCAGTGGCCATGTTACGCTCAAACCATACACGCAAGGAAAGCATTGATCATGTCACTCCCTACAGCTGTTCAGACATTAGCACTTATGCCAAGGTTGCAGCTAACTCGGTTCCAGACTTCCAGTACCATTAACTTGGGAAATACTATGTTTGTTTTATGCAAAAACAATGCTACTGATCCCTCCTTACTCACAAGTCAAAATCTATGCTGTATAAATCCTTTCATCAGTCGTCGAATCGGTTGGGGTAGTACATAGGTATGATATTAAGGCGTCTACAACCGCATCACATTGTCCAACATATATCCTCATTTCATGCCCAATAATCTTTTTGAGTTACAGCTGTATATTGCTCCTTAGAAAATTAAGGATTTTAGGTAAGTGCTCGGTCTACACAAAAAAGTGAACTTACAAATTAACACGACATAATTTGAATTTTTTATTTTTATGTCGGGGAACCTCTCCAAAGCAGGGCCTTTCGGACACACCCCTGCAGAGTAAACCCCGGTCCCGTGCACCACACTCTCAAAAGTTTCCCTATACGGAACTGGTTAAATCGCTAGTTTTTCACCAGGGAATATAGCCCCAAAGGATTATTTGCACCTATGACATAATTTGAAATTTGAGATCTACTTTACAATAAAAAGAGATTTACAATCAAACTGCATTAGTTTTGTAAGTTCATTTTTGTAAGATCTGCGTGTAAACAACGCATTCTCTTCAAGAATCCCATTAACTAGTTCCTTCTTCCCAGAGACACCTATACTCTACCTATTTACTCCTCAGCCTACTCTTCAAAACCAATCTCTAAAATGATCCTTTTTTTCCCTCTCAAAACTAATGGCTTCTATTTCTAATTCCAGTGATCCATGAGTCACCCCCCTCCCCCTTTCTGTTCACCATAAAAAGCACCAATTCTGTGGAATCAAGAATCATATTTGATGGCCTCAGTTAGATCACCACTTTGTACAGAAATGCTCATAAAAGCCTTTTTTTTTTTTTCTAAAAAAAAACTAAAATTGTCCTCCAACTCAGTCCTTAAATTTTGTTTGTCAACTCAGCCAAATTCAAGCATATCAACACTTCATCCAAAATAAAAAGGAAAAGATACACTTGACTTCCTTAAACTATTACCATCATTGCAGTATCACCATCGAACTATCAAAGTTATCAATCCGTCCCCAATTTCAATCGTATGTTACAATTTACCCCGTTGTTAAAATTTGAATGGTAGATAGATGAAAAATTGATAACAATGCAGATGAATAGTTTGTGGAGATAAAAGTGTGATTTTCTTTAAACAACAAAAAAAAACAAAAAATTCTGACGACGACAAAAGCTTTGGCAAACCTCAATCAAAATGCTAAATTATAATCAAATCAAACTTCATACTGAGTCAACTGTGAAGTAATCTAGTAGAAACTAGAAAGTCTAGAAGAGCCATAAATACTAACCCACGCTTTTTTAAGTCCCACCGGAAGAGAAGTGGTTGGGGATTACATGCATCTCATTACGAGCATGCAGGGAAGATATCCAACCATCTCGTGCGATCCTCTTTCCCAATTAACCAACCACATTAAATATGTATCAGAGACAGGCAGCTACTATGGCCCCATGAACGTCGTCCAAACAATTCATAAGCCCGATTCTAGGCAAAAAAGTCGGGATTATTCCAAAACTAGTGTTTTTTGAATTTTTTTTAACCACAAAAACAATACTACCCAAACTGATCATAGTAATAGAAGAAAACACCGAAGACGAAGAAAACACCAAAGGCCCAAAAACCCTAACTAGAGCAGAGTACGGGGTAACTTACAAAACCCTCCGACTCGTCGTCATCTTCGTCCCAATCAGAGCAAAACGTGATCATCGAAGAACGCGAAACAGCTTTTAAAAAAAACCCTATACTGAGTAAATTTCCAAGAGTTCAGAAGATAGCGAGCCAAATAATCAAAGCAATTCACTGAAGCCTGTCCATTTCGAGTTTCTTTTCGAGCAATTGTTGTCAAAATGATCATATCACAGTCATGCGAAAGACATTTCACGGGACTCCTAGAGCAAAAAAACATAGATTCAGGACTAATCGAACTCACAGAAGTGAAAATGAAGAACTCACAGTACAGTGACCTCGGCCCGGTCAATCCTCCTCGCCGAATAGAAGCCGAAGCCTAGAGGAGAGGAAACCGGTGGGATCGAGAGAGGCCTCGTGTAGGAGGTCGCGCTTGATGTTCTTCATGCGCTCGGTGAGGGTGTCTCGCTCCTCTATAAGAGCAGACGTGTCCTCTTGGAGGTCGTGGATGCGGTACTTCTGGCCCAAGGATCTGATGCTCAGGAGCAAAATCCCCGTCATGGCGAAGAACTGTATAAAGCTGTCTTTGCGCTTCATTGCGTTCGCTAAAAGCCCCATTGATCGCCTAGGGTTTTGGACGCCTGGACCTGAGCTGGGTGGTGCTGAGGAAGCCATGGAGGAGAGAGCGTCGGCCGGTTCAGAACGGGATGCTTCGAATCGGCTGTGAGCTTCGAGGCCGCAACTTGTTGAAGCATTGGTTAAGTGGAAAATAAGTTTTGGGCTTCGGACCAATGGCTTGTGGATTTTAACTATCTTAGCCATTTGCTTGATTTATGTAGCAATAAGCCCAATCAGAACCCAATGGGAAGTCCATAAAGCAGCGGCCTATTGCACTGAAACGTGATTATCGCCGCGGGGGGCCCCCCCGCATGACGGATACCCCACACCGCCCATGTAAGGGCGGGACCCCACATTGTTTAAGTATAACTATTGTATTATCTTGACAGGATCCCCACATTGCTTAAATATGACTATTGCATTATCTTGATCTCCTATATAAAATTTTGTCTAAAGGTCAAAATAATACAAAATACAACTCTTAAATTCTTTTTATATTTATAAAATTTAATTTATAATTTAAATTATATTATAATTTGAGTCTAAAAAATATTTTTAGATCAAAAAATAGTTTTTAGACCCAATGAGTCGTGTGGCTTGGGCAGGGGGCGGGATGCAATTTCGATCCCACCCCCAACACCAGGACAAGGGCTGAGGTTGAAAACCCTTACCCCGCATGTTGCACGTATCATCCCTAATTATCATTGATGAAAGATTGATCCTAACAATTTTAACGAGTAATGTTAAATAGTCATAAATTGTGCAAACGTCGCATTAGTTTTAAAAAATAATAAAATTCACTATTAAAAAGTAATTTATCTTATATTTATTTACTTTTTTTTCAAAATGAGTATACAGTAATTGAGCATTATATGATTGTAAATATCAATTCTTTTTTTCAAAAGGTCTACACGAAATCTTGCACACCTAAAGCACACATAAGACTCGTTCCTAGCAATATTCATCAATAAACATTTGTACTAGTAAGTTTTCTCGTTAAATAATAGAAACTATAATTTTTTTTCATCAAACAATAGAAGCTGTCATCGTTCAAGTTTGCATAACTAGCAAACTGCGAAGAACTTCCCTGAAAGCAAACTGGTTTTGTAATGTGTACCGACAGAAATTATGACGGGCAAAGTGCTACTTCAGCCATTGTCATAGCTGAGGGCAGTCTGCGCCATGTCAACTCCATGCTATGTAATGGGATTCTTCCCAGATCAATGAGACTATAACCCTACCAAAAAACAACTCCTTTCCTCTAATTGGCTCCCAGGTCTTTTTCTTTGTCGTTTCATTTAGTTCCTATGGAACCAAAAGGCTGGTTTCAATCCAAGCAACCAATTCTACAACTTCATTGTCACGTCAGCTGCATTAGTGGGGCTTGGTCCCTGGAGTTTCTTTCACAAAAAGCTAAGTGATGCTAACATGTTATATCAGAAGTCTAAAGTTCCACATTGCTTGCTCTCAATACTCTTTGTTCCAATATTTTCTTTTATTCCCTTCTTACGATCATCATTAAGACCTCGACTCCGCCCAATGCCCAGCTTTGGCAATCCCCGATTCAGTCCCTCGAGCAAAACACAAGCTTTACACCATTTCTGCAAAATAAAACAAGAATGATGAATCCCGTGCTAACTGGGTGTAAACTGGGGTAGCGCACATGTATGCATCTGCAGTCTTGCAAAACATACACACACTGACAGAGAAGGGAAGAAGGGGGAAACTGATGGCAATCGCAACATCAAATATGGCGACGACAGTTTGATTAAGCCACAAGTCTGATCTCAGAACTGTCCTTACAAATATTATTCACCTGAAATCTCAAAAAGAAGCACTGGTTCACAGAAGAAAATTACAGAGGCCAGAGCCAATAGCTGATATGTTCTCATAGGGGAAAAATATGGTTGATCTTTTGGTACCACGAATTTGAAAGATAATACCTAAGGCGAGAACAGGACAGTTTCTATAATTGACCCTAGCATTGATCGTATGGTACTGAGTTCTGGTTAAACATATGGTCATGGAATATACTGGTCAATGCTGCATATAGAGTGCTGAATAACTTACAACTCTTTGAAATCTTCAGGTTTATTGCAGATGGAAGTAGAAGCAATGCTTACCTGGCTCGAAATGTAGCCACAGCGTTCACAAGTCCCTTGCTCTGGCATTTTTGTGGAAGTGGAAATCCTGAAATCCTCCCCTGACTGGATTATGTCAAGTATGGCCTTAGGTCTGCCTCAGTAGGATTCCATGTAAAATGTCAAACTTAAAATAGATAATTGAATAAATAATGAAAGGCCGAAATGCCAACCACTGATGAAACAGACTCAACTAGAGAAGAACCTGATTCTTTCCAAATCCTTTATGAACTCACGAGCAAAACCACGATATGCGTTTGGAGAGTAAATGCCTGCAATTTCAAAAAGGAAAAAGAAAAAAAAAAAAAAAAAGAAGATCGTAGTAAAGAGCATACCTAAGAATCCACTCACCAGAAACAAAAGTAGAACACTAAAAGGAACATCTTGGGATTGATTGACTTTAGATCATGAAATCTATATTGGTAAGATCAGTTGCAAATTCGTAAAATAGCATTGAACTTTGTTAAATTTCACGAAATCCTGGTCTTAAAGGAAACAAACAAAGAAAATGCAATGAGCCACCAAAAAGAGAATTAATGAAAAATGAAATTAAAGACATACATTCAGTGGAGAAGTAGTCCAGCCTCTTGAAATATGCATACGTGAGCATCTGGTTAAGGTTTCATATATAGTACAATCAAAGAATTAAATGACAACACATTGCTAGACATTCAAATCCGTTGGCAATTTCAATAAAAAGGATATATAACAATCTCCTTCTCATATGTGTACTTAAAAGGTTTGCATCTTGGAATTGGTCCATCTTCACCGGTGATTATTGAAGTGCATCTACTCAATCTATAAAGCAAAAGAATCAATGAGTTTATCACATAAAGCCTTTAGCAGAAACGACAAACATAAGAGTTGACAAATGCATTCACCTTGCAATATCTCCTCGTAAAATGTTCAAAAGAACTGTTTCAGCAATATCATCTGCATTATGTCCAGTAGCAAGCTTGTCTACTTTCAACAACGCAGCACCTCGATCAAGGGCCTAAAAGATAAAACAGCCAAGCTATGATTAATCATTCCATCTACTTTCACCTCTAATAAAACTTTCATCCTCGTGATTAAAAACAGCATAACCAGGCAGAAAAAACTTTAGTTCTTGGTTTAGCATCAAATCTGCTATGCATGTTGAGTGTTAATCATTAGTGCAAAGTGCCTGCCACCGATAGCAGAAATGGCAGAACAAGTTGATGATGCCATAATGAACATCTATATATGTTTAATTCTTCATAGGAAGTCATGTCCAATACCTGGCGCCGGAAAACACCACAAAATGTGCAATTATTCTTTAAACCTATCATCTTCACGATTTCATCCATTGTCCACCCGTACAGATCCTTGTATGAGACAATTTTTAGTGGTAGTCCATACTGAAAGTAATAGAAAGAATCAAAGTAAATAAAGTCAGAAAATAATAAATGGAATACTGAGAAAGGAAATTAACAAGCCCAAGCATTCGAACACTCAAAGGTCTAGATTTTTTTTTTTTTTTTAAAAGAGGACAATACCCCAATTTTATTTATCTACCCTCACTTTGGCGGAGGAATACCATATACAAGCAAACCAAAAACAAAACCTTTGCAAAACTTTACCCCATATGAACTAAAGACAAAGCAGTAAGACTATCAAATAAAGTATAACTAGTTAAGAGCAGCTATATCAATGTCGGAATTGAGGCAAACCATTCTTATCCAAAACATACTCAAAGCTCTAGAATGAGTTTCATACACTAGACAACATGGAATAACAACGATGCAAAGAGGATAGTAGCACAACTACCCTCTAAGTACTGAAACAAGCAGGAGTTAATTTTAATAAAAAAACTCCAAAATCCACAAGCCCACAGACAAAACTGTGAATTGAAAATTATCATATGATGAAGCAGCATGCTTGGACAATAAAATATGGTCACCGTGTTTCTCTCAAATTCAGGAACAACAGAAAAAATTAAAGAATGAAAACTTTATTACAACTCATTCAAAACATCAACAAAATGATAAGAATCCAAATTTGAATGAATAAAAAAACATCTGATCTGGAAAATGGTGTTGAAGTCTTAATAATAGCACAATATGAATGAAAATGAAATGAAATATTAATAAAAAAGATTTGCTCACCTGAATTTCATTTCGTTTGACAGTTTCAAGAGAGTCATCCCTGTACCCTGTAATGCCCTCATCAACGGACAAGAGGAAGAGATCCAGACCATAATTGTGTCGCTGATTCAATTCTGATAATACATAAGCAAGGACTGTGGAATCTGCAAGCAAGGGAAGAGATAATGAGATACAAAAAGAAAAAGGAAAAAGCTGAATTTAGCATCATATAGCATACAACACAAAGAAGTCAAATAACTCACGAATAGGACATGAGAACAACTTTCAATGTCTAGCATCTTAGCACTTAAAACAAACCCTGAGCCATAAAGTATAGATATATTCTACTTCAGCTATTA
This sequence comes from Juglans cinerea, assembly GCA_961763995.1. NCBI lineage: Eukaryota > Viridiplantae > Streptophyta > Magnoliopsida > Fagales > Juglandaceae > Juglans > Juglans cinerea. The sequence goes on along the minus strand of CAUIVZ010000012.1, from coordinate 22,079,161 downwards.
GCAACCTGTGGTCCTTAATTTTGTGGAATACGTAATTGAAATAATACCTCTTTCTTTTACAAGGGGAATTTATACATTGCAATATCAATTGAATGGGAGAAAAGGTGTATAACCATTGCACATGTTCTGACAAACCCAATCATATATGTTCCTATGTCATAATCTGGAGAGGTGAGTAACCGATAAAAAAAATAATAATCTGGAGAGGTGAGTATCTATTAAGTTAAGATGATCTGATTCATCACATGAATAATTCAGTCAATCCTCATATACCCCCAACTCTGTTATGGATTTATTGATTGCTGCTCCTGAACACTCTCAAGCACGCATTAGCATTTAATTGACTAAAATAAAATTTAATCGTCAAAATTTCTGTATCTATCTTAGTATATGTTGATTACCAAACATTTATACAACATTTTACATGGCTAAAATAAGATATGTGCCTATTTTTTCCCCAAAGCATCATAGAATTGTTGAGCGATGTCATGAATGGAACCAAACTTGGAGATCCATTATTATAATGAAATCATAAATTGTCAGTTTCATCCATATCCCTGGAGGTAATAAAAAGCGACTTGTTCAAATCACGCGGGTAATAAAATGCAAAATCAAACGGAACCAAACACAGAGAAATTAGGTGACACCCAAATCCGAATAAAAATATTTGCTTCTGTCAGTATGAAGTAAACCTAGCGTTTTCCCTGGGATGTGACCCAGAATGTATCATAAGCTAACAAGCATGATCACTGGAATGTAGAAGAACATAATAACGAACAAAGCATTCACCTTTTCCACCAGAGGCGCCAATAGCAATTCGTTCACCAGGCTTGAATAATTGGTTCTCCACAATTACCTGATGGATCTCCTCCTCAAAGACCTCATAGAAACACTCCCTGCAAATCTTCACAGAGATTAAAATTTTTCAGCCCTGCCATAGTGCCATCGTCTCTCTCTTTCAATTCCATTGGGGCACCACTATGTTCAGCTCAATATATTTACAGATATGAATGTAGCCTAAACCCTAATCACACTAATAAAGTGGAAAGAAAGATTCAAGTAGCAGAGCTCAAATATAACTGCCCATTACTTAAAAAATCTTCTCTCTCTTTTTTTTTTTTCGAGCCGAATAAGAACTAGAACTTTCAAATTTGCTTCAGCAATAAACTCTTCACGGTAATTTGCAATCAATTCAATTAAGAAATCTAATAAAATACAAAAATAAATCTGCTCCGCCTTTGTACTTAGCTTCACCATTCTTTGCTGAACTAATTCATTGGAAGGCGGAGGGAGGGAAGGAAGAGTCACCTGCTCAAGGGTTTTGGGTCTTTTGAGGGCGGCCCTTCTCATGTTACAGATGCAGCACAGGCGACCCCGGCCCTTCATGGACTTCCCGTTTCCGTCGGCTTCTTCCATTCCAACCGGTTTCCGTTGTTCTTTCTCGGAAAGAGTACGGAGGAAAAATGATTGAAAATCATGGATCGCATTAACTCAGATTAAATAGAGCGCAAGTCGTAAGAAGCATTCAGAAAACCCATAGTTTTTTTTTTTAAAGAGAAATTATATTAGTAAATATAGAATACGTAAGCGTTGTACATTATTTTTAAAATAATAAAAAAAAAAAATTTTTATATAAAAATAATATTTTTTTAATAATATATATATATATATATATATATATTTTGAATATAATAACAACCATGTATCTAACATTACACTTTTGGTAAAGCTTTGCTCAGACGACATTATGCGCTTTACTTTGTAGTCTAATTAGCAAATTATGGACTTATAATTTGAACTTAAGTCATGAAATGGTCCTAAGAGCACTGGCAATGGACTGCTAAGTTCAAGTCTAATTTGCATTTGATTTTGAGATAAAATCTCTGGCATTGAACTCGACAAAGTTATATTTTTCTAACTTTAGCTACAGTAAAATCCCCACACTCATTATACTTGGCAAGTAACTGTAAAAGAAGCAAACATGTATTTTATTATTTCCGCTTTCTTTCCATCGTGATTTCCATTTCCCTCGTATTTGCCCTCGTCTCGCCGTCGTCTCTTTGCCCTTGTCTCGCATTCGCATCTCGTCTTTTCCCCTTTCCCTCGTCCTTTTTTTTTTGCAACTCCGTCGTGGCTTCTCTCTCTCGCTCTTCTTTCCGTTTGCCATTTTCTATTTCTGAAACTCCTCTCCTTCTTCTCTCTTTCTCAATCGATTTTCTCTCCTTTCATGGGTCGATCTTCAACGGTTGTACAATTTCCTCTCTCTCTCTCGGCTTGGCTCAACAACGCATAACTCTCTCTCGATTTGGGTAAGCTTTGTATTGAGTACAAATTTGTTAATTTCTTAAATGGGTATGAATTTGTTTGGATAAGCTGGTTATTATCATTGCTGATTTTTCAACAGTTGATGTTGTTGATTTTTCTGAAGTTTGTGTATGGTTATGTTTCTTCAATTGTTTATTATCGCGTCCAGCCAAACCTCCTCTCAGAGTCTGAGAGTTGAGCCCCCATATATTTTTTTTGTTTTTTGTTTTCAGTAACTACAATCCATTGTTTCTTATTTGTTGTTTTTGGATTTGTTTGCTTTTCGTGTATAGCCATTTTCTCGTGTCTCACTCTGCTTGCTAGTAACTACAATCCATTGTTTCTTTTTCTTTTTATTGTATTAAATCTTATAATTTATTCCAACCGCACATTGTGCTTAATACACAACATTATGCAAAACTACAAGGCTATGATATAGAGATGATATGAAGTGCATTTGTAAAATATAAAAAAAAAAAAATTGTAAAATAATATTAAAATATAGAATATTATATTATTATTTTCACTTTAAGATAGCTAGTCTAATGTAAACTCAACTAGTCAAAAATTAATACTATAGCTAAAAGTTAAGATTATAGTCAAATTTTAGACTTGCACATTGCCAATGCTCTAAGATTGCAACGCATGTAACCTTTTTCATTTATGTTAATGTTAAGAAAGCAACAAATTGAACTTATTGCCTTTGGTAGAGCGGAGAGAATAGGAAGATTGTGGTGGCCTGGTTTGGCTTGATTGATCATCTAATCCATCTTATATAATTATTATAATTTTTTAAACTCTTATACAAAATATAATAAATAATTCAAAATTTTTAAAATAAAAATAATATTCTAATAATATTTTATTTAACTTTTAACTTTTATCTCATCTGATCTGTGTAACTAAACGAAACCTTAATCTCTATGAAAAATTATTTATACAGTTATAGAGTGTACATTACTTTTGAAAAAAGTCGAAAAAATCTAAAACTTATGTATAAAAAACCAACTTCGCACATTAAAATTGTATTTAACATTGTTCATTTTCTAAACAATATGTAATTAGAAAAAATATTTTAACCATAAAAAAATCCTATAAAAATAACTATAAAAATATTTGATATAATACATTATCATATGAAACTCTCTGTCGTGAGTTTACAATAGTTTGATATGCGGGCATCACTCCCAGGGGCATGTTTGGTTTTCGTATTTGTAGTGTTTTTTTCATTCATCTTTATTGTAATTTTCCATCACGTCTGATTTTATAGATGTTTTGCGTCAACGGATTTTGATTTAATTTTGTCCTTTTTTTTTTTTTTTTATTATTAAAGATGCTATCTTGAATTAAAAAAGATGATTTAGGCTCCGTTTGGACATTGGAACATACTGAGATCAATTCAATTCAGTCTAATTTTAAGTTGAGTTTAACATTCCAATACTAAATTCTTAAATCACTAAACATCATTCAACTCAAAACATCTTTACACATGAAACTCACAACCTTTTTCAACTAAACACCTCTTTACACGCGAGATCTACAACATTTTTCAACTTTCCATAAATACATCCAAATTCATCTTAACATCCAAACACATCTTAAGTAGCCCCACAAAAATCATTCCACTATCTTAACCTACTACTATTTATAAAAAAACTTAACTCAACTCAGTTCATCATAATCATACAAACGGAACCTAATCAACTTAGAAAAAAACCAAACACATCCCATTAATTTAATTACTATTATTGTCGCTAGTGATCTCTCGGAAAGCCTATGATGACATGAGCCAGCATGAACTGGCGTTAATGGTTTTGATTGGAAAAAAACAGGAATCCCCATTCTATGGAAATTCAACCTGACTCAACTTTTTGGGTTTAAATTTAATTAAATAATTAAAATTTTATCATATACCAAAGACAAAAATAATCGTAAACATAATAATGCCAAGAGATCACTATAGAACACGAATGTTCACAGGAGTTCAAAGCCTGGAAGCCATCTTACGGGTGAAGAACATTTGATCGAAACTTGAGCAAAATGTTATTGGCCGTTGGATTCACGCAGGCTGATGAATTATGACCACAGCTGCAATGTCCCCCCCCACTTTGGCAATCCTTCTTTCTTCTTTCAATGATAGACATGTATCAAACCAATAAAATGTTGCACCCACATGTTAGATCAAACGTTTTCAGAAGGAAATATGATTCATGCTCCAAAATTGTAGGTACTCATAATTTATGCATGCTGAAAGACCAGGATCGGTCAATATGTATTTTCATATGTTTGTTCGGCATTTACCTACGGCGGGGCCGTATTGGCGCACGGTCGAACAAGTTCGGAAAAAATTAGAAACGGATAGTTTCCATGATCATGAATAATATCCCTTTGGTCTTAAAAAATTATCAACTCAATAATTTATAATAGTAATTTGATACAACTATGAACCAGATAAGTGACTCTAACAAAACATATCAACTATAAATCAAGAGCAAACCATATAACAAACCTATATTGTACAAAGACGCCAAGTAACTGCAAATAAACCCTAGCAGATTCAATAATTACCAGCAAAACCTATGGTGAGCAGTTATCCGGCCTAGACTCGCTGTTGATGAACATCACGGCGCAACATCTCCATATATTCCTGTATATATAAGCCAGAAATATCTCATGAGCTCAAACCATGGAAGTTCATAACTTTTGAAGCAGTCAACTGAAGAGTCGCACTTCAATCAATTGGCACTTGGCAGGATTGGGTTCACAAATTACAACATTGGAACACTTACATTAGCAAGACCTTCATCGCTGCACAATTCATTAATAAGATCTTCGGAACCACTTCTGCCAGATAACTGAACTGCATTTTCGACTACAGAATGGAAAACATTTCCGGGTGGATTCAGTTGCTCAATCCTGTGAGCCACTTGTTGGAGATTGGTCTGAAAAACAAATAAGATAAAGACACAATTAGAACAGAAGATGGTATCAACACAATCAAGAGAGAGAAAAAATCAGCCCAAGAAAACGGCAAGACAGAAGCACCAGTTTCAAATGACTAGATATGGTAACAGATGATCCAAATCGACAGAAAGAGGCAGAATGGTGACTTTAATTTTATTTTATCTAAAGTACAAAATTTTAGTATTAAGCACGGGCCCACATAAGAACAATCATGAAAACAATGGTCCACAAAATAATAGACCAGAAAATGTTATCATAGTATGTAATCTAAGCAGTCCATCAATTTCTCAGTTAGCAACAATAATATACAGATTTACTTTCCAAAACTTGGTTTGTCAACAGAGGTGCTCCGAAGGAAAAAAACAAGTCCATCAACAACCTGAAGCAGTTCAATGAGGTAGCAGTATCAAAACAAATCCAAGTATTGAAGCCATGGCTAAAAAGTTGGGACTCATGCAAACGAAGCACTGTTAGTATATTTGACTTGCAGCCCATAAGAAGTAACAAACGTAAAATTGCAAAAGAAACTACTATATAAATTACTTTATGGATGTGTGCCTATTCAAACCTGAAAGTTTTGTTCATTTTGTTTGTCATCATTGCGCATCCTTGGCTCCCTTGGCTCATTATAGTGTGGTTGGGCTTCAGCTTCCATGGCAGGAAAAAGCTGAGAGTGGGTTGATCCACCTCTGAGGACTTGGGAAACAACGGGCATCATCTGTTGGAACATCCTAGGCAAATCAAGGCCACCACCTTGGCCTCTTCGAAGCCCAGCAAACATGCTTCCAAGATCTTGGCTATCAACCTGTTGAACAACTTGACTGACTGTGTTCCTCATCTGGGGGCTCTGAGAGAGCTGTTGCAACACATTCCTCAAGAAATCAGGAGAGCCAACCCCAGCTTGCTCTGAAACACTAGTCAACAAACCATTCAACGAAGGAGTTTGCATGACCTGAGACATAAGACCTGCCATATCAATTGGAGAGGGTAGCTGCTCTGGGGACCGTTCATTTGCATTCATATTATTTACAACAGAGCTACGAGATGCAAGAGACTGCAAAATCTGTTGGCCGCTTTTTCTTATCTGCTGATTCTGATCATCAGAAGTACTAGTGGTCCCACTATCACCACCCATGACCTTTGACTTTTGCTGCATGCCTCGCCTCTGCTTGCATTAGTACTACATGGATTAAGTATTTACGAAACATGCGATTGACTCATCATGTCACCGAAAGCACCCAAAAACTAAGGAATGTACCGATAGCTCACTACTTCATTTGAAACATAAAATAAAATAATTACAAACAAAGCAAAGTGGCACATGGCACGCATAGCCATTCCACACAGAGAATCACACCTGAGGAAGAATACTCACGTACTACTTTGGAAATATACAAACTCAAGCCATCTGACTAAAGCATATAGAATGAACCCATAACAGGCATCCAGAATGCTAAGCATGATAATCAAACCTTCGTAAACTTCTATTGCTTAATCTGTCACCAGCCATACATCTTAAAACAATGCTATCTAAAAAATGAACATCAAGCGGCAAAATACATAGATAAAGCAAGGACATAAAAGCACAAACTAACTATAAGAAACATCTGACCAAGAGAGATAAATAACTTTTTAAAGATTCCATGCGGTAAATCTTGCATTTGAAGATCCTCTCAGTTATTATGAGCGTTTTTTTATTATTGTATACAGAAAGACCCCATATGGTCATTTTCATGAGATTCTGACACATTATACCAAGAGCACCGCGTGCAAGGAAAGTTAAATATATAGCAGTAGTTTAAGGATATCATATAACTTCCAATAAGCTAATTAAAATAATATTGATAGAAATACATAGCTCAATTACCTTACGTTCCAAACCTCCCAGCCCTAAACCAAGCGGAACAGCTTTGGCACCCTCAGTTGTATCATGCTTCTGATCAGATCTCAGAGTAATTTCCTGAGGAAAGTCAGACTTTGCTTCAGTTCCTCCACTTAAACAACTCAGAGAAGTTCCAGAGGAGGCAGAAACATCTTTCAAGCCAGTTGAAGCATTAATATTACTCAATTGGTCGAGCTGGTTAATCAATAAATCAGCACAAGATTCCAATAATAAAAACAGAAAAAACAGAAATAGGATCCCCATATTGCATCAAAATATATACCTTCTGACCTTCACTTTCAGGTGTGCACCCAGGAATGGATTTGCCTAATTCCCCAAATCTGTTGACTGAATTAACTGTCATGTTATTTTGCTGTCCATTCCCCACATCCCTGCCTGCGGCAGATTCAACAGAAGAATTTTGAACAACTGACTCCGGTTGGCCGCCTGTGTAGACAAAGAACAGGTTGGTGAGTTGGGTGGCATTAAGTTCAACACAAACAATTAATGGCTTCAAAACCAGAGTACTGAATGAAACCACGGCATCTCCTTGCAAGTTACCAACGAAATTTCTAATTCCTGAATCGACTTAGGACATAACAGATGATAGTGAAAGAGTCAGAAGGTGGATCTGAAACTGAAATACCTAGACTAGGTTGTGCTGCACCAGAACCTGCGAGACCACTAGGATGTGATGCGCCAACCACTGGATTGACACTTCTTGTAGGTAGCACCCTTGTTGCACTGGAATCACCAGAACCAGAACCGTTCTGACGTTCTCCCTGCATTACTTCTGCACTACCGGCCCTTGTACCAACTGCAGAAACAATTGGCGCAAGCGAAGTACCTGATATTAAATAGCATTAAATCATCGTACAGGAAAAAAATCGATCGGTAAATAATAATTTTATTGATGATAATCCTTGTATTAGAAAAAAATAAAGAAGAAAACTCAAGTATATAAGAAATACGCAGTTTGGGTTTGTACATAAAATTCCTCTATTTCTAAATAAGTAAATTAAAATTTTCAGTAGAAAAGAGAAGAAACCTCATGTGATAAGCAATTTCTTACCAGCATGTATATGAATGTTAATGTGCCTTGGAGTAATCCCTATACCAACAGGGCCGGGATTTGATTGAGGAACAGAACCACCAAAGAAGGAGCTGGTTTGATGAGGAAAAGGCTGCAAATAGTACACGATCACCAATGCATAATGGACATCAAAACAACACAATTTTATATAAGCCATAACTACTAGGGCTTAAGGATGATCAGGATTAGCCAAGTTAATCTACAGTTTCTTTTCTATTCTATAGCTTGCTCTACTTATTACATTGGACTTGTTAGATTGCTCTATTTGTTCTCTACTCGGAGAATAAAGCATGCCCATTTCATATTGAATATACTTAGTAAACCTTATCAAAATTCAAATACACTTCATAAAGCATTGGCCTCAGGATGAACCAGTCTTACAGTTTCAGGAGAAAATTGTTTTATTACTGAATACAACTGATTCAGAGAGTCAACCTATTGACAACTAATATTGCAAATAATTGATTTTACTTCAACTAGCCTAAATCAGATTAACCTCACAGTAGCTTACATATCCAACTTCTTCTAAACTAGTCAAAATGAACCAAACACCTGAAATGCTTAATAACATGTAAAGAATTCGTAAAAGCATATGATCATGGACAAACCTGAACCATTATAGGATTAGGCCCTGATGAAGATATGTAAACTGCAGGTCCTGCATTCAAAACAGATTCCGCCTGCAAATTGAACCACAAGATGTTAAATGCCTTCTACTCACCAATGGATGAAGGGATACATGAAGGATAAGACCCATACTGGAGACTGTCCCATTCGCAGTGTCAAAATTGTGCGACCAAGCTCAAGAAGCCAAGCACCTAAATGTTGCATTGCAAGCCCTAATTGCATTGACTCTGCCTGTAATTGGGCCCTTATTGTGGTATCAGAAGAAGATCCCTCTTGCTCCATGCGTCCTGCAATATGCTACAAAGTTGCAGCAAGTTACAAGTAACATCTGATCAGATAAGTAGCAAATGTAAAGAATGTAAAATTGACAAATCTAAGAGCATCCCAGCTTCATCGATATCACTTTTCAGAAATTAGAGTTTTGTTACGGAAAAAACTCTTTATCATATAATTAGGAGACCTTTTTATTTTATTTTATTTTTTTATGTCGGGAAACCTCTCCAAGGCAGGGTCCTTCGGACCTACCCCTGTAGAATAAACCTCGGTCCCGTGCACCGCACCCTCGGAAGTTTCCCTACACGAAACTGGTTAAATCGCTGACTTTTCACCAGGATGTGTGGCCCCAAAGGATTGTTTGCACCCATGAAGTGTTGAACTTTGGACCTTGAAGGGAGTGATACCCCAAGACTAAGGCCTTTACCACTTGGGCCAACCTCTTGGGGTTAATTAGGAGACCTTTTTATACGCAAATAATCTATTTCATTAAAATTGCAAAAAGCATAGCAAGTACATAAGAAGAATACGAGAGGAACGCCTAATAAAATGGAGACATATACAGAGAAATTCATTATTTATTTTGAGTCCTTATCAACAAATATAGACAATTCCAAGATTGGGTTGGGGGGGGGGGGGGGGGGGATATTTAGAGAACTAATGAAAGGCATTCCCTCTTTTCCTCATGATAAATTGATCTTTTTAATATAAGAAATATTAATTTTTATTAATGATAAAAAAAAAAGACACCATCCCAACTACACAAGCATCAGATACACCTAATTCGTAGTGAATTATTATCTTCCACAAAAGAGGGCACATAGTTTCTAGAGGTAAATAATATTATAAAACACAAAGCACAAAAAGAGGTTAACAACAAATGTACACACTACACACTAACAAAGTTTTGATGCTAGACATAAAAATTAGAGGTCCAAATACCCAAGAGGAAGAACCAAGCCACTAACAACGATAAACATAACTACTAGTATTTTGAATATAGTGATTACAGATAGCGCAGCTGCTTGACCACCAAGAAGTCGTTGCCCGTGGCGTAGGACAATGCTCAATGCTTCAGGCGTACGCAACCCCTGCGCATTGGAAGGTAATTCCACCCTCGGTGGGTCACCAACATTGGTTGAAGATGGATTCGGCTGATACCCTACATCAAGGATAACTGGTTACTTTTATGTAGTAGTTTGCAACTACAAGATTAAAAGGTATTTGGAATATTCACCATTTTGCGAAAATGTTTGCTCCATGTGATTCATAAACTCGGAAAGAGTACTCAGAGAGTCAGGAATAGGCTGATATGGGAAAGGAAATGACATTGAAGAACAATAAAATGCAAAAGACAAGTAAAACATCAAGAAAAGTGTATATCACTACCACATGAAGGGAAGGAACAGGTGCCGCTGCTGTAGCCAAAGGGATTTGCACGACTTGAGGTAAAGATTGGAATAGTTGACCAGAAAATGCCTGCCCAGACTGTGCTTGATTTCCTGCTTGGATCTGAATTCCAACATTGCCACGTATCCCTTCTGTTTCATTTCCTCGAGGTGCCTGGCCAGCATCATTTGGCTATGACAGGAGGGAAATGCATATAATTATTCATTACATGAAAAAAGGTCACATCATCTCTTTAAGTCAAATTTCTTTACTGACTCAGAAAACCCCACTGAAAGACGAGCTTAGTTGAAGCCATTTAGCAGTAACTAAAAAGTCTTAGATTGATCACATGCCAGGTGCCATCCTAATCATAAGCCCCAAAATATGCATAATTTATTGCTTTAAGTTACAGGTAAATGCCGAACAGCATGATTTATGAAGTCAAGACAATAAATTGTAATTCTAGCATATGACCATGTAGATCATGGTAAAAATGCCTCTCTGTGAGAACTGAGATTTTTTATTAAAAAAATGAATACAATATTATAACCACAATTTCAGGGCTCATGCATCACTCACCAAAGTAGAAGACTGTGTGCCACTAGTACCAACAGTTGTAGTCTGGCCGCCAAGTCCTATAGAATTCAGAACAGCCCCAATAACCTACAACTCAAATAAAAAATAAAAAAAAACATAAATGCTTGTGTCAATACTAATGGACATAATCCTACCTCACCCCATACCCCACCACCAACAAATTTAAGCAAGACTTTCATAAACTCCAAGCAAAAAGACACACCCGGGAAAGGTCCGGAACAACGCCTTCACCCTGCTCCCCAACATTAAAGGTCCCAAGAACTACACTGTGTGAAATTTGCCCAACGCGATTACGAGGGTTGCCGGTACTAGGATCACTCCCTGCCAACTCATGTAAATAACCACTATTAATATAACTTAATACTGACCGACTTTCATTCTTGCTCTGAGCTCAATATACAGCACAAGCACATAGCCCCAAAACCAACCTCTACTACCATTACTCCCAGCTGCCTCTCTAGAACCTGCACCAGAAGAAGGTTGTGCCTGTGATGGCTGCCTCTCCACTAAATGCAAGGTATGCCCATTCTCCACATCTACAACCGATTAAGGAACTATTGTTGAAAGTTATAGGGAATAAAGGGGTGGCAAATCGTGTTAACGGGTCATATTTGTATCGTGTCAGGTCGTGTATATTATACGATATGGCTCAACCCAAACACGACCCGTTAAGCTGGTCAAATCTCCAAACCCTAACATGACCCATTAAAATAATGGGTTGACACGACAAGACCCGTTTTGACCCATTATAAATTAACTACAAATATATCGACACAACACGACCCGTTTCAACCCGTTTATGTAAATGGGTTGAATTGACCCAAATAATTTATTTGACCTAAGTAACATAATTTCACATAAAAGTTAAAATCACAATATCTCCCAAAAATATAAAACTAACTACATAAGTCCAAAATTACAATCCAAATAATAAAAACACCAAAATTACAATCCAAATGAAGTGTGGGAGACGGTCGTGACTCGTGAGAACTAACTCAACTAAGAACTAAGAGAGTTAGGGAATACAAAATAAGGTTAAGAGTATTTTTGTATTTATGTTAAAAAGGATATAATTATAATTTTGAGTAAAATAAATTTAACGGATCTAAACGGGTCACTAACGGGTTAAGCGGGTTGACCTGTTAGTGACCCGTTAATGAATCATGTCTTAACGGGTCAACCCGTTTTGACCCAAATCCGTAACATCAAACCCAAACCCAGTAATTTCGTGTTGTGTCATGTTCGTGTTGGGTTAATAGGTCATGTCACATATTGCCACCCCTAATAGGGATAGTGCTTTATTATTTAACAAGAACCCATCCTAGAAACAATAAAATGCCAGTAACAAACTTACAAGCAATCAGAACTATGAACCCCCACTATGCACAAGAATTAAAACATGAACAGTCGACATATACAATAGAACCTTGAAACTAAGCCCTTTGCATGGCGAGAGGTATGTGCAAAGATAAAACCCCGGGCCCGGATGGTTTTTCTATGGCTTTCTTTCAAGAATGTTGGGATATAGTGAAGGAGGAAGTGATGCACATTTTCCATGCTTTTCATTCTAATATTAAATTTGAGAAGTCATTAAATGCTACTTTCATTGCACTTATTCCAAAGATAGTTGGTGCCCATGAATTGAAAGACTTCCGGCCTATTAGCTTGGTAGGTGGGATCTACAAAATCATATTAAAGGTATTAGCTAATCGTATGTGTTTGGTGATGGATACACTCATTTCCAAACCTCAAAATGCTTTCGTTCGGGGTCAGCAAATTTTGGATTTAGTTTTGATAGCAAATGAGAGTTTGGACAGCCGGTTAAGAGAGGGCCTTCCGGGGGTCCTTTGCAAGCTAAGGAAAAGGCTTATGACCATGTGTGTTGGGACTTCCTATTTTATATGCTTAGAAGATGTGGCTTTGGGGATAGGTGGTCCGAATGGGTTAAACATTGTGCTTTGATCGCTCGGTTTACGGTCTTAGTCACTGAAAATCTTGTGGCTTTTTTTAGTCTTCGAGGGGTTTGCGACAAGGGGATCTGCTATCACCTTTCCTTTTTGTTATAGTAATAGAGGCATTGAGTCGCATGGTGGAGGCTACTGTAAGGGGGGGATTTCTTGCTGGTTTTTCAGTGGGTAATAATAGTAATGGTGTCAATTCCATTTCTCACTTACTATTTGCAGATGATACGTTCATCTTTTGTGATGCTATTAGTGACCAGATTCAAGCTCTAAGGGCAGTTTTGTTGTGCTTTGAAGCTGTTTCGGGCTCAATGTGAACTTGGGGAAGTTGGAATTGGTACCGGTGGGGGATGTGAGTAATATTGCTTCTCTAGCAAAGTTGTTGGGTTGTAAAATTGCCTCTCTTCCTAAGAAATACCTTGGGCTTCCCTTGGGGGCGTCATTCAAAGCAAAAAGCATTTGGGATGGGGTGGTAGAGAAGATTGAGAAAAGATTATTGGGATGGAAGCGGCTATATCTATCAAAAGGGGAGAGATTAACACTTATCAAAAGTACCCTCTCCAGTCTCCCCACGTACCATCTTTCTCTATTCCCATTACCTGTGGGTGTGGCAAACCGGATCGAAAAGTTATTTAGAGCTTTCTTGTGGGGTGGCATGGGAGAGGAAATTAAATTTCACTTTGTAAGTTGGCAAAGGGTGAGCTGTCCGATTGCGAATGATGGGTTAAGGGTGCGAAATTTGAGTACTTTTAACAAGGCACTCCTAGGGAAGTGGTTGTGGAGATATCAAATGGAACAGAACTCGTCGTGGAGAGAGGTTATTGATCACAAGTATGGTAATGCGTGGGGGGTTGGTGTTCTAAGGAGGGTAGGAGATCTTATGGAGTAAGCTTATGAAAATTTATTAGAAATGGGAGGAACACTTTTGAAAAACATATTAAGTATGAGGTGGGTAATGGAGCAAGAACCGCTTTTGGTTCGATGCGTGGAGTGGGGAGAGCCCTCTTTACACTGTTTATCCAGTTGTATTTAACTTGGCAGAAAATCAGCAAGCTGCAGTTTCAGAATTGTTGTGTTGTGCAAATGGGACGATAACTTGGAATGTCATTTTTACTAGAAATGCTCAGGATTGGGAACTTGAAGAGATGACATATTTTTATAGCTACTTGTATTCAGCAAAGTTAGGAGGCAATGAGGGTGATCGTATGTTGTGGATTCACACGGGGAGGAAAAAGTTTATTGTTAAATCATTTTATAAGTTTTTGACAGTCCAACAACCCACATTCTTTCCGTGGAAGAGCATTTGGAAGGTTTTAGTGCCGTCTAAAGTTGTGTTTTTTATTTGGACAGCTGCACTTGGGAAGACTTTGACGATTGATAATCTAAGGAAGCGGGTATGATGGTCACGGAGTGGCGTTATATGTGTAAAAGGAATGGGGAATCGATAGATCACTTGCTTTTACATTGTGAGGTGGCTGGGGAGTTATGGGCCGGTATCCTTAATAGAGCCAAGCTGAGTTGGGTAATGCCTAAGAGTGTGGTGGAACTATTACCGTGCTAGAACAGAAGGCATAATAGCACTCAACTGGCAGCAGTGTGGCGAATGATACCTTTGTGCTTAATGTGGTGCTTATGGTCGGAAAGGAATGATAGGTGTTTCAACAACAAGGAGCGTGCAGTGGGGGAAATCTGGAATTTATTTGTACTTTCTATTTTACAGTGGTTTTCTGCTATTGTATTGAAGGGTGGGAATGTCCATGAGTTTCTATGTCCATTAGTTTCTATCTTCTTTTCAGCTCATTAGAATGTAATTAGGTGTCTCACTTTGTATACTTCCTGTGTACTTGGGCATTGCCTAGTTTCATTCAATTCAATAAAGATTCTTATTTTTAAAAAACAAAAAACTAAGCCCTTCGCAAACCTTAACAATTTCAGAAAAGAAAAACAAAACACCAATTCTTCTTATTACATTAATTTCAGTCAGCTTGTATTCACAAAGACAGAGACACATCAGTGATCAACAAAGCCCTTTCAAACTAATCATTATGACTTGGCCAACAAAAATCTGACCAAGTTAACTCTGTGTGTGTGTGTGTGTGTGTACCCAACTTTACAAGTTTTTTACTTCAATACATTAGTGTTTGCTTGATGCTAAATGCTTAGATAAATGGCACTCTTATTCATATGCTAGCTGTAGTCAAAAGAAGATAGGAAGAAGGTTTTGGATCAAACTAACCCAACCAAAGAAAAGGAAACATTTACAATGCTAAAGAAAATAAGGCAAACTAATATGGATTGTTGTAGATCTCCAAAAACATTCATGTCAGCTCACATGAAAAGGTTTTAATAAGTATCCAAGTCATAGAACTGAGTACTGTGATCAGTTATAAATGCCTGCGATGCCATGGTTGGATACGATAATCCAAGAGAAGATGATCATCCTTTAAGACCCTTCCCCTGAAAATCAGCCGTTGCTGACCAACTGGGACACCAGTTTCATTAGCTATTTTCTCCTTAAACAACGAAACACGCATCTGTAATAACAAGATAATGGCAAAAGTTAAACAAAAAAACTATACAATAAACAAATAATCCCATGCATAGTGCAAAACATAACCCTGAATAAGGTAGACTGGCGCTCACATTTTTGTCCACTTGAAAACTGTAGATCTGGGAATCAAGAGTCTTGATATTGAGCTGAACAGTCAAATCTGAGCTTTCCCCAGAAACATTTCCAGTTCTGGAACCTTCATTGGAGTACTGATCCGCCATGCTATATGAACAGAAACTGATGGCCAAAACCCAAAGAATGTACTCAGACAATCCTGTTCAGATCATTTTAAATCATGCAGCACAAAATATACAGCATAGGTGGCATACTATAAAAACAACAAAAACCCCTAATGGTTTAAACAAAAGTGCTATAAAGGGGGTGCAAAAACCAAAATCCTCAGTGTCTCAAATCGAGACCCACCTAAAAAGGATTGCTAATAATGTACAGGGAATTTATTATCACTTAAGGAGAACAACCCTTACTGATGTAATTAATATATGTTGTAAGCAACCATAAAAACTAAAATTTCTCGTCATAGGTCACGTCTTTTCTTTCGTCCATTAAAGGGTGTTGCTTCCAAATGCAAGACTGCAATCTGACCTTTCTCGCATAGAAAAAGGGGTGCAGATCAGCGAATGCAAATACATTGAGATGCCAACTTCTAACTTTCCATTATAGTATCTACTATGCCAACCTCCTTATCAGCAGTTAAATTCAGAGAAAAAATTACTAAAAGTTTTTTTTTATAAGTGTTACTAAAAGTTTACTTGGACTAAAAATAAACATATAGTGCCGGGTTGCGTATTCCCACAAACATTACTACAGTTGACAACATCCAAGCCACAACATGTAATATGTATACCAAATCAATGACTTACCATTTTTTTTTTAATCCAAGTCACAACATGAAATGTGTATATCAAACCCATGAGTCATTAACTTCCATTATGATTAATGGGTTTGGCCATGTCACAATTGCTAATTTCAATTCCACACACTATTTCCCATATTCAAAATGAATTTGAATCCTCTACTGCTACCCAAGAAATTCAAATTGGCAACTATAAATGCTGTCGAGTTCACTTCATATATCTACTTCTCTCCCACTCTAGGCCCTAGAGTTCGGTCAATAACTCTTGGGGATCCAAAGTGCATATCTTATGGTAAAGCCTCCAGGTTCACAAAATCTCTCTTTTCCACCACCAGGAACTGCGTTCAACACCAGTAGGCCGCAATCACCAAGACAAGGATTTCATACTCCAGTATTTCACTTCCTTCAAATTAAACTCAAATGTATAACAAAACGCAACTTCCCTAAGTTGTTTTCTTGCCAAAAAAGAAAAGAAAAGGAGAGATACTATCAAACCCTCAGGCTTTGAAATCATGCAAATGCGCATATCCCCTCACGTTCGTTAAATCCTGCTATTCAACGCTATCATTGCTTAACTATGGCTTTCAAGAAATTAACTCGACAAAAAAATATCCACAAATACAAGATAGATAACTCCAAAAGAGAAAACAAGGAAAACGAATCCTCAAAATTTCATCCACAATCAACGGTATGAGAATTTCCAGGACAACACGCAAGCTGCCTATCGCCAAATACACATAGTATAGGCACGAATCGAGCTAGGAATTCAAAAACGAACCTCGTTGGGTGTGTGGATGGCTGGGAAATGAATCGAAGATCGGAGATGAGAGGAAGCTGATAGTGGGCTGTACTTAACTATTGATCACTGAAAAAGTAGATAACTTGGTGAGTAAGCAAAATGAGACGAGCTTTACTCTGGTTTACGAGGTTGGAGCACCGAAAAGCAGGAAACTTTGGGGCGTATTAAAAGCAATCTTGGCCCCTGTTTATCATGAAACAGAATTTCCAGAATAATCTAGATGAAGAGAGGATTAATTTTACTAGGACGTTTGGAACAGCTGAGCGCAGTTGAGTTGAAATTTAAGTATAGCCTAACATTTAAATACATAATTTTTAAATTTTTAAATATCACTCAATTTAATATTTCTTTATACTTGAAATTTATAATTTTTTAACTTAAGACTTCTTTACACACGGGACTCATAACATTTTCAACTTCACATAAACACATCTTAATCATCTTAATATCTAAATACATTTAAACTTATTTTAGGCGAGTTCCACAAAACTCACTCTACCATTTTAACTCACTACTATTTATAAAGAACTCGATTTATCTCAACTCAGTTACAAATCCAAACAACTTAAATAATTAAATATATAGAATAATGAGATTCGACAATTTTTTTAAACTCATCATTAAAATTATTTTAAATAGAAAACTTATTTAAATTTGAGATTTTTTGAACTCATATAATATATATATATATATATATATATATATATAATATTTAAGTCTTACATAAGTGGACTGTTATGGTTGGAGATTTTATGGAGCTATGGGATAAAATACACCTAAGGCTATCTCAAAAGAAGTTGGAAGAAGTAGCAGTTTTGTTAAGATATATATGGCATAGGAGAAATAGATAGTCTTCAAAAATCACTTTGATGGCCCAAAACAGATTGTTCAATCTGCTCTATTGTTATTAAAAGAGTTCAAAAATGCTCAACAGAAGAAGGAAATGGGGAACACAACAGAACATCCAAGACCAGAGAGGGCTATTTGGAGAAAACCTGAGGAAAGTTGGTTTAAAGTTAACTTTGATACTGCTACAAATTCAAAAAATCAGAGTAGGAGTTGGGATTATAATCAGGGACCATAATGGAGAACAGATGGCAACTTGTAGCGAACCACAGTTAATATTGTCTAAACTTTTAATTGCAGAAGCAGCAGTTTTGAGAAAAGCAATTGAGTTGTGCTTAGATATGGGATTTAGCAAGGTGATTATAGAAATTGATGCAAAAGTTATCTTAGAGGCTGCAATTAATCCAAAGATATGTTGGACAGCATATGGACAGATTATTCAAGATGTCAAAGAGAGTTTGAGAGATTTGTATGGCTGGAAGATAAGTTTTGTAAGAAGAAATGGAAATGAGATAGCATATATCTTAGCAAAATTGGCTTTGTCGTTGAAGGAAATGCAATGTTGGATTGAGGAAGGCCTGATATGATTACTAGTAAGTTAGAAGCTGAAAAACATTGTACTGAGTAACTATTATGAATGAAAGTTGAATGAAATTTTTCAAAAAAAAAAAGTCTTAAATTTTATAAAGCTAAGTTAGCCAAGTTATAAATAGGTTGTATGTTATCATTATTTTAAAATATGTTTTATCTTAAAAAATAATATATATTACACTTCCATCTCATATTTATTATATTACCTTAATGTAATATTGTCTATAATCTTAAATTCTTTTAAATAAGAGTTAATAGACAATACCATATTATTATAATATAAACCATGAATAATAGAGAAAATGTCTATGAAAGGTTGTAAGATATTTTTTTAGAAGGGATTTTGATAGGTTTGACTAATGGTAAAAAAATATATTTAATATAACAAATTACTTTTAAAAAATCAATGAGAGAAAGAAAAAAGAAGAAGAAATAACAGCAATGGTAGTGTGGTGACTCACAATCAAGCCTGTGCAAAATACCCACTAAGCAGCACAACCCGCACAATCCGATTGAGTCGAACCCATTGAAGTCGGGTTGAGTAAATGTCGGTTTCGACATCCATCCAATTTGACTTATATATTACAGTTCTATCTCATATTTATTATATTACCTTAATGTAATATTGTCTATAATCTTAAATTCTTTTAAATAAGAGTTAATAGACAATACCATATTATTATAATATAAACCATGAATAATAGAGAAATGTGGTTGTAAGATATTTTTTAGAAGAGATTTTGATAGGTTTGACTAATGGTAAAACAAAATATTTAATATAATAAATTACTTTTAAAAAATCAATGAGAGAGAAAAAAAGAAAAGAAAAGAAATAACAGCAATAGTAGGGTGGTGAGTCAGACCTGTGCAAAATACCCACTAAGCCGCACAACCCGCACAATCCGATTGGGTCGAACCTGTTGAAGTCGAGTTGAGTAAATGTCGGTTTCGACATCCATCCAATTTGAATACATTTGAACCCGAAACCCATTGCAGTGTCTGTGTCTGTCTATGTCTGTGTCTGCATTTAGGTTTGTGTCTCTCTTTCTCACAAAATCAAACACGATCCACGCACTCGGGCTTTGAGACATTCAGGCCTTGTTTGTTTTCAGAAAACATATCATCTCATCTCATTTAATCATTACAGCTTTCCCAACTTTCAATACAAAATAAAATAAATAATTCAACTTTTTCAAATCTCAAAACAAAAATAATATTAAAAGATATATTCTAACAATATTTTATTCAACTTTTTAACTTTAATTTCAACTTATCTCATCTCATATACGAAAACAAACGGACCCAGTTTCACGTAGAGAGAGATCTTTATTTCATGTGCCTTAACTGTAGGGGCTTGGTTAGAATTCTTGCTCTTCTCCAATTTTTTCATCAATGGACAATCCTCTCACTCTCTGTCTCAGCTCCTTCTTCACTATTTTGATTCTTCACAGACTTCTACCCATTACTGGCCTTCACCTTCTCCTCATCTTTCTTCACTCCCTTTTATAAGTCTCGCTTACCGATTTTCCCGGTACCCACATCCTCTTCTTTCTACTTCTTTCTGTTTGATTCTCGAAAAAATAAGACACGCAAAAAATATTATTTTATTCCTAAATTTTTCTGGAGCAAACGCAAACTGGCCCCCCTCTACTTGATTGCTCTGTGAAGGTGGGAAAGCGGAAGAAAATTCAACTTTCAAATATCTGAATCCCCTGGGAAGTTATAAACTTCATTAACCGAACTTATTAAATTGAAGTAATCTTTCTGATTAGAAGTAGGAAGTTCAAGTTTTTTGCTTTATTTGATTTCTCATTATCTTTTTATGCATACGTTTTTTTAAATAATTAATTAATTAATTAAAATTTTTAACCCGAACCATTCATTCGGGTTGGGCCCAAAAGTTGCTTGGGGCGGGTCATGTTGCATGCCTAATGGTGACATCCACCATGTGGTTGTTGGCTGCTATTTTTTTCCTTAATTTTTGTTTGAAGTATTATTTAGTTTTCTTTAATTTTTTAGAATTTTTGAAATTTTGAGTAAGATAATTTTTATATTTACACATTTTGACAAATTCTAAAAAATCTCGTTGCGTGAAATAGAATCCGAGCAAAAGCAAGTCAAGAAGTCCATCTATGTCGCAGGCCTCCTTTAGTTACACAAATCATTTCATTTCATCTCATTATTATAATTTTTTCAAACTCCCATACAAAATATAATAAACAATTCAATTTTTTTAAATTTCAAAACAAAAATAATATTAAAAAATATATTCTAACAATATTTTATTTAACTTTCAATTTTCATCTTATTTCATCTGTGTAACCAAACGAGACCTTAATTACTTTATATGCATTAAGATTTTCCACGACATAAAAAAAAAATTATTATCTGCGAACCATGATTTTGCTATTATTATTATTATTATTATTATATGGTTTCTTAGCCTGATTCAACATCTATGGTCAACGGATTAGCCAAGGTCAAAGCTCTTGTTAGGGCTACTAACAAATAGAGCTGTTCGTGAGCAATTTGACCTTGACTCGTACAAACTCGGTTCGGACTAAGTTTATTTGATAAATTGTTCTCAACCACTAATATTGGTACGAATATTAAACGAGCTAAAATCGTATAATCTCAACTCGACTCGGCTTAAACTCGTGAACAAAATTCGTATAGACTCGACTTGACTTGTTTTGGGCTCATCACAATATTCGTAATATTTCTATATATATTCTTACATATATTATTTTATTGTATATATTTTATGTGTTATATGTATTATTTTTGATACTTTGTATAAGTAATATATTTTATTACTTTATGTATAACAATGTGACGAAAGAATAATGTTGGCTATAATAATGTATTAAGTTCACAAAAGAATTATTGAATCAAATGTTTATAAAGAGTAAGTAACTCTAATTTGATCAAGACATTTTCTTACCTAATTTCATTTTGATTATTTGGTCATATTTAATATTATATCATGATAATTCAATAATTTAATATTAAATTAATAACTTTAGTATGCAATTTTTAAAATCACTTTAATATTAAATTAACTTCACTTATGGCATCACGTTAATACTATTTGTATCAATTCCCACCATCACTTGAGTATTATTTACATAAGTTCAAACTATTAACCTTTCAACTTTTTTCCAAGACTTCAATTCCCAGCGTATGACATCACTTAATACCATTTGCATCAGTTCCCACTTTCCAACGTGCCACCATACGGTTACTTTTTCCAACTTAACACTCTTCCCAATTTCTTTATCTTCCTTCGTGTGGTTGTTTATTTTGTTATTGGAGGACTGACTTTTCCTTCGTCTAGTTGCTTGCACAGTCCCGTGGTGGGACGTTTTCAGATTGAGGGGATGTGTTGCACAGAAATACTGTGTTGTTTTTGCCCGATAGTAGAGATATTTCGGGAGTTACTAGCGAGGCTTAGAAGAGTGGGGAAAATTGTGTCTCGATCTAGTGCTCAATTTTTTTTCTTCTCAAAGGTGCTCTGAATTTTCTTCGTCTCAGTGTGTTGTGGCCTGTGGGTATGGTTAGGGGTGAGTTCGATTCGGCCCGGTCGGTCCCGAGGAGGTTTTGTGGACCAAATTGAACTAATTCAGTCCAGGGTTTTCTCACCCTAGACCAGACTGAATAGGCATAAGGACTGATCCGGTCTAATCCAATTTGGTTGGGTCCGGTCCAGTCGGTCCTATTCAGTCCAACCCTATACCTGATGGGCCAAAAGCCCAATCTTATTGCTATGTGTTTTCGGCCCAATAGTGAAAGGCTGAAAGCCTACTAACATTTTATCCAATTTGAAGCCAAAAAATATAAAAAAAAGAACTTGAAAGGAAAATAAAAATAATCATAAAAAAAATTGTCAATAATCAATATACAATAAATTTGAATAAAAGGTTTTACTACAAAAAATAAATTTTATCTATATCCATCATAAACTTCAAAAAATGAATAGCTACTTGATTTTCTTACTACTAATCCATCCAAACAATTTAAACAAAGTTAAAACTAAAAATTATACTAGATAATGAAAGAAAACTAAAATAATATGAGCTTATACATAAGAGTTTATACTTTAGAAGCCTAAGGCCAAGTCAAATATGAGTTATATTCTTCAAACTTCTAGAATATTATGAGTCTATGACTCTCAAAAGGATTATGCCAACAACTTCACCACCTGTTAGGGCATAATCCACAAGATCCCAAAAGTGCTAAATATCGAAGCATCAAAAGTGAAATAATGACATAACTCCAATAAGGCCCATGGCCTTATCCCAAGCAAATCTGGCTTCTAAAAGAAAGAAAAAAAAAAAACCATTCCCAAGCATAGATAATGAAAACTAAAAATTGTACAGGTCCCAAAAAACTGAAAAATTAAAAGCTCTAAATAGAAATTACAATTTACATCAATACAAATTATACAATTATTTTCCTGGCAGCTCTTAAGTCCTAGCCTCCTACATCTTTTGGCTTAGCATACTTTTCTATTTTCACAGTATGCTGTAAAGTGTAAACAAATGAATTATTAGCAAATAGCAAAAGTGAAAATTGAAAACTAACAAGTTAAAACAGATTCACTTCATTAACTTGCATTGGCTGTAGACATTGTATTTGAAGCCTCTATATAATTGTCACCGTCCTGAACAAGTTCTATACAATAAAAAAAAAATGAATTATATAAATTTACATAACATATAGTATTATAGATCATAAAAATTATAAAATGAATTAAGTAAGAAACATACACAATTGGCTCTCAAAATCCTCCACCTCATCTATTAAAGTCCTAAGGTTGATTGGAGTAGAAGAAAAATGAAGCCAATTCTGTGTACAAATGAGACTTTCAACCATCATCGGAGATAAACTACTTCGAAAATGATTAAGGACACGACCCGCCGTGCTAAATATAGATTTAGAGGCCACTGTAGATATCGGTATTGCTAATACATCTCGTGCAACTTTTGAAAGTACACGATATCTAACTGAATTAACCCTCCACCAAATAATAATGTCAACATTTGGGAATGCCTCCTTACAACTTTTGGCTAGGTATCTATCAACATCATTCTTGTTCCCCAAAGAGTTTTCCGACTGTAACCGTTGCTTAAATATGACCATTCTTTTTACCGTCCTATCAACTCTACCACTACCACTACCATCTGTAGAATTTACTTGTTCACGTGGGGGACTTGTGTCCTACTGTTGTAGATCAGAATTGTTGCATTCCTCGTTATCAGCGTATGCCTCATACATGTAGGTTAAAGCATTTTTCACCTTCCAACTCAAATCAATCGCTTTTGTGGGATCATTGGCATATATGTATTCCAATGCAAACTCAAGATATCGCATCTTGTACTGAGGATCAAGAATAATCCCAACAAACAACAACATATTCATATTATCTAAATCGCCCCAATATTTGTCAAATATTTTCTTCATATTTGTGGCTACTAATCCCACCACGGGGTTTCCTTCTTCACACTCCACTTCAATTGCATCGGATATTTTAACTAACTAAAAAAAAAGGAGTTGCAAGTTACATATTGATTCCCCGAAAAAGATAAAGTTGCATCATGAAATAGTTGAAGAAACCTTACAAACAACCTTACATTCTCCCAATCGTTATTATTGGGAGGCCCTAACTTCTTTGATGTTCTCATATTCACCACATCACCAATTTGGTCATCATTGTCTCCAACACTATTAAGAAATCCCAAATCTTCTTCTTCCAACCGTCTAAAAGCTTTTCGAGATTTTAAAGCCCCCTCCAACATAAGATATGTGGAGTTCCACCTAGTCGGTACATCTAAAAAATGCCACTTTTGTTTACAATTTCTTCCAACCTAATACACTTCTTAAATGTATTCCACCTTTGAGGTAATGAGGCATTCCCAAGTTTTGACATTCTTATTTGGTGGATGGTTAATTCAGTTAGATATCGTGTACTTTCAAAAGTTGCATGAGATGTATTAGCAATATCGGTATCTACAGTGGCTTCTGAATCTACATTTAGAACGGCGGGTCGTGTCCTTGATCCTTTTCGAAGTAGTTTATCTCCGATGATGGTTGAAAGTCTCATTTGTACACAGAATTCGCTTTGTTCTTCTTCTACTCCAATCAACCTTAGGACTTTAATAGATGAGGTGGAAGATTTTGAGAGGCAGTTGGGTATGTGTCTTACTTACTTCATTTTATAACTTTTATGAGCTATAATACTATATGTTATGTAAATTTATATAATTTTTTTTATTGCATAGAACTTGTTCGAGATGGTGACAATTCTATAGAGGTTTCAAATACAATGTCTACAACCAATGCAAGTTAATGAGGTGAATTTGTTTTTGCTTGTTAGTTTTCAATTTTCACTTTTGCTATTTGCTAATAATTCATTTGTTTACACTTTACATCGTACTGTGAAAACTGAAAAATATGCCAAGCCAAAAGATGTAGGAGGCTAGGACTTAGGAGCTGCCAGGAGAATAATTGTATAATTTGTATTGATATAAATTGTTATTTCTATTTAGAGCTTTTAATTTTTCAATTTTTTGGGATCTGTATAATTTTTAGTTTTCATTATCTATACTTGGGAATGGTTTTTTTTTTTCTTTCTTTCTTTTAGAAGCCAAATTTGCTTGGAATAAGGCCATGGGTCTTATTGGAGTTCTGCTATTATTTCACTTTTGGTGCTTCGATATTTAGCACTTTTGAGATCTTGTGGGTTATGCCATAACAGGTGGTGAAGTTGTTGGTAAAATCCTTTTAGGAGTCATAGACTCATAGTATTCTAGAACTTTGAAAAATATAACCCATATCTGACTTGGCCATGGGCTTCTAGAGTATAAACTCCTATGTATAAGTTCATATTATTTTAGTTTTCTTTCATTATCTAGTATAATTTTTAGTTTTAACTTTGTTTAAATTGTTTGAATGGATTAATAGTAAGAAAATCAAGTAACTATTCATTTTTTGAAGTTTGTGATGGATATAGACAAAATTTATTTTTTGTAGTAAAACATTTTATTCAAATTTATTGTATATTGATTATTGACAATTTTTTTTATGATTATTTTTATTTTCCTTTCAAGTTCTTTTTTTTTTATATATATATATATATATTTTTTGGCTTCAAATTGGATAAAATGTTAGTGGGCTTTCACTATTGGGCCGAAAAAACATAGCAATAAGATTGGACTTTTGGCCCATCAGGTATAGGGTTGGACCGGATAGGACCGACCCGACCCGACCCGACCGAATTGGACCGGATCGGACCGGTCCTTAAACCTATTCAGTCCGGTCCAGTCCAGGGTGAGAAAACCCTAGACCTAATTGGTTCAGTCCGATCCACAAAATCTCCTCGGGACCAACCGGACTGGACCGGACCGAATTCACCCCTAAGTGTGTGTATATATATATATATTTAGAAAATAAAATTCAGACACCTTAGCGACAAAATTAGATGTTCTCTCAGCTTTTTTCTCTCTTCCCTTTCAAACTTCCAATTTTACTTGTCCTAATCCCTATCACTCTCTTTCTCTTTATTCCTATCACTGCATTTCCTAATTTATTTCATATAAAATTATAAAATAGTTTAAAAATAATTGTTTTTCATTCTCATTATCCATCCATTTAAGAAAGCCATTTGACCCGCGCGTGCATACTACTATTTAAAGAGTTTATCGCGTTCATTGGAATATCTATCTACTATATATATAAACGCGAATGATGGAGTAACAGTATTTTCGTCGACACTTTTTTTTTCCATTTCTGTCCCTATTTTCTTTGTTTAATTCTCCCTTGTCCTCTCTTCTATTTTCATTTGCCGACAATGTTTTCTGTCTAACATTTTCTTTTCCGATTTTGTCCCTACTTTTATATTTGTTTTTCCTTTTTGTCCTTGATATCTGTTAACTTTTGTTTGTATTTTTACAGTTTTACCTTTCTTTTGCCGACTACTTTTTTGGTCTTTATCCGTCATTTGCTTTTTTTTTATTCCTATTTTTTCGTTTTTATCCCTCTGTTTTATTGGCATTTTTACGAATTTACCCTTAGTTTTGTTACATTCTTCGCATAGCCGACTTACTTTTTGGTCTTTTTCTTTGCTATGCTTATCCTGTTGTTTTATCTATTTACCCACCGTCTTTATATACAATTTTGGTCTTCTTAAACCTACAATTTATTTATTTACCAAGCATAACCTATGTTCTGGATTCCAGTTCTGCTGAATTCTTTTCCAGTTCTTATCCTATTCTGCTTCTGCCAAATTCTTTTCCAGATGTTATCTTTTCATCATTGCATTATTTTCTAATTGAGAGGCAAAAAAATTACAATGAAATCTGAAGATGATATCTTCAAATATTTCAACATCTATGGAGATTTATAGGGAAAAAAAAGGCAACAAAAAAAGAGACAGCAAACAAAACAAAGAAAAAATAGAGAAGAACAAAATGAAAGTAAAATAAAAATTTAGGCAAAATCAGATTTTTTTTTTCATTTACCTATAGATAGACGATGGAAGGAAAAAAAAAAGTGAAAGAACAGAGAAATAGAGTGAAAAAAGTTTATAGAACAACAAAAAGGTAAAAAAAAAAATAATAACACATATCCGAACACAATCTCTTCAAATATATGAAGATGTGTTCAGAAATAAACCCACTTCAAAAAAACTTTGCATCAACTTATATCTGTAGAAAATGAACATCGCATTTTCCTACAGATGCACGATGGAAGGAAAAAATAACAAAAAAAAAAGTGAAAGAACAGAGAAAACGAAAGCGAAAAAAAATTATAGATGAATGAAAAAGTAAAAAAAAATTTACACCACTCAGATCTGAACATGATGGCTTCAAATATATGAAGATCAATTCATATCTATAGAGAATAAAAATCAGAAATAAACCGACCTAAAAAAAAATATACATTGAGTCGGATCTGTAGGAAGAAAAAGATTTAAGATAGAAAAGTATATGAGAAAAAAATGAACATCGACTCCAATATGAAGATTTGTACATATGAAGGGAAACAATAAAAAAAAAATTCCACCACTTAGATCTCAACACAATGTCTTCAAATATATGAAGATCTGTTCATATTTATAGAGAAAAAATTTCAGAGATGGACCAACTTTAAAAAAAATTTATATCCACTCCGATTTGTATGTAGAAAACACAAACACAATGGGAGAAACAAAGAAATAAAACCATTTAAAAAAAACCTACAGACTAACGAAAATGAAAAAAAAAAACACGGAGAGACCAACTTCAAAAGAAATTTAAATCAACTCCGATATGTGTATAGAAAACACAAAGAAAACAGAAAAATCAAAGAAATAAAACCATTTAAAAAAAATACAGACCAACGAAAACGAAAAAAAAAATGGAGATGAAAGAAAACGCTTCTGTTATAGAAAGAGAGACAGAGACAAAGATAGATGAAAGAGATGAAGTGAGGAGAGGCAACACGGCGAGGAAGACTCTGGAAGGTTAGGTGAGAGAGAGTTTTGAAGCAAAAAATGGGGGCTTGTGCTAGGGACTCGGTTTTTTAGAATTTGGGTTTTTTTTTTTTCTCTGGTCTTTAGAAAAATATGTAACTGTTTAAAATAATTTCCAACCTAACTATTTACACTGTACTTTGATAAATGTTTTTCTAAATATATCAACTGCCCATAAAATTGTTATAACAAAATAAAATCTTTAAAAAAAAATTTTATTTCTTTTCTGCCTTTTTTCCCTTTAAGTCGTACTTTAATAACTAATCCAAAATTCATAACAACATTTTAGAACTTTTAAAATTTGTAATGTATTATAATTTGTTCAGATTGTTTCTTGTAGTTATAAGTGATGAAGATTTATATTATAGTTATATGATAAAATTATTTAACACTTAGTAATGTACTTTCTAAGTTTAAATTTAAGACATTATATATTTTTTTTCGAGCTGATAAATATACGATATATGCAATCGACTATAATTATTAATATAGGAGTAATTCTAGATACAATGTGAAGTGTGTAAATGCTGTGTAATCATTTTGAAAGAGTGAGATCCACAATTAAAAATTAATTTTTTCATGTGGATCCCATATTTTATTCACTTTTTTTAAAGTGATTACACGGTGGTTGCATAATTCTCTGTTGTAAGTATCTTTTTCTCTTAATATAGATGTAATGTTTGTAATTTTTTATTTATTTATAGATTTGATGCTTTTGTTCTTCATTTACCGTTTTTCAACCTGGTTATTGTCAATTGCCTTTATTCTCACTGTTCTTTTACTTGTCTTATACTTTTTGGTATGTTCTCTTCTATATCATCAGAGAAAATGTTATTCAAATCTTGTATACTTACATAAATGCACTTGTAGCTAAAATAAATTGTTAACATTATATATTTGCTATATGAATATTTCATTTTCTCATCTTATTAATTTGTCTTAATATATTTGTTCCATTCTAAAGTGTGCTATTTCATTTGGTTCATTTAATATGATCTATAGGAGATTATTATTTGAAATTAACTGACTTCTTTTTCTGCTTTAGCTATAAATGCTTATAATATTTGTTATATATCATATCTCTTTGTGTGTGTGTGTGTATATATATATATATATATATATATATATATATATATATATATATATACTTACATCTTTGATATGTTTTCAAATCTTTTTTAGATTGCATTCTGAAATCAACACAAAATTTATAACTTTCCATAACTTTATGTCGATTGGTAAGACAATATTATTAAAAGCAGAAATAGATTTAAACATTATGAACACTAATTATCTTAATTTTTATCTAACTACTTCTATAAATAAACCTTGAAGAATGTGAAGAATATCCAGTAAGAGGAAAAAGAAAGACATCCATCGAAAAAAAACAGAGAGATGCTAAGTTAAAAAAAACTCAAAATATTAAAATCCAAACGTAAACACAATATTAGGATACTCTTTTTTTTCATTCAAACAACGATGAAGTCCTTTATATAAGAGATTGGATCATCTTCGAATGTTAATTCTTCTCAAACTAACGTTCACAATGATCCTTCCGCTTTAGCAAAGATAACACTTTTTACTTTCAACAATATTGCCAAAACTTCAACACTTCGTCAAAGAGATTTATGTTCTGACAACATAATTGCATCTATTTTAATATTGAGCGATCAGGTTTATTCATAACTATCTCTTACTACAAAATATTTTCTTCATTTTATTTCCTATTTATATCAATATAAATTATTTATTTCTATTTAAATTTACTATATTGTTGCATTCATATTATACGTTTATTCCTGCCTTTTTTAATTCAGAAACCAACATTCTCAATTAAAGGAAAATTTTCATTAATCAATTTGCTTCAGCAATTCTACTATATGTCCTATGCAAATTGCAATAAGGCTAGTGGATATGATCACAATGAAAAATTTATGCTATAATTGCAAAAACATGAGTATCACACAACCACAGTAAGTATTTTATCTCATCATTTGAAATGATTATTTTTTACATGATAAATATAGTATAATGATTGTTAGATTTAGACAATATTAATATTCTCATTAATTTTAGCTATCGAGTCTATATGGAAGTAGATGACGATATTGGATCTATAATGGTCGCTATCTTCGGATCGATGGCAGAAGAAATATTGAATTCTACAACTATTAATCTATTTGAACAAAGGCAAGGTAAAATGTATATTCATAAATTTATTTAAAAAAATTTAATGCATTATGTTTTTATATTATCTCATTATTATAGGAACAAATACCATATTTAGCAAATATTGCAAGTACAGTTTTAGAAAAAGAATGGATTATATACTTGCTTTCAGAAATGAATCAATATGGATAACTATGCTAGAATAAATTCAACGTACTCTCCGCCCATCCTATGGATCAAGCTAAATCATAAACACTGAAAATCTCTTTCTTGTTAACATTTTAACTTTATTCTTTACGTTTATTCAATTTTTCTTTAAATTCTATTTCTCACATTTCTATTTACTATTTCTTAGTATTTTTTTTTTCATCTAGGCATACGTGCTGCGTACGTTGCCCTTACTAGTATATATTTCTTTATATATATAAAGTGACTATCTAACGGAAAATCTTGTTTTAACGGTTTTTATTTTTTTCCCGTTAAAATTAACGTTAAAGATAACGCCGTTTGGGATCTATATTAATGATCTATATAGCTCATAAATTCTCGTCGTTTTTGCTTTAAATCGCAGTGATCCACTCAAGATCTTTCCTCTTCTTTTTTCTTTTGCGCAAATCTCAATGTCTCTCTCCCCGTCTCTGAGGCTCTAATGCAGTTGTCTCTCAATCTTTCCTCTTCTTATAATTCTTTTTTCTAAGTGGATATAGCATGTTAAAGTTCTATTTTAAAAAACTTTCACCGTTTTTTACTTTGATATGAAATTTTAGTATTGAAATTTGCATTATTAATTTAAGCTTTCATTAAATTTTAAATTTAAGCATAATTTTTCTGCTTAAAATTTTTAGATATTTGAGAATCTCTTTATGATTAAGAAAATATTTTTTAATGATGTGTTAAATTTATTTTTTAAAATATTTAAAAGGGTTAAAAATCTACTTATTTAGTGACCCCGCGCCCATTGTTGGAAATCTTTCCATCGATATTCATTTTATAAACAATTACTTTTCACCAGATTTGAGTTGATGAACGATTTGCAATCAACGACGATATTATTTTATTAATAATAAATTAAAATATTTACACAAACATTTCTTCTAAAAATTGATTATAATTTGACGTAAAAAGTAAAATTCTAGATAGAGGTAAAGATAAATGTGATTGACTTGGCCCAAGTATTTTATTACATGTCATGTGTTGGTTGTAATAAGGGACTGGATATAAATACAATAAAAGCTTCGTTTGTATATATTGCAAAAGTCAAAGGGTCTGCAAACCACAATAAATATCTTACAATTTTAATTTATAATTGATATCTAATTTAATTTATAATTTAACATCGTTCAAATTGAAAATAATATATTCAATGCACTAAAAGTGCTAGGGCATATGTTGAACTGGATGATAATACTAAAAAGATAGCTACTACTATGTTTAGTGAGGTAGCAGAAGAGGTATTTGGTTGTTCAACAGTTGAGTTGATGGAACATGCTGGAGAGGTATATTTTAAAATTTTTATAATTCAAAAATTGAGTTTGGTTATAATGAGTTAATTAAAAAATAATTTGGGTTTTCATTAATTATGTAAACCTATTCAAAATTTATTTTGCAGGAACATCGACCATATATTAAAAGCGTTGTGGATAAAATTTTTTTTGAAATATTCAAATTTATATAGATCTAGAGAAACTCAAGGAGAAAAAATATAGGTCTTTTAATGTCCTCTCTATTGAGGTAATGGAAGATGAGAAAAATGCTGGATTGTCATCTTAGAATCAAAATTATCTTAAACAACTTTCATAAAATTATGGGCGATATTTATTATAAGACCATGTTATAGCTTCTATTAATGTTCTTCTTTTATAATATATTATAGCGTGTAAATATTTATAAATTACATAAATATTACATCGTTATTTAATTAAACAAAAAATATTAAGTCCTTATTAATAAAAAATTAGTTCTTAACAAAAAAAAATATAAACTAAGCAAACGTGCATTTCACGTTGCTTTCACCTAGTATATATATATATGTAGACAAATTACATTTACAAATCAATGATACGACGCCACGTAACATAATTTGATTTATAAAAAAAATATAAAATTAAATTCCGGTATAAATTAGTTAAATTGTTGCACAGGATATCACCCACCGTCCTTATCTATCAACTAATTAAGGTATCATTCCGTCCCAAAATGCTGCCTTGTCTATATATACCTGGAAATAGTCCTTAATTAAGTTAGTTATCTGTCGGGTCGGTTAGGCAACTGCAGCATATAAATAACATGTCGCCCCCCCCCAACAACTACATCTCACGAATCCCACATTTAATTGTAATCACAAACGACAATAAGCGAAGGAGGGAAAGAGTAGGGTGGTCTTGGCACTGCACGCTTGAGAAAATGTCCACTTCAGGGAAGCCTATTCGATGCAGAGGTACGTACCTCATGGGGATACATTGAGAACAACTTTTATTGAAGAAATATGCTTTTTAGAAAAATCATAAACAATAGGTAATGGTCGTTTCTAAAGATAATTATGGACTGATGATGATATTTAAAAGGATATTTGATAGACTTTTGATGGTGTTTCTTTGCTCATTTTGTTCCAGTACTGAGTTCTGAAAAAGGAACCCAAGATGCTAAAGTTAAGCCTTTTCATTTTAAGCATGCGAAATTGATTTGTTATGTGTATATTTTGTAGCTGCGGTTGGTCGGGCACCAGGGGAGCCTCTGGTGATGGAGGAGATTATGGTGGCGCCGCCAATGCCTCGGGAGGTTCGGATTCGAGTCATATGCACCTCCCTATGTCATACTGATCTCTCTATCTGGAAACTAAAGGTAGTCAGTCAGTAACTATTATTTGAAAGCATAGTCTTAATCTTTTCATAAATTCTTGACTACTTCGTTGACACACATTTATGCTTGCATTTTCCTTTTCTAATGTTTGAAGGATCCTCCTGGAATGTTTCCAAGAATTTTTGGTCACGAAGCAATCGGGTAGGTGATACGATTCTAGTCAAATAATTACCTGCTGTCCTTGTTTTTCTTTGGTATCGCCAGTATACTGATCAATTTGTCATATGTTAAGTGGTTTACCTATGAAACAACTTAAACTGTGTCAAATCAGCTGATCTGGTTAAGGATAATGAAATTAAAGATGAAGAAGACTAGCATTGCTCATTCTGTTTGTTCTTTGTCCTGTGTCGTTATCATACAGTCGTTTACTGTGAACTTTCTAAATCTGATTTTAATGATTTTTGTGATAGTTAGATACCATGCTGTTGTTATTTAGGCCTTGAATTACCCATGAGTTAATCCAATTTCTGTGCTCCGTAGGGTGGTGGAAAGTGTGGGGGAGGATGTAGTTGAAGTAACTGAAGGAGACACTGTCATCCCCATATTTGTCTCAGAATGTGGAGAATGTGAAGATTGCAGATCAAAGAAGAGCAACCTGTGTTCAAAACTCCCTTTCAGGGTATCTCCTTGGATGCCAAGATATGACAGCAGCAGATTCACTGACCTTAATGGAGAAGTTATATACCACTTCATGAACGTGTCGAGTTTTAGCGAGTACACAGTGGTGGATGTTGCCAATGTAGCAAAAATCGATCCCTTGGTCCCCCCTAACAGGGCGTGCCTTCTCAGCTGTGCAGTTGGAACAGGTAATTTGTTATGTATTTTGTGTTGAATTTTAGTACTTGATTAAAGGCTTGCATTCTACACTAAGAAAACATTGATGTATTTTTATCTCATTGAATGCAACTTGAATTCTTAGGGGTTGGCGCTGCTTGGAAAACAGCAAATGTGAAGGAAGGATCAACTGTTGCTATATTTGGGCTTGGCTCTGTTGGATTAGCTGTATGAACTCGAACTAACTTGTTATGAAGAGATTTATCTTCTTCCTTATAACTTGCATTCATCATTGGAATTGTAGAGAGAAGCTCATGGCTGCCCTTTTGTTTTCTAGGTTGCGGAGGGAGCTAGACTATGCGGAGCTACTAGAATTATTGGTGTAGATGTTAATCCAGACAAAAAGGAAATTGGTAAGTCTGTTATATCTGGGGATTCCTTTTTTTTGGGATTTATGGAACACTGAATTCGTCTTAATGAAATAACAGGCTTTCCTTTATATAAGGTAGCATATTCTTCAAGTCACTTTCATTGTCACAATGTACAGGAAAGAAGTTTGGAGTCACAGACTTTGTCAACCCTGGAAATTGTGGAGATAAACCTGCGAGCCAGGTCTTCCTCTTAACCCACACAATAAGGAATTGGAAACTTTGCGTTTTTGTTTTATACTCTTACATGTTCTTAATCTTGAGATGAACTCTTATCGTCTTGAAATGTGTATACGCTCTTGGTGGCTTGAGCTTGTGCCCCAAGAACTCGACAAGTGCATTTGTTATGTTCTCACAAATTTACTTTTTGGGCTTGGAAGCAGCCTGTGGTTGATATGTTAGTTTATGATGATTAAGGACATATTTTAGTTTCCCTTTCGGTTTTTGAGTTAGGGATGGGGGAGGGTGTGGAATGTTATCCCATAGTTTATAATGTGTTGTGGTTACTAATTTCTTTGTCATCGTGCAGCTGATCAATGAGATGACTGGTGGGGGAGCAGACTATTGTTTTGAATGCATTGGAGTAGCATCCTTGGTGAAAGAAGCATATGCTTGCTGCCGAAATGTCTCTCTCTCTCTCTCTCTCACACACACACACGTCCTACATGACATGTTTTATGGCATAGTAATAGATCAGATCTGCAACCAGAATCAAGCCTCTCATGTCTATATTCAATATTCAAGATTATGACAATTTTTATTCTGTGTGTTCAGTGTTGGGGGAAGACTGTTGTGATAGGAGTGGCCAGGCCGGGGTCAGAATTGGGCGTTAACTTTCAAGATGTCCTTGATGGAGGGGGGAAGAGCATCATGGGATGCGTCTATGGAGGAATCAAAGCTAAGTCTGATATTCCCATCCTCCTCAAGCGTTACTTGGACAAGGTGATTTTAACAGTTACTCTGATCTACATATATGTCTTTAGGCCTAAGCATGCCTTTATTTTTTGCTGATGGTAATTAGCATGCAAAACCAAATGCTGCATTTCATTTTCTGCTGCCTATTTTGCTTCAAGTACTTGCTGATGGTTTTCTTTGTAGTTTCTAAATCTTCTATTTTTGTCAAATGGCAACCAGGAACTGCAATTGGATGAGTTCGTCACGCACGAGATACAGTTCGATGAAATCAACAAAGCTTTTGATTTACTTATTGAAGGACAGTGTCTTCGATGTGTGATTTGGATGAACAATTGAGATACCTCCAACTATATATATATATATATATATATAGAGAGAGAGAGAGAGAGAGAGAGAAATTCAGTGTGCCCAAATCAGGTTTTGGTGCATCATATGTAAATGATGTCTGTCCCCCAAGTAATCTTAAGCAAATAATGGACAGCTCTTATTGTTTTCTGTAAAATGCAAAATTACATATGGAATATATATATATAATCTCTATGATACTGTAAATGCAGTAGATGCCCCAGTGAAGTATGTGTTGGGAGAGTCCTTTGTTTTCTTTGCCGAACCAAAATGTCTTAGCCTGTACACCCCAGAACTTACCACCTCTGGTATTTCCCACTCAATGGTCGCCAAGCCATAAAAGCTGCTATTATCTACGCTCCATTTAAAGTACAAACAGAAATCATCATCATCAAAAACTGGGATCCAACGCTCCACCTGAAGCATCTCCACCACTGCAAATGTACCTTCTGTCAATAGGTCATATCTTGGGTTTGCACTCCAAAATGTGGCACTTGGTTTGTCTCCCTTTCTGAATGTACCACTTTTTGGTATAATGATGTCTTGTTTCATGTCGCCGAAGTTTTTTCCGGGAGGAGGTGAGTCACCCACAGGTTCGAGTAAGAATTTGAGTTGAACAGAGGAAAGGTCCGGCGGCGTGGGGCCGTTGGAAATTACCTTCTCTCCTTTTGCCATGGCTTTAGCTAATTTATTGAACTCTTGGATGTAGGCTGATAGCGTGTGTGGACCGTAGAGCGTTGAGGCAGCCTGCACATACCAAAATATCATTATCTTTTATATCCTCCCAAGCATAATTAAAGTTGCGTTTGGATACTGAGTTGAGTTGAACTTTTTATAAATAGTAATGAGTTAAGAATGTGAAATGAGTTTTGTAGAGTCCATCTAATATGAGTGTAATGTATTTAGATGTTAAGTTGAAATTAGATGTATTTATAAAAATTTAAAAAAGATTATGGATCTCACGTATAAAGAAATGTTAAATTGAAAAAGATTGTGGGTCCCACATATAAAGAGATTTTGAATTAAGATGAATTTAATAATTTAAAAATTAAATATTTAAATGTTACACTCAACTTAAAATTAAACTGAACTGAATTCATCTCAGTTGAATCTCTCGACCAAACGGAGTCCCGACCAAACGGGGCCAAATCATACGAAAATCTTGGATTTATTATATTTTTGGAAAACGATATAAATTCCGAGGTTGCAAGACCAATCATTATACGTACATACCTCGTATCGTTGTTGCTCGTATTCTTCGAAAGTAGCAACATATTGCGAGTAGGTATTTGTGAGACCCGCTATTACAACTTCGGTTTTGTCATCAAACTCTCCATTCCCATTACTTATCAGCGTCTCCTTAACTGCCTCCCTCAGTCGCCGCCCCGCCATTGTTGTGAACTCTGCAATTCTCAATAGCTTAGGCGACATTGTCATGATCAATGTTTTGTTGAGACTCTATCATCCCAAGTCATGCAAGAGCTCAGTTGTTCATATATCTGACAGTAACATGATTTCCTCTCTAGGCTTCGTTTTCACGACATTTAATTTTCACTATCCAACTTGTTTTGGGGTATTTATCACGTAAACAGTCGAAGCAAAGAATCAGATTGTGTCATTTACGTGGTTGCAGGAAAATTTGTGAGAAAAAACAAACCTCCTGGTACAGAAAGTATGATCAGCTTTCCCAGCCTTAGCATCTGAATTGGAAGAATCGCAGGCTGCATTTGTATCCACAAAACGTAACAAATCCATGAATAACAATTATATATAAACAAATTAAAAAGAAAAAAACTAATTACAAATCAGTCCTACCGCCCATGCATATGGATCAAACATTTCGCCTGCGTCAAGCAAAACAGTCTTCGGTTTTTGGCACTCCACTTGATATGGGCTCGGTTCTTTCAGTGCATTTCTCAACTTTTTCCACAATTCGCTGATCTGGAAACATGGGGGAGAGACACCAAATAGAAAGCTAACGAATAAGACAGTGATAATTTGAATAACAGGAATGATTTGTACTGCACAGACATGCATGGATTGAACACGAACACGAGCCAAAAAAAAAGGTTACTGTCTCATGAACAGAGACCTTTTTTTGGTCTGTGTCGGTGTTCAATCCGTGTAATCTGTCCGTGTCTGCATCAGAACTCTTTGAATTGAATAATGTTATAGAATAGACACTCATTTCAGTTTTACCACTTTTTTAATGTTTTATTGCCTATCAATCATTAATATAATTATTTACTAAAAATAAATAAATTCAAAAATTTATAGATAATGTCGTAAAAGACAGATATATAGCCTTTTGCAATTTTTAGGAGACGAGTCTCATGCTGACCTCTGTATCACCTTGTTGAAAACCGAAGACACCGGGACCATCTGTGGTTCCAGCAGCAAAACCTGGACCAACGGCTGCAGGGCATGTTTTGACAACCTTGCTTCCATCTAATTCAACGTCAATGTTTGTAAAATTCAAATAAACATGGCGATAGTCAATCTTCCCTGTCAATTCCTCTGTGGCAGTCGCAAATAGATCAACAGCCTTTTGGAACTGCCTCTCCCCTATAATCTTTGTGCTCTGTATTTCATCTGGGTATCTGTTTTTTCACATAATTACCAGAGTCCATCCATTAATGTGAGCTCGTTTTAGTAAAAGACATGAACCCACTTGGGTTAAAGTTTCAATACCCAGGTCCACGGCCAACGCAGAGGAGGTCATTGCCATGGCAGGAGGAGCGATTGAAGTCGCAAGGCTTTCCGCTATCAGTGCAAAATGCTCCTAGCACATTGGGGGTCACGTCTCCAACATTTGATTGGCAGAATGCTCCTACGAACAGTGACCCGTCGTTCTTCCTCACTTTAAAAGCTTGGCTGGTTGTTTTACCGCAAGGTTGTCCTCCTGTTGCTTTGATTGTTTGCGCTTTCTCCACCAGTGTTTCAATCTCTATCTCACATGGAAAATCAACAGTTCCATCGTAAAGATTATTTCAAATTATGGACCGTTTGTTGAAATTTGAAATAAGACGAAAAATAATGAAGATATATCATTGTTACTTACTATAGTAAATGAAGAACGCTAGAGATTAGCATGGCATGATCCTACTGATTTATGTTCAAGACACATTTAAAGGGCTTACGTACGTCTTCCATCTTCACATGCACAGGCAAATGCTATAGCTGATTTATATCCATAACAGAGATTTTAAATTATATTTTAACACTCTCCTAATGATTGACTTTAATATGTAAAATATTTAATTATTTGAATTGCACTTGCGAAAAAAATCTTTACTGAAAGCTTGTCGATCCACACTCGGAATTAGTTGGGACTATATTACAGACATCTAGTCTCGATAAAGAAAAAAATAAGAATTTGGAATTACTGTAGAGGGGACATTTAGACCCCTGGAATGAGAGCCCGTCTAAGGCTAAGCCCATATCCAAGGCCGAGTCCGCTGCAAGCCCAGAAAGACTTGTGGATGGCTTGAGACTAAGAGCCTTATAAGTAAATGACTCACAACAACAATTACGGGTGAGATAACCCCGAAAAATGGGAGATGAGGCCCAAGGCAAAGTACGAATATTCTGTATGAGATAACTCCTACAAAATAGGAGATATCTACTCCGTTTAGTTAATAGATCACAAAGAACTGGCAATCAGAGTTATTAGCCACCACGCTGTATCCTTCTATTTATAAATAA
Organism: Juglans cinerea; assembly: GCA_961763995.1. Classification (NCBI taxonomy): domain Eukaryota; kingdom Viridiplantae; phylum Streptophyta; class Magnoliopsida; order Fagales; family Juglandaceae; genus Juglans; species Juglans cinerea. Next base: position 22,039,704 of record CAUIVZ010000012.1, on the reverse strand, counting down.
CTCTATGGAGGTAACATCCTGAATGATGATCTCTACTTTTATATATTTAATCTTATATTGTTACTGACTTAAGCATCGGAATTTACGCAGGGCGAATGCCATCTCCTCATTACATCAAGTGTCAATATGAGTGGTTGGTGGTGTGAAACATGTACTTGAGACACTGCTTAGCCAAAAAACTTAATGACAAATTTAACATTTAAATTATATTCTAATCGTGAGAACCTAGCTAGGACTTGGAAATCATGAATGAACTAATTACCGGCGGGGCTGGAGATTGGTGTGGAGGAAGATTTTTTGAAAGAGAACCAGTCCTCGAAGAACCTGGCGGCCGCACCCTTGTTGTCCCCACTGATGAGCTTGTTGTCTCTGCTCATGGAGGTTCCGTGCGTTGCGTACCAGCTGAATGCTCCAATGCTCTTCCCGCTTCCTCTATCAAGCAACTTCAAAAGCGTCATTTGGATATCCACGTTGTTTGGATACCGGTCTCTCTCCTCTGCCGGGTTAAACAAATAAGCACTTGGGCTCCTGTTTATTCCCGCATTTTCCACTTCTCCTGTAAAATAAGTATGGCATATATATATATTGTATAAGATGAATGCTTCTCATAAATATATATATATATATAATATATCCCACTTCATAGGGAAAAATGTCGACCTTGGTTGATGAAAACCGAACCGGGCTTGAGATTATTGTGTGCCTGAACAATGCTCTGCTCGATTGCTCCAACAATGGCATCAAACGATTGTTGCACGAAACCTGCAGAAGTGATAGAATAAAGCAAATACTGCAAGTAGCCTCCTGGCCCAGCATGAGTATGGATGCCACTAATTGCCACATTTTCCTGTGTGTACAAATTTCCGAACCTTCAAATTGCCCAAACAAAAAAAGAATCATCATTAAGTTAACAAGTCAGAAACGGATTGTATATGTTTTGATCAGGTACTACTAGGTTTTGCTGGCCTTTAGTGTACATACCTTGATTTTAGCCTCTCCAGCACTTTCGTAGTGACAAGCTGCGAAGCCATGCCCGCGTCAAGATTTACAAAAGCAAACCTTGGACCTTGGGGACTCTCTGCAACTATAAAAGTCCTAGTTCTTAACCTAAAATGGACGCCGGCAGTGTTCTGGAAAATGTTAGCATAGCCCATCATGTTCACGCCGGCGGCAGGACCAGTCATGTCAAAGCTCCCCACGCCTGTCAGGTATTCCCCGTTGGTGGCGCTTCCAAGCACACCGCAAATTATGCCGAGAAAAACTACAAAGAACATACGATCTGGGTGTCGATGCATCTTGCTAATCATCATTGGGTTTGAGTAAAAAACATCGATTAGTAGCAAAGATATATAAAGCCGTCGTTTTGAGCTTCTTGTTTTTTGATAGTACTGTTTGTTTCTTAGGAGTTAGTGATGGATTCTTTGCGAGTTTGGACCTATAACAAAGAGACTACTCATGAGTTCTAAGATAGTTTTGTCGATATGCCGAGGTTTGAGCTGGCAAAAGAGCATCACTTCTTGGCTTTCTCCGTATGTGAGAAGGACTAGGTATGTTCTTGTCCGTTATGATGGAGACTATGTAGCTTCAACCGCCAAATAGGGCCCGCAAACAACCAGGCCAGGGCATGCAACTGGAAGATTCACTACAACAAATTTGAGATTTTGGGACGAAATTATTTAGGGACGAAAAAATTTTCGTCCCTAAAAGTCATTTTTTGGGACGAAATTTAAATTTCGCCCCAAAAAATCGATGAATTTAGAAAATCGTTCGAACGTCAAAATAACCGTTCGAACAATATTTTCTGTGACGAATTAAATCGTCTCAAAAAATTTTTCTCGTTCGAACATAAAAAAATACGTTCGAACAGTAAAATTTGGCGGATAATTACTTTATTATGGCGGGGAAAGTTCAAAAACGTTCGAATGATAATTTTTTGTGTTCAAACGGAAAATATTTGGTGGCAAATCCTGGCGGGAATGTTTCTAAACCGTTCGAACGGAATATATTTAGTTAGAACATATTCAAGCACCATATTTATACATTCGAAAGTATAATATTAATCTCGGTACGAAACTCAAAATATAAAAAATATCTATCATATATACAAATTCATTAATTAATTTTATGTAATTAATTTTAAAATATTTTAATGATTTCTTTTACGTTAAATAAAATTTTTAGTTAAATAAATATTATCAACTACATATATATTAATCAACCAAATAAAGTAAATTATCAAAATGCCATATATATTGTTCATAATTATAACAAAATAAAATATAAATAAAAGATAAAAACTACTGTGATGCGAGGTCTCTACACACATCCTCGACTGCAGCTAATTGTGTCTCTACCTGTGTCAGTCGAGTACTAACTGTAACCTGAGTTGCATTATTGGCATTAATCGCTGTACGTAACTCATTAACCTCTGTACGTAACCCAGAGACGGTAGCCATAATCTCTGTACGCAACTCAGACATGGCAGTATGCACTGCATCAATCACTGCTGATGTGTGTACGCCGATCTCAGCACGCAATATGTCAGCCATCTCCTCGCGAATATATGTGCGTGATGCCTCAGCCTGTGTAGATGTCTCACCAGCCGATACTCCAGTATCTCCCGGCTGCGCATCTCTCTGAATCTCAGCCCTGTCAGGAACAGCCCCACGAAAACGAAATCTAGAGTGTCCCGTGCTCCGTGATAGGGTGGTGCTGTTGATCGGTGCCATTGGAAATCGGGAACGCTCGGCAGGTTCGGACACAACCCCGGCATGTAGCAAAAATCGAGTGATGAGGATCCCAAACGGCAGTATATCCGTCGTAATGAACCGTGCCTCTGATCGGATCCTCTCAAATATATAACCAACGAGGTCAATCGGGATGCCACGAGCGACCCGTATCATAAATCTCGCTCGATCCATGCCGACCTCGGTCTTGTGCTGCCGTGGGTCAATATTGTTGGCAATGATCAAATTCATAATCTTGAAGAAAGAAGATAAATCTGCCTGCCTGATACTCTTGGAGCCATCGTACATTGGAGCATCTGGACCAACAATCAAATCTCTGACCTCGTGATCAGCAAGTGTATCGATCTCATCTGTGTAATCTGGTCCCTCGTCCTGAGACATAGCTGCATCACCTGAAGGACCAGACTCTCTAGGCGGCAGGTTTGGATAGGCATCAAGAAGCCTAGGAATACCCAGATATGCAGCGAGTCCGTCCGCTGAAAATATAACAGGAGCTCCTCGGACACAGATCCTATATGCCCCTCCATCGTCTGGGCTGGCAGCACCGAGCTCTTTATAGAACTTAGTAACGATCTCAATGAAGGAAACGAGCTCCATTCCTTCTTCTCGCTGATCTAAGATTGGTGCCCAACCACGATCATTGAATACTGATAGGAGAGAATGACCCTCCCATATAAGAGCGACAAAATCAGACAGTTTTACCTGTCGCTCAAGTAAAACTGTCCGCTCTCGAACTGTTTGGATGGAAGGTTCTCCTGATCTACCACGTTTACAGCCCCGATAAGACATTATTATGATCCTGAAATTTTAAAAATAAAATATACATTCAAGATTAGTGATAATTAAAATCTAATTACGACTAAAAGATTTACAAAATTATATACTAATAGCAATTTAATAAATTAATTGATAGAACATATAATCAATTAAACGATGATTACAATTTAATAAGCTAATAAAATGTAAATGGATTGAATTTAACAATTAGCGTTCGAACGTCTAAATATATGGTCGAACGGACAATTAATGACGTTCGAACGTTTTAAACTTGTTCGAACGTACATGTTTACTCGTTCGAACGAACTGGTTAATACCGTTCGAACGGGAAACAGACCTAACTCGTCCATGGCTGAGTCAACTCAGCGGCCATGAAAACACTCAAAAAATAATCGATTCCGTGGTTTCTTCGACTAAAAACAAAGTACTCTTCATTTCTAAACATCCTACGATAGATTTATGATGTTCTACGGTAATTATTGATGAAAAAATCTAATTTAAAAAAAAAATAAATAAAACCATAAAATAATAAAATAAACGGTAAAATGGGTTTAAAAATACATACCTTTGATTGGGAGGAAAAGTGATTGACGTATGTGCTGATCACGACGGCAGACGGCGGTGAATGTAGTGCGTTCAAACGTTTTCTCGCTTTTTCAAACGGTGGGGACGGCGGCGTGAGAGAAATCGCTGCCTGCGATAACTTATACGTGCATAATCGTTCGAACGTTAATATTGAAAGTTCGAACGTTAATATAAAACCGTTCGACCGTTACTATTATACGTTCGAACTGAAGTTTTGTAAGTGTATTAAAAATTGTATTAAATGTATACTATATTTATATTCCTATAAATTATTATAATATATATACTATTATAGTAGATTATATATACTGTAATATATATGTAATATTATAATATATTGTAATATATATTATGATAGTAGAATACTTTAAATGAAAACATAATAACTTATATATATTTTTTTATAGTATAATAGTAATATATCATAATACTTTACTATCAAAGTGTTATATATGAGATTGTAATATATATATAGTACCATATGATAGCATATGGTACTATATGGTATGAGTTTATACTTAACTAACATATGTCATATTATATATTCCATTATACTTTACCTACTAAAGTTATATATGATATTATACAGCATATATATATAGAGTATAGCTTACTAATATACTATTATCTTATAAATTTCTATATACTTTATTATGTGACCTTTGTATATTTGAGGCTATATACATGTGAGTATATATTACTAATACATATGATGTTAATAATATATATGATAGTATACATCACTATATATATGATAATATATATTACTATATATATTATATATTTAGTATAGATTACTATATATATGATAGTATATATTACATTATATATGATAGTATATATAACTAATACATATGATGTTATAGTACTTTTCATTTAATGATGAAAAAAGTTATATTTAAACATAAATGATATATGTTCGAATGGTACTCGTAAACCGTTCGAACACATATGTTACGTTTGAACGTATAAAAAACATTCGAACGGATTATTGCAATGGCGGGAAAAAATCCCGCCAATTAAAGACAGCTGGATTACCGTTCGAACGTAATTTTTATACGTTCGAACGTGAAAATTAGGAGGGAATTTTCTCCCGCTTAATATTTTCACGTTCGAACGGTTAGTAAATAACCGTTCAAACATGAAATGTTCTGCAAAAACACGACAGAACCTCACAATATTCATTTCGTTCCTTGCTCCTGCGCCGTCGCCCGCTGCATATCAGAGGTATTCTTTCTCAAATTAGCCCCTAAGTTCAAAAATATTTTTATCTCACTATATTATTCTCGGATTACTACTTGTAGGACAGTTTGTGATTATTCTCGGAGTATTCCATTTTCATCTTCAAAAATTTAGGTATTCCTTTTAAAATAGAAATGTATGGTTTGAACTTAATATTTTGCAATGTTAGAAAGTTGTATGCTTTGAGATTGTTGTTTGTGTTTGTTAGAGTTTGTCATTAATGGAGTTTTCGGCGTTGTTGAAGACGACTGGAATCTGGAATGAATACGTTCGAACGGGTTAGGATTACCGTTCGAACGTTCTCATTTTGTTCGAACATGGGTTATCTTCGTTCGAACGGGTAATGACATTACATCAATAACATATACAGAATACAAATAGTTTGGGATAGTTTGTAAATTATATGTACTACTAAATCACAAATAATTAGGATCAACTACCATTTAAATAGTTAATTCTAAATAAATAAAATTAATATTCAAATTAAAATACTACTAAATCTTTAAATTAAAATAGAAATAGTTAAGATTTAATAATATTTAAATACTTAATTATAAATTAATAAAATTAATATTCAAATTAAAATACTATTAAATCTTTATTATAAAATACTTAATTATAAACAGGTAAAACTAATATTTAAATTAAAATCTGGAATAAATCTAATATTGTTCTATAAATAATATGTTGTTATTGTTTGACATATATTAGCATATTTTGTATTGTTTGTTCATCAAAATAAACCTTAGACCCGTTCGAGAGTTATCAATCCAGATAAATGCTTGATTGATAACTCTTGAATTGTCCAGAGTGGACAGTTTGGGATTGTAAGATCATTCTCGCAAACTATAGAACTATATCTGTTGTCGTCCAACATTATGATTTTGGTAGATTCATCCATTGTTCTTTGGATATGCAGTTTCGGTGATGGTGCAACGACGTGTTAATCGTCTGTGCACACGACCAAACGAGCATATTTGGAGAACTATGGGGAGATGCTGCCAAAATTTTGTTGGACGTGACAGATAATAGATCATAGGTTGGCGACTATGATCTTACAATCCCGAACGGGATAGGACCAACTACCCGGTGAAAGGTGGCATACTCATTAATTGGTACATGATACATAGTTGTTTGCTGATGCATTATAATATTGTTTGTAATGAATATAGTCGGCATGGATAAGAGTTGGATGAGAGTTAGCGATCGATTGGGTCAGAATTACAATGTATATGCTGAAGGTGTTAAGAAGTTCTTGGAGTTTGTATTGGGTACATGTGATAGTGATGGGCGTATCAGATGCCCATGCAGAGAATGCAGGAATTTGCGTTCTCATAAAATAGACTTGGTGAGAGAGCATCTGTTTGTCAAAGGTATTGATAAGGGTTATACTGATTGGGTCTTACACGGCGAACCATATCCAACTTCATTTGAGGCTATGCATGTGGAAGAAGAGATCGATGAAGATGTACAACCAGAGATTGTTGGAGATGATTACGATGAGGATATGGAGGAAATGTTAGGTGACATCGGTGCGGGAATGTTTATGGATGAAGGTGACACGGACACATCAAGCTCAAATGATGGGGGCCATAACACTTTTGCACGCTTGTGGAATGATTCACAGCGTGAGCTATATCCAGGATGCAGAAGACATAGTAAGTTGTCGTTTACCGTAAGATTGCTTCACATAAAATCAATGTGTCGATTATCTATTAAGGCAGTCAATATGTTACTTGAGCTGTTTAAAGAGGCACTGCCGAAGGACAATACTTTACCTCGTAACTTCTATGAAGCAAAAAAGTTGAAACGAGGACTCGGATTTGATTACAACGTAATACATGCATGTAAGAATGACTGCATATTATTTTGGGTAGAGAATGAGCAGTTGAACGAGTGTCCTATATGCCACGAGTCAAGATGGACATCGGACAAGGCAAATGTTCCGCAAAAGGTCGTACGCCACTTTCCCTTGATACCTAGATTACAACGATTATTTATGTCACGCGCAACGGCTGTAGATATGACATGGCACTCATCAAACAGAGTAAGGAACGATAATATTTTGTCACATCCTGCTGACTCCCAGGTGTGGAAGGAATTTGATCAGATGTGGGTGCTCTTACACGAACTTACGCACCTTTGGCAACGACTTCATGAAAGAAAGTCCCCCAAGATGTTAAAGAGCTTATCAAGAAGCGTTGTTTGGTAACTACTAAAACATTGATTTAGTAGAATAAATTTCTATATTTTACTTGAATTTAGAATATTATAAATGATAATGTGTTTGTGACTATTTTTTTAAGGATGATTTCGAATTAAATTTTGGTCGGAGAGAGGAGCGTAAGACTGTGGAAGAGCTTATGGGTAATGCTTTCCGCAAATATAAGGCGAGGTGTCATGAGCATTATAATAAGTTTGAGAAGAAGGAAGATGCACGCCAACATCCTTTCCAGGATGTCCGACCTTCTGAGTGGGAAAAACTTTGTGACATGTTTGAGGATCCATCATATCAGGTATAATGAAATTAGTCATTTCGCTTCATAATATTTTCAATTTCTTTGCAGGAGCGAAGTTCTATAAACAAAACAAATAGATCAAAATTGAAGATTAATCATCATGTAGGCTCAAGATCTTTCCATCGCCTTTCTAAGAAATTGGTATTGCATGCTATTTTTTGTATTGGATATAGTTAATTATTTGGATGAATCATAATGACTTTATATCTTAATACATTTATTGTAGCAAGATTCAGATACTAATTATGATTTGACAAAATTATATGCTGCATCGCACACTGATCGTAATGGAGAGTGGACTCATCCTGATGCCCGTGAAAATTATGTAAGTTTTATAACCTGTTTTAATTAAATATATTAGAATATTTATGACGATATTAATTCTTTATCTTATATATGGCTAGGATAAAATGGTTGCCTTACGTGCTGAATCTGCGTCAGATCAAAATTCCTCAACAAGTGATATTGAGATTTTTACATAAGTCCTGGGTCAACGTTCATGATATTTGAGGGGTTTGGGTCGTTGTGTAAAGCTTGGTCCCTCTTCCTCTTCTTCTGGGAATGCATCTATGACTTCTATAGCGCTAGAGAATGCGAATTCCAGAATCGAAGAATTGACTGCAAGACAACATGAGTTAGAGGCTCAATTGGCAAAACAAGTAGATATGGAGATGCGCCTCAAACAACATGAAGAACAACAAGAAGAGTTCAGAAGACAAATGCAACTTCAAATACAACAGCTTATGCAACAGTACAGGCCTCCAAGCAACTGATAGATTTTGGGATTATCTATTTATGTACGAACAATGCTCGTCTCGACTGTTATTTATTTAGTTTGCTCTTATTATAACACTTTTGTGAGTGTTAAACAGTGTGAATGTCTATTTGGTTTTCTATTATTGATTTAAATTAAAGAGATTTCGTTCGAACGAACATAAAACATTCGAACTCTATGTAATGAAATAGCGTTCGAACGTAAACATAATGTTCGAACGAAATTTATGTTCGTAGAGTTCGAACGATCACACAATGTTCGAACGTAAATAATTTCAGTCGTGTTCGAACATAGCCTATACCGTTCGAACTTATATACCGTTCGACCTGACCATTTAACGTTCGAACACAAAGACAATTCATAACGTTCGAACGAATTCATGTTTGTTCGAACATATTTCAAAATCGTTCAAACACGTCACTACTATTCGAACTTAAAATTTTTTCCGTTCGAACTATTTTCTGGGACGAATTTAAACCGTGACAAAAAAAAAGTTTTCGTTCGAACGTGTTCGAACGGTTTCCTTCAATTTCGTCCCAAAAGAAATTTTTTGGGACAAAATTGTGATTTTCGTCCCAAAATACCTTTTGGCACAGTGATATTGGAACGACTTTGGGATGAAAAAATTTCGTCCCAAAAATTTTTTCGGGACGAAATTGGGGTCTTTTGGGATCGTCCCAAAAATTTTTTCGGGACGAAATTGGGGTCTTTTGGGACAAAAATTTTCATCCCAAAAGACCATTTCTGTTGTAGTGATTGCACCTCTCAAGACTCATGCACGCCATTACTTTGCGCTCAATCAACAAGGGCAAGCCAAAAAAATTCATCAAGCCAAAATGGACGTGAGCATTGTTGGGCTTTTTTTTTTTTTTTTTTAGTCTCGTTCTGTTTTGTTGCAGTCCGATCGATTTGATGATCCAATTTGATAAGAATTTGTTGTGATTTTTGAGTGAATTCCAAATAAGGATTTGGCCCGATTTGAATTTTTTGATCCGGTTTTAACTCTTGAACCGGTCTGACCTGATTTTTAATTAGGTTTTAACTCTTGAATTCCCCTTTTTTTTTATATATATAATTATTTTCTCAGCATATATAGATGAATAAACTAATTAGGTACATGGGTCTTCCCAGTAAAAGCTTTATTTATTTAAAACATCAATAATTTATTTTTTAAGAAAGAGGATTTCTTTTTTTTTTAATTTTATTAAAAGAACCGTATTTGTAGCAGATGATTAATCCTGCGGTTATAATTCAGACATCTTGATGGTTATAAAAATGGGTAATAGGACACGATACGTATTTAAATATAATAATTTAATTTACGGGTGATTCGACACGATCCATTTCATATTGTTGAATCTGATGGTTATACTTTATGTATCGATGAGAAAGTATAGTAGATGATCAGTTTGACGCTCGATCGATAAAAGAACAAAAAATTAACTTCCTCACACTCATCACAGCACAAATAACACAAATATTTAATGCAATTAATATTTTCATAGGTTGAATAAAAGGTCTTTTATTCTCGGTAACTCCGGCAAGTGAGGAGATCAGAACAGCAGGAGATGTAGGGAAAGAGAAATACTTTCTGTGAGGCACAGATTCAGCCTATGAAAATACAGATTCAGTCCGGGCCCCATGATCCTCTGTCGTGGAACAAATTATAAAGAATGAGGAGGTGAATGAACGCGATGCGCCCTTCTGTAACTGCGCCCACCAAAATAATAGGGCAAATTACTAAAGAACCCACCCACTGAGCCAAGCTTTCTGGCCTCCGCAGGAAAAGCAAGCAGCACAATCACAAAGAGGACCATCAACAGCAACAACTTTGATTCGCTACCCCCATCCTCATCTTCTTCGTTCCACGCACGCTCTTTCCTCGAGCCTTTTAGGGCTAGTTTGAATGATAAGCCCTAGCCTGTTCGATCCTCTGCCTGCAGGGTCTCACTTTTCTACAACCCTTCAGTTTATAACAGGTAGCCATTCCTGATTTAAGGAACCACATAAATTTTTTACTAGTTAAGCTGATGTTGTGCACAATTTTCATACTATTTTAGTTAAATGGTATATTCCTAGTTATTTAACCAGCTTATGAATTGAAGAAAAAGCGGCAACACCTATTTCTCTTCCGTCCATGGCAAGCTGAATGCATGTGGCCTTATCATGCATGTGAGATCAGGCCCCCTCCAATTTGCCATACATAGGGATGAATATCAAGAAATATAGGCACATGAATAGTTCTAAAATAGTGAAATGTTGTATGGAAGTCTTACTCTAAGATTCTTACACTACATACAGTGGCGAAATCAGGAATTTGTTGTAGAGGCTGAGCAAAGTTAAAACTATAATAAAATATTTTTTATTCTATTTTTGAGTCAAAATAATCTATAAGATCAAAATAATTTTGTAGAAATGGCTAAGATAATTTTTTAGAAAGAGGGCCAACAAGCCTAACATAATAATAATATGAGATTAATATAATCTTATTAAATAAGAAATATTAATATATATATATTTTTTTTCAAACTTTGGGGGGCCATGGCCAATCCCTGCCCCTTAATAGGTCCGCCACTGACTACATATCTCCATGGCCTGATCAATATACGATTTATCATTTTTATTTTTCTATTTAAATACGCACATATTTAACTATTAAAATAAAAGTATAAAATGATAAATTATATATTAATTAACAGGAGATGTATGGTATAAGATTTTGAATAATGCTAGAGCCCTTGCATTTTTTTTTTATGTATTTGTTTTTATTCTTTTTTTATATAGATTCTTTTAACAATTTTAAATATTTAAAAAAAATAAAAAATTCATTAAATCATTAAAAAATACTTTTTTAATCGCGAAGTAAAATAAAAAATATTATTTAATATTATTTATTTTATTTCGTGATTAAAGAAGTGTTTTTTAATGATGTTTTAAATTTATTTTATTTTTTTAAAATATTTAAAAGTATTAAAAACATCTATATAAAAAATAACTTAAAAAAAACATATAAAAAAACACTAAGCCACCGGGAGCCCAGCAGTGGCTTCATCATCCTAAGATTTTATATATTGAAAAACTTGGCTCCAGAATAATATCTGAACTCGGCCTCTCTTGGCTGGCAATCTCTAGAGCTGCTTACGCAGACATCAAGATTTTGACCAATTGAGCAGCTTAGATGTGTCTCCTAAATAACTCATTACAAAATATTAGAAACGAACACGTGTACTTTAAGGCTTCGTTTAGAAATTAAATTCATCTCAACTCATCGTTATAATTTTTTTAAATCTCAATACAAAATATAATAAACAATTCAACTTTTTCAAATCTTAAAATAATAATAATAATAATAATAATAATAAATAATATTATTTTAATAATATTTTATCATCTCAATTCAACTCAGTTCAACATCCAAACGCACCTTAATAATTCCTTTCCCAACGTCGAAATCGGGGGGTCCAGTTCATGTAATTTTTCGTAAGGAAAAAGCTAAAGTAGAATAGCTTCCCATGAATTTTCCAAATTTTTTTTTTTTACTTTTAATTAAGTATTTTTTTCAATAATATTGTAATTTCTAAAAAATAAATTTTAAAAAATAAAAAGAATGCATGAAAAAAAACTATTTAGCCTTCTCGAAAGAATGTGTCGGACAACAACCTTCGTTGGTGTAGTAAGAGCACTCCCAATGGTTTATGTATCTTATCCTTTAAAATACATCACTAAAATCTATTTTTTCTATTTTACATACTAATTTTTACAATATACCATACATCAATTTATCTATTTTTTCTTTATATTACATTATTTAATAGTTTATTGGAAAAAAAGTACAAGGAGAGAGATTATTGTGGGAGAAAAAGTACATGAAAAGAGAATAAATAAATAAAATATTTTTACATTTGTGAATAGTTCATGCTAAATGTAGCTAAACACTGTAACAAAATATAAAATAAATTTGAAAATAAATGATCCATTGGAGGCACTCTTTAACTACTTTTCTTCAAATTTTACATAAATGCTAGAATGGTCAGCGACTCAGCATTAGTGTGAAACTAACGGTCTTTGAGATCAAGTACTGTTTGGTAGGCAATATTTCGGTACAAAAATGCTTTAAATATCAAAAAAATTTATAAAATAAATTTATAAACTTGATGCGGATGTGATACATTAAATTATAAAATTATTTTTATTATAAAATAAATTTAATATCTCATATAAAATATATTAATTTGAAATTTTATTTTTATATCATAATATTGTCTTTATAAAATTATTACTAGTCCATTTCAATGCATTATGGCTATCAATCATAAGGACCAGTAGTTAAATGTCTCCGTCGTCTCAACTAAAAAATTCTCGGCGTTTATTGAATGTATTAATTTACATCAGATATAGTCCTTCGACTTTCGACTTTCGACTTTCGACTTTCGAGCATTGCATGGGGACCCATACGTTTGGGCTTGAACTTATCTAATTTTATTTCTCATTTTTAAATGAGTTATTGGTACGCGGATTCAAAATACTATAAAAATAAATCTATATTAATTTTATAATTTAACGTTAAAATATATTAATTTATAAATTAATTTTTATAAATTTTTTATTTTCTAAAACATTTCTTCACTGTATAGAAAGTTTACATTGATATAGAAATAAAGAGATGTAACCAATGTTTGGATTGTTTGGATTAAGAGATGAAATGAGTTGAAATAATTTGTGAATAGTAATAAAATTTATAAATTCAAATTTATGAATACTAATGAGATGATGTCTGAATTAATGTTTTGAATATTGTACATACCGTTTCGGATAACATTTAAGAATAGTTTATATATAAATAAATTATATATATAAATTATATAGTGAAATAATAATCTATATATGAATATATTTATATATAAATTATAAATAATCTGAATTGAAGATAAAAAAAAAAGCTTATAGTATGAAGAATGAAAAAAAAAAGAAAAGAAAAGCCAAAATAAAATTCTACCGATACAAAACGGTATACTTAGATCTACCGTCGGCGGGTAAAAATTCAAAACTTTTACCTCCATCAAAACAGCTCTAATTTTTTTTTTTTTTGTAAATTCCAACGTTACTTCGCTTTTGGTGCGTGATTCATTGAGGAAAAGTCAAGTGGGTCAGGGGGCATCATGACAACTTGCACCTTTCGTCAATACACAGGGCCTAAAGTGAGCAGGCATAATTACAAGCTTATTTTAATATTTTTCCTTTTCTTTAAATTTCTCTCTCTTTCCAGCTATGACACAGAATTAAAGAAATATTGTTTAATTCAGAAACAATTAAACCAATTTATTAGAAATAATATTGCTCAACTCAAAAACAAAAAAGGTAATAAATAAACAAGGAAGTACACAAACTATTTTTCTTTTTCTTTTTCTTATAAATTTATTTATCAAAACAAATATAAAATCAGAAATAACTGATACATAAATAAGTACATATAAAGCACACTTAGAAATTATAGACCCAAAATTAATATAATTAAAAAAACAAAAACAGAAAGCAAAAGAACCAACCCCAATCGTAAATCAACGTGATAACATAGCGCACACACTACACAGGTGACAGTACCATCACACCATTTTTAATTGAACACAATTCACTGAACTCAGTCCAGTTCTCTTAATAGGCAGCAGATTCTTTTTCCTTTTCTTCCTGAGTCTTGGGGTGGTGTCCAGGCAGTTTCTCCTTGATCTTCTCCAAAAGGCCTTTCTTCTCCTTCCCCTCGCCATCAGGACTAGACAGCTCAGCATACTCTGCCTGATGAGGAGGAGGAGGAGGAGGAGGATGGACCTCTTCGTTCTGCTTCTGCTGGCCTGGAATTTTTTCCTTAATTTTATTGAGGAAACCGGGCTTCTTTTCCTCAGGTTGGACTGGCTCTGCTGAATGATGAACAGGCGCTGCTGGCGCTGCTGCTACTCCTTCATACCTCTCAATCGGGACCGAAGTGTCTTCGTGCTTCTCTTCTTTTTTATCTCCTGTTATCTTATCCTTCAGCCCCTTCTTTTCCTTCTTTTTCTTCTTCTTTTCTTCTCCTTCGCCTTCCTCCTCATCGCTAGACTGCAAAATTTTCAAGCGATAAAAATCATGTTCTAATATTAATTACAACTTACTTGGTTTAAACTTTACAGTTAATTTACGTATATATTCTGTCTATCCTCTGATTAGACATGCAAAAGACAAAAAAGTAGACTTCATGTCCTAGACCATTGGCCGTTTCCAATATATGTACGTTTCTTATGGTTCAAGTCGCTATTCATGAATGACCATGCAAAACGGATCACTCATATCAAAATAAGAACAAAATTATTAATTATCAAAACAGATTTGTACTGATTCATACAACGATCGACTGTTACTGATAAGGCAAAAATATACAGATGGATACTTACAGAGCTAGAACTGCTCTTAGATCGGGAGAGCTTCTGATCCAAAAGGTCGTGTTTTTTTTCCTCCTCCTTGTCTTCTTCTTTCTCTACCTTTGGCTCAGGTGCTTCAGACACTGCAACTTTCTCTTCAAACTGATCATTACCGATCACCTCCTCCTGGGGCTTCTTCTCCTCTTTCTTCCCCAATAAATCTGCAAACAGCC
This sequence comes from Juglans cinerea, assembly GCA_961763995.1. Taxonomy (NCBI): domain Eukaryota; kingdom Viridiplantae; phylum Streptophyta; class Magnoliopsida; order Fagales; family Juglandaceae; genus Juglans; species Juglans cinerea. The sequence continues at coordinate 22,024,437 of CAUIVZ010000012.1, read as the reverse complement.
CTCGGTCCTTGCTCTCCACAGCATCCTCTTTCCGATCATGATCGACCACAGCAGTCTCGTACTCATGGCTACCCTTGTTGTGGTGCTCCTCCGCCATTCTCGATCAAACAATAATAACTATACGAGATCAAATAAATCTTTTATGGAACAAGATTGGTTCGCTGAAACTGAAAGGTTTTGTGAAGGTTTTTAGTGTTGCGACTATGGATTCTGTGTGGTAAGACACTGAGAGGAGACAGTTTATATAACCATTTTAAGACGCGTATCTGAAAGCCAGCTAGTTTGCTGTCACAATCGGTGGCCAATCAATCGGTGTAACCGACGTGTCGTATTAACGTCGTGATTGAAACACAGAGATCTCTTACGCTCTGATTCAGACAACTGTCCCGTAGGACGAGAGAGATGAGAAGGCATAGTCTAATGAATTAAAAGAAGAAATAAAGTAGAGAAAGGAGAGAGAGGGGAAGACACCCATGCAGGTACGGATCAATGGGGCCTATGACGTGTAAGAAAAATGTGGAAGGGTGTAGTTGTGGGACCCGGTTTTTGTCGGTCTAGGTGGGGATAAATATGGAATGGTCGGCGAGAGCACCTACTGAAGTATGAGTGGTGACACGTGGCAATTAAAGGGAAGAGGGGGGGAGTATCAAGATTTACGACTGGTTCTGCGATCTGTACTTAGTCCTGCATATGGGTAGAGGCATTGGGAGCTGCAGTTGGACAAGTAGTCGGTTTAGGTTGGCTGTTTCCTTTTGCGGCTATCATTGATATTTGGATCAGAAAAAGTTAAAATTAAAAAATATTTTATATTTAAGGATGCTTGAAACGAAATTACAGAAATTTTAAAAATATCTGAAAATTTTATATTATCCAAACAAGACGGCTGCATCCATTTCCTAGACAGGCTGTACATTGATATTTTCATTTGTTTTTGTTTTTTTAGCAAACGAGAGTGAATGGGAATGAATATATAGTTTGAGATTTTTTTCTCAAATTTGAATTGAGAAGACTTTAGTTAGATATTTTGTTATAGTAATGTTAGATATTATTTTAATGTGTAAAAATCTCATACATTTCTTTCAAAAAATAGTGAATTATACATTTGAAAATGAGAAATGTTATTAAGAAGTCTTACATCATATACATTTATCCAATTAAGCGTTAAGATAAAATGAAAAATCACGTATTGATTAGATACAGATGTATAGTGTAAGATTTTCATGTTGAATTTCTCAATGAAAATATCGATTTTTATTGTGGAATCATTTTTTTGTCAAATGAAGCACATGAGACGCATAAATTCTAAAACTTGTTTGTTATTGAGAACACACCAATACATTCCTTACAAATGGCCTTTCATAATTCACACTGCTTTATATTCCTTTCCTTGTGAGCACAAGCAGAAGTCTGGCTCATTCCTTCCTTCCAAGACCGGAGGATGAGTTATCCTGTGCGAGCAGACTTCAAACCAAATAAATAAATAAATCATAGCAAAGACGTTTGTGTTGAGGCCTCAAGATTTCTTTCATGGGCTTCAGCCTCTAAGAAAAAGAGCCCAAATATGGGTGAGTCCAAACGCATGGGTCATGTTGGATTAGCTCATAGATAGGCTTTCTTCGGCAGAGAGTCAAAATGGATCAAAACTCGGGCTATGTTCAAAGCTAGGGTGGGAAAATGGCCTATTGGGCCAGGAAGATAACCTATACAGCGCTTTCAAATATGTTGGGCCAAACCGTCATACACGAGGGACAGCTCAGAAAAGGGGTCGAGCCGTGACGAATTGAACGTTGAGGTCCACTTCCGTCGCGTTCCATCGTTCAAATCGTCGTTACCCGTTGCCTTGTCAACGACGACGACGACGACGATCTCTGAGCTCCAGAGAGACGAGGGAAAAGATTTCACACAGGTAGACAGGAAGAAAGAGACCGAGAAAAAGAGAGAGAGAGAGAGAGAGCGCGCCATGATTACGCGATCGAATCTGGCGGAGCAGTTGAGAGAGTACCAGCTTCGATCCAAGCATGACTGGGCCTCTGTCTCCTTCTTCTCATCTACTTCTAATCTCCCTTCTTCTTCAAGGTATGTCAATTTACCTTATATATTTTTCTTTTTCAATAAGATGCGATTGTTCGCCGTTTAGGTTTATATCCTCACAATTCTGCACATCTTGTTACTTTTTTTGGCTCCTTTTGGGATCAGCGGGATTTGTAATTGTATGTGAAAGCTATTTCCTTTATAGTTTTTACGTTTGGGATTAATTTTGAAAATCTCTCCTTACTGCACTTTTAATTCATAAATTACTATCATCGGGTCTCCTGTCGAAGCTGGAAGACCTACCAAATATAATCATCTGGTGTGTCGAATCATTTTAGAAAAGAGAGCCTTCAGGTTGTAACTTTGGGACTTTTTGTCACCGACCTTTTTACTTTATCATGTAATATACACTTGGATTTACTCGAGGATATTTGTTGTGTATGTGCACGTGGTTTCATTAGATTACCATACATATTACATCTGGTGGCGACTGTTAATCATTTGATCCGAGTTTTTTTCGTAGGAGCTTCATGTTTTTCCCTGGATAAACTATCCAGAGCTTCTTTTCAATGGATGATTATTAGGTAGTCTTGGAGTGACATGCCTATTTGTTGCTTTTGATAGAAATTCTGTTCTTTTTGTATAGGTAAAATAACATTTTATTGATAGAAGTATATAGGTGAAGCCCAAGTACACAGGAATAGAGATTCTGTACTTGGTAACTTATGCTAGTATTTTCTGTGGTTCTTAAATTTGGACCATCGAAGTTTTAGGAGAGTTGGCTTTAATCATTGTGCATTGACAAATACCTATAGGTTTGAATTACGAATGACCTAATACATAAGGCTGTGGTAGAGATGCCTTGTTTCTGACGTCAGATTTACTACAAATTGTTGAAGTCGAACTGGGGACGGGGGTTGGTATATTGGGTGGACACTCATGCCTTATCAGATGCTGACAACTGTAAAGTGGGCCTTTTAGTTACCATACACTAACATATGAAAATCTTATTTGCCCGTTGATTTGTGGAAGGCATGCTGCATCTGTGATTGCATTGACTCGAAATTAATGTAGAAGCTGTTGCTTCCATGACTAGTCAGTTTGTTTCTTTGCCACCTTTGGAGGCACAGATGGGAGAACTATATGGCAGAAGTTAAATGAAAATAATTTTTTGAAGGTTATATGTATGTTTTTTTTTTTTATGGGGGGGTCAGCTTCATATTCTTTGGGTTGTTGTGGTCATTGACATAGTTTGTCTGGGAGATTTCCTTTCAGCTGTATAAGTGAAAGGAAGTCTGATTAAAAGGTTAATATTGTTGATTCTCTCCTTGGACATTGGCACATTATGACCCTGTAGTTGAATAAAATTAAGATGTTTGTTTTATATGGTGACTAGTTATGTACTCTTAATGCACAGGATGGAGTAGCTGCGTGGTTGGAAAGGTGCTTATTGATGAAGTAGACATATTTGAAGTCTTGAAAATTTGTTTGGTGGTCATATCCAAAATGGTTAATGTCTCATTTTTTTCCATTCATCCCATATTATTCTTTAATCATGGTTCTAAATGTATGGCAATTGAGAGAGCTAGCAAAGTGAGACGTTCAAGGTCCAGTCCATCAGGGTAGACCATAATGTTAAAAATGTCTCAAACCCTTTATTTATAAAGAAAAACTAGATTCCAGATATATAGGGTTAAAGTAATGAAATTAATATCAGAAGAAGTTTTGTTCTTGTGGTTAGAGCATAGCGGTAGTAAAGTGATTATGTTTGTTGGAGTTCATGATACAACATGTAAACCCCAAGGGGTTGGCCCAAGTGGTGAAGGCCTTGGTCTTGGGTCACTCCTTTCAAGGTCCAAGGTTCAACACCTCATGGGTGCAAACAATCCTATGGGGTCACACCCCCTAGTGAAAAGCCAGCGATTTAACCAGTTCCCTGAAGGGAAACTTCCGAGGGTGTGGTGCATGGGACCGGGGTTTACTCTGCAGGGGTGGGTCCGAAGGGCCCTGCCTTGGAGAGGTTCTCCGACATAAAAGAAAAAAAAAAGATATAACATGTAATTTTATATATGAATAACTAAATTTTATAGTGTTTGTAAACTGATGTCGTATTTTTTTGTTAATTTAATTTAAAGAAACATATATGAATAATTTTTGGGTAACATCCTCTACAAACATCAAGTTGCCGTGTGGTAAAAATGGACATATCAATTCCTTTGTCTGAGGCTTGAAACTTGCCTTCGGCATATTGAATTTTTTATTTTTTATTTTTATGTCGGGGAACCTCTTAGTCCTCTCTAAGGCAGGGCCCTTCGGACCCACCCATGCAGAGTAAACCCCGGTCCCGTGTATTGCACCCTTGGAAGTTTCCCTACACGGAACTAGTTAAATAGCTGGCTTTTCACCAGGGGGTGTGGTCCCAAATGATTGTTTGCTCCCATGAGGTGTTTAACTTTAGACCTTGAAGGAAGTGATACCCCAAGACCAAGGCCTTCACCACTTGGGGTCCGCATATTGAAATTTGAGAAGAACATTTTTAATTTAAGCTACCATAGAGAACTGACCTATCCTCTGACCAATTCAATTCATAGTTGACAGGTTAAATGGTCCGATCCAGTGCAACTCATGGTTCTACTAGCCGTCCTGGTCTAGTTTTAAAACTTGGCTTGAATCAGTACAACCAACAAATTGAGCATAAAACTCCTAACCTTGAACTGCAAGATATTGAGTGTTTGTTTGGATGTTAGCAATTCTTGGTAGACACAATGTTATGTAATTTTTTCTTATGGACCATTAATCATTTGGCCGCAACCATAGTGTATTGATCAGTGTGCAAGAATACTGTTATTGGTGCTGTTGCACAGTGGCGCCCGTTTTTATCTTAGTACCTTGCATTTTCAACCATTGAGTTAATTTCTCACTAGTCTAAATTTTCTTGATATGTTAGTTTACTAGAAGAGTTTCATTTTTCTTTGGGTACTTCTAATTCATGGGTTCTTTAACTGCATTTTCTTTTTCAGTTATGCTGCAGATTGGTTTTTGTAGGATGACTGCTGATAGTGTTTTTTGCCCATTTTTCTTGTTTATCTGGATGCAGGGTGGATGTTGTGATCTTTGTAATATGGGAACTGGTTATTCTAGCTTTGCTGGTTTTTTCTGCAGTCTCTCTATACTTTAGGCATATGCGACTAGCTTTCACTCTAGTATGCATCACGATGCTATTCCTATTATGTATGAAAATTACAAAGCAAGTGAGATTGGCCAGGAAAAAGAAGCGAAGGATGCTTCTTCCACTATCAATGTGAAACAATATGTAGTCGCAATCTTTCTTTCTTTTTGTTTATTTGTTTTTAAAGTAACCCAACTTTGTTGTGTTATATATATGTAATTGGCCATTGCAATTGGTCCAGCGTTTTTGGACAATCTATTGCACCTAAAGAAGGTTGATAGAGAATATAATGATGTGCTCGCTTCAAGAAAAACTGATCAAACTGGTACATTTGCGAGATAGAAAATTGGGGGTTTTATGATTGAATTGAGGGGTTATAGATGTAGTTGTGTTAGACAATTAAAGTTGTTTTCTGTGAGTGATTATTATCATATGCAAATACTTGACTGTAGTCATGGCTATTTGCCGTAGTTGCCACTGACTGGAGAAAGATTTCTTATGCTTTATTTCTTCTCATTACCATTCATTGGGGCTTGAAAAAGTGGATCTCTATTCCTATGGTCACTATAACCCAAATTGCTCCAGTGACAACCAAGACGCTGAGAATCATTCCCAAGGCTCCCAACCCCCAATTGAGGTACCAAATCCCGCTGTATTTTTGTGGTTTCTTGATCAGTATCCACATGAAGCATGGATATGCCAAGGTGATGGGTAGCGCTATCCCTCCAATCAATCCTGCCAAGCTTGGCAAGAATGGCAGTGCCACTGCTATGAAAAATGCAAGGCAACCAAAGGCGGCTCGGAACCCCACTCGCAACCACCATGGACAGGGTTTGTTCACTTTGCTGGTGTATCTCAACTCCAGATTGTCAAACACTGGCATTGCATATATTTGAAATGAGCTCAGACAGTTGCCCACCACGAGCAAGCTCATTAATCCTAGGAGCCATTTTGATGTGTCTTCCGCGTGATATTTGGACAAAGCACTGAGCATCCCTCCATTAGGTATCTGGCAACAAAGCAGAAACCGTTGATTGTGTTTGCTGTAAAGTGGAATTATTAATTCACTAATCATCTAATTGTTACAAGAATGTTCCGAGTATTAAACTGAGGTGCTTACCAAATTCCCATAAGCCCAATAGCCTCCAATTGCAATGGGAAACAAACACATTGCAATAATTACATATGCAAACTTCACTCCTTTCCACATTGGTACTCTCGATGGGCACTTTGCGCTCGAAGGCATTGTCCCCTGCAATGATTCCAAGATTAACCTAAAAGGTTAGATACATCTCTTTCTCATTTGAAATAATCATTTCACAAGATATATTTGGAAATTTACCTGTATTTCAAGGACGAGATTGTGGCCTCTGAAAGCGAATGCTATTATCCCAAGTGCATTGAAAATGTCGAAAACCCTTTCTGCATGGGGTACTGGGTCATACGAGATGCCCATGGGTCTACTTTTGCTTATAGAGACAATCCATATCAGCATGCTATAGCTTATGGCAGTGATGGCTCCGATCAGGGAAACTCCGGCGATAGAGTTCAGGTTAGGAAGCTGAGCCAGAACAGTAGCGCAACAAGTGAAAATCAGGTACCACTCCTTTGTCGTTAATGGATTGACTTTGCATGTGGCCCCACAGATGATCTGGAATAGGACTTTCATGGTCCCACCTCCTATCATGATTAGGGTCACACATGTCCCACCTGATAGATACATGGTTGGAAACAGTGCAAGCAGTTTTCCTAGCTTCTCACCTGTTATACATGATAATGGCTCTCTTAAATTTAGATTGTGAACAGTACCAATGAGAATTAGGTTTAGATTCGAGAAAAGAAATGCCTCCAATTCTGTATATAGGAATTAGTCAATTACAATAATTTTGGGAATTATCTACTCTCCCGGGGTTTCAAACCTTTTAACGTCTAAACAGTAAGAAAAAGTTCAGACCAGAAAGAAAGCAACCTAGCTTGTAACAAAAAGACGAGGAAAGACCAAAACACCTTTCGGCAAAATAATCATGTTAATTTATTTGTAAGTTCATTTCTGTTTTCAACGTCAATGCCACTTGTGTGTTGATTTGATTGATATGGATGGTCATGCTTCTATCACGTACAACACATTTCAGCAAAATAATTGACTATCCACAGAGTTGCTTGACTATCCGCAAGTTATTAAAATATATATAATAATGGCATACGGGATTTTTTTTTTTTTTTTTAGAAAGATTGTACTATCATATTCTCATCACTGTACTTTACATATAATTTTTTAATTATGTAAAATTTTCTTTTATTAAATAGAAAAATTCTATTCATCATTCTCACAAACTATACACCATATATTTTTTTACTCTTATAAAATGTATAGTATCTAGATGATGAGTAAAATAATTCGATTAGTTTAAGAAAAATAAAACTAAAAAAAACAAAACAGAAATGTTATTGTCATAGAGAGTTGGGTCCCGAATATATTTTTTTTACTTAGTGATTAAAGAATTGTTTTTTTTAGTGATGTAGTGAATTTGTTTTAAAAAAATGTTTAAAGAATAAAAAATTGAATGAAGAAAAACAAAAAAAAATATAAAAAAAAAAACCTTTTTGTTCTTGTTGGGAGCCGTCTCGTGCTCCGTGGATGTAGCATGGCTCAATTGTTTTTTTTGAAAAAAAAAAAAAATGATGCGTGATACGTGGAGATGGTGAGTAGCAATACTCTACCAAATATGTGAAGTATAGATGATGAGTAGAAGAACTCAATTAGTTTAATAAGAATAAAATAAAAAAAAATGTATGGTATATGATGTGTGAGGATAATGAGTAGTAGACCTCTTTTTTTTTATAACTCTTTATATAATTATACACACTTACATAATTATATATATTCTCTCTCTTTTTTTCTTTTTTCTTTTTTTCTTTTTTAATAAGAAAGAGTAGACAGGATATGTTTTTGCTCTCTTTGGGAGTCGAACACAAGACCTCCCGCTTACTAAACGGGTGCTCATTATATATATTCTCAGTGTGTGTGTCATGTGTGTTCATTATATATATTAATTCGAAAATTACGTATATATAAACTTGCAAATTTTCTGTTTATTACAAGAATATCTTTAATTTTCTCTCCCGATTATATATCTTTTAAGTTTTTCAACTCAATCTCTAATCTTATATCAATGTACGTTACAGTTCTAAAGTACTCATTTAATTTTATCGAATTGCTTGAAAGCCAGTACTCATGTTCAGTCTACAGGTATAGTACTATATATGTATAAGATGATGATGATCATATATATGCGTACGTACCAAAAGCTACCATGGAAAGGCGGAGATATCTACTATAACGTGTCCCAGATTCCGATTCATGCAACTGAATTAGTAACCACAGAGTGTACATCTGCCAGACAAAAGCCAGAGAAAGACACAGAATTCCCCATGTCCTGAAACAAAGACAATTTGCTATATATCTTAAACAGGTAATTAAAGCCCAATTCATGCATGAGACGTTGATCAGCCCTTCAACTCAAGCTTTCATGCATGCATGCAATACAAAAACTTAAATTTTCATATCCCTCAATTAATATAGATCTAATTAATTGGCTTATAGGAGATGATCAGAACTTATAATCACATAATTTTTATAATTTATTCTAACATGCACGTACGTATAGGCAATCTTAAGCATTTAACCCTCGACAAAAAAAGAGGAAATTTACCAGCCGAGGGAAGTGAAAGCTAGGGGAAGAACAAGGGCTTGAATCCCGATGCCCGAACACAGCGTATGAAATGCAGAGTAGTAAGCGTTACCGTTCCTCGACTCTGTGATGGGAAGCCAAGCATCCTGTGGATCAAGCTTGGTAAAGTGGCCAACTTCTTCCAAGTAGCCGTGCATGCTTATAATGGCTTTTTTCATGGGGCTGGCTATTGGAGTACTCATAAAACGCGAAGCAAATGGGCTTTTAGGGGTCTTAGAGGCTAAATCCAAAAGTGGAGACCGAGACATTGAAGGGCAATGAAGTTGAAGGGGTGGGGCTGAGATGGCCGGAGTTTCTGCCTGATCTTCCGGCCTCTTTGTTGTCACCGGACCGATCATGTTCACTTCCACCACCTCACTACCCATCACTGCCAAAGACATGTACAATCTCTCTATCTCCCTCTCTCTCTCAGACAGTGAACTAATTAGAAAATCTTCTGAGAGTTTTGATGTGCAGTAATGAGCGGATATCTAGACGTATTTATATAGGAATTTTATTGTTCTGATGTTCAATAAATATATGCGCACCTATATATATAGATAGCAATGCTAGATACAGTCTCCATTTGGGGACTGCAATACAAGTCTAGGTAATTTTATCTTTAAAATTTTTTAAAATTACAAGACTATCCTTCCTGAAATGATATTTTTTCTCATTGGACCTGCATATGTAGTCCCCAAGTACGGACTGCAAATATAATTTCTCATATATAGAAGTGTTTAAGGAAGACATTGATGTGGATGCTGAGTAAGTAGGTCAGGGTGGAGCATTACGTGGGAAAGGAATGAGGGAGGAAATAAAGCAGACCCTTGACCGTGCTTTTGTCTGCAATAAAGATGGCACAACCAATTGGCGTTCAGAAACTTTTCAAGCTTCACTATCTGGTTTGGAATTGGATGCATCGGCCTGCATGCACCGCTCTAATGTAAAGTAGATGATCAGTTTGTGGGTTTAAATATATATAACAGCTCATACATGCAGATTTATCCATGATCCACAATTCCTTCCAGGCCAAGAGTACTCGACATGTCATATATATATATATATATATATATATATATATCGTTTATAATTTCATTATGATCCACCGTTATCAGTAACAGTAAGACGACCAGCTTTAAGCTTTATTGTAGCGAAGCTGCATATATATATATGCAGCTTCTACGTGGATATAACCACATGATGAGCTTGCCATGCAAAGCAATCATATTAATCTTTATATATAGTACTATAACTCATGTACGTATATAGATACACACACACACTCCACTTCCTGTGTAAGAGAATTTAACTATACATAGTACTATGAATTATGGATCGATGGGGGTGCTCCACTAGTACTTTAATTATAAACAAATGATCAGCACGCGCGCCAGTACTATGTATTGCGAATGCGAGCTCACCTTGCACCTTCTAGGATATTAATTCATTTCTATGGAGAAATTAAAAGCACGTTTTGAATCGATAAAAAGGAGTAAAGAGAAGTGAAAAGCACGTTTTAAAATAGTTAATTAGGGGCTGCGGGTGACCTTCCGAGAGAGAGAGATAGAGAGAGTCGATGAATTTGAAGGAAATTATATAGGTTATCTATTTAGCTTTAATGATTTACGGATTAAACAACAAACTTCTCTCATTTATCCTCTTCCATAATCATAAATTCATTGTAATATGATCTCACGATCCTATAGTTATTCAGTTATTCTCTCTCTCTCTCTCTCTCTCTCTCTCTCTCTAACTATTTGTATTATTTGTGGGCCTATTCTAATCAGTATCATGTAACTAAACAATGAGACGGAAATCACCATCCAGTAGTAAACATTCAGGTTAGGTTTGAAAGGTAAGTCGAGATAAAAATTAAAAATTAAATAAAATATTGTTAAAATATTATTTTATAATATTATTATTATTTTGAAATTTGAAAAAATTTAATTGTTTATTGTATTTTGTGTAGAAATTTATGAAAATTATAATGATGAGATATGAGATGAGATGAGATGGGTTGAGATTAACTCTCAATCCAAACCGAGCCTCAAACAAAAGACATAGATCATAACCATTAAATCTTTCTCATCATTCCATGATTTCCTAGTGTCGACCGTCCACTTCATTATGTTTCAAGTAGTACTAATCTACAGTAATAAAGAGATTTAACAAAAATAAACTTATAAATTAATGCACTTTATATATATGATTTGTTAAATTTATTTTAAAATAAAATAATTTTACAATTTGACGTAGTTCTACAACGTAATACCAAGCCACGTCATGAATTCCGTAGTTTATTCTCTCTCTCTCATGACAGAGTCCTCCAATTAAAACTTCCTGATGATATGTTTGATCTTATTTTTCTTCTTCTACTTTTTATCCTTTGATAACTTTATAGATTCTAATTGCTTTTGTTTGAATAATTTCCTCTTTCAATTTCTACCTCCGCCAGTTTGTCCAGCTCATAGCTATGTGACATGAAACTTTAATTTGTGTACGTAGGGACTCATGAAGCAAAAGATTCTACAGTTTGGGGCATGCATGCAGCTTCAGTACTCATGACTATTGACTTGTATATATGAAGTCATCGATCGATTAACTAATTAGGTGGCGTGCAGCTATTTGGTAATTTCCATGAAGGTGGTTTTTCTTTCGCATTTGTGGTGCATTTATATATATATATATATAAATGCATGGAGGCATGCATGAAGGCGGGACCCGCGGTTTGTTCTTTTTTATGGTCTCTATTGTGAAAGTTGCTCAGGAGTTTCTAACTTTCTTTCTTTTGTTTTTTTGCCCTTTCTTTCAATGGCATAATTTTGTTAGTCAGTATAGTGATCCCTACACTCATAAAGATAAAGCTGTTTTCTTGACTTTTAAGATAAATTGTCTATGTTGAGATGAGATAAAAAATTTATGAATAATAGTGAAATATTTGAGTTTAGATGTTTTATGGATTTTGGAAAAGTTGAGAGAAAAAATTAAATAAAAGTATTATAAAGTTAAAATAGTATTAGAATATAATTTTTATAATATGATTTTTGTTTTAAATTTTGAAAAAGTTGAATTATTTTTTGTGTTTTGTTTTAAAGTTTGAGAAAGTTGAATAATTAGGTAATGATTAGAGGAAAAAATTGAAGATTTGAAATTAAAAAATATTTATGTTTGTGGTGTTTGGATGTTGAGAAGAAATAAGATAAGATTAGACTATCTTACAATTAATGCCTCGGGTTCCCAAACCTAGCCATTAGGCTTGATTTGGGCCGGATGGGCTTCCTACTTGAACCCACACTCAATCTCTTACCTGCTTTTCTTATTTGAGCTTTTTAATGAAATGATTTGAGTTAAATTATTTTATTTTATTTAAAAAAAAAAGAGAGAAAAAAAATTTTGAATAAAATTAAAAAATATTTTATATTTGAATATTTTAAAAAATATATATAATTTTTTTTAATAATTTTATGTTTCATCTATGTATCCAAACGTTTCTTAATAGCACGTTATATGAGTTGTATTATTATTTCCTTGGGGCCGCAAGCCCAATATATATATCCTCCGAAACAATTAGCACTATTGCGGCCTTCACCCAGGCCCACGTAATTGGAACGTGGGCTGGATGGATTTTTCTCAGTCAAAGGCATGCTTGGTTGCCTGCAATACTAAAATAATCATCTGATCATGTCATCTACACTACTTAACCTTCTCCAACTTGATAAATGTTTTTATCTTTTCGGTAAACACTATCTTTTCTTTTCGATTCTAAATTCTAATTTGGTTATTCTCATGTATAATTTATGTGTACTTGGACTTTGCCTATTTCTATTAATAAAATATTTTAGTTACCTATAAAAAACTTATTTGTGTTTTTTTAGAAGTCAAGATTGAAAGGAAACAAGGGACCTTATAGGTTTGAATATTACTATATGTACTTATAATTTTACTTATAAGACTCATTTTGTTAGTTTTCTTTTGAAAATTTGAAATTTTATAATTTTCAGTATATCAATAATTGATATATAGAGAAATAAGTTTTTTGTAAGTTTTTCTTAAGTATAGTTAGTATTTTTCTGGTTTTTAATCCCTAAATGCTAACAATATTTCTAATTAATGAATTTATGTTCTTTTGTCGAAAAGGGGCCATTCGATACAAAATAAAGAAAATAAAAAGGGAAGACAACAAAAAGAAACTACTTTAATGGTTGATAATGGCCATTATTATCCTAAAAACATGGATGTTTTCTTACATCAAAGGTCCTTTGTAACACCCTGCCTAATTAACCATTATGATTAACCTTAAAACACCCTTAGATTGAGCTTATGATTTTGGACTTTAAATATATTTTTTATTTTTTTATTATTACTATTACTATTATTATATTATTTTTTATTGTTTATTTTATTTATTTACTTCAAGGTTGATAGTTAGATTTTTTTAGACCATGACACTTAGTGTCATTAATTATTAAGCTTGAAAGATTAGAGAAGCAAGCCATTAGTATTTCTATCAAGGTCTTTAGAACCTTAGGAGATTTATGGGCCAAGCCTTAGAACCCTTTAACCAAGCCTCATAGGAGTACAAGACTTAATAGGATAGCCTTGGCCCAAGTATGAGGAAGGCATAAGGCCTTTTGGGCCAAACATGGTATAAGCTTGACTCATAGCCCAATTAGGTCAAGATAAGCCTTTCAAGCCCCATCTTTATGGGTCTTGAAGGCCTTGTTTGTTTTCAGGAAACATCTCATCCCATCTCATCATTATAACTTTCTCAAATCCCCACACAAAATAAAATAAACAATTCAACTTTTTCAAATCCCAAAAAAAAATAATATTAAAAAATATATTCTAACAATATTTTATTCAACTTTTTAATTTTAATCTCAACTCATCTCTGAAAACAAACGAGCCCGAAATCTCTTTTAATCTTTCAAAATCTGGAAAGTTGGAAACAAGGCCCCCCATTCACTCAAACCCAAAAACCTATGAACCATTAACCCACACTCATGGCCCTTTTAAGCCCATAAGACCCAAAACCTTGTTTTGTTCTATTTCACTCTTCAATTTGAAAGCCCAATACACCATACCATAGGTTTCCTCAAACCCATGTCATAGCCTAAGTACGTAATTTAAGTTTTGAAATTGGGTTAAGATCATTAATCAACTTACACATGATTAGTGATCTTTAAACCATGTTTTAGAGTTTAATTTTTTTCTTATTCTTTTTAACCGTTTTGATCTGAAATTTTCTTGTTTCATTATTCAATTACATCATTCTTAGATCATATTAGGACCCTAGATAAACCTCCACACATGTCATTAGAAGAAATGACATATCAAACCCCAAATTACACCAACCGGCACACATGTATGCCCTTTGTAAGCAATGGATTGTTTTGTCCTTAAGTCCAATCTTTTTGTGCCTTTTTCTCAAGGGCACTATGGTCTTTAAACACCTCATATGATTCCTTTAAACCTGGACCAAACCTTGGACGAAATTTGGATTCGAAAACCAAACCAAAACTCTAAACCGATTTCACTCAAAAGACTAGTTGAATGACAACTGAATTGGTTGGGTTTCAACCACCCATTTTCTCATAGATGAGCCACCACCCCATGCCACCTCCAGCACCACCCAATCCCCAAGAGGCCCTCATGGTCATCATGAGCTTTGAACAGTTTTTCAACCCAAAGAAGGCACCCAAAACCAAATGGTTTTGTGCACCACTCCACTCGGCAACCACCCTCTCTTACATCATCTTCTTTGAGCTGCACCTCCATGATCACTTCGCAGCCAACCCTCCACCTTCTACTACCTGATAAAGCCTTCAAGAAGTGACCTTACACCTGCAAAAATCAGACTTGAAGAAGAGTCAAGAAGATGAGTCAAGGCTATGATCAAATCTGCCCAAAGAAAACCACTTTGAACCTGTTAGCCCCATAGTTGGTTTTTGTTGGTTTTCTTCTATTTCTTCTACACCACGATTTTACCAATACCCTTAGGTTCATTATAGCACCTGAAGTGATGAAATCATGGTGGTTTTAAGGGACTATTCACTCTGCACAAGTGACACAAGGTGATGAAGTTCAAGCTGAAAAATCATCCCCTTACACCACCGCCCATCTCCTCCAATCACCATAACTTAGGCCAACGTCTCCACTCCCTTGGCCACCTATAAAAGGCCCATCTACCCCGTCATTTCCTTCACACCTCATCTCCAGCTCCCCCTTGAGCGTTGAGAGCCATCTTCCCCCTTAGTTTTAAGAGAAACCGAAAGGTATGCACTTGAGTGTTCTTGGAGTTCTAGTGCTAGGAGCTTGAGTGTGTTACGAAACTTGTAAGTATTCTTGCCCTAGAGTTACCAAGTTGTGATTTTAAGTGTTGGAGTGATTTTTGGATGAATTTAGAAAATGTTTCTATGCTTTATTCAAAACCGAGTTATTAAGAATGGTTTAAGTGTTTAAATTGTTTTAAGTGAAAATTTTAGCTATGACATGTCTTCGCATATTTTGATATGATTTATTAATGTTTTAGAATGATCATGGAAGGTTTGATTTTTTTAAATTCTAACTTGTTTTGATCATCAAAACATGCATGGGTTTTAAGTAAGTTTGTGATTAAGGCATGAAGTTTGATTTGTTCCACCTAGGCTTAATGATTAAGCATTTAGAAACCTTCTGATTAGGATAAGAACGAAAATGCATATTTTGGGTAAGTTTTGAAAGCATGCCTTTGTGATTTATACTAAGAACATCAAGCATCATTAATGAAAGATTAATGAAAATTAAGGTTTTTTGCCATGATTAAGTGTTGGAATGAACATGTTCACCAAAAAATTTACCTTTATCATATCATTAAGGCCTATAGTGTTTTTTTTGTGACTAAAGAAAATTTCATAAGCCTGCATTCATATGGATTAATTGTTGAAATCACATTAAGGTATCAACTAGAGTGCATGCCACAGGTTAGGAATATTTGAACTAGTTTCACTTTTAATTTTACAATAATAAGTGTATCGATGGTTTTATAATATAAAAAATATGAGGTCCATGAAGTTCGGTTAAATTTGAGATTTGTTTGCAAATAGTAAAAATTTATGGCCTTAGTGGCAATTTTTGAAAGTTTAGGATATTTTTATAAATACCCATTTTTGAAACCTTTGATTATGAACATCTTCCTTAGAGGTTTGAATCCTAACTTAGTATGAATCTGATTTCAGACGCTACGACTTTTCAAACTCAGAAAATTAGTAAGTTAGCATCTAACTTACACCTTGATAAGTTATTTATGATTTATTGATAAATGTCACATTCATATTTTAATTGTCATTTTGAGCATAAAATATCATGTTATATGATACATTGAGTGCATACTTACATGACATGTGATATTTTTCACCATTTTAGTATATTGCATCTATAAATATCATTTTCTCATGAAAACTTGCTACATATGCACATGTTGTGAAATGCATTTTTCAACATAATATGAAAAATAATTTTTTTCACGACCCCAAAGGTTAGGATGATGAATTATCCTAGTGAAACTCATTTGTCTACTCTGGAGTGTTTAAGAATGAAGTGATAATTAATGAGTTGACGAATAACAGTCAACGAGCTTCGAATGGGTTCTTTTTAAAGAATACCGGAGCGAAATCAAATATTATGACACCTAAAACTGGTGGGTGTACATGTTATGATATTATGTTATATTACCAATGCATTGATAACAAGTCCGCAAACAACTTAATTTCAACGTGAGTTATACTACGGTCATCGGCAGGTACTCACAGTGCATATGAGGAACTATGATGATATCACACGTTAGGATCTTATGATTAAATATAAATTACTAATAATGATGAAATGTTATGCTGTTTTTTACGGTTGAAGTAAAAATGTTCTTTGAACGAAAATATGTGTCTCAATTTTTTTGAAAATGTTAAGGAATCTAGATGTGAGACACACACTGATTTTTCTGCATTTCATATTTATCATTCTTCATGCATAATTTATCTTTGTGCACGTTGGTTGTTTAACTTACTGAGATTTCAAGTAAATCTCATCTCTTATGGATCCACTATCATTCTATTCCGAATTATAGAAGTTGTGTGAGAACTCGAGGAGGACAGACTGGATGGAGTGCTGGATCCAACTGATTGAGGAGGAGCTTGACATCAAGAAAAGACTAGACCTTATCCTTATGTTTATAGCACTAGTCCTTCATGCTCTAGAACGCATGAAGCGGTTGATTTAGTATTGGAGACTTTTATGTTTAGCTTATGCTACTATTTGGTTTAAATTTATGATGATCATTAATGCATTGAGATGTTTTTAGTTATTTTGGCATATGTTTTATTTTCACCCTTAATCTGCTTCGAATATTGCATTCTGCTAATTGCACTTATAGGATGTATTGCATATTAACTATCATGTACGAGGGTATGTAACCTTGTGTTACATTTCCCAACGCTCTAAATCTCCATTCCATCCCAAGCGGAGGTTAGAGGCGTCACATCCTTCTTAAATCTTTACAGCTTTATAAGAATGCAATGGAGGAGGTACAAGCTTTTAGGAATGCTCAGGTCTCTCAGAAAAACCTCATACCAGCTTCCCCTCAAATGGTTCGATTGTGGAAGAAACCTCCAATAGGTTTTTATAAATTGAATTGGGATGCTGCAGTTGATAAACCACAAAGCAAAATTGGCATCGAGGCTATAGTCAGGGATTCTGAAAGATAGGTAAGAGGCACATTTTGAGCATGTAGAGAGATGCTTGCATCTACTAAATTTTGTCAAGATCTTGGCTTAAGAAATCTCATTGTGGAAGGTGTCGATTTAGAAAGATGAAGGGCCCAAATGTAGCACTTCAAGTGGTCAATGCACTGAATAAGAGAACTAGGGACTGAAGCCAATCTGAGTTTCTGCTAAGGGACATCAAAGTCTTGTTGAAATGTTTCTCAAGTTGGTCAGGTCAACATGTTGGATGTGAAGCAAACTATGGTACTCATAATCTTGCTAAAGATGTTATTAATGATATTGTGTTACATGAAATGTCATGGATGTTAAGGATCAGATTCCAAAGTGTATTCATGATATTGTGTTACATGAGATGATGTAATCTGATTTATGAACAATAAAGGTTTTCCTTTCCTTTCAGAAAGAAAAGAAGCAAATTAGATACGTAAAAGGAATGTTTATTATACCTAGATTGATCTGATTTTTAGATTGGGTCAGGTATCACGAATAAGCAAACTCATTATATATATTAAAGTGAAAGTTGAAAGTCATAACCATATTTACTGTTCTGATCTCTTAAATTGGGTCATACGAAGCACCTTCAAGGCTTCAAGCCTATCCTCCCTAACAAACACCAGCCATATGATAGTGCAGTACCAGATGGACATGAGTATTGTTATCGTTTCGATCTATACGCCTGCTAGCTCAACATTTGTCTTAATTTGCTCTAAAAGGATATATGGGAGAGGGAGATCCCAACAAACATCTTAAAAAATAGTTTAGCAAAATTGGAAAATGACTCCAATTAGATAAGGTCGATCCCATGCATGCTCCTTGGTATAAATAGTCTAGAAGGTCGATCCATGCACCTCATGACATGTGAGGTGCGTTCTGTAAAATCTTTGTCGAAATTACTTCTATTGAAAGCCTTGCATCCTATGTTGTCTGTGGAAGATCAAGACTATAGCCCTGGCCCCTTACTCCTAAGGTGTCAAGCTTTGTATCATGTTGGCTATCACATGACTTCAATTTTGACTGGCTTTGGTGAATTATGTTGATATATTTTA
The DNA here is from genome assembly GCA_961763995.1 of Juglans cinerea. Classification (NCBI taxonomy): domain Eukaryota; kingdom Viridiplantae; phylum Streptophyta; class Magnoliopsida; order Fagales; family Juglandaceae; genus Juglans; species Juglans cinerea. The sequence continues at coordinate 22,005,701 of CAUIVZ010000012.1, read as the reverse complement.
AGGGTGTCAATATGTGATATGACTTGTAAATCCAATACAAACACAATACGAAATTAATAGATTTGAGTTTGATATAAATGAACTTGGGTCAAAACAGGTTGACTCGTTAAGATACAATTAATAAACAGGTCAATCCGCAATAACTAATTTAATTTTTATTTCAAAATTAAAATTTTATTATCTACCCTTGGTAGCTTACGAGTTTACGTCCATCCCTGGTCGGGTACAATTTCCTTTCGATTTCTCCCTTGTAGTTGTTACCCAAATTCGCACAAGTGTGTCCACACACACCCCCCAAACTGACTTGACGAGGAATCCATTCTCATGAACAAACACAACCCCTACAAACACCTAGGTGCACCCCTTCTTGCATATCCATACGAGACCCGAGTAGGCGGGTCGAGGTCCTACGAGGTACCCACTACTCGCAGTACCCTCCTAAAAGGAAAGATTTGTATCTATCAAGTTCGATTCTTAGTAGCTGGTAGTTGTAATATTAGTATTTCTCAATATATTTATGTTGGACCTATGCTCATATTGTTATTGTTAGGTTTGTAATAAAATATCAATATTTATTATCTTTTATGTGAAATTATGTTAGTTGAATTATGCGAGTTAGTTCAACCAATTTATATAAAACAGATTGAAATGAGTCGTGTCGTATTATACATTTTTAATTAATTATTAAAATGGTCAAAATGAGCGACATGATGCGACCCGTTATTTAAATGAGTTGTATTAAGATTTGAAAATCTAATCCATTAAGCTTAATGGATCGTATTCGGATTAACTCATAATAGAATACCCATAGCTTACAAGACACGACGAATTACCGGGCCTAATATTTCCTTTCCTGCCCACAGTCTTCTACTTCGAAAAGAATCACAGTCCCATTTGCCTTAACTACTAACAGAGTTATTCCTCTTGTTTATGTTTCGAGTAATGCTACAAACATACCAATTACTGTTGGTAATTGGTAATTGGTATTCATTTTTTTCCGATCCCCCATCTGTGTGTACGTAGTAAAAACCATATATAGCAGATCAAAATTTGCTTTCATCAAGCTTCATACCCAATGTTCTTACTTCAAAACGACGACGAAATTAAATAGATATGACTATTATAATATTAATTAACCAAGACTTATTTCACAGAAAATAAAATTCAGGCATAAGCATCGATGGGGAAAAACGGCTAAAAACATGGCTTTTTTAAGTAGTAGTGAAGAAATGCAATGCATGGCTGCAACTTTCCCCAAAAGATTCAAAGCTTGGAGATGGAAAGCTGTATTAGATCCTTCCTGAGAATCTTGCCGGAGGGATTCTTCGGTATAGAAGCTATAAACGCCACTCTCCTGATTCTCTTGTACGGAGCCACCTGCACGTACGTTTATAACTCCAGGTGATCAATACAGTGCTAAACCAAACTATTTCTATTGCTTAGAGACTTGATAATACAACTCATACATATATATACATATATAGAGACACGCACACGCACACTAATTTGCTCATCGTCGGCTTACCTGTCCCGCTACAAAGTCCATGATTGCACTCTCAGATAGATTACTCCCAGCTTTTCTTACCACATATGCCATGGGGCACTGTCCAGCCTCCTTATCAGGAACCCTAAAACACAAGATCAATGATCAAGCTGAGGTTTTCTTTTCTTTTTCTCCATTTGTTTTTTCTTTGTAAAAGCAAGTGTTTAACCTCTTTAATTAATGCAATAGAGAAGAAGACTTACGGTATAACAGCGGCATCAGAGATCTCTGGATGAGTTAGTAGCAAGGCCTCTAGTTCTGCTGGGGGGACCTAAAAAGTAAAGAAAGAAATCGGCATATATTTCAAGATAGATACATTTTTTCTCAGAATATAATCAGAAATATCTATCGAAATATAACATCCAAGTTGTTGATTGCATCCATACATGCAGTACTTAAGAATTGCATGCATCTGATAACCCAAAACTAAAGCACACGAGTTCCAGAAAGAAGGCAAAGCTTCATTAATTTATAAAGAACCCAATGTTCAATGTCTCACCTGATAACCCTTGTATTTAATTAGCTCCTTCAACCTATCAACCACAAAGATGAACCCATCATCATCAATATAACATAGATCTCCAGTTTTCAGCCATCCCTCTGAATCAAGAGTTGATTCTGTAGCTTCTGCATTACCGAAATAACCTGCAACAGCATTCCCGGTAAGCGGAATCATTAAAATGAAACATCACCAGCCAAAAAAATTTTCCGCCACGTTGGAGATAATATCAAATCAAGAATTTTTATCATGGTTTGATTTGATGATTTGATTTTAATAATTATCAAAGAGTTCTTCTACTTGTAAATTGGTGTATAAAGCACACCCTCTGTATCGTTGACATGACAATATATATGATTTTTAAAAAATTTAAAATTCTTTTGCAAAACAAGTCTTGTCATGCGAACGGCAAGCAATATGTGTTTTATACAGTGACTTACAAATATAGTTTTTCATTATCAAATCAAGAGATTTGATTTTTATTATGATGCAGATATTTACCTTATCTGATCTATATGTAATTTTCTTATAAATAAAAATTAATAATTTATATTCAATGACAATTGAAAATACCAAAAATAAAGTCCTCATATTCTCTCTCACCTCCCTTCTCCATCTTCTTTTCTATGATATTATAATTTCTATTACCATGCAAATATAATAATATATTCCAAGAAACATTCTGTTACATGGCGAACGCTTGTAACAATATGGTCATATCATTATTGCATAAATCTGGAATAAAAATTAGCAACAAGAGTAAGAAACAAACCAGAATAGATGCGCTAAGGTTGAAACTTATAGAGATTATTAATTTGGAGAACCCCCGGACAGAATCAGAATCTTTTTTATCAAGAGGGGTCAAAACATGAATGAGAGAAAAATTGTCAACAATATATCTTAAAATACTTCTACTTTCAACACAATTAATAATTGTAACTTCTGACTCTTTTTAAAGAGTAATGCTGGGCATGCCGCTAGGTAAAATATTTTATATTTTTTTAATATTTTTAAATATTTTTTTAAAAAATATCAATACACCAATAGTTACTTCTTTAATCAGTAAGGAAAAAAATAAAAAATTAAATTAAATTAAATATATGAACTGTCAAAATAAGAGGAAAAAGTAACATTATTTTTTGAGAACCGCTTCACACTGGTCGGGCTGGTTTCCCACAAAAACAACCCTCCATTCATCTCAAGCCACGTAGGAAAAAACACTTTAAGATAAATACACTCCACCACAGACAATCAATTGGTATGTGCTAGCCTTCTCTTCCTCATTTGCACCGTCCTCTGCCTTCTCTTCCTCGCTGCTCTCTCTGCCCTCAATCCGACACCGACGCCGATGCAAGCATCTCAGTCCGGCGTCGACAAAAACGTAGCTCAGAAACACCCCTCAAATCGCACCCTTCTCTTCCTAGCTGCCCTTCTTCTCCTTCTCATTTGCACCGCCCCTCTCTGCCCCTCTCTTCCTCGCTGCCTCTGTTTGCACCGCCTCAATCTCAGTCCCTCTCTGCCCCTCTCTTCTTTATTGAACTTTTATCAAACACGTAAAATGCAAAAAAACAGTATTTGTGGCTTCCATCGTGTGATTTCTTTCTTATTCACCAGTTTACATTCCAAGCAAATATATTTACATTCCAACCAGCTTACATTCCAAGCAAAAACAAAAAGCAACAAAAATGTCTCCTTTTACATCGTAATCTGATACCCATATTCGAATTTAGGGTTTTTATAACAATGATGAAAGGGCATACAAGAGAGGGAATTCAAAGCATTTCACAAAGGGTTGTATTCAAAGGGTGCGAGGGGGCTGAGAAGAAACGTAAACCGTTTCGGGTTGAGCTTCAAGGGGGTACAAGGGGCTGAGACGCGACTTAGGTTGAGCTTCGAAGGGGTTGAGATGCGACGAAAAGGGCTTGGGTGAGACGCCGACGTTTCGAGAAATCGCGGGGCTCAAATCAACTTTGAGAAATCGCGAAGAAGAGATTTGCAGGGGTTTTGAGGGGTTCTGATTTCTACAGCTTGTAGAAATCGTGAAGAGAGATGCACAATTCTAGTGTAGTACTGGTCCAAGATAAGTGTGGTGGAAGTCTTAGGTGTTGGTATGTGATTGGCGGGCTCTTATTTGACTAAAACCAACCCGACCGATCTTAAGGAATTCTTTTTTTTTTTTTTTTTGAAATTCTAAAAAGAGACTTGAGAAGCAGACGAGAAGAAATTAAAGAATTTCTTAAAGATAAAAAAATATTTGTAACTGTAAATTGTGCAACTACTGCGTCATCGTTTTAAAAAAAATGAATAAAATATGAGACCCATATGAAAAAAAATTAAATTTTTAATAGTGAATTTTATTTTTTTTTAAAACGATTATACGACATGTTACGTACTTCATGACTGTATGTAGAATTACTCTTTTAAAATACTTTAAGATAATTCTTGGAAGTTGAAAAAAAAAAAAATTCTTGGAAGAGTAATCCTGAAGCTCCATGATTACTTATCTTAAAGTTTCTTGGAAATTTTATGACTATATGATATTAATGGGCCCTATGCTAGCGTCAGTCGGATAATGTCAACCACAAAGTGAACGTACAAGAATCTCTGCCAAAACAAAAAATTATAAAAATAATATTAAAAAAATTTTCACAACTTTTTAACATTTTATATTTTATATTATTTTTTATTTTTTTATTAAAGATTTATTATATGAATAATGAATAAAAAATTTAAAATAATTTAAAAAGAATAAATTTAAAAAATATTAAAAATTTAAAAAATTCAATAAAATATAGAGCGTAGAGTTTTGTGAATGAAGAATATTACAATCTGTACCTTTCATGATCGAGGGACCTCTGAGCCAAAGCTCGCCGGTCCGGTTCACCGGTAGAGCCTTACCAGTCTCCGGCTCCACAATTTTCGCATCCATGCCCGGAGAAAGCAACCCTGCCGTACCGTACCGCCTGCTCTCCTCCAACGAGTCCGTCGACGCGCCAACCCCCGTCGATTCCGTTAAACCGTACCCCTGCAGAATCGTTACTGCCGGATACCTCTCCACGAACCCCTCGATCACCTCCTTGCTCAGCGGCGCACCACCTGACAAGACCGACTGCAGCGAGCTCAAATCGTACTTGGAGCGTATCTGATCAGCACCGTTCACGAGCGCCACCAGAATGGGCGGCACCAAGGGGAGGTAGGTGATTCGGTACTTCTGAATCGCCGAGAGGAGATCGTGCATCTCGTACTTGGAGAGGATCACCACCGTTGTTCCCGATGCGAGTAGGGCCAGCGCGAACACTGCTAGACCATAGATGTGAAACATTGGGACGGTGCAGATGAACCTGTGGTCTCCGTCGAGATTGAACCGACCGAGCACGATTTGAATCATCGCTATGAGGCTCTTGTGTGAACCCACCACGCCTTTACTCGCGCCGGTGGTGCCTGACGAGTAGAGCAGAGTCGCCGTGTCCTCCTGGTTCACTCTGGCCCTGACTCGGGTCCTTCTTGGCTGCTTCTTCAGCATTTCCCCGTACGTGGAAATGATTAGAGCATTCTGCACAGCGGGGGTGGACTGCTCGTCCAGGAGAACAATTCGGAGATTTGACCCGGCGAGCTTGGGGACAAGTTGGCGAGTGGTGAAAGCGATGACCGGTTTGGAATCAGCGATCTGTTTGGCGATTTCTCGGGTGGTGTTGAGGGGGTTGGTGGTGGTTATAACGGCGCCGAGGGACATGACAGCGAGGCACACGACGGGGAAGAAGATAGAGTTAGGAGAGAGGAGGAGGACGACATGGCCTTTCTCGACGCCCAAGTCGGAGAGACAAGTGGATACGGAATCTACGGCAAGCCAGAGATCGGAGAAGGTGAGGTGACTGCCGGTGGAGGCGTCGACGAAGGCGATCTTGCCATGGTGAGCTCGGGAGGAGATGAATGTGGTCACGTCAAGGAAAGGGTTCGGTGGGTGTGCGATGGGCTTACGTTTGCTGTAGAAGACGGAGTTGGAATCGCAGAAACCGGAATTCGGATCGATCACCAGGTTACTCTTCTGCGCCATTAGGGACACGTCGACGACGCCACTTCGCGCGTTCTCTAATAGACGGGCTGGTTTTCAGCTCTATTTTTTATACAGTTTGAACTTTGAAGGGCGAACTTTTGAGTCTTTGACCACGTTGTTTGCCTGGTTGGACCCGTCTACGTTGTTCAATGAGCCTAGTCTCGAGACGGTCAGCCGCCTTGTCATGAGGCTATTGTGGCCGTTGGTTTGGCTTACGCTGTTTCGTTGATTAGATATACTTTTGGGCTGAGTTTCAACGACTCGGATCTTGAGCCTTTCACATGCACACTTAAGAGAATATAGAGAGTAGGGAGCTTTAGTAGAGGTCGGAAAGTCTCTGATACTTAAGTCAGTATATCTATTTAGTAGTTTGTACAAGAGTTTAGAGAAATCAGAGAAAATTATTTGTATCTGGAGGTCAGCTTTTATACTATGTCATTGGGCGAGGAGAGCCCATACCTTGCTTCGGGGAGTTCATGTCACTTCAACTGTTCATTTAGTCAGAATCATTTAATGCAGCGTAACTCCTGGGTGGCATCATTAATGCGGTGTGGAGTCTGGGGAGCGACATTATTAATGCGGTGTGTTTTCTAACTTACTTTATCCCTCGGATGTTCATTGTTAAACCCATTCATCCTTGTTGTCAGGAGATCAAGAGTTTCTCGTATCTCTCGCCCACCTGCCTGTACAGGTTCCCTAGAATTGGGTGTCGTCGGGGGTGTCAAGGCGGCAAGTCCCATTTGCCCCTATCGTCTACTTTTCCCACACGAGAATTGCTTCCGGGGTCAGTTTTGCTTTTGGTCCGAGTGCTCTATAAAGACTCATTGACACCTTTTAGAAGAAGGTTGTTGGGCCTGATCGGGCTCTCTCTCTCCTAGAGACCCCTCTTTGGCTCGCTATACGGATCAATAGGAGAGAAAATCTCCTTACAATATGATAATAACTTGACTAGGATGTAAAAATAAATAAATTATATTTATAATTTCTAACACCATGGATTAACATGCAATTTATTATTTTTATCTTTTTATTTAAATATATATATTAATATGAGATGTGCAGATAATATAAATACCATTTATCTCAAAAAATAAATAAATAAATAAAAACTAGACGTTAGATTGGTCGGTCGGCTTTGATTTGGCATTTTGTCAATGTGTAAGGTAAAGTAGCACACCTTCCTTTTTTTTAAGAAAAAAAAGGCAGCACGTTTAAATTGGACTGTTTTTTTTTATTGTCTTTTAGAGGCGGCGTGTAACATATTGAAGATTTCGTATATCCAATGAGAGGGATATTATGCACGTTTTTTTTTTTTTTTTGGGTCTGCAAAAAACTATTAAACGGCTGGTTTTGTAACTTTTTCTTACAATTGATGTTTTGTAAACGCGAACTCTTATATTTTCACAAATCAAATTCATGGTGAAATTTTGTAGGATGTACACGTAACGGGGATTTCAAGCGAAAATGAATCTAGCTTCCAATTAAACAAACTGTGTACAAACTTTGGAGCTTGATTCAATTGCCTCTATCTGCATCATTATAAGCATTTCTCTGTTTAAATGCATATAAAATGTCTAATTTTTGTTCCGAAAATAAATTGGTAACATTTGTAGAATTAAAGAAAAATCATAAAATAATTGAAACTTGCTATATATGAAATTAGTTTTTTGGGAATTTAATATCATCCATCTCAATTTTTTTGTATGTTACAATAACCTTTAAAAATCAATTTGTATTAAAGAGAGGTTTAGATTATGAGTTAAGATGAAATGAGTTGAGATGAAAGTTTAAAGTTGAATAAAATATTATTATAATATTATTTTTTAATGTTATTATTGTTTTAAAATTTTAAAAAATTTGAATTGTTTATTATATTTTGTGTAAAAATTTAGAAAAATTATAATAATTAGATGAATTAAAATAAGTTGAAGACTTTTTTATATTCAAACCAAGCCATGTGGCATCGGAGGTTAATGAAATATTTATGGTGTTTTCAAAAAACACTTTGTATTTTCTAGTTACCAAATTCTTACGTGCCACTCCATCATACACCTCAGGCACTGATATAAAGGATGAGTCAAGAAATATTTACATCCAAGGCTCATGCACAGCCCAAGCCATGCGTGTCTCACGTGACGCCGCTGCTCAAACATTCCGACCACTATACACGCGGTGTGAGAATGTGTAATGAAGAAATTCGTAAGCCTAACTCATTTAATAAAACCAGTTTTACAAGAGATGATTATTCATTTTTTATAAACATGTCAAAGACCTTGTCCATAAGTAATATGAAATTATTCCTCAACATGAGGCCCATCATTCGATGCAGTCACCGGTCTTCATTTGGCGTTGCTAGGGTTCATGACTTTTCCCTTCTAGTTATCTTATTATGCTCCTACTTTCTTTAAATGAGAACATGAAAGTAGTAGAAATACAGTTCCCTTACAAAATGAGCTAGAATACTCGACTGCAATATATTTCTACTGGTTGTGATTTAACGTCACAACCAATAGATAACTCGTTGGATTAAATCAAAATGCTTTTTGTAGTCCCTTCTCTGTCTCAGCAAAAGAACATGGACTTGAGGTCCCGAATCTATGGTTTATTACCCATTTCTTTTTTAATAGAATTATTGTATGGGACAACCCACCCCTTCTTTTATATCTCTATTTTAATTTAATGCGTATTTGATTAAAAAAGAAAAATTAGCCACGTCTTAGCTACAACTCGTAGTAAGATGAAGAAGATATAGACATCAAACACCAAGCCGAGGAGGAGGAGGAGTGTGAAAGTGATCGATGCCAAAAGGCTGTCCATCACGAGTTTCAAGTTTCAACCCACTCGTTCTCTCCTTTTTTGTTAAAGTTATATGAATCACGCCCACCTGTCAGGATAATGAGTGAAAAAGGACCCCATTGCTCCCAACTGCCAAGCGGATTTTAAAATAAAATTATGTGTCTCAACCCTTACATCACACACAAATATATCATTTATCTTTCTATTTAAATACATATATATTAATATATAAATATTTATTTATATAGAATGACAAAAAATAATAAATCACATTATTAACGCCTAAAAATGGCACAGCCCGAAAGGAGAGAAATATCCATTCTTGGACACGCTGAGGAGGCCTGGGTCTCGATCGGTGAGGTGTGGAGCCCCGACGATAATCCTGTGCAGTGGTATAGAGTCCGTGTGTATGTTTATGGTGATAAACAACATTTAAATGCTGATAAAATAAGGAGAGATAGACACACATATTTACGTGATTCGACACTAGGCCTACGTCCTCAAGGTTTAGGGAGGGGAGATTCAACTATAATATGCTTGTTTACAATCTTTCATAATCTATCATCCTCATTGTACCATGAAGACCTGATTTCTTTCCTCTCTTCTTTTGGAGTCTCTATGTCGTGAGGTTGAAGAAGATGAAATCCCTCCAAGAAGCTTGGCCAAAAATCCCTCCAACTCCAAGCGTCTAAGAGAAAAAGTCTCTGAAACCGTAGGCACCATATTCCTTCTCCTGCCCCCATTTGCTTTATGTTACTTCCATTTACTTTACATCAAATCACTCATTTTCTCTACTGACACATTATCATTTGCCTTCTCTTGTCCCTTGTCCGTCCCCTTTCCCTCTCTCTTCCTTTATTTTTTAGTGATGACTCTCTTTGATGGGCTGGATCTTGAAAACCATTTTGGACCTGGTGTATTTTATCCTCTCATACACATATTAGTGTGTGGTGTAAGCATGATAAATAACATTTCTCTTTAGAAACCGGTCAAAATATCATTATTTTAAATTTTAGTTTAACTTAAGGCCTTGATTGGTTTTAAGAACTATCTCTTTCAATCTCATTTTATCTCAACATTTAAATATAAACACTTTTCAATTTTACATTTTTAAATTTTTCATCTAATCATTACAATTTTTTCAAACTTTCAAATAAAACACAAAAAATAATTCAACTTTTCAAATTCTAAAAAAAAAATGAAAAAATCTACACAACCTCCACACACCACACATTTTTTAATTTTTATTATTTTTTTATTTTATCAAATATTTAATATAGGAATAATGAATAGAAAAATTGAATTAGTTTAAAATGAATAAACTCAAAAAAATATTTAAAAAAATTTTAAAAATTTTAAAATTTTAAAATTTTAAAAAAATGTGATGTGTGGAGGTTAGGAGGTTGTGTAGCATTGCTAAAAAAAATTGTATTAAAAAATTATAATTCTATTTTAACTTTATAATATTTTTATTCAATTTTTTTTATCTCATTTTCTAAAATTTCATAAAATATCTTAAGTCAAATAATTTTATTATTATTTTATTATTATTCACATATTTCTCTTATGGGCCTAAAAGAAAACATTGTACCGCGGCCTGCCCATGCATTATTCAATGGACGGCTGAATGAAATTGGGCCATTTTTCACTCGAATGAGATGTGCGTCTGAAGGGCGAGACTGGGCTGCAGCGGCTTTTCTCGGTAAGAGGCTTCGATTTTTCCGACTCAGGGCTTGCTTTCACAGAGACAGAGAGAGATTCAGAGATGGGGGGAGGCCATGGAGAGGGCACGACGTACAAGGGATTCACAGTGCATCACCCGAAGCGTTGGCACGCGCTCACCGGGAAGGGCTTGTGCGCTGTCATGTGGTCAGTGTTTACACTCATTTCTTTCTTTCTTCTCCTTTTCGGTTAATGTGACCTTAATTTCATTTTCGCCATCAATCAATTGGTTATGTATCGAGTAAGTGACTGAGTTCTAGGTTGTTCTTTTAGTCGAAAAGAAATTGATTGATACGAAAAGAACTTAATTTTGTCGGAAATGTCGTTGTTATATGTGGTTTTTTTAATCTCCCAATACATTGGGTTCGAGCGGAAGCATAAAACTCTTTGATTTGGTGGGATGAAATTGTGACAACGATAGCTCATTTTTCAATTTTTAATTTTTGTTGTTCTATTCTTATGGGTTTCCGGATTCAATAAAGGGTTTCAGAGCTCATTTTAATTATTAGAGTATGAATGGACAACGGATCATAAGATATTAGATTTTTAATCAGCTAATTTGAATACAAGATTAGCTGATTAGCATGTACACGAAAACATGGCAGTTATAATATGCATAGATGGATCTTTCAGAGTCCGATGGTAAATGGTTTTCACGACTATCTTTTTGTTTTTCCTACTTTTGTTTGCTGGCAAGTACATGAATTTTTTGAGAGTTGATATTTCAGGTTTTGGGTGCTCTATAGGGCCAAGCAAGATGGTCCGGTAGTATTGGTAAGAGTCAATTTGCTTTCAGATTTCTCTGTATTTTAGTTCTTGGTTATCTGGTTTTTTCTAGTTCCTTTTTTCCTTCGTGCTGTCTATAGGGCTGGCGGCATCCATGGGAGGGTCACGACGATCATTCTAATGGCCACGGGCATGAACATTAGGTACCCTTTATCTTTCTGTGTTTAGATACTAAGTTTTTTGGTAATTGGTTAACAGGAAATGCTGTATCTACTGCTCAAACAAATATTTTGATCACCTCTTTGCTAGTCATTTAGAAACTAATGGAGGGACTCCTATAGCCTATTGATGTCATTTGATTGTTTGATGAGTCCAGATATAATAACAGATCTTTATGTCCTTAATTATTGACTAGATTTTGTTTTTACAGACTATCGAAAGCACGTGGGGTAGCAATTAAATTTTGTTTTAATATGGCATCACTAACATCCCATTAAAATCTGCAAATTCTTCACAAATTTCTTGAAGACCTCACATCTGGAGTGCAAGTGTTGCTAAAACTTCAGTTGTGGGAATTTTTTTTATTTTTGTTATTAATGCTACCTGTTTGGATAAGGCTAATTTTGTGCTGAAATTTTGGGGGAGCCTATTTTCCCGAAAAGTATTGTGCTGCTCATGGAGATTGGGGGAGCCTATTTTTGAAGAATGTCCACACTGGATATGATTTCTAATATTGAGGATTATATATATGTGCAACACTGAGTAAAGAAGATCATATTTTTCTGATCTCTGTCCCAGGATAAGAGAGATAATGTTTGATTTATTGGTGAATGAGTTGTACGCGAGTTTGCAGCTGAAGTAGAATAATTTAAATTGCAAGGTAATATTGACTATTGACCTTCTTCTTAGACAAGAGGTAGCCAACAAATGAGTTGCAATGGACCAATGCTATAGTATCTTACCCTGCCTTTCTATCAAGAAACTATATTGTTAATATTGCAATATGCAAAATAAAATGACCAAAACATGCTCATATGTTATTGCCTGCAGGCTGCATTCCATCCAGGGAGCTGAAAGGAGAGGCTATGAATTCTGTAGATGGGGTTCTTGGAACAAATTTCGAGTGAACTTTGTTTGTTTCTGTTTCATGAATAAGGTGATTATGTTGAAGAAATGATGTGTGGACATGATGTAATGGAACTTAAAAGCCCCATGTGAGCTTGTTATTGTGTGAGCATGGATACAACTCTTGGTTTTTACGTGTCATGTTTCTTCTGGCCTTCCACCCTTTATTGTGATATATTTTGGAGCATCAGTGGCAGCTCCCATGCTTTATTCCATCCACAGTGAATCTTTCTTGCCCAAAACAATATCAATTGTTTCACTTATTGCATTCAATTCATTTTAATTCATTTCGTTGTTTATTATTTATTATTTGGGGATGCAATTCTCCCCATGGTTGTTTTCACTTTGTACGTACCTAAACCATCCTCTCCTTTTTCAGTAATAATTGCCATCGATATATAAAAATAAATCAGTGATACGTACTGAGGAGTGGGTAGGGTGTCCCCTATTGGCTGTAGATTTGAGCTCTTGATCGATGTTGGATATTAATATCCTAGATATTTACACAAATTTCATGCTGCATGCGCGCGTAATGATAATTATAGCTGCCTTTCATTGGAAACATGGACCTCATGACATTAGAAGTGTGGTATTTATTGCCTTTTCCAACCAATTTCGGCTGAACCCTGTACAGGCTGGTGTGCTACACAAAATCATTTTCCAATAATCGAAGTGATTTGGGCTGGTACGGTAACAGGCTTGGATTTCCAGCTTAAGAATTGGTAAACTTGACAACTATATAATAAAATAATAAATGGTTTTTAATATTTATCCTTTTACTTTTATTTTAATTTGATGAATTTAAGTTTAAAAATAATATTATTTTATGGTGAAGTTGTAAAAGAGCTGTGTTGTTCATGTATCAGTTCTCTTTCAGCTTATTTGGAAGCAAGTTGAGAACCTGATCTCAATTAATTCCAACTGGACACCATGACTGCAGGCCATGCATGCACCATTATATTGCATGCACTTGTGGTTTCTATTAAGATGACAAGTACAAAGTGTGTATACCGTACTAGTCTAATCTTCCGGCTTGAAAATTAATCTGTATTCAATGTACTATTGCAAACATCTCTGCAGAAGCATTTTGTGGGAAGGAAAAAGAATAGAATAAATTTGAATTAATTAAATAATGTCAATTAATATATATATATATATAGCTAGCTTTGTACTGAACCCTAAGTACTAAGTACTGGTGAGCCAGGGCAAGGCATGCCCTAAAATTAGAACACCAAATTAACATGGAATATTTCGGATCCCAGTGTTACATACAATATTATCTAGATCTAGGTAGGTAGCTATTATTAAGTTGTTAGAATGTTGAGAAGTGAAACCCTAGTCTGGATCAAACGCCTAAACATGAACTCCAACTCCGCTTCAAGATCTTCAATGGCAATCTCAGCTGCCTCCAATCTTTTATTTGCACTTTGAAGGGCCATCACATCGTAAATATCGTAAAAACTTTGGCCACTAAAGCGTACAAACTTCGAAGCAAAAGACGCTTTTGATGATTTTCTGTCCAGCCAAGGTATGGAAATGAGAGACAAAAGTGACTCCACCATAGAAACAGTAGTCTCTCTCACTTCCTTTAGCACATCCACGACTAGTTTAAGGTTGTCGTCTATTGCTGAGAGGTCCGAAGCAATAATAATGGATTTGTTCTTCATCCCTTTCAGTGAATTCAAACACTTCAATGTTTCTTTCTTCAACTTCTTTCTGTACAGATTATAAGCCGCGATTTTGCTACCTATATCCGGCTCGCCAATGCATGATATCCTACGCAACGTGAAATGAAGATCTTGGAGTTGTTCTTTGACGAGCAAAAGAACATCTTTAGAAGTGCCACACACGTCCAACATCCTTAAAGATGCCTCCGAGACTTCATGAACCCATTTTTCTTGACGTTGGTGCAGAAGAGCTCGTTGGATGGTGGGTGAGTGAAGAAGGTCATTGGCAGAGTTGTGCAAGTCTCTAAGAGCATCAAAATTTGGTCGTGCCATCTTTAGATCGAAAAACAAAAACTGAAGACTAAAGATATGTGATTGTGAAAATGGTTTCTGGGAACGAGAAGATAGAAGCTTTTGCAGCTCATTCCTGGATTTCAAGTCTTATATATATAGAAACCTATCATGAAAGACAGGAAATCCTGAATCAGATCTGAGGCCTTTAGGAGTAAGGAGTAAGGACCGTGCATGCACGAAGTGTCCTTGATCGTACGCCTCGGTACAACTGGATACAGCTAATAAGACAGGAAGTTGTACGAAGGAACGTTCCAAAGATAGGCAGATAGTGAGGCAATGTGCGCAGTTGTTAAGCTATTGCTGTTGGCGATTGGACTAGTTCCCCCAACATACACGCACGAGAAAGGGTGGTGCATGCCAACCTGGTTTTATAGAAAAAATTTAATTGTAATCGATTACGTACACTAATATGCGTACTTATTTAATATGATTGGTCAGAAAGTAGATTTTATTGAAAATAGTACTAATTTAAATTAAAATATGAAGGTAACAACGTTAATACGTAGATTGGTATGTAAAATTATTTGTACATAGCAAAATTCGGTTTTATATATATATTTAGAAAGAAGACAACATGATGTCTTGCAAAAGAAAAAAAAAAATGGAGACTACTAGAGAGTAGGATCATGTACGTGAAGAAAAATATGAAAGCTAGAGAGTAGCAACGTTTTGTTTTCTCTGTGCACGACATGGAATCTAAGATCCGCATTGTATTGAGGATAATTCGATCGGAGCTTCCAGGAAATCCTGCAGAAACTTCGTAGATATTTCCTCAGTGTACACTAGCTAGAAATCCACTGTGTTAATGTCTTTATTTTATGCTGTGGCCAATGGTTGATGATCAGATTATCATCCGACGAAGACGGTGGTACTTACTCTAGTTATGCGGATCTATGCAGGTCTGATGAAATAAATAAATGAGAAAGAGAAATATTTGGTCACAAAGTAATTTCATAAAAATAAATCTAAAAACTGACATGCAGGCTTAACGTAGTACATG
This sequence comes from Juglans cinerea, assembly GCA_961763995.1. Classification (NCBI taxonomy): domain Eukaryota; kingdom Viridiplantae; phylum Streptophyta; class Magnoliopsida; order Fagales; family Juglandaceae; genus Juglans; species Juglans cinerea. The sequence continues at coordinate 21,990,215 of CAUIVZ010000012.1, read as the reverse complement.
ATCAAATTATAAAATTATTTTTATTGTAAAGTATATGATCTAACGTATCATATGATCGTTATGACAGTTTATGAGTTTACTTCTATGAAATCTCTTTATAGTTGTAGTACTTTTTAATAAAAAATAAATGAGACACAAATTTTATATAGTTTAACGTGGAAAAATATCTCTAAATTTTTGTCTAAATTTAATGGTCTAAAATGAATGAAAGAGACATGAAATTTACGTACTTCAATATCGACCTAGCTATTTCTCCTGATCAAACCTTAAGTTCCAGTAAAAACTTGACAGGAATTTGTAGGCCATTGTGTACGTTAAACGGATCATTAGATCATACAAACTCGATCTTAGCTGATCTGATCACTTTAACTCTATCTTACATGGTTGAAGATGGATATATAAGAAATTTCTCAAGGAGAAGAGAAGGAAATTAGAAGAAGCTAAAGTGGAAGTTGAAGATGAGATCCCTCTTTTGTTCAGCCGTGTCCCTCATTCTTCTAGCTATATATAGCTAGTCTTTTCTACCTCCTCTGGTCACTTTTTTGCCTGCCTAACACAAAACTTTTCAAGAAGGTGAAAATATTGTTAAGTAGTGCCGGAAACGTTACATATATATGACTTTCTTTCTAATTAGCTAGTACAGTACTTGCTGATACAAATTAATACGCGATACATGATATAAATGAAATTATTATATTCAAATTATTCGAACATCAGTACTCTTCCTTCGACAAAACGCAACATCGAATTTTGAAATGTTGAGGCGACAGATGGAAGATGTCTAGATGCATGGGTACTTGAACATGAATTTTGAAGTGCACATGCAAATTACTTTCTGTCATAAGTTTTTTGCAAGTAAATCTTGGATAATTATTGATTACTATCATGAGTTCCAATCCCTTGCAGCTAATTGGTGGATTTCAACAATGCGGATCGATGTGGTGTGTTAATTCTTTGTTCAGGGTGTATACTCGCATTGTTGATGCAATTTCTCGGCATGGTCGAAATGATCCAACAATACGGTTGAACGGCTCCGATGATGAATTGGGCGTCAATATGGAACTGCTTGAACGTCCATCCATGAAAATAAATAGTAAATAAAGCATATAAAATGTAAATAAAGAGAGACGCAAAGATTTACGATATTTGGTATAAAGGCCTACATCTACGAATCGTTTAGGGGCAAAATCCACTATATTTGATGATTTGTACAGCCTCTAAGAGCACTCTCATTGGATTAGCTAAAAGCTAAATCCAATGAGTATTTAGCTATTAAAGAGTAAAATATGCTCACATTGGATTAGTCAAATTCCAAATATTTAGAATTTAGCTACAGTGACTTTTAAAAGTTTTTCCAAATTTGAAAGTTACTATACATACATCAAATACATATTTTATTAATTATTTATCTCTCCCTTTCTTTCTATCACATATTTTATCACAATTAATATATTAATTTGACTTAGTGATATATTAATTTAATAAGAACATGATTATTAATTAACATATAATAAGTAGAATAATAAAATATGATAAAATTAAATAAATTAATAATTAAAAAAATTAAATATTTTTGAAATTATTAGTTATTCATTACCATATAATGAATAAATATATAATCTACTGTGGAGATTTGATGTGAATAACCAAAACCAAATTCATCTTATATTATTTTATTATTATATAATGAAAAAATAGCTATTACAATGTAGAGATTTATGTGAATGGAATAGTTAAAAGTCAAGTTTCTCTTACGTTCATCAAAATTGTCCTTTAATTTTGGCTAATCCAATGAGAGTGCTTTTATGGTCTCATACATCTCTCAAAACAGTAAATTAGGAAATTAGGATTTGATGGAGGTTGAAGACGATGCCTCCCTTGAGAGAGAAAATCTGAGGGGCCTTTGTATGTAGAGAAGTCTGTGTAAAATTTGAGGAGATTCTCTCCTTTTATAGATGTCTCTTTCCTTCTTTGGAGTGTTGACTCATACTTACCTTATGTTGTTTTTTTCTTATACAATCAACTTACCTTATCCCTTCTTAATTTCTTGGTGATAGATTCCCAATGGGCTAGACCCACTTCGAATTATATCCAACACTCGCCATACATCTTGCCATATAAGTTCTATATATATATTGCAGACTATTGGACAATGCATTTTGTAGAGCCAAAGTTGCGGGACAAGCAACTACTCGATTTCTTCTTACACTTTTATTACATAATAGAGTAATGTTAAGAACAAACCTTAATTGTACAAGTCTTGTACAAGTTTTTTGTAAAAATGTAAATCTCACCAAGAAAAATTGAGATTTTCATACTTTTTCATAGTGGGATCTATTTTTTTAATAAAAGATCTGCACAAAATTTATACATTTGAAACTTGTATATATCATTATTCTTACGTAACATATGTTTCGGACCTTCGGTTGTCCTTAGTTGTACGTCTACGTTATTAATTCGGATTTTACGAAGTGGGGTAGAAGTGTTTGACTACTAATACTTGTTTGATTAGAGCTAGCAATAATACTGGAATGGATAAAATCTCCTAGCCCATGTGGAGCCCCCAAGCCCAACCCATGAGGTGCCATTAGGAACAGACAAACAAAAGACAAGGAGGGGACTAAAGCTAAGGAAGGTAAAGGTGTTAAGGGGAAAAGAGAGGAAAGGGTCAGATGTGCAGTAAAGGGAGTGATAGGAGGAAAATATGAAGCGATATAAAGCCGACTTTTTCACCAACCACTAACAGGGGCTTAACAAAAAGGGATCTGTGATCAGATATTGAAGGGCGCTTTGGGGCTACTTGAGAGAGAGCTTATTCAACCTCCAGATGAAAAATTTCAGCTTTATCATTTGTATAGTGAGTTACGAGAGACCATGATAGATTGTAATATTCTCTCATTTATAGTGAATTTGTACTCCCAAATGACCCGTAAACATAGGCCCTGCATTGAACCACGTAAATCTATGTATTTTGTTCTCTATTTATATTTGCTGTATTTATATTCTATTTTGGCTATGCTTGGATAGTGAAGTGATGTGAAATCATTTGACAACTATTCATTATCATTCAATATTATATCATTACTTTTTTACTACTATTTACAGATCATCTGAGATCACCTCAATACCAAAACATACTTTTACTGTAATGGATGTACATACAAACATCATACCGCCACTCTGGACTCCCCTCATTGGCCGCAAACGATCCCGATCGATCGAGGCCTAAATCTTTACCTTGGGCCAGGAATAACGCCTTAACAATACCTTAACAAATACATATGGTAAAACTTGCAGTTTATAAATTTAAGGTGATCATTGATTCAATGTCCCCTTATATGTGTAAAGCCCCGTGTCCCCCGATCGACGACGTACGTACATTCCAACTTTCAACAATTTCAACTTGTTGCATGCATGGCGTCTTATATAGATTCAAGACTACTTTACATAGGTAGCTTAAGATCATAGTCAACGAATCTTTATTTAAAAATCTCTTTCACCTTAATTTTGCTGTTATTTCTCACTAGCTAGCTAGTAGAAGTGGACTACTATTGAGTTATCATCATGAATGATGCATGTTACGCACTAAAGGGAACATTATTCTTCGTTTTAAATCATATAATCCAAACTCTCCCGCCAAACAAAAACACATAAAAACCAAACAAAAAAAAAACATCACAATCTACGCCTAATTACATAAACGCCCATACCCATTTTATCTAGAGCAATGCTAGGGAATTCGATTTGGACTACCGTTTTTTTTTGCCCGATGGGTATTTTATTTTTATTTTTAGTTTTTTTTTACTCAGTGTTTAAGAAAATATTATTTAATAATATTGTGAATTTTTTTATTTTTTAAAAATATTTAAAAGTGTTAAAAAAATGATGTGAGAAAAAAAAAACTTCAAAGAATTTTTTATTTTTTTTTCACATCATTTTTTTAACACTTTTAAATATTTTTTAAAAAAATAAAAAAATTCACAATATTATTAAACAATATTTTCTTAAACATTGAATAAAAAAAAACTATAAAATAAAATAAAATGCCCATCGAGCAAAAAAGGGAGCCCAAAACGGGCTCCATAACATTTTTCTTTTATCTAGGCCTATACAAGCCAGCTCTCAAAGAACGTGGAAGGTGTGCAACATCTAAAAATAAATTAATAAATCGTTTTTAATCATATTATTAATTATATTTGTTATGTAATATACTTTCAATAATTATTAATATTTAAGCGATTGACGTGTGAAATAATTTAAACATATAACATGATATAAATATGACTGAAGATAATAAATAAATTCGTGACAAAAAAGCTGTTCTCTGCCACGAGGCGGTGTGATTGAATGAATGGATCGATCGATCCCTCCTCTCTCTTTTTCTTGATATTCCTGCTTAATTAATTAATTAATTAATTCAATCGGTACTTGTACGTGCGTAGTTGGATTCTAAACGGCACAACATATAACAGGCCGATCATTTTCTTACAAATTTATAATACTTGAAGAAGTTGTACACGTAATTAACGTACTTGTCCTCCCTCTTTTGGTATTCTCTTATACGAGGAAATGCATGCATGCATGCATTGATTATCTAAAGATAAGGGAAAAAAAAATCATAAAATAGATCATGAGGATAGCATTAATTCGTGCAACCTTTTGGTATATTTATAGTTCATGTTTGGGATTGGATGCGCAGTACTCTCCGATGATATGTCGTTCTCTAGACTGCCGTCCGATGATATGTCATGATCAAGGAATTAGGTCATCACCACACATTAGAAAAAAGCAGTTGTTTTGTGGACGATATGAAAGTCAACATTTTTAGGCGCGCGCGCGCGCGCACATATATATATATATAGACGTACGTATGTTTAATTTAAAGTCTATATGTTCACACATGATCGTGCTTAATTACTTTCTTGATGCTGCATTAATCCACGAAAAAATGCTTAATTAATTCCCACGGATACCCAAATTAACGAGAACATGCATGCATGTAGTACTGTTATAATCAAACGTCATGTCGGCTTTTCTACAGTATACTTCCACGAAGATTACTGGCTCTTTAAAATGTTTCTTTCGGTTTGACAAATTCAACAAAAAGACTATACGACAAGAGATCAGGGGATTAGAAATCAAAGACTGGCCCATTTTTTATTCCTTCTACTGTGTTCGGAGTGGAGAAATCTCGCTACTTATAACATGATACTTTGAAATTTTAACCAGCCGGCTCAAAAAGTCCAAAGCAAACTAGGGAAAATATAAACTTTGGTTATAATAAATATAAATAATTAAATATATCTCTTCTTATTGATTTAACGCGAATAATTCCCCATTATATATCTTTATCTTAACTATATGAAAAAAATGATAAATTTACATCACTTTTCATAATATTATACACGATTATATTTTAAAAATAAGAGTTATTTTTATAAAATATTTTATAAAAATAATATCACTTTACAAATATATCTTTATTTTAAATATGTTATGATGTGTTGTGTGGATATCATTACTCGATATTATATTTTTAATACTATCTCTCACGTTTGAACCAAATCCTTTAATGAATGATCAACCCAATACATAAAATTTTTAATTAAAAGAATTAGAGTATAGATTGAGAATTCAAATTCAGAACGCTGCTTTAATACTATATATATTAAATCATTCTATCTCTCAACAGTTTAAGTTTAACTAAAATTGAATAAATATAATTATTTATATTATATATATTTTTTTAAGGGCTTCCAGAAATACGGCCAAAACAGTTGCAATTAGGGCCAGGTAAGAGGTACACCAAAGAGCCACTCAGCCAGTAATGGAATCCAAAGAATGAGACAGGCTCCAAATCTCGTACTACTGTACCTTTACTCTGTCGGTGGGATAGTCTTCCTCTAAATATAGTCTATTTTCACGACACAATTTATTTTATTTTATCTAATTTTTATAATTTTTTTAATCTTTATATAAAATAAAATAAATTATTCAATTTTTTCAAATTTTAAAATAAAATAATATTAAAAAAATATATTTTAATAATATTTTATTCAAATTTTAACTTTAATCTCAATTCATTTTATTTGTAAAAATAAATAAGAAAATTTATTTTATTTAATTATTATAATTTTTTTAAAATTTTTATATAAAATATAATAAATAATTCAAATTTTTTATATTTTAAATAATAATATTATTAAAAAATAATATTTTATTCAACAATTTTTTTAATACATGCAAAAGATGGATTGCTTTTTGCCTCTTGAAATTGTTTAACTATTTAAGGACTTCTGTCGGCTATGATGCACCCAATGGGTTGCTAAAGGCCAGAGCATGTTAAGAGGTACGGAACTCCTGCTACCTACGTACGGATAGAAGCGAGGTTTAGCATGAAATCTAAATAAATAAAGAGTAATGTTAGCCACGATAAATTTCATACAAATTTTTTATAAAAAAATAGATTTTATTAATAAAAAATAGTTTTTTTACACTTTTTTTTAGGTGAGTCTACTTTTTTACAATTGCTTACATAAAATTTGTCTATTTGAGACTTATACAAATCATTTCTCATAAATAAATAAACTACTTTTTAATAATAAGCTGTACTATTTGTTTAAGGATATTGAGCTGAGCTCACCTAAGCTAAGTTCTTTATGAATAGAAATGAGTTGAATAGTGAAATGAGTTATATGGGACCATCTAAACTGAGTTTAAAGTGTGTTTGGATGTTAAGATAAGTTTATTACTTTTTTACAAGAAGTTAAAAAAGGTAGTGTGTTTCACGTATAAAGATGTGTAAAGTTGAAAAAAATTGTGATTCCTATATATGTATAAGGAAGTTTTGAATTGAAATGAATTTAATAATTTAAGAGTTAGGCTTTGTTTGGAATTTAAAATCATCTCAATTCATCTCAACTCATCATTACAATTTTTTCGAATTCCAATACAAAATATAATAAACAATTCAACTTTTTCAAATCTTAAAATAATAATAATAATAAACAATAATATTCTAACAATATTTTATCATCTCAACTCAACTCAACTCAGTTCAACATCCAAATTTACGATCCAGCGCAGCCTTAAAGGTACAAAATAATGCGTCTTTCGCAAGCTGCCTCCCAAGAGCCGGTCTATCTTCCCCATTTGCAGTACCTACTTTTAAGTTTAAAGTCGTTTGCGTGGTAAGTATTGGTTGACAAATTTGGACAGAGAGAGCTCGATCGACGATCTTGGTCTTTGGCATTCAAAACCGTACTTCGATCAAAGCTGATGATCTGGAGCTCAAAGTCTCCATCAAGGGCTTGCTTTATGTCGATTAGGATTAGACCACCTTAATCGACCGTCTCTGCTAAAACAACATATTTATCGTGATTAGATAATTTAAAATATTATAATTACGTTGTGCATGTGGATAATATATATATATATATATATATAGGATTCAACGTCTTTTAAGGAATTTAAAATTTAATTGTTTATATAAATTATTTTAAATGAATCTGATATTATATATATATTATATCAAATATAATTCGCATATTAACTATTAATAAATCATAATATATCCATGCTAGCTTACCCGACCATATAATATATATGCTTTTTTGTTTGGCACGTAAACAAGATCATCTCGACCTCGTTTGTTTTTATAGATTAGATGAAATAAATTGAGATTAAAATTAAAAATTAAATAAAATATTATTAGAATATATTTTTTTAATATTATTTTTATTTTAGAATTTGAAAAAGTTGAATTGTTTATTTTATTTTGTGTAAGAATTTAAAAAAAATTGTAATGATGAGATGAGTTGAGAGGAGTTACAAAAACAAATGAGACCTTAGTTTTTTTTATCATGATCATCATCCCGTTTTATGTTACAACCCTTTAATACTTCACCCAAAGTTTTTTTTAATAAAGGTTGCATAATATTTATCTTCAACTCAAAATAGAATTATAAAAATAGTGACAAAAAAAAAGTAATGGAGTACGAGAGGCTTGTACATCCTAGAATTACAAATATCGTTTATCATAATACATATATATATAATTATTCTTGAAAGAGCACATAACAAATTAGATTACGGCCGCCTGATTTGAATAATGAGATAAGATAAGATGAAATGTGAATAGTAGTGAAATAATTTATGAATAGTAATGAAATCATTTGAGTTAAGATGTTTCATAGGGTTTTGAAAAAAAAATTGAATAAAAATATTATAAAATTAAAATATTGTTAGAATATAATTTTTATTTTGAGATTTGAAAAAGTTAGAATTATTTTTTGTATATTTTTAAAAATTTAATAAAGTTGTAATTATTAGATGAAAAATTTAAAAATTTGAAATTAAAAAATATTTAGATTTATAGTATTTGAATATTAAAATAATATAAGATGAGATAGATGATAGCATCCAAATCAACCTAAATTTTCACAACACATTCTCTGTGTGTGAGAGAGAGAGAAGATTCCGGGTATCTTTGTCGTGCAATAGATTCCTGGGTTCCTAAGTACACGTGGCGCTAAAATAGTCCACGGATGACCGAACAAATTCCAGCTTGCTGTGGGGTTCGATCTATAGATATATGATCCTTTCGCTATTGGCATGGGAGGCACGACTCTAAAAATGATCTCATCATGAATACTCTCAGCTGAGTTAATAACTAGCCAGACAGGGAAAAGGCAGAAAAAGAAAAGAAAAAAACCACAAATTAAATCGATCGGGATTCAAGCTGCCGGGAGAGATGCAGGCCGGGAAGATGGTGAAGTCAAGGTTCAACAAAGTCTGCGTTTTCTGTGGGAGCAGCACTGGCGCAAGAGACTGCTACCGTGAAGCTGCGGTGGAACTAGGCCAAGAGCTGGTATATATATAAATAATCTACTGTTCAAAGTGCATGCCGGCCTTTTGTACGTATTTGGTTCTTCATTAATCTTTCTAGCTAGCTACCTGTGCCTGTAATTATTCTATATATATATATGGGTGAACAGATTAAGCTTTGGTTTGAAAATTTCTAGCCTTTTTTCCTTGGTCATGCTGTAGTACTTGCTGATTAATTGGTTTTCTCGAGGAAGGTATCGAGGAGGTTGGATCTTGTTTATGGAGGAGGAAGCGTAGGATTAATGGGCTTAGTCTCTCAGGAGGTACACCGTGGTGGTGGACATGTGCTTGGGTACTATGCTGTACAATCTGCAACATTCTCATCCATTATTTTTGGGTCCGTAAAATTCCATATTCATGCTCGTTTCGATGTGCTAATAACAGCTAATTGTTCTTTTCGCAGAATCATTCCCAAGACTTTGATGAGCAAAGAGGTATATAGATATATATAATCTACATGAGCCTCATGTAGGAATTAATTTCTCTCTCTGTTTATATATATATATATATATATATATGGATTGATTTTCTTGATAGCAGATAACTGGGGAAACAGTCGGGGAGGTCAGGCCTGTAGCCGACATGCACCAAAGGAAGGCCGAGATGGCCCGCCATTCTGACTGTTTTATTGCTCTTCCAGGTCTCTCTCTCTCTCTCTCTCTCTCTCTCTCTCTCTCAAGCAGTGGATAATTCTCTTACGTCTGGTTTTTATGCATAAGATTAGGTGGTTATGGAACTTTGGAAGAGTTATTGGAAGTCATAACATGGGCCCAGCTTGGCATCCACGACAAGCCTGTAAATTGAGTTCTTTTAATTTCAAAAAAATAATAGTTAAATCGTGATTGTGCAAGTTATTTAAAAAAAAAAAAGAATAAATACAAGTTTTAAAATTTTACTAATAAATTTTACTCTTTTTTAAAGCGACGACACCACATTTAAACATTTTATAATTGAATGTAACATTACTCATCCATAAATTTTTACAGGTGGGTTTGCTTAATGTGGACGGCTACTACAACCACCTTCTATCCTTCATAGACAAAGCGGTTGATGATGGCTTTATCAGGCCATCTCAACGCAGTATTATCGTCTCTGCTTCAAACTCCAGAGAGCTTGTTCAAAAACTCGAGGTGGGGTTAAATGGTAAAATCCATAAGTTGACATGATTTAACATTGTATATTAGATTATAAAATTATTTTTATTATAGAATAGATCTAATATATCGTACCATTAATTAGGAATACGTTCCCCTCCACGATGGGATAATTTCTAAGGCCAAGTGGGAGGCTGAACAGTTAGAGCTCAATGCTTCTATGCAGACTGGTATTGTTCGTTAATTAAAAGTAGTTTATTTTTTTATCTTGTTTCTTTCTTTTAGTTTGAGTATTTCAGGGGAGAGAAAGAAAGCAGTTTTGTTACTCTCTCTTTCTCTCTTCCAATTACTTTGTATTTATATCTGGTCTAAAATGGATCAGGAGATTCCATGGTTTGATATAAAAGAAAAGTGGCAGCTCCATCGTTGGCTTTTTACTGGAAAGACAAATTCCGAAAATGGCAAATGATTCATCCAATGTATAAGGAAAAAGAAAAAATTCATTGTTGGCTTTTGTGTAATTCTTTTGTAGTTAAAGTATTTCTTATATATATATATAGAATAATACTAGTATGTCTCCTCATTTTACTTTCTCATTTTAACCGTTGAAATTTTTATTTTTTTTTAATGGTTAAGGAAGTGACTATTAATGTATTGATATTTTTTTATTTTTTAAAAATATTTGAAATAAAAAATAAAAAAAAGTATAATTTACATGAAGCACACAATATTAATATATATATATATATATATATATATATGAGAGAAATACTGCTACTCCCGCTAGTAGCTCCCTATCGATGATTTATTTATTTATTTTTAAATATTTAGAAGTGATAAAAAAAAAAAAAAAAAAAAAAGTAAAATGCACTGTCGGTCAGTAGAGCCGCCCCATATATATATATATAATATATTATTTTCATGGCGGACATGATGACACGACCATAATGCATGACATGCATTCAATCATCTCTGGCCGTTAAAACGAGTGTTCTAAAAAAAGAACACGCTTTCATCAGTTTTCAGAGTCCTCTGTTTCCTACACTCGTACTACTCCTATCCGATTGTGAGAAATGATCCATATAGATAGGGATATTAAAGTATGAGAAATGATATACTGACCACTATTTTATAATTATTTAATAAAATATTATTTTTTAAAATAGTTATTTTTTATTTTTGTTTTAATTTATTGAATTTAAATTTTACAATAATATTATTTTATGATGAAGTCGTAAACTTGTTTCTATCAGTCCTCTCAAAGTATACTGTAACAAATGAAAATGGAAGGGAAGATCACAGACGAAGAACAGATGCTGAAATGGAGAAAAGGTTTTCTGTAATTCCTTTCTACTTTCGGAATGAAACAGTGCGCACTTATATACAAAAACAGAAAGAATATTCTAACTAACTCTAGCTATGAAAAGACAGTAGTGCCCTCTATATACAACTCAGCAAAAATAACAGAATTACAAACGTGAGTATCATGTGATTGCAGCCTCCTCTTGATCTTTAATTTTCTGTTGTGATTCATTCTCCAATACCCCCCCGCAAGATGGAGCGTAAAGATTTACGACTCCCATCTTGGATAAGTGAAGTAGGAGTACTTTAGATGATAGAGCTTTGGTCATGGTATCGGCAACTTGAGCAGAGCTTGGGACATAACGAGTGCATACACTGCCATCTTGAATTTTGTCTCTAATTAGGTGGCAGTCGAGCTCGATATGTTTAGTGCGCTCATGGAAGATTGGATTTGCAGCAATATGAATGGCGGCTTGGTTATCACAGTGGAGCATGGCAGCTTGTGGATGGTGAACTTGGAGGGCAGCCAAGATAAACCTAAGCCATGTTAACTCGGAACAAGTTGCTGCCATTGAACGGTATTCTGCTTCTGCCGAGGATCGGGAAACAACAGCTTGCTTCTTGGACTTCCAAGAAATTAAAGAGGAGCCAAGGAACACGCAGTAGCCACTGACAGATCTCCTTGTTTCTGGGCAAGAAGCCCAGTCAGAGTCACAGTATGCCTCAAGTTGAAAGGAGGAAGAACTAGGTAGAAACAATCCCTGACCAGGAGCAGCTTTAAGGTATCGAAGGATTTTCTGTGCTGCCAAGAAATGAGCATCAGTAGGAGTGGCCATGAATTGACTTAGAGTTTGGACACTAAAGCTGATGTCAGGTCGAGATATTGTGAGATATAGAAGACGACCAATCATGCGTCTGTAAATACTTGGATCACAGAGTGGTATACCAGTAGCTTGAGTCAATTTGAGGTTTTGTTCCATGGGGACTTTAGCTGTGGTGCTGCCGAGATTGCCTGAGTCTGCTAGGATGTCAAGTGTATACTTTCGTTGGCATAGATAAATTCCTTTGGAGGATCTTGCAATTTCAATACCAAGAAAATACCTTAATTTACCTAGGTCCTTAATCTTGAAGTTGCTGTGTAAAAGGGACTTTAATGCATGGACAGAATCAAGATCATTACTTGCCACTAGTATGTCATCAACATACACAAGGATGGCAACAAAAATGCCATGTTTCTCTCGAGTAAAAAGACTGTAATCAGCCTTGGATTGTGAAAAACCTGAGTTAACTAGAACAGTTGAGAGCTTGGAGTACCATTGCCTCGATGCTTGCTTGAGGCCATATAAACTCTTGAGTAATTTGCAAACTTGGTGAGGGGATCCTTTGTTGTAACCGGGAGGTTTGTTCATGTAAATGTCTTCATTGAGATCCCCATGGAGAAAGGCATTATTTACATCAAATTGATGTAAATGCCAACCTTTAACTGATGCAATGGCAAGAAGACAGCGTACTGTGACCAATTTTGCAACAGGAGAGAATGTTTCTTGATAATCAACCCCTTCAAGTTGAGTGTAGCCTTTAGCTACTAGCCGTGCCTTTAACCTTTCAACACTTCCATCTGAATTGTACTTTATCTTGTAAATGTACTTGCAATCGATGGGAATTTTCCCATGAGGTAAATCAATGAGTTGCCAAGTATTGTTTGCTTCCAAGGCAGCCAGCTCAAGATCCATTGCTTTGCACCATCCAGGATCCCTAAGAGCTTGTTTATAAGTCTTGGGTTCAATGTGTGATGAGATGGTGGTGGAGAAAGCTTGATGTGGTGGTGAAAAAACATGATATGAAAGAGTGTTGTGTAGAGAAAAAGGCTTACCTGAGGAGGACAGTAGCTGCTTGTTCAACTCAGGAATAGGTGCAATTAGTGCAGTCTTTTGGTAATGAAAATCCTGTAGGTATTGAGGGGCACTTCGAGTTCTAGTTGACCTTCGAGGAGGAAGGGGAGAGAAGGTAGGAAGGGAGGGTGGAGTGGGAATGGAAGAGGATGGTGTGGAAGGAGAAACAATTGAAGATGGAGGGCTGTCTGTAGTTGAGCTGACAGGTGTTGGAGGCAGTGATGGTGGTGAAACTGTTATGGAATGTGGTAAGTTTGAAAGAATAGGAGGTGGAGAAGGCAAGGAACTAAGAGATGAAGGAGATTGAGTGAGATGGAATGGAAAAGTGGTTTCATGGAAATGGACATCTCGGGACAAAAAAATTTGGCCAGTTTGAAGATCAAGTAATTTGTATGCTTTGACACCAAAAGGATAACCTAAGAAAACACAGGCTTTGCCTCGTGGATCAAACTTTTTCCTCCCATGAGACAAAGTAGAGGCATAAGCAAGACAACCAAATACTTTTAAATGGTTGTATTTTGGTGGATTTTTGAAAAGAAGTTCATATGGAGTCTGATTTTGCAAAAGGGGAGTGGGAGTTCGATTGATAAGATAAACTGCTGTGAGAACACAGTCAGTCCAGAATTGAATAGGGACATTGGACTGAATTTTTAATGCTCGAGCAACATTCATGATATGTTGATGTTTTCTTTCCACTCTTCCATTTTGTTGGGGAGTCTCTACACAGCTCTTTTGGTGTATAATGCCTCTGTTTTGGAAAAATTCTCTCATTTGGAACTCGGTTCCATTGTCACTTCTAAGGACCTTTACTTTAGTTTGGAATTGTGTTTCAATTAAATTGCAAAATGAGATAATACAAGGCCTTGTGTCTGACTTGTTTTTAAGCATGTAAACCCAAGTTGTCCGAGAATAATCATCAAGTATGGTGAGGAAATATCGAGATCCATCATTTGCAATGGTGGAGTGGGGACCCCATATATCACAGTGGATAATATCGAAGACATGTGAAGATGAATTCTGTGATTGAGTAAAGGGTAAACGATGCTGTTTTGCTAAAGGACAAATTGAGCAAGGTGTATGATCATTGAATTTGAAACTGTTTCTTACAATAGGATCAGTTATCAAAGATAATCTTGAGAAGGAAGTATGACCAAGTCGATAGTGCCATAAGTCAGAAATTGGAGTCATGTGAGTGGCAGATGCATATGTGGAAGAGTATGGTTGAATGAATTTAGGCAAAGCATCAACTAGAGCTGAAGGTGACACTTGTGACCTGAGGAGATGATAAAGACTGCCTCTAACTTCACCCATCCCAATCGTTGTCCAAGATGCTAAGTCCTGGAGAAAACAAGAATTGGACATAAAGATTAGGCAACAACAATTGTCTTGGGCAAGTTTCTTGGCAGACAACAAGTTAAAATGGAAAGAAGGAACACATAAGACATTATTTAGAATCAAATGATCAGAAAGTCTTACGACACCAATATGGGTTACAGGGACAGCTTCTCCATTTGGCAATTTGACTTGATAATAAGTAGTTGCTGTAATGGATGTGAAAAGGGAGGTGCAACAGATCATGTGATCTGTTGCACCTGTGTCAAGTATCCAAGATGAAGTGTGTGGCTGTGAAGGGTGCTGTGTGTGAGTGGATAGACAAGTGGCCATACCAGAAACTCGTGAAGAGCTGACTTGGTGATTGGAAGGTGAAACAGGATTTTGAGCTACTGTTAGTGAAGCCATGGCTGAGCTGGTGTCCTTGGAATGCAGAAGGGAAATGAGTTGCTGGTATTGGCTCTTGGTGAGAGCCATAGAGTCATTTGAGTCTTCATCATTGTCACTGTCTGGCTGTGCTCGAGAAAGAGTGACAGCTGCTGCAACATGCTTGGTTTTGCTGTGGAGCTTATGGCCAGGGGGATAACCATTTAATTTATAGCATTTTTCCATGTTATGACCAGTCATATGGCAATGTGTGCATTGTGGTGGATCAGCATTACCTGCCTTAAAGCAAGTATCAAAGGAATGGCCAGGGATTTTGCAATGGGAGCAATAAGGGCGATTGTTTTTCTGGTTATTGAATTTGGCTGGGGTTTTGGATGAATGATAGAAGGATTTGGCTTGCATGACTATGGAATCAGAGGGGTTGGGAGTGGAAATGATTTGATGTTGGCGTTCTTGTTGCTGAATCATTGAGAAGACACGGTTGAGAGGAGGTAATGGATCAAGCAGCATGATCTGGTCTCGGGTATGAGAGTAAGAATCAGATAGGCCCATGAGAAATTGGATGACACAATCACGGTCATATCTTTCATGAAGAACCTTTAGTTTGCCACATTCACAGTTAGGGATAGGATCATAAACAGCAAGTTCATCCCACAATCCTTTCAAAGTACCAAAATAGATATTAACAGGATTTTGATTTTGTGATAGACTAGCTAAATCTCTTTTGAGTTGGAAAATGCGAGGACCGTTTTGTTGAGTAAATCGATCTTGAAGTTCCAACCACAAAGTTCGAGAATCATCAACTAAAGCCAAGCTAGATTTCACAGAAGAACTTACAGAATTCTGCAACCATGAGACAACTAAGTCATTGCATCTCTCCCAAGCTTCGAAAAGGGGGTCGGAAGGAGTAGTTGGTTTCATTAATGTGCCATTGATGAAACCTAGTTTATTCTTTGCACGAAGAGCACGACTAATGGTTTGTGACCAGCTGACATAGTTATCAGCAGTGAGAAGATCAGAAACCAGGGCAGCAGCTGGATTATCACCATTCTCAATTCTGAATGGGTTGAAAGGGTCTGAGAAATTGAGGTATCTATTTGGGGAAAGTTTGTCATTGGTGGATTTTGGAGTATCGTCAGCTTCTACATTGGCCATTGGATCGATTGGTCTCTGGTACCATGTAACAAATGAAAATGGAAGGGAAGATCACAGACGAAGAACAGATGCTGAAATGGAGAAAAGGTTTTCTGTAATTCCTTTCTACTTTCGGAATGAAACAGTGCGCATTTATATACAAAAACAGAAAGAATATTCTAACTAACTCTAGCTATGAAAAGACAGTAGTGCCCTCTATATACAACTCAGCAAAAATAACAGAATTACAAACGTGAGTATCATGTGATTGCAGCCTCCTCTTGATCTTTAATTTTCTGTTGTGATTCATTCTCCAATATATACGTGTTTCAGTATTGTACTTAATTGCTTTATTTGCCTGTTTTCGCGAATGAGAACGACTGGACAGTGGACATAGATCAGAGATTCAGAGGGAAAGAGAGAAGAAAATATATGGTAATGACAGTTGACAAAAGCATAATGTGGACTGAGGATTAGGCTTAATTAGATAAGAGACACAGACCGGTCACCGATTGATGACTTTGTCCGCTTAATGCACCGCCAATGGTCATCTCTTTTCTATAAATAATAATGTTAAATATAATTTTAATGTGTAAGTTTGTACATTCTCTTAGAGGTGATATCCGCATATGTGTAGGTGGGGTCACCCCTTCCTTGCATCCCGCCTCCGCATATGCGGGAGGTGGTGTTTTCACTCCCGCTCCAGTGTCACAGGACGAGATTCGGACATCCCATCCGTCCCGTTTCCACCCGCTTCAAGAGTTCTAATGTCTCATTGGGTTTGAAAATTATTTCTAAGTCTAAATTTTTAGACCCAAATGATTATATAGTTTAAATTGTAAATTAAAATGTATATATATAACAATAATTTAAAAATTAATAACATAAAAATTATGTTATCAATTTTTTAATTTGTTAGACTTATTCACAAGAGTGTATTGCATTGAGCTCCTATTATTGAGTCACACATTGCTTAAGTAAGACTCCTATATTGTTTTGGCCTCCTATATAAAGGTTGGTCTAAGAGGCCAATGCAATACATGTACAATCTTATAAATAAATATAACACTCTTGTGAAAAAGTCTAACAAATTATAATATATATTTATATATACACAATTTGTCAAATATAAATATATAAGTGGGGGCAGGGCGGGAGAAATGCAGAGTGTGGTTGGGCCCAGCTTGGCCCTCGCCCTCACTAGGGGCTAGATGCTGGGTGGGTGGCCTCGCCACCCGCATCTGGCGGATGGGGGTCCACACCACCCATGCGGGGGTGTGGCAACGGGTTGCGGGGCCCGCTGCCCACCCCTACATTCTCTTTGGAAAAAAAATAAGATCATTTGTTAAAAACATAATTTCTTTTATATTAATCTCAAATTTATTTATTTTTTTAAAAATAATGTATGAGACTTGCACATTGATCTAGTATTCCAAATATCGTTTATATAATTCATTTAGATGAAGGGTGTTTTGCTACTTACGGTGTTCCAATATTCCTTCCGTTTTTTTGAAGAGAAATTATGTTTGCAGTTCTGAGTGAGAGACTCTGTGTGCAGTTTCATTAATGAATATAGGTAAAATGAAAAAAAAATTAAAAATGATATTATTATAATTTTAATTTTTTTAAAACATAACTATATGGATTTGCATGAAATGAGGATCGTATGTAGACTCTTTTTTAACCTAGACATCTTTTTATTTATTTTTCTTAATTCCAACTAGTTGTCGGCTTGCGCAATGTGAGAAAAGGGAAAAGATATTTGTAACTGTGAATTGTGTAACTACTGCGTAATCGTTTTGAAAAAAATGAATAAAAAATGAGATCCACATGAAAAAAATTAATTTTTTAATAGTTGACCCTACATTTTTTTTAAGTGATTACGCGACGTTTTCGCACGTCATGATTATATGTAGAATTACTCAAATTACCTATTTTTTATATATTAATAGCTGGTCTAGAATTTTATTATAAAGAGTTTAAATTGTAAGGATATTCTTATAATCTTTAAGACTGAAAATCTTTATATCTTAACAAAGATTAATATTAATCGATAAAAACACAGCGAGTTTAAAGTAAAAGATTTACAATACTAAGAGGTAAATAAGTCAAAGTAATAAGTAAAGAAGAGTTATTTGTTATAATAAGATGAATAGTCTTGTTGAGAAAATAATAATAAAATGATGGAAGAACTAAGAAAGCCAAAAAGAAAATTAATAGGAAATCAAGAACTATTATAAGATTTTTTTTTTAAAAAAATCTCTTGTTTTCCTCTCTATTAAACTCGTTTCCATATATAAATGGTGATAAACAAGCTTACAAAACCTTTTATTAAATATTAAAGTCATTAAATCAAGTGAATTTATTACGATAATACAATGAAAAAATTCTAGCATATCTAAGGGTTGTAAGAAATTAATAAAATAAAGTGGAAAAAGAAATGATACAGTGTTTCAGTAAGAATTTTTGTTTGAAGTTACGTAAGGGATGGGGGTAGATAATCAGGTAACTTCAATATTTATACGTGATTTTCCCTTCGGTATATAATTCAAGAATAATTCAACTTAACGTCCTCCACACCACGTATCACACTTTTTTTAATTAATTTATTTATTTTTTCATAATAAGTATGTGATGTATGGATGATAAGTAGAACAATTCAATTAATTTAGCAAGAATAAAATAAAATAAATTTAAAATATGTATGATGTGTGGTGTGAAATGATTATCGGGTAGCATAACCCACATGAATTCAATGACTACTACCTACAATGTTACTGTCTTTTGTTACTAAGAGTACTCTCATTGGATTAGCTAAAAACTAAATCCAATGAGTACTTAGCTATTAAAGAGTAAAATATGCTTACATTGGATTAGTCAAATTTCAAATATTTAGAATTTAGCTAAAGTGACTTTCAAAAGCTTTTCCAAATTTGAAGGTTACTGTACATACATCAAATACATATTTTATTAATTATTTATCTCTCCCTTTCTTTCTATCACATATTTTATCACAATTAATATATTAATTTGACTTAGTGATATATTAATTTAATAAGAACATGATTATTAATTAACATATAATAAGTAAAATAGTAAAATATGATAAAATTAAATAAATTAATAATTAAAAAAATTAAATATTTTTGAAATTATTAGTTATTCATTACCATATAATAAATAAATGTATAATCTAATATGGAGATTTGATGTGAATAATCAAAATCAAATTCATCTTATATTATTTTATTATTATATAATAAAAAAATAGTTATTCCAACGTAGAGATTTATATGAATGAAATAATCAAAAGTCAAATTTTTCTTACATTCATCAAAACTGTCATTTAATTTTGGCTAATCCAATAAGAGTACTCTAAGAGCAATGAAATTGGCTTAGCCAAATGACAGTGAAGCTATAAATTTAGTTAATATCATCAATATTTAGGCCACATTAGATTAGTCAAACTAAAGTCATCCATCATAAGAGTTACAATAAATCTATCTCAGAATTGTAGCAAAATCATATGTATTTTTTTATTATTTCCCACAAGTCATGTGTATAGATTGTTAGAGATAATGAAAATGAAAATAAAAAAGTATTTAAATAAATAAAAAAGTATTTTAAAAATAAAAATAATAATATTTATTATTATAGAGTGTAATAATTAATCTAATCTGAAGTTAAGTTTTCAGTGATTAGCCAAAAAACAATTGTTGAAAGACCTTCCATTATTTATTTTTATTTTGGAAAAAACAAGTTTATTTCAACTGGGCAGTAGTCATGTTTTTCAATTTGGAATCGAATGCCAATACTCGCATAAACTAAAAATTATGAGTTTATAATTTCCGGCTTGAGATTGTTTAAATTTGTTAACTAATAACCCCTGGGGTGGGTTGAATTTGTTATCTATTTGTATATATGAAAATTATAAATGGATATTTAAATGAAATAGTGATAGATTTAGATAATTTATTATTTAATATTATTAAAAAGTGATTAAAAGTAATGTTATATACAGTTGTAGAATGTGTAAATACCGTGCAGTCGTTTTGAAAAAGAATAAAATTTATTATTAAAAAATTAATTTATTTTTATATAAATCTTATATTTATTTTTTTATTTTTTTAAAATAATTACATAATATTTACACGCTCATTACTACTGTTATTATTTCTATTACACAAATAACTTCGATTTATAAGGGCGGCCTTATCCGAACTGTGGATTGTCTCTGCAATGAGCTCCAAGCCACTATTTCTCTTTTTTGGTCTCTCTTCAAAATACTGCCACGTCGAGACCCTTATCTGTTGTGACACGTGCCTTCGTTTGGGGGGTCAGGTGTCGAAACCGTTTGGAAGATTTTGAAGGGTATTTAAAATGAGTACGGATATACATCACATTTTTATATTATTTTAATCATGGATGATAAAAATATATATAATAAATTATTATTTAATGGTGATAAATAAGCTACGTCATACTTAGTGAGATAAAAATGAGATAGTAGTATGGTATATAAAATTTTCCATTTAAAATACTTAATAAAAATAAAATAAAATTATAAAAATATTCTCATTTCAAACACATATTTGCAAAATGTGCAGTGTTTGAAAAAAAAAAAGGTTTCATTGTCTTCTCAAATCCCACTTTAACCAGGCACAAAAGAATAATGGACTTAATGTATCCAAATGATCCTTCTTTGGTTTTGTTTAGTACGTACAATATATAACATATAGCCAATTGTATAGCGTATAAGATTGCTAAATGGGCATATTATCTTATCTAAATATTTAGGTTTGACTCCTATTTTTAGTATTGCATCGTGTATTAACTTTTTATATTTTTAATATATGAAAAAGAGGAATTCGATCCTTAGTTCTTTTAATGAGAAATCAAGATGTTGCCAATTGATCCAAATGATCTTAGCATGTATTAACTTTTTTAGATGTACAAATATATATTATAAACAAAAAATCCACAAACTTATATATACGTGACTTGTTGTAATATGTTAGATTGTAAAATAAGTTCTATAATAAAGTAGATATAATTAACTTGTCTTAGTTTGTAAATTTCATTATTTATAAACTAAGAGAATATCTTCCCACATGTCTTTTTGATTTTTTTCTAAATAACAACTGTTAAAATGCACATCGGAAAAATACCTCAAGCTCAGCTTATAAAATTGCTCCACAAGTTTCTCCAGATTGATAAATCCCAAGCGTTTCCTCTTAGTGGCAAAGTGTACTACGTAATATAAAACTAGAGTAACACTTAACAAATCAACAGCCTAAATATCTTATCAAGAGAGAACAAAAAGATAGAGTTTTTGTGTATTTCAGATGATGCCAAAATCAAATTGAGGTGGACTATTTATAGTCCACCAACACATGAAGGCCAGCCATTACACTGCAGCCGTTGCAAGCTGCAACAGCTTATAACGTATGACATTAAGCCATACGTTACAAGTCAAGTAACGTATGGCTTAATGCCATACATTACTTTGAGGCATAAAGGGAGGGGGTCAACCCACGTAGGCGACCCTCCTTACCTCTTGCTAACATCTCTCACTCATACACAGTAGGCATGACCCCAGGTCTGCATCTCTTAATGTTCTCAATTTTGTTCATACAAATAAATAGGTCGTGCGACCACCAAACACATCTGTAGAAAGGTGGGAGTACATATACCAAATATCTCCTAGAGAAGACCAATATAGTAACATCCTTAAAGTGTCTGGTCATGTCCTAGACTCATTCTATTGCATCAAGATCAAGCATTTTCGAAACCTCTTGAGTTAAAAAACTCAGAATAATGCTTGACTACCTCCAAATCATTTCAATGTGTTCACAACCTTTAGCTGCTACCAAGATGTATCGTCATTGTTTGATGTCAGCAAACACTATCGAAGATATGATATCGAAGAGTCTTTCCTTTGCACTCATATCACTCAGTTTTGGTCGAACCGCTTTCCCAATAATGCCTCTTTAGACCGTATCAATCATGGCCATAGACAACATGCCAAAGTAGCAAACATCACAACCTCCATTTCGTGACATAGTCAAAAGTAAAGGACATTTAAAAAATGAGACTCACACAGTGAGAAATAGGGAAACATTTTACTCACTTACTCATATAGTCGTATAAGCACATATAGTATGAAACACATATTACGGTGGATTTCTCTTTCTTAAAGAGCATATATCTATATCAACACCGTACAGATCTTAGTCTAGCCGCTCCTTAAGCGTCTAACCCGAATTCCTCTATTTGCACTCCTCCAAGGCGTCAAAGAGGAACTCGCATCTGGCTTACTACAGGCTACATGGATGGTGGGGTAACCCATGCATAGTCCTATCAATGGACCTCATCTTAGCTCTCACTAAGGCGACATAATTTTGTGTCAACCAACTTATCCCTTTGGACAAGTACCTAGGGACACAATGTCTCATCTCTACTCGCTACGTAAGCGCTAAAGGCGATCGCTCGTGTGAGTGAGTCGATCTAAGCCTGTTGGCATATCTTGTATGTGTATTATAAAAAAAACAATACGATAAAGACAAGAACTAAATCATATTGTATTAATATCACAAAGGAAATGTTACATCTCAATGTCATTTGAAACACAAATTACATTTACAGTCTACGCAGTCCTAGATTCCTAACATGAGCCTCAAAGACATCTCTTGCAATAGGTTTCGTTAAGGGATCAGCAACCATGCGACTCGTAGAAAGGTGTTTCAGAACCACTTTCTTTTGCGCTACCATGTCTCTGATGTAGTGATATCTGATATCTATTTGTTTGGTTCTTCCATGATATTTTGAATCCTTAGCATATGCGAGAGCTGCCATGCTATTGCAGAATATCGTCACTGGATCTGAAGTATCCATGCCAATGTCTAAATGCTTGAGGAACCTCCGTAACCAAACAGCTTATTGAACTACTGCAGAACAAACTATATATTCTGCCTCCATAGTGGATAAAGCTATACATGGTTGTTTCTTGCTGCTTCATGTAATGGCGCCTTTATTGAGCAGAAAGACATACCCAGTGGTTGACTTGCGTTCATCTAGGTCACTGCCCCAATCGGCATCACTGTAACCTCTTAGCTGCAAATCTGAACCCTGATAGCACAACACATAGTCTGCAGTTCCCTTGAGATATCGCATAATCCTTTTGACCGCTTTCTAGTGAGCCAGTCCGAGGTTAGATTGGAATCTACTCACTAAGCCAACTGCATAGCATATGTCAGGCCTAGTACACATTATTGTGTACATCAGACTACCCACAACATTAGCATAAGGGACATAGGCCATCTTTTCCTTTTCCTTTTGAGTCTTAGGACATAACACTTTAGACAAGTTATAGCTTCTTGCAACAGGGGTGTCAATGGGTTTACATCCATTCATTAGGAAGCGTTCGAGAACTTTCTTTATATAAGTCTGTTGGGACAAACACAAAAGTCCATTTGAACGATCTCTGTAGATTTTAACTTCCAGAATGTATTCTGCCTCACCCATATCCTTCATCTCAAAATTGAAGGATAACCACTCTTTTGTGGCGACTATCAACCCCTTATCATTTCTAGCTAGTAGTATGTCGTCAACATATAATTACAACATAATGAAACTCTTCTTGGATCTTTTGACATAGACACAATGGTCCTCTGTGATCATCGTAAACCCATTCA
Source organism: Juglans cinerea (assembly GCA_961763995.1). Taxonomy (NCBI): domain Eukaryota; kingdom Viridiplantae; phylum Streptophyta; class Magnoliopsida; order Fagales; family Juglandaceae; genus Juglans; species Juglans cinerea. Next base: position 21,966,494 of record CAUIVZ010000012.1, on the reverse strand, counting down.
AGAGAATGACTCGATAGAATCTGAGGTATTATTGTCTAGATTATTGTTTTAGGCCATATATAGATCGTTTGAGCTTGCACACTTTGCGCTCTTGACCTTTGACCACAAAACCCGTTGGTTGATCCATACATATCTCCTTATCTAGTTCTCCGTTGAGAAATGTTGTGAGTTCCAAATCCATGTTTGCTATTATAGCTAGAATCAGGCGAATTGAGGCAGACCTCACCACTGGTGAAAAGTTTCCTTATAGTCTATACCCTCCTGTTGGGTATATCTTTTCGCCACTAAGCGAGCTTTGTACTTATCTATTGATCCATCCGACTTGCATTTGACCTTAAGAACCCATTTGTTCCCAATAGTCTTACGCCCTGTCAGTAGATCAACCAGATCCCAGACCTGGTTAGTCTTTATAGACTCAATCTCATCATTAAGTGATTTCATCCACTCATCTTTAGTAGAAGATGAGAGAGCCTCATGAATTATCCAAGACTCGTCATCATCATGCGGAGCTACCATAAAAGCTTCCCCTTCAATCTTAAAACGACGATGGGGAATACTTTCATGTGTGTTTCTACACGGCTAAGGTTGTTGTGATTGATTGACAAGTGATGTGCTCAATGTTTTGAATACCGTACCGGACGTCGTACTGGTCAAGGCACTAGAACGAAATATTTCGGTACCGGTACCGGTACCGTTTCGGGATAGCGTTTCAGGATAATATTTCCGGATAATCGATATATAAATAAATTATATTCCAAAATTATATTCCAAAATAATAGTCTATATATAAATAAATTATATATAAATACATATATATAAATTATAAATAGTCTAGTCTGAATTGGGGGTTAAAAATAAGCTTGTAGTTTGAAAAAAAAAAAAAAACTGGCCGAAATATCGGCCGGTACATGCCGAAATATCGACTGGTACGGCCGGTATTTTGGCCGGTACGAAACAGATATAGTATCTGTACCGGCCGGACGACCGGTACGAAAAATTTCGATCGTACCGGCCGATACGATACGAAATTCACAACACTGGGTGTGCTCCCACTCAGATTCAAATCCTTTTTATAATTTGTAGGAATTTGAAGAATTTCTTCCTCATTCTCAACTAAATTCTTTGGAGCACTTTCCTCTTGTTCCACAATCTCATGAAATTTTAAACTCCTATCAACCTGACCTCTACTTGGAAACTCATCTTCAATGAAATCCACATCTCGTGACTCAATCTTAGTCACACTTCCATCAGATTGTTCACCTATTAACATATACCCTTTAGAGTGTTCTAAGTACCTTATAAAGATACACTTCTTCCCTCTAGGCCTAACTTCTCATACTTATGAGAAAGATCGTGAACAAAACCCGTTAAATGCCATGGCCGCAAGTTACTCAAAATGGGTTTATCACCAGTCCATAGTTCATATGGGGTGGAAGTTACTGATTTGGAGAGCACTCGGTTAAAAATGTAGGCAGCTATCAAAAGTGCATCCCCCAAAAAGAAATTGGTAGGTTTGCTTGCGCCATCATTGACCTAACCATATCAAGCAGTGTTCGATTTCTCATTTCAGCCACGCCATTTTACTGCAGCGTACTCGGCATCGTCAACTGTCTTTTGATTCATTTTTCATCAGAGAGCCTTTTAAATTGCTTAGAGAGATATTCTCGTCCTCGGTCAGTTCTTAGAGTTTTTAAACTCTTGTCTAACTGATTCTCAACCATTCTTAGATATCGCCTAAAGCATTCCAATACTTCGGACTTATGAGAGATTAAATAGATATGACCGTAACGTGAAAAATCATATATAAATGTGATGAAGTAGACACATCCGTGTCTTGCCCTTACACTCACTGGACCACAGATGTCTGAGTTGACTAATTGAAATGGAAAAGATGCCCTAGTGGCTTTTCTCTTAGATTTTTCCATTAGACAATGTTCACATCTGGCCAAGATGACCTTAGTGAGATTGCCTATAAGGCCTTCTCTAGCTAACTTAGCCATTCTATCTTGCCCTATATGGCCAAGCCTAGCATGCCATTTATATGAATCCAAATTATCAAATGTAGAAAGAAAAACAATAGACTCATTTATATTTGAATAATCTAAATTTAATATCATAAAATCGTCTTGAAGAAAAATATTGTCATAAAACACATGGCCTAAATAAAAAGAAACATAATTGTTTTCAAATACAATTCGAAAACCAAGTCTTAATAGAGTGACTACAGAAAGTAAGTTTCGTCAGATCTCGGGAGCGTATAGCACATTGTAGTGGAAAAGAGTGCGGCCACCCCGCAAGTCAAGCTTGTAGGTACTAAGTCCCAGTACCTCCACACTAGTTTCATTCCCCACCTTGATATCACGGCTCCCAGCTGGAATATGGCGATGCTCCACAAATCCGACTCTGTCTCGCGCTATGTGTTCGGTTGCTCCTGAATCAACAGTCCACACAGGATAGGAGTGAGCAACCATCACATGGCTAGTTACAAAAATAATGCGAGAAAAGACAGAGTGTACCTTTTTCGGCTCAGTGCAGTCACGAGTGAAGTGGTCATTCTTTCCACAGTTGAAGCACTCTAATTATGACTTGTTCTTCCCGCGCTTGCCCCTCTTGCTGAGCTGAGAAGTTCCTAACACATTCTTAATTTGTCCAGTAGCTACCCCATTCTTGGACTTCTTGCGCTTAGGCCTTGATGTCTTATGCGAACCAAAATCAGCCACATAGGCCGTATGATTGGGTTTAGCAGCCTCTAGGCGCTCAGCCTCCAATTCTAGGTGACGCGAGACATCATCAAATTCTTTGATATTCTTGTTATGCGTTAGGTTCTGGCTCATATTCTTCCAAGAATTCGGCAGTGATAAGATCACTGCCTGGACTTGTTGTTCATCAGTCAGGTTGTTTTCTGCCGACTTAAGTTTGCGGATCATGATCAACATAGTCCTAATATGCTGCTTCATCGTGTAGTCTGAGTGCATCTTATAGGAGTCAAACCTCATGGTTAACCCACACAACCTAGTGGCTGAAGTTCCACCAAACTTCAACTTTAAAGCCTCCCACATGTTTTGGGCAGTATCATAGATCTCGAACTCATACATTAGATCATTGTGCATGCTGCTTAACATTATTATGCGCGCGCACCGACTTTTCTTAGCCCATTGAGTATAGGCTAGTTAATATATCTTGTGTTGTTCCGAGGTCCCTTCCCCGGGCGCAGTAAGGGAGTGAGATAAGGCCTCCAAGACCTCTTTCTCATATAAGATATATTGGATCTTGCGATGTCAAATGTTGTAGTTCTCCCCATCCAATTTCTCCCATTTGTTTAAATCGGTAACTATACTCTTGTATACTTTCACTACAATACGCAAAGAATGGATATTACACACACATCTAAGAAATCTGTCACGTCCATCCAAGCTAGAAAAAGAATAATTTAAACATGTCGCAAAATTAAAAAATCGCTAGGCTTCAGAATCATCTCTTGCGCCACAATATCCAATTATTAAATTTCTAACGTAATTCCCGCGCAAATTTAAAAAACAAATATGGGAGAATTAATCATCATAAATCTCAACCATACTACCACTATCTTAAGTAGTCATCTAGCCCTACTCACATGTAAAGACATAACCTACTAAAATCGCAGTAACCTTTTGGGCCAGTCTACAAGGACAGCTACTCCAACCACAACAACATGTTGAGCCAGTCTACAAACAAAGATGGTTCATATAAGACCATTACAATCCATTTTTCTTGTTCCATCAGTGCATTTACAGTTCTTACTGGAGTCACTGTGGTCTTTTGGCTATACAGTGCATTTACAGTTCTTACTAAGGTCACTGCAATTCTTTCAACCTATCATTTACACTGACAATTCTAACTAAGACTACTTAGTGGGAATTTTTCTATTTTATCATTAAAGATTAATGTATAAATATTCAAGCCTAACATTCATAGATGATAAAATAATCACATATCCACATGTTCAATTCACATATACATGTAATCACATTTAATTTAAGAAAAATTAAATAAAAGATCACATGTAATATAACATAATGGAAAAAAATAGCATGAATATAACCATATATTCACATGTAATCACATTTAATCTAAAACATTAAATAAAAGATCACATGTAATATAACAATATATCTAAGCATATATTAAATCATGCAAACAATTTTTTTTAATATAAACAAAATAATGTTTAACAAATATATTTAAAAAAACCCATCTAAACCAAAGATAAGTCGTAACCCAGTGATGCGCGCTGCCTTTGACCGGTAGTCCTGGGTTCGAGTCCCAGATGTGCCATTTTTTATCCCCTTCTTTTTATTTTTGTATTTAAAAAAAATGGGCTCAAACAAGGTTTGGCTTCTAAAATGACCCAGACCCTTTTTTTTATTTATTTTTTAATAAACACAGAAGGGCCAAATGGCCCAGCCCGTGTAAAAAACAGAAGACTATTGTCTTCTTCAACCTTTAGAATTGGTACTGTTCATGTGAACAGTATCGAAAAACACAGTGGCTTGAAGCCACCATGACTGTGTGCCACCGTGACTGGGTTGGACGGCAAAGCACTGACCGGAGTGCTCTGAACGCCGTGGGCTGCACCACACGGTGCGTGTAGCACCATGCGGTGTGCGTTGTACCACACGGTGCGCGCGGCACCCCAAGGTGCGCGCAGCACCCCAAGGTGCGTGCTGCACCCGCCAGGTGCACACAGCACCGCTGGGTGCCGAAGGGATTTTTTTTTCTTAAAAAAAACAGATAAAAAAATAGGATAAAAAATGACACATAGAAAAATCTCATGTATATGCGAGAAAAATTATAAACTGGAAGCAACTTTAAAAAAAGCTCTGATACCAATGTTAGATTGCACAGCAGAAAAATACCTCAAGCTCAGCTTATAAAATTGATCCACAAGTTTCTCCAGATTGATAAATCCCAAGCGTTTCCTCTTAGTGGCGAAGTGTACTACGTAATATAAAATTAGAATAACACTTAACAAATTCACAGCCTAAATATCTTATCAAGAGAGAACAAAAAGAGAGAGAGCTTTTGTGTATTTCAGATGATGCCAAAACCAAACTGAGGTGGACTATTTATAGTCCACCAACACACGGCTGGACTTCAAGGCCAGCCATTACACTGCAGCCATTGCAAACTGAAACAGCTTGTAACGTATGGCATAATGCCATACGTTACTTTGAGGCATAAAAGGAAGGAGTCAGCCCACGTGGGCGCCCCTCCTTACCTCTTGCCTTCAACGGGGGCCTGCCATTTAGACATCACATATTCTCAACCCTGAACCACACTGCAAAGAAAGTAGAAATAAAGTTTTGGTCCTGTGCCTCTCTCTCTCTCTCTCTCTCCGAGGCACGGGACCAAAACGCCTCACTCCCGAGTTCCTCACAAGAAAAACTTTACCTATAATGATAAGAATCGCAAAACCCTAAACCAAAAAACCACAGCCCAAGGGATGATTGCGAAAGCATACAGTCGTAGAGTAATCTTTTTTCTTCTTTCTTTCATAGGCAAATCTACCTGATCAATGAGTAATACAGTCGTAGAGTGTGTAAGTGCCGTGCAGTCACTTTGAAAAATAGTGGGGTCAACTATTAAAAAATTAATTTCTTTTTATGTAGGTCTTATATTTATTCACTTTTTCAAAACGACTGCACGTCGCTTACACATTGACGACTATAAGTATCATTTCTCATTAAAAAAAGGAAGGGAGTTCCAACTATAACTCCATTATAGTAAAGGTTTGGTATCGACAGGAAGCATGCATGGTAGGGTAAAAAGAAGATAGCTAGAAATACCCTGCATACATTTAGACTACGTTTGGATGTTGAGTTGAGTTTACAATCTCGTTTAGATAGTGAAAATATTTCATCTCATCTCATTTTATTTTTACAACTTTTTCAAATTTCCACACAAAATATAATAAACAATTTAACTTTTTTTAATTTCAAAACAATAATAATATTAAAAAATAATATTCTAACAATATTTTATTCAATTTTTAACTTTTATCTCAACTTATCTCATCTTAACTTACTATTCAAACAGCATCTAAATAATAATAATTTGTGGATCTCATTAAGATGAGTTTAACTTTTTAAAATTGAAATGAATTTAACTTTTTAAGATTGTGATTAGTTTAACTTTTTAGAGCATTAGCATTGGTTTCTCTATATGCAAATGTAAAATCACATGTTTTAGAGATTGTCTTTGTCATTCAAGAAAAACTCTCACATTGGATTATTCATTTTTGAGTTAAAATAATAATAAAATATTATTTTATTATTATTATTAATTTTTTTCCTAAAATTAATTCTTTTATATATTTTTTCAATTAGCACCCACTACATACATTTGGCATTAATAATACAAATATGATAATAATAAAATATAATTTTTATATATTATATTAAAAATATAATAAAATGATAAAATATATATAATATTATAATAATAAAATGAAGTTGAAGGTGAAGGTTGTGTTGTTGAGGGAGGTAGAAGAGGAAATGGTTGTGAGAGAGAGAGAGTGGAAGGAGAGAAAAAAAATTAATAAAATAATATTTGAAGAGTGAATAGTACATCTTCAAAGATGTATTGACATTGTTTATAGTTATGGAAATATTTCTATAAGCATAATCTAACGTAGTCAATTTAATAGTTTAGTTATGCAAATATGTGTTTGTATTTGCATATAGATAAACTAAGAGTAATAAGATACACACAACACATTGCATAACATATTGTATAACAATAGTATAAAATGAGGGTATATTTGTAAAATGATTTTATTTTTATAAGATGTTTTATAAAAATATTCCTTATTTAAAATATAATTGTATAAAATATTATTTGTGCGTAAATCATAAACTAATGTGAATACTCTTACGTTGAAATGTATGAAATAATTGAGATGGATTTAATTTTTTAAAAAAGAAATTAAAAAAGTAATGGATTAATGATTGAGCGGATGTACGTGGGGATCATTGCTAGCTGCTTCCTGTGATCTCAACTGGTTCGGCTAACTGCATTGGGAAAAATATTTATATCTGCCCCACACCGGCACACACTCAATGTATTGAGTGTAAAAAAAAAAAGTGATGTGAAGTGTGTGCCGGTGTGGGACAGATATATAGCATTTCTCACTGCATTAACTATATAAGCCATCTCTTCAGATTCTAATTTACGGCCTGCGGACTACTCTAAAAACACTCGATCGATAGGCTGCGTGGGAAAAGAGCTGGTTGGAAAAAAACTTTGAATTACATATATAGGACAGCTTGTGAAAAGGTTTCTGAGGGTGAAAGTTTAGAGATATATGTAATATTATTGTTATTATTATTAATTGGTAATTTAGATTAATGACATAAGTAATGCTACTGTATATATATTTAATTTATACCACTCACTTTGTCCCTTTTGACAGAGCATCATGAATGATATTACGTGACTTATTATAAAAAAATTAAAAAATATATATTTAAAATACAATGGAGTCTGAAAATACAAAAAAAAAAAAAAGACTAAAATGTATTTTACTAATGTTTGTATTTTTAATTTTTTTTTTTACTTTTTAAACAAAGTGAGTGGTACAAATTAGATGGCATAATAACATTATTCTGTTTTAAAACTTATGTCTCATTTCACTTGCATTTTATTATATAAACTATTGTATCAACTAGCCCAATAATTATTTAAAAAAAGATAGTTGATTGAGGGCATTATTATAAAATTTTATATATCACACTGATATCTCACTTTTCTCCTTCTATGATGAGGTGTTATTATCCATCAATTTTTATATTTTTTCTTTAAAAATATAAAGGATTATCCAATAGTGATAAAAGTGTAGCATTTTACATAATGAGATGAGAGTGTGATGTATAACAGTATTTGAGAGTTTAATGTACAAAAATATAAGGACAATACAAAGAAATAATAAAGTAAGATACTAAAGTGCAAATTGTAATGTAATAAAGTAAATGAGAAATTATAAAACAAAAACAAAGAACTGAAAAAGAAAAATATTTTACCTTAATAGACTATGATTTAGAAGTTTAGATATTCGATGTTTTGGAAAGTGGACAGATAATATTATGAAAAATAAAAGATTTGGGCGGTATCAAAGTAGAGTAGAGCTATACATCAGCCGCACTCTCTGCACACCTTACATGTTTGTTTTTTTTTTTTTTTACTCAACACATAGGTGTGTTGGCTGTATCAAAGTAAAGCAGAGCTATACATCAGCCGCACTCTCTGCACACCTTACATGTTTTTTTTTTTTTTTACTCAACACATAGGTGTGTTGCGGCTATAGGTTTATGTAAATAATTTTACATCAAAGTAGCAACAAAATCTAGAGGTTTGCTATTCATCTGCCTACAGCCCGGCACACACTTCACATATATTATATTTTTATATATTTTTTTTTTACACTCAATACATTGAGTGTGTGCCGGCTGAAGGCAGATGTAAAATATTTTTCCAAAATCTATGGCATGGGTTTTGGCAAGTTGCTTCCCTTTGAACCCCCCAAAAATCACACACCTCATATAAACACCAAAAATCCCAACTGCACAACATTTCATAGATTCCACATATCACACACCATAAATTACGTTTTTTAAGTAGAAAAAATCTGCTTCACACTCTATTGTGTGAAGCAGCCCAGCACACCTAACGTGTTGGGGTGAAAAAAAAAGGAAAAAAAAATTATGTGAAGTGTGTGGAGAGTATGATGTACAGTAGAGTGTGATATAGCATTTTCCGGAAAAAAAATATCTTCTCAGCAGTGAAGGAAAAAATACATAAATTTTATATCTCTCTCTCCCAACGTAAAAGAATAAGAAAAAGAAATAACTTTGCATAAACGTTGATACAAAGTAAAATCCTGAAGTGATATCGAACATTTTTAAAGGTGGGTCTGAACAACCCGGTGCTTAAGCTCGAGGAGACAGAGAAGAGATATAGCACTGAACAGACTTTCTTCAAAGCCCATGGCTTCCACCACCACAACCAATCCTTTGCTCTCCTCAAACTTCTTAGGAACTAAAATCTTGCTCTCCCCTCCAATTCCCAAGACCCTCAAATCAAAACCAATCCCTTTGCCTCTCTTCTCCAAAAGGAAGTCTGGAATCACTCAAAGCATTCTCGACAAAAGACCCATTTCAGAGCCCTTGAATTCTCTACCATCACAGGCTACCTTAGCTGCCCTTATCTTCTCTACTCTTACCCCACAAGCCACCCTAGCTCTAGACAACCCCACACCGCCTCAACCCGCAGCAGTAATCGAAGCCGAACCCGCCAGTCCTAGCCCCTCAAATCCTTCACCTTTCTCACAAAACCTCCTCCTCACGGCCCCAAAGCCCCAAGACCAGACCAACTCTGACCTCCCAGAAGGTGGCCAATGGCGATACAGCGAGTTCCTAAACGCAGTGAAGAAAGGCAAAGTAGAAAGGGTCAGGTTCAGCAAAGACGGCTCTGTTCTTCAGCTCACCGCCATCGATGGCCGCAGAGCCTCTGTAATTGTCCCCAATGACCCGGACCTCATCGACATTTTAGCCATGAACGGCGTCGATATCTCTGTCTCTGAGGGTGAGTCGGGCAATGGGTTGTTCAATTTTATCGGTAATCTTTTGTTCCCTTTTATCGCTTTCGCCGGACTGTTCTTCCTCTTCCGCCGAGCCCAAGGGGGCCCCGGCGGGCCCGGCGGGCTGGGCGGCCCAATGGACTTTGGAAGATCGAAATCCAAGTTCCAAGAGGTCCCTGAAACCGGCGTCACATTCGCCGATGTAGCTGGAGCTGACCAAGCGAAGCTTGAATTGCAAGAAGTCGTTGATTTCTTGAAAAACCCAGATAAGTACACTGCCCTGGGAGCCAAAATCCCAAAAGGGTGTTTGCTGGTGGGACCGCCCGGTACCGGTAAGACTCTATTGGCCAGAGCGGTGGCAGGGGAAGCTGGCGTGCCATTCTTCTCGTGTGCGGCTTCGGAGTTTGTGGAATTGTTTGTTGGAGTTGGGGCTTCGAGAGTGAGGGACTTGTTCGAAAAGGCAAAGTCTAAAGCGCCGTGCATTGTGTTCATAGACGAGATTGATGCCGTGGGGAGGCAGAGAGGGGCGGGACTTGGAGGTGGGAATGATGAGAGGGAGCAAACTATCAACCAGCTGTTGACGGAGATGGATGGGTTTTCAGGTAATTCGGGCGTGATCGTGTTGGCGGCGACAAACCGGCCTGATGTGCTTGATTCAGCATTGTTGAGGCCAGGGAGGTTTGATAGGCAGGTTACTGTGGACAGGCCTGATGTCGCCGGTAGAGTTAAGATCCTTCAGGTAATTATTCGCCGCATACACACAAAGCCTGCCCACATTCCCACACATTTTTGTAATAGTTGTGAATGAATGTCCAAGGTCGTAGTGTAGAATATGAAAATATAGATAATATCATTCAATAGTAATTGAAATTCTTGTTGATGATAATCTAGTTTTTACTAGTGAAAAATAATATCTAATTAGCTGTTGTTTAAGAGGGCTGGTTTGCTCATTGTCCTAAAACAAGTTTCACCGAAACTATAGCTGTATGTTAGCCTTTCGTGCCACCGGAGGGGTAAAAATCCATAGCTCAACAACAAATTATAGGGCCAAATTCAAAACATGTTACATATAGTGTGCTAGGAATATAATTATAATATCCATAGTCCACTAGTGAGAAGATCAATGATATCATGTAAATGAGAAGAAAAGGAAGTTTTCCAATCATTGACTAAACATGTTACATATGTTGTGCTAGGAATATAATTATAATATCCATAGTCCACTAGTGAGAAGATCAATGACATCATGTAAATGAGAAGAAAAGGAAGTTTTCCAATCATTGACTCAAACCCATTGTCGAACCCCAAATGTATTACAGGTGCACTCTAGAGGGAAGGCACTAGCAAAGGATGTGGACTTCGAAAAGATAGCAAGAAGAACCCCAGGCTTTACTGGGGCTGATTTGCAGAATCTGATGAATGAAGCAGCCATTCTTGCGGCCAGGCGTGACCTCAAGGAAATAAGCAAAGATGAGATATCTGATGCGCTGGAGAGGATCATTGCTGGACCTGAGAAGAAAAATGCTGTAGTGTCCGATGAGAAGAAGAAACTCGTCGCATATCATGGTATATGAATAAGGATCCACCTCATTTCCAACTTTGCCTAGCTTCGTAATCTTTGATTTTTGGTTGCTAAGCATGTGTGTACACTCTTAAATATTGCAGAGGCCGGGCATGCTCTAGTTGGTGCATTAATGCCCGAGTATGATCCTGTTGCCAAGATATCCATCATTCCTCGTGGCCAAGCTGGTGGCCTTACCTTTTTTGCTCCAAGTGAAGAGAGGCTTGAGTCTGGACTTTACAGTAGAAGCTACTTAGAGAATCAGATGGCTGTTGCCCTTGGTGGAAGGTTAGTAGTAAGAATTTATTTTCAAACACCTTAATTCGAATAGGCTTAAATTAGAAGTATGATTTGTACCCCGCCTAGGTGACCCCATTTTTTCAAAATCCATACTTCTCTTGTTTTCAATTACAGAATTGCTGAAGAAGTAATTTTTGGCGAGGAGAATGTGACCACAGGAGCATCAAATGACTTCATGCAAGTCTCGCGAGTGGCAAGGCAGATGGTTGAGAGATTTGGGTTCAGCAAAAAGGTAGGACAAGTTGCCATTGGCGGACCTGGTGGAAACCCCTTTCTGGGTCAACAGGTATGCGTGTGATTAGACAAAAGAAAAGCTTTCAATGTAGACGCTGCCCAAATCTCTCATAAAATTCACAAAGCGCTCTTTCCTGTACATACCCAAGAGATATGATTAATGCCTTGCATACGCATATTATGAATGCAGATGTCATCCCAGAAAGATTATTCGATGGCAACTGCTGATATAGTAGACGCGGAGGTTAGGGAACTGGTAGAGACTGCATATTCAAGGGCTAAACAGATCATCACGACCCACATTGACATCCTTCACAAACTCGCTCAACTACTCATAGAGAAAGAATCTGTTGATGGGGAGGAGTTCATGAGTCTCTTCATCGATGGAAAAGCTGAGTTATATGTTGCTTGATTCCACTAATGCGTCAAAATCTTCTTGTATTATATATTTTCCTAGACCCATATACACATTACGAACCAATAATTATTTCACCAAATTCAAAAAATCGTTGAACATTTGATGCAGCAGAAACCAAGTTTCTCTCCCTCTCTATGGTACACTTTCAAACAGAAATCACATTCCCAATTTCTATTACACACCTCATTTGTCACAACGACTGATATAAAACCAATTATATCAAGGAATGACTACAGTTGCTCCTCAAGAACCTTTCCCACCTCGTTGCTTTTTTTCTTCAAGCGATGCAGCCTCACTCAACATGTCACCTGCATCCTTGTGCATATCCATCTTGAAAAGTGCAACTGCCTGCATGTAAAACGCAGTGGACCAATCTGGGTACACGCATTGTGCTTGCATCGCATCTCGGAGGGCAGCATCCGGTTGATCACACATGAGATGGCAAAGACTTCGTCGTGCATACACTGTTGGAGAAACCATGGTTCCGACCTCTATGAACTACACACACAAAATAAATTTTTTTTTTTTATAAGTAAACAGAAATGAAATTGATAGTCACAATAATTTTCTCTTTATTTTTTAATTCTTTACTGGACATCTGGATCTGCTTTTTTACATTTCTTTCCCTCTTTAAGGATCAAGTTTCTTAGCTTGCAGGAGGGAGAGAGGGGAGTGAAGGAGACCACATCATGACATCACAATCCCTCTGGATAGATGCTGTTTTCCTATCAATCAAGTTACAGTCTTAATATTCGTACAAAATATCAAAAATCCCCACGACTAAGATCAGGAAAACCCAACACAATGATTTCACTCCCTTGTTAACCTATTAATGCCGGATACCATTATATGAAGTTCCACTTTGTTATCAGGTAAGTACGAGGGCCTATCACATAGTGGTAAGAAACGAAGTCTATTATCAACAGCTATATTATGTCAATACTGCAATCAACATACCTGAGAATAACAGTCTATGGCTGTTCTAAATTCTCTGTCGCGAAATGCCAAGTCCCCACGCTTTCTTGCCTCCAACGTATCTCTCATTCGCTGGGTCCATTCTTGGAAAGACAGCTAAACCGATCAAGATCAAGTACAGATGTTAGTACAGTAGAAGATGAAAGATATGCAAACCTTGCAACGGTACTATTTATATACCTCATTGGTTCCTTCATCATCTTTGTAATGTGTCATGACCAATATCTGATGGATAGCTGTGAGGTCCATCCTTGAACAGGCATCACCCATTGGAGAGAGAGGGTGTTGTGGAGTAGGAGGTGCATCCTCTTGCATTGGGATTCCTAGCATCACATAAGATGGAACCTGCAAGCAGAGAATCCATGTCCTGAAATATCATTTAAGTTCACAAGACTGTCTTATTACGGACAATCCATCCATATAAGTAAATATATCTGAAAGTTGATTTTAGTATATACTGAAGAAAGCAAGAAGGGCCATTACACAAACCAAGGAAATTAAATTAAAATGAGAAGCAACAATCCATTCCTTCCCTCAGTCACACCCCACCAAACAGAAAAGAACATGAGAAGGTCTGTGATTCCATTGGCAACCCATAACAAGGATTTTATTTAATTAAATTTCTCAAGAAATTGAAGACCCAAACTTGTTATGAAGATTATAAAAGCCGGAAGCAAGCTCACAGGAGCATGCCACAACTAATTTTTGCTTCCACCCAACTGATAAATTGGGCCCTAAACAAGAATCAATCAGAAAAATGACATAACCAGAGGCAGAACAGATAAGTTTACAGCAGGATTGCACGACAAGCACTCAGCAGCGATCTTGGGGTTCCAGTGTTTGGCATGGTTTTACAAAATAAATCACCAGCTCTAGTTTACTATACAAAAAACCCAAGTAGAAAAGCCAAGTGCATTCTAAATAGAAAAGATCGCAGATTTTACATCAGATTTATTTTGTAGAGGGGCAAGCGTTGCGACAAGATCTTTGGTATTCGGCCGCTCCCTAGGTTCATACTGCAAGCATTGTGAGGCAATATCCAAAACCACTGTTGCCTCCTCAGTTGAAAATTTACCCTCCAAATGTGAATCCATGAGAAGAAGAATGTTTTTTCCCCGTATCATATCTAGAGCCTGCAAATACATTAGAAACACATCCATTAAAATCAAGTTCAACAATTCCAGACCAGCAAGAAAATTTCTGATGACTATGTTAAAATATGCATTGGACAAATGACTGATGCAATTATCAGGGATGTCATATCTCCAAATTTTTTATATGGGATAACGCATTACATCTTAAATCAGCTGAAGCAAACCCTTTGTCATCTCAGTCCCTTAAGGTTTAACTTATATTCACCAATTCCTCTATTTTGACAAAGCATCAAAAAGCAATTGACCTATGTGACCCAGTCTGGTAAGCCAAATAATGGCTTGTCTACATATGGATTTTTTGAATCTGTCCAGCCAATCAACTTCTAAAAAAGATATGGGTGATGTATCCTTTATCTCAAACATGCACACCAGAACCGCATTCAATTTATTTATCACAAACCCAATGGAACGAATAAATGGCAATATACAGATCTTGTTGGAATAATATGAAACAAGACGGCACCGACTAAACTGCTGAAAATAAAAAATTAGAATTTGAGAGCTATTAAAAATTTCAAACCTCCTGGAGCTAGTAAGTTTATGAACAAATTAATATACTGAAAAGCATAACAATATCGGTTTGAAGGATCCAAGGCCTATCGATTTTGAAAGGATCTGTCATCTGATATCAGCCTTCTTCAACATAAAACATGAAATACTATGCATGTTTAGAAGCTAATATGAGTACTTTATTTTTTAATCTCTTTTGTATTGAGATGATTTCCATCGTGGACTTTACTGCCTGAAACTTGGACAGCTGAATTGTCAGAACCACTAAATGACACCTATGATGTCACAGATTCACTACCTTACATAGGGAAATACTTACATGACCTGGAGGGATGTGCTTTCCACTGAGAAGATCCAAAAGGATGGTCCCATAGCTGAAGATAGCGCTTTCTGGGGTCACCCTTCCTACAACATACCCCTATTCCAATTAGGAAGCATTACTCAAAATTGAGTTGTACATTTCTAACAATAATTTTCACACAATATAAATACCTTGCAGTGAAAATTGGTAACATCAGCAAAGCAATTAAGCATCACAGTTCTTTCAAACCCTACACAAGTAAATAGTACATATATGATCATCTAAAATTTGTCAGGGAAGGCAACACTCTGTGGTCCCTTAGATTCTAAGTTTCGCGTGGTATTCATGTAAGAACCTTAGCTCAAGTCATCTTTCCTATATTAACCCCGATCTTTTCACAATTGCAATATTTAAGAAGGTAGTAACCAATGCCCTCTATAATAGAAAAGGCCAGATACCATGCTAAAATTTTACGGGTACCTATATGCCTAGACAAAGATTAAGGTGATATGAGAACAGGAGAATGACAAACGAAATTGAAATTCAGTTTCATGTTAAGTAATTACTTATTGTGCTTTGTTAAGTCTGTAACATAGGCATTGCAGATCTAGTGAATCTTAATGCCATATGGAGCTGAATCTGATGAAATTTTTATGAGATTGGAAACTCTCTTGCTAGATCTCCAAAAACTTTTTTTTTTTTTCACAAGTAAAAATTCTATTGATAGCAAACTAGACAAAATCCCAAGAACACAAGACGCATACAAGAGGAGACACCTAGTTAGGAAGAGAGGGGACACTCTTATGAGATCTCCACATATGGCCTTTTATGGCATTGGTTATATAGATTCGCACCAAACTCTCTTATGAGATCTCCATATATGGCCTTTAATGGCTTTGGGTACATCGATCCACACAAACCCCTCTAGTATATAATTGACTAATCAATACCTTTATCTGGAGGTGCATCTTAATCATGTCTTATCTGTGCAAGTGGGAATGGTCTGCAACTTTCTAAAATATTCTACAAGGCATCTTAATGATGCCATAGGGCCACTTTGTTTCAGCAAACCAAGCAGATAATGGAGCTTCAACGTTTATATTTTCTCTTTTCTTATACATTGATATGAAAATAAAATAAACAAAATCATCACAACATAAAAAATATGGGAGAATAAGGTTTTTTCTAGATTGGTTTCTGTATCAGAGAATACAAAAGATAACCAAGTCTCAACATTTAGTATTGACATGTCACCAAGTCACCAGTAAAGAACAGAAGAAACCGTATATGTAATGAGATGGCAGGTAAGAGGCTACCATTCTTTAGATACTCTGGAGGTGTATATGCGAGATTTGTGCTGTAGCCTTTTCCATCCCTACTGTTCTTCATCAAGCCAAAACACGAAAGCCGAGGATCACCATTCTGCCAAAACCATCCACAAAATTACTACCTTAGCTCCTAGAAAATGTCACAGATGACCCTAACAAGAATAAATTAATAGAACCCGAATAAAGACAACCATTTGAGCCAAGTTGAAGACATTGGTCAAAGAAACTTCCAATTTATACACATACTAGATAACATTCAGTTTTCAAATTGCAAAGAAAGACTCCCTCACCTCATCAAATAGAACCCTATACGCATTCAAGTCATGGTACAATGGACGGCCTTCAGTACTACAATAATCTAACGCTTCAGCAATGTACAAAGCAACCCTTAATCGCATAGCCCACTCAATGGTCTGATTCTCCCCTGTTAAGGAATTGTTAAGCACAACATCAAACTTTAGGCAACTCATAATGAACAAATTTATTGCAATTTTAGAAATGAGCATTTTTTGTGAACAGGTCAGTGCAACAGAGCAAGACTGGCGTTATTGACCACAAATACCAGGGCAAAAAAAATCAAGTCAAACCTAAATTATCGAGGCAGTTTTTTAATTATTATTCTCAGAATGAATCATTCATTCATCTCAACAACAAGCCGAAAAAAAGAGTCAAAAACTAGTACATATTACCCAAAACAACTATGCCTATGAATTCAAGAGAAAAAAATCTCATAATTCAGGTTTTTTATTTTTATTTTTATTTTGTAGGAACGAATTACTTGGGAAACGAAGGCAATCACAAGACCGTACAGTGGAACAAATGTTTAGCTAGGGTATCGTTGGGCATGTACTCCGCAACAAGCAGCCTCTCATCGCCCTCGCAGCAATACCCAATTAAATTTGCAAGCTTGTTGTGCCTGAGCTTCCCAACCCCGCGAGCTTCCTCCTAAAATTACAATTAAATATTGGAAACCCTAAAAAGAAAGGGAAAAAAACATTTGAAGAACAAAACAGTTAAAACTGGAAATGGAAAGTAAGAAAGGAATTGAGAAATTTACAGCGAACGGCTTGGGATCAGGCCAGGCGAGCTTAGTGAATTTCTTTACGGCAATCCAGGGCCGATGGTTTTGGTTCTGGCTCTGGAGGCGGCCTTTGTAGACGACATTGGGTGCCTTCTCGCCACTCTCGGAGACGATGTGGTCGGGGCTAAAGTTGTTGGTGGCGGCTCTCAGCTCCGATAGCGAAAACTCCGAGAACCCCGGCACGCCTCCGGAGCAGGATGGTCCGGAGTCGATGCCGTTGGGCGGGGGAGGATCAGTTTGAAGGTGGTGGTTGTTGTGGCTGAGGAGCTGGTTGTTGTGGTTGTGGCCGCTGTATATGTTGTCTTCGGGATGAGGTCGTCTCGAGAAGATCGATTCGCAGCAGCCCATTACTGAGTCGAGGTGACTCGGTTATCCCCGCTACACCTCCACCTTGCTATTACCCAGAAACCATAACACACACACACACACACACAGGTATTTCTTCGAGTCTCTGACTAAAACCACACACCCAATCGCGCGTGTGCAGAGAGAGTGATCTAGAGAGAGGGATCGATCTAAGGAGTGAAGAGGTGCAGCTTTCTTTTTCTTCTCATTTGCGTGTTTTCTCTTTCTTCGCTGCACTGACAAAAACCTCTGTCTCTCTGTTCCTCCTACTATTGAACTGTCCATTTTACGTCGTCGAGGGCACTTTCGTCTCTCTGTCTCTCTGTCTTCCTCGTCCCTTGTCCTTTTTCGCGGTTTCTTCGCCCTTGTCCTTCTCTTTCGTGTTTCTCTTTCTTTTTCTTTTCCACCCTTTTCAATTGTTTATTAAATAAATACAAGTTCTTTTATGCGCTTAAAAAAAGTTAGAAGTTTTTTTAACGTATAAAATCAAAAATGCTGATTTAAATTTAGAAATGAGATAATTTTAAATAAAATATAAAAATTAAATAAAATATTATTAAAATATTATTTTTTAATATTATTATTGTTGTAAGATTTTAAAATATTGAATTATTTATTATATTTTATTTAAGAATTTAAAAAAATTAGAATAATGAGATAAGATGAGATTAAATATTTTTTAAATTTAAATAGAATCTAAAATATAATTAATTAATTAGAATATAATTTATTTGATATATGGGTTCGGTGTTTATAAAATATTCATGTGAAAACAAGGTAGCATCCACCAATAATTTTTGTATTTTGTGTATTTTTAAATAATTAATGCATTATGTTTACGTATCAATCTGCATATTAATAATGTAATCATCATATTTTAAATTTAAATTAGCACTGTTTTTAATAAAATTTACTTTCTGATCAATCATATTGAATGAGTGCGCATATTAATACGCAGAATCGCTTACTATTAAATTTTTTGTGTAAAAATAAAAAAATATATATATATAGTGTTTAGTATAAAAATAATGAGTAGGATTTTTGGTAATAACGAGTATAGATTATGAAAATAAATTTTTCGTATGATCACTTTGTTAGCTGCCCCGGCCATATTTTGAAGCAGAAAAGGAAAAACAAAAAAGCCTGATAAATTCAAAACACGGGTGGCTTGTCGTTCTGTGTGACGTCAGATGCCGTGCGTGTGGAGGACGAGTATGTCGACAAAATAGTAAATTGTTTTTTTAAAATTTACCATTTTGTCGTTTAGGACACTTCAAGTCGCTTCTTACGGCGACATGTCTGTTGTCTTTTAAGATAATAAGGCCTCTCTCTCTTCTTTTAAGCTTAGTCGAAAATAATAAGGTTTATTTAGAAAAAATAGTTAATTTGGATTTTAAGATGAGATAATTTTAGATAGAAGATAAAAATTTAAAAAAATATTATTAGAATATTATTTTTTAATATTATTGTTATTTTGAGATTTGAAAAAGTTGAATTGAGATTTGAAAAAGTTAAATTGTTTATTATATCTTGTGTAGAAATTTAAAAAAATTATAATAATGAGATGAAATGAAATACTTTCTGAATTCAAACGGACCTAAAATAACAATTTTCTTTTAAAAACTATTACTTCATTTGAATCCGTGAGTATATTCCATTTCATTTCCTCGATCTGTTACTTTTCATCATTCCATTTCTTCAATTTATTACTTCTCGTAAATCATATAGTTTTTTGTGAGCTTAATATTGAAATTTATGTAACTTAAAAAAAATACTCCTCAGTCTATTTTAATTTTTTAATCACTCTCTGGTTGATTAATGAACAAGAGATTCAATTACTTAAAAAAAAGATCGATTCAATAGGGAGCATTCAACAGTCCCTTACAATCCCTAAAAATATGGAATCCATATCTTATTAAAATTGTATTTGTTGGATGATAATTTTTTTTTTTTTATGAAAACCAGTTAATTTGTCTCCACATATGTAGGAAACTAGTTAATTTTTCAATCGGAAAGAATCTCGAATGTCAAAAGTCAAAAGTCCTCCACCACATTCTTATAAGATTAACAGGTAAGCTATATAAATATATATATATATATATATAGATTTAGATATACACACATGAGTAATACTAGATACAAATCTTAAATAGACAAGTTTCATACAAGCCTTTTGTAAGATAATAGGTCCTACAAATAAATAATAATTTTTTTTACACTTTTTTAATATGGAGTCTACTTTTTTACAAAGGTTTATATGAGATTTATCTATTTGAAACTTGTACAAATCATTTATCTACACATATATGTATATATATATTAATCCACCAAACTATCGACATCATTTGGTGGAACTAATTAATTAATTAGGTAATAATCCACCAAATTATTCCGCAATCATAATTTAAAAAAAATAAAAAATTAAGATTTTGTTTGGATAGTGAGGTGATCTCAGATATTCTATAAATAGTAATGAAAATGTAATATGAAAGAATAATGATAAAATATTAAATATTAATAAATAATAATAAAAAGTATGTAAAAAATAATAAAAAAAATTATAAATAATAACAGAGTATTTTGATATCATCTCCATTTTTGGATAGTGATGCAAATCCACGCCATTTTTGTCCAATGTCAGTTGAAAATCAAACCTCAATTTTGTTAGCTTTCAAATTAGGCTGATTTGCTGACATTGCAACTCTCCTCTGTATTCTTTAAGGGAATTGCCTGCCGACTCGACAAGATTACAAGCTTGAAAGGTACAGGTTGGCACTGAAGTCCACTTGTTTTTTTTATTTTCTCAGCCACAAGAGTCCCATTTGGTTTCTACACTTTAGTAGACATGTGTACAAACGGGAAAGGTCAAGATTCACCAACTCAATGTCCCAACTTTTTTTGAAAAATTATTGAGCGAGTATAAATGACGATACTCACATTTTAGCACATAACGTCATGTCATGCTTATATTTCAAAACTGCCTAGTAATTAGGTTTGGTTCGGATACAAAAGTTTTATTAATTCATCTCAACTTATTTAATTATTATATTTTTTTAAAATTTTTATATAAGATATAATAAATAGTTTAATTTTTTCAAACTTCAAAATAATAATAATATTATAATAATATTTTATTCAACTTTTATTTCATCTCAATTCACTATCCAAATCTCTTATTAATCTCTCCTTTCACGCCAAAGTCTCATTGTCATTCGAGATCCAATCAATTAGGAGTTGTTTGGATTCAGAGAACATCTCTAACTCATCTAATCATTACAAATTTCATAAATTCTTACACAAAATACAATAAACAATTTAATTTTTTCAAATCTCAAAATAAAAATACTATTAAAAAATAATATTATAATAATATTTTATTAAAATTTCAATTTTTATCCTATCTCAACTTCCTGTCCAAATCTCTTCAAACACTACGTGCTATTTTCTTGGTTGTGCCACTTTTAGTTCTTTCTTAGTAGCAGCAGCGGCCCAGAGATAGTTTCCACGTCCTTAAATTAAGAGTAATGCTACATATAGTCGTGGAATGTGTAAACGTGTAAACATCAGAATGAAGCCCGGTTGACCTCAGCATGGAAAATGATGAGCACAAGAAAGTTCTCCACCCAACCAAATAATAACATTGAACAGAATCAAGGATGCAGGATCCACTGGCAATAATGTACCACAAATTTTGCTGTAGAGGAAGACTTTTCAAACTCTCATGCATGGTGATATTTCAATCTGCAATTGCATGAGAGCATGATATACCATAGACATGCATCAGAACGAAAGATTTACACGGTTCCCTTGTGTAGAAACAGACTTGTGGACATGGACAACTCTCTCACCAGACACGCCGCCGGCCTGTCTTTCTTGAATGTGTAGAGAAAGCTCCTCATACTCATGCACAGAGATGGTTGTGATTTGTGAACCTCTCCATGTCCACAAAAATCGTTTTCATGCCTGACAACAAAACTACTAAATTCAGAATCTCACACCGAGGCAGGACAAGATCATCTTTTTATCTTGAGCCTGTACCATCATCTATTGTTTGTATCTTTTGCTCCTCCCTGTCCAAGATTTTCATTTTTCTATTCATATACCTTGTCTGCAACAGTCCTTCGCTGTAAAGTCTTCAATATAGGGTTTAAGGGTTCCAAGAATTTATTTAAGCTCTGAAAACTCCCTGCATAGTTTAGTCATTTAGACACCATCCATGGGAGAAGGGCACTATTAACATTGGATGTTCTTCAGGTTCATAAAGTAGACATCCCAAAAGTCAGACATTTCAGGCTAGCCGGATCCTTACCAAGCATGGGTGTTTCTGGATGAACAGTTAATTATAAGGATGAGGCATGAAATCATCTTAATTCATCTTAAACCATTAATCATCGATGAGACTCATTACTTTTTCAACTTTTTATAAGAAGTTAAAATTCATGATCTCAATTCACTTCATACATTCAAACATATCTTAATGCGACTTACAAATTATTACTATTTACAGATCATCTGAGATTACTTCAACATTCAAATGCAGCATAATTAGTTTAAGATACATGTTATTTGACCCTTAGAGTTGAACCGTGTAAAAAAATAAAAATTGGTGCGTTTTTGGTTGACAAATGTTCCTCTCCATTAACCATACATTTCTTAAAGCTCGAAACAATATTGGGTGCTTTGTAGATTGAGACTTCAATTATCTGTAATTTTTCTAGTATTAAGTTTGTTTCTCTCTAAAATTCAACCAAGTAAGAAGTCATGAACCAACGAACTTGATCTTTTGTATGCCACTCAATGGAGTTTGTCTCTTACTACCCTCTGGCCGTTAAGAGATATCAAAGCATACATTAATTGTCTAAATCTTATAACATTTATAAGATTTGTATATATAACATTTATATATATATAAAAAAGTAATTTTATACATAGTCGTGAAGTGCGTAAACGCCACGTAATCGCTTTGAAAAAGAGTGGGGTTTACTATTAAAAAATTAATTTTTTTTATGTGGATTTCATGTTTTATTCACTTTTCTCAAAATGATTACGCGACGGTTGTACAATTCACGATTGTAAATATATTTTTTCATAAAAAAAAATCCAAGTCACGTTTAAGCTTACAATTCAAAAACACTAGTCAATACAAGTCTTTTGAAATCATAATAAAAGGCAATAACTTTTTTCTCCTACATAATACATGAAGATCTTATTCATTTAATTCCCATACTTAATTTAATTCGGATATTACAGGCTTATTAATGTTAAATATTTTTTCTTAATATTTTAAAGCTTAACATTACATAATGTGGATTCCCATAATTTGTTGATCTCTTTAAGAATTATGAAGAGCAACTTAGACATATATATATATATATATATATATATATATATATGTGTATGTGAAATTGCTAGCTCTCTTTAGGTCAATAAACAAGTAATTAATCAATAAACTTTATCGTAATTTTAGTTATTCCAAGTACATATTTTTAATCATCATTCCTTCGTTATTTTTAACTATGATATATTAAAGATGATTGGAAAATTATTTATTATTTTTATATTAATAATTTGGTAGACACCATAAAATAATGAAATTATAATAATTTAAAAGGATCATCAATTATCATTTACGGAAGAGTTCATGGCTCTTGTAGTATAGATTCTTCTATCTCGCGATGGTGAATGCATGAGCGGTTTGTATTGCTTCTTCTTGGCTCTTTCAACAGTTTGTTCTGTTGCATCTTCTTTACATTGTAGACAGGTCTGTTATAATTTTTTTAAATTTTTATATAAAATATAATAAATAATTTAATATTTTCAAATCTCAAAACAATAATAATATTAAAAATAATAATATTTTAATAACTTTCAATTTCCATCTCAATTCATATCATTTCAACTAACTATCCAAACGGAATCTTAGAATCCTTTTTGGATGTTAAGAATATTTGAAAATATCTCACAATATTTTTAATTAGTAGTAAGTTAAGATATTTGAGTCGGTTTTGTGTAATAATATGAATTCCATTGAGATGTGTTTGGATGTATAAAATAAGTTTAAATAGTTTTAACTTTTTATGAAAAATTAAAAAAGTGATGAGCCTGTTGGTTTGTTTTTATAATGATTGAATAGTTATTTTATTTATATGTTTTACTAATAAAACACAATGAGACTCACCATTTTTTTGTCCCAAGGCATTTAAAAATTAAATTTTCACATTTTCATCCCCAAATTAATCTAATTCTAAATTATCAAAAATTAATATTTATCAATTATGAAGACACCATTCTAATTTAAAATTATTAAATGGAAATTTATATATATGATTTAATAAATACTCAAAATATTTATAATGGTGGAATGACGCTGGGAGTAACTTGGGCTCTAGGGTTTAGGTTTTGGGCGAGAGCCTACAGTTAAGACGCAGCCTGGGCTTGTCACTTGGACTCTTTCGTTAGGCATAGTCCATTGTTTAGCTTTTATGGGTCGGATCATGGATTCACTATTATTTACTAATGTTATTTTTTGCCCCGACAGAATTTCCTAGGGGTGAAAACGGGCCAAAACCGATGCCGACCAACGTCTGAAAAGATGAGAAGCTACCGACCGTAACTGGTCAATGGGAGGAGGAAATCGATTGAGGCGGTTCTCTGGCAATTCTCGGTCGGCGTCGATTCCCCTAGCACCAATAATTTACAGAGAGAACAATGAGAGAGAGAGTTGCATAGGAGAGAAAGAATTACAAAGAAGAGAGAGAGTTGCAGACTAAATCAGGAAGAAAACGCTGGGTGGAAGAAGACACATTTCGAAACGACACCGTTCCGTTTCAGACTTTTTTTTTTTACGTTCTTAATAAAACGACGCCGTTTGATAAACTAAATGGTGTCGTTTCCATTATCTTTTATCCTACTTATATTTATAAAATGATGCCATTTCACTTAAACTTAAGTGTAACAACGTTGGTATATTAAATATTTTTTTTTTATTATATCGGTCGGTTCAACGGTCCGGTTCAACTATACCTTATTCATCTTTCGCAAAATGCTCATTGCTGGCAAGTCCATTGACAGCTATACCTTGCCTCCTGTTCTCTAATCTTGTGCTGGATTGTCGGCTATGCGACTTGGCTGCCAGGTACACGGGATAGTATTGGTTAATGGATTCGCCTTAGATACGACGAATTTGAATGCATTGATTACTGTGTATGCGAAAATGGTGATTTTGTGCGTAAGGTGTTTGATGAAATGTTGGTGAGGAAAGGGATATCTTGGTCAGCAATGATGGCAGGTTATGGAATGAATGGAATGTTTAATGAGGTATTTGGGTTGTTTGATAGGCTGGTGGAGGTAGGAGAGAGGCTGGATGGTGTCACTTTTACAATGCTCCTGACAGCAGCGTGTAGTCATGGGGGGTTGGTAGAAAGGGGGAAGGAGTATTTTGAGATGATAGAAAGGAGGTTTGGAGTGAGACCAGGGCTAGAGCATTATACTTCAATGGTAAATACGTTGGGAAGGGCGGGGTAGGTCGAGGAAGCAGAGAACTTAATTTTAGAAATGGAGGTGGAGCCTGTTGAAGCTTTTTTTTTTTGGGGGGGGGGGTTCTTGTTGGGGGCTTGTAGGATTCATGGGAAGGTGGAGGTGGCTGAGAAGGTTTACAAGAAGAGACAGAGTGTTGCATCTATGTGAATCATTTAAGTTATTCTTCAACGTGAATTTTGTTAATGTTTCTTTTAATCACAGTAACTTATATGTCAAGTTTTTTCAATTTAATTAATAAAATTGCTAAAAATGTGTCGCATTAGTCATGATAAAATAGACAATACTGCTATGTACTGTCACATTTGTGCAGTTGTGGAGCACTAATCTGACGTGGTCGGTTCCATGTTAGCTTCAAAAAATAGAGAAAGAAGAAAGAAGCGAGAAAATGCAGAGTGAAGCAATCAGATTCACATTTTGCAGTTCTGAAAGAGGGAGAACTCTCCTGAGACAAGATCAGTGCTGTCAAATTCGAGTGTGAACTTGGAGAAGGTGAAGAGCAAGCCAGCAGAGACCGACTCGAATCCCAACTCATCCCTGCCAGCGTGAAGTTGAAGAAGTGGAAGAGCGAGCCAATCGTTAGTTTCCGATCTGACAGTGGAGAGCAATATTTAGAGGTCGGCGAAGAGGAAGGAACCCGAGAAGAAGGTAAAATCCTTCTGAATTCCTTTTTGGTAAATATCTCTCACTTCCTTTGTATAGGTCTGAACCGACTCTTGGCTTGTCGGGGGAAAAAAATTAGGATATACATAAGTAGGAAAGTAACTGAACGCTCTTAATCACCTTCTCCGGATCTGAACACGATATTCGGTTTGTTACCAGTGCTCAGTAAGCATGGGTTATAAGGATGTTGTTTGGTCTCATGGATGTGTTAGTTACGACGAGATGAACTATCCTCTGCATGCTATAGCTGTTCGCAGGAATGTAGCTGGTATTTGCTTTTAGGTTTTATTTTTATTCGTTAATGGGTGTAAGGGTTTGATGTGGAAGCTAGCCGTATATTTTGCTACAAAATATGGGATTCCTGTTTTCTGGACGTTCTTGATTATTAGCATGTGTTTGAAGTTAGGGGCCGGTATGGTCTTAATGCATGGAAAGTGGGGCTCCAGTTTTCGAATGGTTTGCTTGGAGTCCTACATTTTGTGAAGCACGGGTGGTTGAATTACTAATTTTGCAATGAAGTGTGGAATTGGCTACTACATATATTGTGTTAGTCTTTAAATATTTAAACTTGATTTGGTTGTGGGTAACCTGCTGTTTGTACTATGATTCCTAGCTTGCTGCATGAGACATGATGAGAAAAAAAGAAATAAATTGTATGCCGTTTAACTTGGATGATAAATATCGTTTATCTTAGATGGGTAATTCGTATTTGGCAAAACCCCTCCCAAATGGAGCACATCCATCCCAAATGATCATGAAATGCTGGAAAGAGTAAGCATCATTACTGGTGTATTTGTTTTCTTTGTAATCTTGTTATAATTATTATCGGCTCGAACGATAAGATCGAGTCCTCATGCACAGTTGGTAAAGCAGCAGACCGTTCTCTTGGGAAAATAGGCAAGTTTGCAGCTTCCCCTTGAAATTATTGTGGAAATGTATTGACCAAAATGTCTTGATAGCTTATTGTAGTGGTATTGAGCTTCCTCACTCCCTTCATGCCACAACTCCAATCTAGATAATCATTACAAACATCTAATATCTTTTGGTGCCTGCAAAAGAGTATAATATCATACTTTGTTGCAGGAAAAAATTGTTTCTGCACTAAACTTAAAATCATTGTAGGAGAATTAGAGAGCTACTGCCAAATGTGGCTTTTACGTCCCTTTGTAAACAATGAAATTTTTCATCAGGCTTGGAAACTTAGTCCTTGACCTTCACAGATTTCTGAGTTTTGAGTGCTGATTTTTTCTTTTTGACAGATTTGTATTCTCATAGCTGACTTCATTTCACAAAATCGTGGTTTGTTTTGTTTTGTTTTTTGTGGTGTTATAAACATATATGTATGTTACTGTTATAAATGAATATAGATGTATTTTTTGTTTGAGCAAAAACCTTATTTCAAGTATGCGTGAATGCATATGCTTGGGAACAATGAGTTATTTTCTATTTATTTGTATTTTTTGCTTTCTTTTTTGAAATCATACCATATTTAAGGCTTCAAATATGTGATACTGTTTGCAGAGCTAGTTGTTATTGGGATTGTCTAGATGGGAAAAGGGAAAGAACATGCATCTCCCATAACACCTCCTGTCTCAAATCCATCAACCCAGGTATTGTAATATCGTTTCAAATTCAGTTTTTGTGTTGTATTGATATGTATTTTTAGTACTTAATATTGGGTTCATTATCATTATTGTTTATATATTAGGACATGCCAAGACCACTTTATTCAGATTTTGCAAACTACATGCATGGTTACTATGGACCAGTGCCACATGCGTGGTTACCACCTTTTGTTCCTCGTCCAGATGTCAACCCATATCCATGGAGCAGCCAGGTGATGCGTTGGACTTGCAAATATTGTGCTTTAAGTTTATACAACGAAGATATTGTTTTTTTTTTCATGTTTCTTGTTGTGGCAAATTGTAGCAAAACCTACAGTACCCATTACACGTTGGACCTACCCCTCCAATGATGCTCACCACTAGAGATCCGAGAGAAATTCAATCGTTGTCTAGATCTTCTTTACCACCTTTTGTTCCTCGTCCAGATGCCAACCCATACCCATGGAGGAGCCAGGTGATGTGTTGGACATATAGATACTGTGCTTTAGTTTTTCACAATGAAGTTCTTTGATTCATTTATGTTTTTGTTCTTGTTCTTCGCAGCCGAATATTGCATACCCATTTCAATATGCAATTAGCCCTTCGACTGGGCTTAACGCTACAAGCTCAAGACGCGTGGAAGAAATTAAAGAGGCCGTACCAGATTCTAGGGAAGCTGAAGCGCTGTCTAATTCCTCATTGGGTAATACTGTTGAAACCAAGAATGACAATGGCAAATTCGGGACGCATCACATGGTGCATAATGATGGGGGTGATAGCATTGATGAGCCAAAGTCGGGGATGTTGTTTACTTCTGAGGAAGAATTAATCGCTTATTATAAGCGATATTCTAAACAATGCGGTTTTGGGGTAATGACACAAAGAAGTGTCAGAGAAAAGAATGGGAGTGTCAGATATGTCACGCTTGGTTGTGCTCGTGGTGGTAAGGCACGAAATCGGACGTCAAATGTCACCAAGCCACGTCCGACAAGAAAGACGAACTGTAAGGCAAAGATAAATGTTATAAAAATTGATGGGATGTTGCGGGTGACAACAGTTCACAATACACACAATCACAACCTAAGTTCACAAAAATCAAGGCTCTTTCGATGCAATAGAGAAGTGAGCGAGTCACGACACCTACGACTCGAGAAAGGCGATGCTAGAGCTCTTTGTGAGTATTTTGCTATGATGCAATACAAGAGTGATGACTTTTTTACTCTAATGGATTTTGATGATGATTCCAGGTTAAAGAATGTTTTCTGGGCGGATGCACGAAGTAGGGCAGCCTACAAACATTTTGGTGATGTCATAACATTTGACACCACATTTTTGAAAAATAGATATGGGATGCCCTTTGCATCATTTGTGGGTGTAAACCACCATGGCCAGTCAATCCTTTTGGGAGTAGGTTTGATTTCTAGTGAAGATACAGAAACATTTACATGGTTATTTGAGACTTGGTTGAATTGTATAGATGGTAAAGCTCCAAAGGCTATTATTACAGATCAAGATAAAACAATAAAAAATGCGATTGCTATTGTCTTTCCAAATAGCCGACATAGATTTTGTTTGGGGCACATATTGAAAAAGGTATCTGAGAAGCTTGGTTCCCATAGTGCATACAATACCGGGTTGAAAAGTCAGTTGCTAAATTGTGTGAATGACTCTCAAACTATTGAAGAGTTTGAGAGTTGTTGGGACGTGTTAATTACCACGTACAACTTGCATGAGAATGCCTGGTTGCAGAGTTTATACATTGAGCGTGGGTATTGGGCACCGGTATTCTTGAAAGATTTTTTTTGGGCTGGAATGAGTACTACCCAACAAAGCGAGAGCGTGAATTCTTTCTTCGATGAGTTTGTTCATGCTAAGACAAACTTAAAAGAGTTTATCGATCAATTCGACAATGCTTTGAGGAAGAAGATTGAGAATGAGAATGAGACGGACTTTCAGTCATTGAACGTCACAATTCCCTGCATTTCCATTATGCCATTTGAAAAGAGATTTCAAGAGTTGTACACGAACTCTAAATTTAGAGAAGTTCAACAAGAAATAATAGGGATAATCAATTGTTTTCCAGTTCTACAACAAAAGGATGGTGTAATTGCAACGTATCTGGTAGAAGATGAAGTGCGTGTTGATTCTTTCATCAAGGAGGTTACGTACTTTAATGAGGCCGAGTGTGAAGCAAAATGTTCGTGCAGATTGTTTGAGATGAGAGGGATATTGTGTAGACATATTCTAGCCATTTTCAAAATTGGCCGAGTACGTTCATTGCCAGAGAAGTACATCTTGGATCGATGGAGGAAGGATATAAAAAGGAGATACACTCTTATCCGAAGTGGTTATGACGCAGTTGATCAAAGGCCAGAAGCGCTCAGATATTCACGTCTATTGAATTTATGTTACGACGTGATAACAAATGCAGCATCATGCGATGAGCATACTGAGGATATGATTGAGAAGTTATATGCAATGAACGATGTCTATCGCACTAACAAGCTGCCTCACCGAACGGGTTCAAATATTGGAGTGACAACAGTTGATACAACTACAACTGGAAGTTCAAAGAAAGTACTCATTTTTAACTATGTCACGTTGTATAATTTACTTTGTTGGACTTGGCATGATGTTATTTAACGTTTTTATCTGTTAATCATATATTCTATTATGTTCACAGATGCAACTTGGGGTAGATGGAACACAATCGGAGAGCTTGGATGGGACACAGCCGGAGCGCTTATTGTAGAAGTGAGTAATTATGATATTTTGTAAATAAAAAGTAGTCATTTGATTAAGGAAAGAAAATCTTAGTGATCTTATAGAAAGGAAAGAAAAACAGATCATAGAATATATGTTTTTTTAACAGCTTCTCAAAATATTTTTCAAATGGACTGGGTTAGTATGTTCTTCTATTACGTTCACAGATGCAGGCTTCAGTATTTTTTGTCAGTATGTGTTTTTAGATTCACAGATTCAAGCTTCAGTATTTTTTGTATGGCAGTTACTTTTTCTTGTATGACGATCATGGATGAAAATGGTGAAAATGCCACATGATTCTTCTTTATTATATTATGCTACTGTTATGCTAAATTTACCATTGTTTTTTTTCTAAAGAATTTTTGTGAGCTGTGGAACTTAAACCTATCTTAGTTTTGTCATACCTTCAGGAACTTAAAATCTACTTATGAAAAAATTCCTTCGGGAACTTAAATATGTTTAAACCATTAGGGATTAGCATAAATCTGTTGTAACCATTAGGGATTAGCATAAATCTGTTGTAACCATTAGGGATTTTGTATGGTATATTGGAGAATCTGATTCCCTTTGGTTCAATTCATTTCAGCATTTATATTTAGATAGCTTCTATTTTCCAATTTTCAGGCAACACGTATTGCATACAATGGTATATTAGAGCGGTTGGGGAAGCAACCTCGTGGTGGTAAAATGGGGACATCTATTCGAGCTACAAGTGTGTTGGGAGAAGCTGTTGCAAAGGCCGAGAACTTTATTTTGTTGAAAAGTTAAAAGGAAAATAGCATCTGGATGGAACACTTTATTTTGTTTTGTTGTTCTTGCATGTTGCAGCTCATTTGTTACACATCGAGATCATCCATTTTTCAATGACCCAGATTGGGTGATTTCACACGGGTGAAACTTTGGTTCTCTAGGTAGAGTGGGATGCTTCATTCACCTTAAACAAACAAAAACAAGAAGATGAGACATATCCCATATATATTGAAGGTTACAAGGGAAGAAACAAAGGTTTTTTAATAGCTTCTTGAGGCCTGAAAATCTCTAGTTAGCAGTCTGATTCAATTAATCGAATACAAATGACTCCGAATGGAAATGTTCAGAAAGTAAGATATTTCTCCCATCATGGTTGTGATACTTGACAAACCATATTTTGTAAAGACAGTGTGCACCAGGATGAGCAGATTTCCAATAACCCATGCCTCTTCGGCTGCGAATTATGAGCTATATTGACTCGAGTCAGTTGCATCCGGATGGTAAAGAGGATCATAGCTCATATCGTAGCAACTAGCAACTATAGCTTTGGTTGAGCTTTACATTGAATGACTTGGCTATCATGTTCAGCCTACCTGTGTGAATGAGAGGTCCTTTATTATTGTTTCCGGGGTTTTTTTTTTTTTTTTTTTTTTGTTTAATTAATGTGGATATGGTTTAGTACCACCATATTCACCTGTGTGAATTATGATTAGGACGTTCGTTTCTGTGTACAAGAGTCGGTTATTTTTCCAAAGAAATATATTGGAATATTTATGATGGACGTGATAACGTCAGATTATAACGTGTTTGTGAGGAACTTTGTTTAAATGCAAGTAAGATCAAAACACACAATATTCTTGAAACTTTGGGAATTTCACTAAATAGTAACACCAAGCCTAACAACAAAGTCACCGACTGGTTGGTCAAGATTATATACAACAACAGACCATTAAAGTCCCCAACATACGATGTACAAGTTCCCATTAATTGGGGCTTTTCACTTTTATCGTATTAAGTACAGTGAAATTAATATGAAAACACTCCAATACACACGAAGTAGTGTGCACGAACGCCGCATATATGCTTCTTACCTTCGAATATCAACTTGATTGTTGTGGAGTTCCAACTCACTCTTCCCAATCTCTTCATCTCTCTTTTAAAATCAGCCCATTTAAAATAGTTGTAATATGCTAATCTCCGATGATTGTTAAATCGATGATTGTTTCTACTTTTGTATTGTACTTTGGACACCCAAAGAGGGTCAGTCCGGATTTTTTGGAGTATTTGATGTTGTAAGTGGAGTTTTAAAACTGCAAATACACATTGGGTCATTCCTCAAAGACGATTAACAAGAGATGATGAAAAAATGATGATGACATTCTAAATCTGTCACAATGAGTTACAATGACTTCATCAGAAAAAATAATAAACAGTTCATAAAAAAATTCATTTAATAAGCAGCTTATTTAATCTGGAGTTTAAACAATTCTAATTCACTATACAACAGTTCACAAAGTCACCAAAGATTCATTATTACAATGACCCAGTCAAATTTAACAAGAAAGTTCTAAAGGAAAGCAAAGAGTTGTGAATCTTTAGATTCTAATTTGACCAATTATAAAACTACCTGACTTAGTTAAGACGATCTTTTTCATTTAGTCTAGACTAAGAAACCAAACCCCATAAAACAAAATACTTTCTAACCTTCTAAGTTGTTAAGAAAAAACGCTAAAAGCCCATTACAGCAAACCAAACTTCTCCAAGAGTCTCCTAGCTTGGGCCTTTTGCTTTTTGAGAGGGCGAAAAAGACGGAAGCAGGTGCTGGAAGGAAGCATCGAGGTGTAATATTTCGCTATTAAGTTTCCTTGCTGGTGAGGTCTCCTAGCTCTTGCTGAGGAGGAATTCCTTACCTCTGGCAGGTTTATGTCTCCTAGCTTCAACTGTGGAGGGTGGTGAAATAGCTATCAAACTTCGTTTCTACGTAACTATAATATTGCATGGCTGAGGACTTCATCAAACAGTGGGATAAATTCAGCCTCATAGAAGCAGAACAACAAGAGTTGATACTCGAGTTGAAGGATGATGGGGCAGTATCACATAGGGGAAACTCTGTCTTCTTGGATTGATGGTGGCAGATAAACAAATAAATAGAGATGCTTTTAAGAGCACCATGGTAAAGATCTGGAAGCCAACAAAGGAATTGCAAATCAAAGATGTAGGTGATAACCTGTTCTTGATGGAATTCCAGTGTGCCCATGATATGGAAAAGGGTGCAAGCTGGCAGGCCTTGGACTTTTGATAGGAATCTCATTTGTCTAGAAATCTTTAATGGACTCTCTACTCCAGATATGTACCCTTTTGTTTCAGAACCAATACGGATCCAAGTGCATGGCCTCCCTCTAGGAGGCATGACACAACTAATCGGAGAGAAAGTGGGTGGTGTGATGGGAGAAGTTGAAGAAATAGATGTGGATGAAGAGGGAGTGGGATGGGGTCCTTACCTGAGAGTTAAGGTGTTCATCAATATAACAAAGCCATTAATGAGAGGCATCATAGTGCTGTTAAAAGGCATTAGAATTAGGCTCGCCTTTGTTTATGAAAGGTTGCCTATCTTTTACTTCAAATGTGGAATTATAAAACATGGCATTAGTGGCTATTTGGAGTCCTCATCGGGTAATTTATTACATGGTAGTAAAATTTCCCAATATGGTGCATGGCTACGTGATTCCCCTATGCGATCAAAAGACAATTTAAAATCTATTGTTAACTTGGATAAGGGTGGCAGAACTAACCATTCCTTTGAACAACAAGTGGTACAAGAGGAAGTGGACTGTCCAAAAGACCAATATGGGAAGAATCTCAATTCTGATAATATCGACTTTCTTTAGAACCATGTATTGGAGGATGAGCATGGACAATTAGAAAACTACCAATCAAACCAAACAGATGAAACTTTAAGCCAGCAGTACAATATAGAACATGTGCCTACAGAGTTGATTCAGTCACAGATTCATGATATCTATAAGGACCCTTTTCTTGAAAGTGTAAAATCTGCTGAGGTGGAACAGATGGTAGTCCAAGCTAGGATTGCTATAACTGATGCTTATGATTCTAGCTGCCAGATAGAAGACCCTATAGGTAGCTCTAAATGGAAAAGAAGGGCTAGGCTAAAACAACCAGTGATTGAGGGTTGTATGACTACTAGGAAGGCAGGTAAAAAACGAGACACTAGCTGATTCGACTGACTTTCAAGAGGAATTTCTGCATGATGAAAGTAGGGATAAGAAAAAAGGCAAGAGAACTGAGGTGGTTGAAAATGATATGCAAATGGAAATGGCAGTGGTTGCTTTGCAACCCTGCCAAGAGCCATGAATCTCATAAGTTGGAATTGCCAAGGGCTTGGGAACCTTCGGACAGTTAACTTCCATAACCTCCTAGTTAAGGACAAGAACCCAAATATGATATTTCTCATGGAAACAAAACGTTCAAAAGCAAGAGTGGAAGAGGTTAGGAATATTTTAAAATTTGATGCTTGTTTACTGGTACAAAGCAGAGGTAGTAGTGGTGGACTTGCACTAATGTGGAAGAATCATACTAAAGTAGTTATTTATAACTACTCGAGATGGCATATCAATGCTCATGTTACAAATGATCAAATGGCACAAACTTGTCTCTTCACAAGCTTTTATGGTCATCTTGAAACTCCTAAAAGAAATATGTGCTGGGAATTCCTAAAGTTCCTTAAACCTATGGCCTCCACCCCATGGTTTTGCTGTGGTGACTTTAATGAAATAACCTGTCAAAGTGAGAAGGTGGGAGGTGGACTTAGGCCTTACAAACAAATGGAGATTTTTAGGAATGCCCTTGAATGGTGCTCCTTAAAATCGATTCTGACTAGTAGGTCAAGATACACTTGGGCTAATAATAAAAGAGGTCAAAATTTTACAAAAGAAAAATTGGATCAAGCTCTAGCCAATCCAGCATGGATGCACTTGTTTCAGGAAGCCTGCTGCTCAGTGGTACCTACTTTGAAATCAGACCACTCAAATTTACTTATCCTGTTAGATAATAAAAGTTTTCAAGGCAACTTTAAGACTAAATGCTTTAGATTTGAAGCTGCTTGGTCCTTAAAGGATGACTATGCTAATACCATTAAGGAGGCCTGGGGGAAGGTTGCTCTTGGAGGGGATTCTACAACCATTATGAATAGAAAGTT
Organism: Juglans cinerea; assembly: GCA_961763995.1. Lineage (NCBI taxonomy): Eukaryota > Viridiplantae > Streptophyta > Magnoliopsida > Fagales > Juglandaceae > Juglans > Juglans cinerea. The sequence goes on along the minus strand of CAUIVZ010000012.1, from coordinate 21,931,142 downwards.
GCTTAACTGCAGTTCAGCTCTGAAGAAGTGGAATGTGAGAGCAAACATAAAATTTCCTACTGATATCAGTCAGAAAATGAAAAGGTTGAATGAGTTACAAGAAGAAGGAAGAGGAGATCATGTAGAGGTTGCTTTCAAACTACAAACTGAAATTGACAATATTCTAACTGAGGAGGATCTTAAATGGAGACAAAGGGCAAAACAACATTGGCTACAAATGGGTGATAGAAACACTAAATTTTACCATCTACATGCCTCCCAAAGAAGGAATATTAATAGAATCTCTCAAGTCTTGGACATCATGAATGTTTTGGTGACTGAAAAACAACAGATTGGGTCTACATTCTCTAATTATTTCTCTGAACTTTTCTCCACCTCTCATCCATCTAGCATTGAAGAATGTCTCATGGATATGCCCAATAAAGTGTCTTCTAAAATGAATGAGATTCTTAATAAGGAATTCAATGAAGGAGAGGTCAGAATGGCTGTGTTTCAGATGAAAGGTTTAGGCTCTCCAGGCCCAGATGGTTTCCCGACTTTATTTTATCAATCCAATTGGGAACTACTTGGCAAAGAAGTATGCAGTTTTGCACTCAAAATTCTAAATACAGGAGGGTCCTTGGAGGGTGTCAATGATACTTTCATCACGCTAATTCCAAAGGTTAAAGATCCCATGAAAGTTTCAGATTTCAGACCAATTAACTTATGTAATGTGATCTACAAAATTGTTGCAAAAGTGATATCAAATAGGCTAAAGGTTATACTTCCTAATATCATTTCTATGAATCAGAGTACTTTTGTACTAGGTAGGGCCATCACTGATAACATCTTTTGTGGCTTATGAAACTCTTCACTCTATGTCAACTAGAATGCAGGGAAAATCAGGCTTCATGGCTTTCAAACTTGTTATGAGCAAGGCATATGATCGTGTAGAGTGGTCCTTTCTATCCTCTGTGATGTGCAAGCTGGGTTTCGAGAGCAGGTGGATCTCTTTGGTGATGAATTGCATTACGTCAATCTCTTATTCAATTCTTATAAATGGTGAACCTCAAAATTATTTCAAGCCCTCTCGAGGACTAAGGCAAGGGGATCCTCTTTCCCCTTACCTCTTTATTCTCTGTGCAGAAGCCTTATCATGTCTCCTTAACAAGGCTGAGATGAATGGAAGCATCACTAGTGTTCCAATGGGAAGAGGTCCTATAAGAGTTAACCATTTCTTCTTTGCTGATGACAGTATGATCTTTTGTAAATCCAACTCTCTTGAATGGAGTAGATTGATGAGGTTATTGACTATATATGAACTTGCTTCTGGTCAAATTTTAAACAAGGAGAAATCCTCCATATTTTTCAACAAAAATACTCCACCTGAGAATAAGAAATTATTTTACAAATTGCTGGAGTGCACTTAACAGTTCATTTGAGAAATACCTTGGTCTCCCAGCTATGGTTGGAAGAGCCAAAACTGCATCCTTTCATGGCCTTATTGATAGAGTGTGGTCTTGAATAACAAACTGGAAGACAAACTGCTTATCAGTAGCTGAAAAGGAGGAGCTGCTCAAATCTGTCTTGCAAGCCATCCTTACTTATACTATAGGGATATTTCTTCTACCTCAGTTCAGTACCAACAGATTGGACCAGTTATCAAGGAAATTTTGGTGAGGTTTCAATTAGGACCAATCAAAGATTCATTGGGTCAAATGGAGTAAACTTAGTAAATCTAAGGATCAAGGTGGATTGAGGTGTAGGAACTTCAACAATTTCAATCTGGCTCTTCTTGCTAAGCAAGGGTGGAAAATACTTATAAATCCTGAATCTCTACCTGCTCTCATCCTAAAACAGAAGTATTTCCCACATGGATCCATCTTAACAGCTAAAATGGGATTAAGACATTCTCTAGCTTGGAGGAGTATACAATCTGGCCTACACCTGTTAAAAAAAGGTCTATTATGGAGGATTAGTAATTGCTTAGAAGTGAAGATATGGGAGGACAATGGCAGCCAAAACCACACTTTCTTCCTCCTAAACCTGCAGCAATGGCACATAAGAAGTGATTCGAGTGGCTGATTTAATAAACCCAACTCTTAGGATTTGGGATGGAAATCTGGTTTCTAGATTGTTCCTTCAGAATAAAGTGGACATCATTAAAACAATACCAATCAGTATGAACAACAGGATGGATCGACTGATTTGGGAAGGCACAAGCAATGGCATCTTCTCTGTAAAGAGTGCCTACTTTCTTCATAGAGATCTACAGTCTAATCAAGAGAGTGGTTCCTCTAATGCTCAAACTCAACAAAAATCTTGGAAAGCTTTGTGGAAACTACAAGTGCCAAATGGAGTAAAAATGTTCCTATGGAGAGCATGCAATGAGGCTTTACCCACGTTTAACAATCCGTTTAAGAGAAGAATTATATATGATAACCTATGTCTCATTTGTCATCTAGAGGAGGAAACATCAAAGCATGTGTTGTGGAGTTGTGGGGCTGCTCAAGATGTTTAGTGTCAAGTAAGTATACCTCTACAGAAACTATCACTGGAAGGTACCTGTTTTAAATCTATCTGGGAACAAATGTTAGCAAAAGTGACACAACATGATCTAGAAGAAGCTGGGCTGATCTCAAGACTCATCTGGTCTAGGAGAAATGATTTCTTGCATGGAAAAGCATTCAGTCACCCTAAGGCTATTATCCATAAACATATGAAGATATGAGACGTTTTAAAGCCACTAAGACAAATGTCTCTGCTGCTACAGCCACTGCAGACTCACAGTCTTCAGAGATGGAAAAAGCCTCTAGAAGGAATTTACAAAATGAACTGGGATGCTTCTATCAATCTGTAGGAGAGCCACGCCTCATATAAATGACTAGATACAGTCACATACATGAGATCTCGATGGGAGGCTTTGTCCCTAACAGAATGCCCAGACAACATGAAAAGAGGATCAATGTGGGAAGATAAGACAGCAGTCGCATTAAATGATCAGATACTGTCATAGACAGGAGATCCCGACGGGAGGCTCTGTCCCTAACAGAATGCCTAGACAAAGGCTTCACTTCACCTTCTGTCACAGGAGATATGACCCGGGGAAGCCACGCTGCATTTAATGCGACAACATGGTTATTAGTACAATTTAGACACCCCAACACAAAGAAAAGAAAGGTCCTACCTGAGGAAGGAGGTATATAAGCCTAACCACATAAGATTCAGCCCATTCAGGGGATTTTAGAGGACTAAGGTCTGGTTTGGAGGTTGGGACGAAACCCAAAATTTTCATCCCGTTTAAAGTTGAGATGAGATCAAATATCCAAACGCACATTTGGGCAAAAATACAACCGAGATATCTGTGTCTCGATTTTTATTCTATTGTTCATAGACATGACAATATACAGATAGCTAGAAGCCATTGTCCCTGATCTGGTTGTACTTTTTCCTAGCCATTACTTCTTTCTTCCCTCTTTCAACTACCCCCTTCCGTATGTAATGAAGCTCCCGTTCATTGATGCGTCGACCCATGAAAAGAAAATGAATCCATTTCCAGTTCATGTATGACGCAGTAGCAAGATCTAGTCGATTCGAGTAAAGCCCCACAGCCTCAAATCGATTTCACCTTCATGCCCTAATTGCGAAAATTGGCTCCTCTTACCTCTGAATCACATCTCTGCCATCTCTGTATTGACGTCGTTTGTGTTCCCGTTCCCTTGAAGGCACTGTGCTCCAAGCCTTTCCAACCTCAACTCATCCTGTAAGGAGAATCTCTAGCCCTTACCTGTGCATTGGCAGTGTAATGTGTACCCCCACCCAGCCGAATCTCTGGCCCTAAACCATAGCCTCTGTTGTGCATCCTTACTATGAAGAGAAGTGACCTCAACAGAGACCCATGGGCTCACGTGGTTTGAAATTGTACCAATGCACTATCGTCCTTGTTGACTTCGGCTGTCTCATTGCCCGCTTAAAATGGTCTATAAAGGCGCAGTTTGCACTCCAACGGAAGGCACCCTAATAAACCGGTGCAAGTCTCGTAATGCCATCCCCAAATGTCGCAATAGATGCCTGGCCGCCCATAACTCGACCACCACGGGTCCTAAGACACGCTCCTACCAAGTATATTTGCATCATATTTCAATTTCCTTTGACTGGATGACAACTTGTTGCAAGTTAAGAAAAATATAAAAATTCTTGTCAATCTGTGCTGTGTCTGGAAAAAACCTCCAACGTTGGAGTTGGTATTTTATAGATGTTGGTGTATTTGTCTGGGGTTCACATGATTAGGCTTCATTTCTACAGGTTATATTCATAAAACGCAGATTGCTAGTTTTTGTATTGTTAAGGTCTGTATTGTGAATGATCAGGGCTTGGTAAAGAGGACCTGAGGTTGAGGAATTTCAGATAGGATGTTTTGAGGCCATGTTTTGAGGCCTTGAAATGTTTTGGCATTTTTTACTTGAAATGTACTAGGAATAAACCTTGGGACATGCATAACTCGACCATCCCTAAAAAATCTGTAATGCAAAGTAGAAGGCAAACTTGGTCTTGGCAAACTGGACCTTCAAACAAATATCACATCGCTTCTCAATTATTATTCATCACAAATAATGTAGCAGTTTGAGGGTGATGTAGGAACCAACTCATAACCCAGAATGTTTATCTTCCACCTCAACTCACTTGTAGTTCCTAACTTGCACTTCAAACCACCGATTTGCTCCCTTGCCTTAAGGCCTTCGAAAACCCCACCAATATTGGTAGAAACTACATCCACTTTATACAGACTTTTCATACTTATCTGGTTTTCTATTCAACTCTCTCCCCCATTTTCCTATTAATACTCTTTAGACTCAAATATTTGCATTGACAACTACATTATGGCCATGTCTCTAAACCCATCTACAATTTTCGACTCAAAAGATATTTTTCCCATACAAACTGAAAACAATCTAGAACCCTAGAAGATTTTCAAAAGCAAATAAAAATATTAATAAAACTACCTTTGTCATACATTATATCTATTTCTATGCATAATGGAGTCTCATCTCACCTAGTGACCTAGCTAGCTACGTGGTTTATGGTATGTGCCCCGAAGTGTTGAATTCATTGAACCAAACTGAATCATTAATTACATTACATTCACCACTTCCATAAACCTTTGTCAACAGATGGACGTTTGGGATGTTTTACATTACAAATTTTTAATATATCCAAAGATCAAACATTTGTATATCTTCATAGAAGACGAGACAGTTTCTAAACTTGAGTTTATAAACTTATATACTTGTGCAAAATTAAATTTATATCCCGAAACCCACACAGACCTATCTATTTGGTATGTTGGAGTCTTTCCAACCATAGTATGCTTTGTTAAGGAAATTAAAATATTACAAAACTTTGTTATATCTATAGTCTGAAACTCTTTTGTTTCACCTTAAATTCTATATCATCCACACTCTTGGAAGCTGCAGAATTTGTCCATTTTTTTGCTATGCTGGAGGCCTAACTTATACCATTTCTTGTTGTAGCGTTACTACTTACGCTCAACATCCAGGTCATCATCTCAAAAGGTATGAATGTAGTTAGTTGATTTTTAAATTTACTGGTTTCAACTTTTTGCCTTCTTCCATCTAACCTTTTTACCAACTTGCTAAAATTCTAGATTTCATATTACTCACAATTGTTGTTATTATTTACCAACTTTCTTCTATATCATGTCATTGTGTCTTCACAATGTAATGGTGGTTTGGACCAAGCCCAATCTGGTATATCATCTTACTGCATGTGCAATCATTGGTTTCATTGAGCATATATTAGAACCATATGGACAACGATACCATCGATTCGACCCGGGATGGAAGCTTATGGGCAGATGGGTTTGAGGATTTGCTGATAGAGATGTTGTATGAAAACACCCTCATGGATAGATTAAGGGGAGGGAGGATCACAAATGAAGATAATGTAAGGATTGCTGAAAAGTCGTCTGCCATTGGGCCAATACATTTTAATTCTGATCAAGTTAAAGGCAAACTTGCTCGTCTCAAACGAAGACAACGGGAATTTACCGATCTTATGAAGCAAACCAGTTTGGGGTAGGACCCAGAGAGGAAGACACCATTTGCTAGTGAGGAACACTGGGCGAATGCCCTTTGGGTACTACAATCTATTTAAGTCGTTTTTAAAATCTATTAGTACTAGAGATGAGATCAACATTCCATGATGCTAAATTCTAATCACTCTCTTCTATCGTTAGGTGAGACCATTATGGAAGCATTTCAAGACAATGGGATGCCCAAAGTATGAACAACTTTGCGTAATATTTGGTTGTTCAGTTGTGACTGGTACAATGCATCGGGTTTCGATAGATCTGAGCCCAGACAGTGAAGATGAGCGCTTGCTTGATGAGGAGATGGAAAATTGTGGCTGACTAGTTACTGATCATGATGCGGGCCCTTCGGGCAATCCCCAGGTGCCAGCAAGACCCTTATCTGCCTCCTATGCTAGCGGATCTCGTAGACGACAAAAGGGAGGGCCCATCCAAGACCCAGCCATTCAAATGCAAATGAACGAGACCCTTGATGCTATCAGGCGTAGTGCCGAAGCTAGAGAGAAGGCAGCGATGGAATCGATGGAGTACAGCAGGACGAGGAAGCGCAGTAAAGGGGACACTAGCATGGAGTCATCCAGAGCGTTTGATCTCCAAATGCATTGTATGAAGCTGCTTGAAGAAGTACAACCTCCCCTACCGCCTGAGCAATTTAACAAGGCCTTTGACCGATTGTTGAGCACAAAAGTGCAGAGATCGTTTGTGTTGATCTCGGATACTCGCAAAAGTCAGTGGGCTTGGAGTTTGCACTGATCGGTCACGAAGGGAATTAGTTTTTTATGGGGATGGTCCGCCGGTTTGTTTGGATTGAATGGTTATCACATTAGAGATAGCCATTTTCTCGGCTTTTATGCATGTCTTTTATAAAATTTTCTGTTGTTTTTTCATTTCATGAACAATTACTTATTTCTGGGATATTTATGTTTTTCATTTCATGAACAGCCACTAATATTCGGAATGCTTTGTATTTGAGTTTGTCATGTCTGTTAACATTTTTGTACTTCTAATTTGTTTGCTGAATTTGTGATATTATTCCCCATATGCATTTCTTGATTTTACATAAATATTGTGATTATGCTGATTGGAAAAAAAAAATTATTGTGATTATGCATTTCGGGTTTATTCCAAAACGTTCCAACCTACATATTTAAATAAACATGAATCTCTAATATTGAAAAGTAATCTGCTAATTTTTTTTTTATGTTTTTGTATGCACAAGCATTCCGTTATTCATAATGGACAATAAGAGTAGTTCAGAAAAAGCCTCATCGATAGAGACAAACAACGAGATGGAGGATACATGCTCAAGTAGGTCTTTTACCAGTAAGGCGGACGACCCTATCCCCGCATATCATTCGAGTGGTGATGAAGCCGCAACGCAGGAGGTGAACATCGTCTACATGATGCGGATGTCATCACAATTGTCTGGAGGTCGAGTTCGAATGCCCGAACACAATATTGGGCTACCGGGGGATCAATATATTCAAGCAGTCTTGAATGGGAACCCCAGGACTTGCAAAACAATGTTTCGAATGGAAGTGACAGCCTTCTGTTATGTTTGTGACCTCTTACGAGAGTCATTAATTATGGACCCTACAGAGAGGGTGTCCGTTGAGGAATCAGGCATGTTTTGTCTTCTTGTTGGCCATGCACACCGTCAACGCAATGTTGGGAACCAGTTCCAACATTCAAGCGAGACAATTAACCAACATGTCAAGACGGTGATGCGGGCGCTACATCAGCTTGGGAGGATTGTGATTAGGTGCACAAACACAGTTGGGGTCCATCCTTACATTGCGGGGAACCCCCACAATTATCCATGATTTGAGGTATGAACTTTCCTATATATGCCCTATGGTTTTTAAAGTTGCTGTCTATGTTTTATTTTTCATGATATCAAAATATTTATACTATTGGGCTACGTTATATGATAATGGTTTCGTAGAAATGTCTTGGTGCGATGGACAATACCATGATTGACACTGCTGCACCATCTAGACTGAGTAACGCATATAGAAATCAACGTGGTCGAATCGCACAAAATGTGCTGTGCTTATGTGACTTCGATATGAAGTTCACGTATGTATATACTGGCTGGGAGGGAACAACCCATGATGCAAGAGTATTCCTGGATGCCTTGAGTCGACGTCGGAATCAATTTCCATGGCCACCACAAGGTAAATTTTTTATTTTTTATTTAATATGACATATTCATTTTAATTTGGTAATTAAATAATATTTTGTACAAGTAATCAATTTTAGTTGTGTCATGTATTTTTCCAATTGTGTAGGATATTATTATTCTGCATTTCCATGCATTGAGAAATTTATGCCTCCTTATCCATGAAAGAGGTATCATCGATCTGATCGTTATAGATGTTGTCAATTCCGAGGTTATAAAGATTATTTTAACTTCCGTCATTCATCGTTGCGCAACATTATTGAACGTACATTCGCGTTATTGAAAAACCGATTTCAAATATTGAATGCGATGCCTCGATATCGCCCTACGAGGCAAGGGATGCTCGTTACCTCATATTGTATACTGCACAATCTTATTAAAACGGTAACGCTGAATGATGAGTTAATTCAGGCTGCATTGACGCTTTAGTTTAGTGAAGAAAATATGGTTGGAGACGACCACGCGAGCGAGACCTCTGAAGTGGTTGACATGTCCCATGAGTCAGCCGGAGCTATGGCAGCACAAAGAGATGGGATTGCGATTCCTATATGGGAAGATAGGTTTGGAGAATGAACGTGTAGTGGCTTACAAAAATATTTGATGGTTTTGTATTATTTAAATAATTAATACTGTTTCGTATGCATGTTTTGGATTACTTTAAATTTGGTATATGTACTACAAACATTAGGAAATTATATATGAGTTTTCATTTCTTACATGAAATTATTGTCTTTACTCAACGGACACGCATTGAAAAAATTATTTAAAAGGAACTTTTCAACCACGGAAAAATAACCCACCACCTCCTACATGACTGTCAACTTTAAATTGTCAATGATGACAAAGAAGGTCATCTCGGGTCATTCAGTTTCGCGTAGAGTAACGTGGTTAGGAAAAAATGATATTAGAAAATCATGTCGTTGTTGACGAAAAAAAAGTGCCTACCCAAGTTTTAATAACATTTTATTAAAGGAAAATGACAATGTGTTCAAAGCATAGATCTATACTTGTCTATTTATTTCTTTGTAAGGAATTTTGTTTGTAATCTTTTTTTTTATAATGTGTTTTTATATCTTTCTACATGAAATTGGTAAAAATACCATAAGACCAAGATGACATTACTTCCACCCGCAAGGCCACAAGTATAGATCATACAAGAAGGTCAAGCATATTAGATAGCAGCAGATCATAGAATAGTGTAATAAATACATACAACAATTCACAACCCAGGTGCACTTAACAACATGTCATTATGTCTTCATGTAACAACAGTTCATTTTACCTTAAATAAATCATTTCATGTAAATCATTTAAGCTAGCCTTAAATTATTTACATTATCATTAGGTTTATAAATTTTAACACTACATAATAATGTAATAAATAAAACCCAAGGTGTGATCAAGGCACATTTGTACTTCATTTTCATTGATTGAAACTTGACATCTTCTATTCTTGCATGTTTTGCCGCTATCATTTCATTTCTTCGTTTTGCTAATTCCAACGTGCACTCACAACAAGCTGGTAGCGACATTGCAAGATCAACCCATTGAAAAAATCCACACTGGTTTTGACCCTTATAATATCGACAATTAAAAAAACGCCTCCCAAAACTGTTGGGCTGGCTAACGTCCGCAGTTTGGAGGAATGCCACAATAACATAGATGTATTCGTCCCAATACCAGCTCATCTTTTGTCCTCATAGGATGAGGGCAGTTTATGGACACACCACTACTAGTTGCCATAATTCTTGCGTAGAAAGTAAAAACACAAAGTCAACAAACTGCTAGGGTAAAGTTTCTCATATTCCTTCCAAAGAGAATAAAGGCAGATAGCTTTGTGGAAGCACTGGCATGTGCACTGCCCATAGGGGGTTTATTCAGGTGATGTTATCAAGGGAAATGCATTATCAAAAAATATAACAACAAAAGATATAGATTGGTTTGAGTGACTGGAGTTCAGAAGATTATAACACCAACATATACATTCCAAACTATAACAATATCACATGAATAACAAAAACTGCAGCAGTTCCACCCTTGCTTCTATAGATCAGTTTATTTGTTTATTTCATCAGTTGGTATTACAATCTAGTTACTACGCTAAACCTCCCTACCCCGTATCCCAACCAAACAACATGGTTACAAACTGAAACAAAGTAACTTATAATAGCATCTCATTGACATGGTCAGTTATTGAAACAAACACAGTAATAGAACTAAAATGAATTACAGAAACCGAGATATAGAAATGGTTTGGGATAAAATATATATAGTTAAGGTCTTAGATAGCAGCAGAGTAATTTAGGCAACATGGTCAGTAATGGAAACAAACACAGTAATGGAAGTAAACTGAATTACAGACCCAATATAGTAATGGTTTAGGAAACTGATTCAATATAGTTAAGGTGTAACTCAGACAACAAAGTAATTTTAATTTATAAACCTCCCTACCCCTTAATGCACGTTTTTGCAGCAACAAATGTTTTGACCCAAGGGTATGAGAGTACTGATATAAGAATGTATTGATAGAATGCCAACTCAACTGATTCACTTCATATATGGATAAAATATAATAGGCAGGAAGAAGTACATGAAAATGTGGTTATGTAAAGTTGAAGCAGTAGCATAAGATGAGATCCAAACACAGGACACACATAATTTAGCATTAATCCACCAGTATTATTCATCTCATTTTAACTGGAATGTTTTGACAAAAACAGCAGATACACATGATGAAGAGTCCAAGCAAAAATCCAATAAACCCTGAAAATAAACATTGATGAACAGTAATGAAGTGCCATGTAAAAGAGAATTTGAAAAAGTGGCAAATGGCCCAAAAAAATTATGTGAGAAAGAAATTTGGGAAATGGTGGGAGATAACCTTCAGATACAATTTATCATCCACCATAACAACCGAAACCCAACATAGAGCAAGATGAATCACCTGGATGTGGTATGTTCAAACTAGAACATTGTGAGTGCACACGTTACTCAACGGAATGCATTCTTGGATGGTTGCACTCGGAAACACACAAAATAGAAATTACCAAAAGTATGAAGACGTGAAACAAAATATGCAGAACAACAGCATCTTAAAATCTTTCAATAGAAACTCAGATCCCAACCATTGTCACTGTAAATCGAACCAAATCATTGCTAAAAATGGAGATGCGAAACCCATGAAGGAAACCCTAATCTCGAGGGCTTGGATTTCGTTTTAGACTTTTAAGAAATACAGGAACTTACCTGGTTGTCAACTTCGTAGTTGTGCTGGAAAGATGAAAATCGAGAAAGGGAAGACGAAGCCCGTGCAAAAGTCCTTCAATACAGTTGGAGAGGGAGGGTGTTGAAACGCAGGCTTGGCGGGTGTTGAAACGCAGGTCTGACTTGTGTTGAAGAAATATTGAAACGCAGGGCATGCAGAGTAATGAGGAACTGGGTTTTGAGGGGAAACATACGAGATGTGAGAGGAACTGATTTCCATTGAGGGGAAAGAGACGAATCGGGAGTAGGAAAAGGTAAGGTTTCCGAGGACAGGCCACAAATGCACAGATAGTGGGACCCACCAAGTTCTCTTCTTCCAAAAAGAAAAAATTCTCGTCTCAACTTTACTTCCAAACACATCTATATAGGACCCACAAAAATTCTTTAAAAGAATCCAAAATTTCAACTCATATCATCTTCACACTATTTACAAAAATCTCAAAATTCTTATCTCATCTCACCCCCCAAACCTGTCCAGATCTCTAAAAAAAGAACTAACTTAGACATCGAAGATAACACCCACCCACCAAATCTTCACTAGGCCTTGTTTGGTTACACACATGAGATGAGATGAAAGTTAAAAATTGAATAAAATATTGTTAGGATATAATTTTTTAATATTATTTTTATTTGAGATTTGAAAAAACTGAATTGTTTATTATATCTTGTGTGTAAATTTGAAAAAATTATAATTATTAGATAAGATAAGATCGGATGATTTATGAAAACAAAGAAAACAGAGATCCTACCTGAGGAAGGAGGTATATAAGCCTAGCCACATATAAGATTCAGACCATTTGGGGATTTTAGATTCAGGGGATTTTAGAGGACTAACTCTCTCTAAAAAAATAGAACTAATTTAGACATCAAAGATAACACCCACCCACCAAATCTTTACTATTCGGCCTTGTTTGGTTATACAAATGAGATGAGATGAGATAAAGTTAAAAATTGAATAAAATATTGTTAAAATATAATTTGTTAATATTATTTTTATTTGAGATTTGAAAAAATTGAATTATTTATTATATTTTGTGTTTAAATTTGAAAAAATTATAATTATTAAATAATTTAAAATGAGATTAGATGATTTATGAAAATAAAGAAAATAGAGGTCCTACTTGAGAAAGGAGGCAATATAAGCCTAGCCACATATAAGATTTAGCTCATTTGGAGATTTTAGAGGACTAACTCTCTAAAAAAAAAAATAGAACTAATTTAGACATCGAAGATAACACTCACCTATCAAATATTCATTACTCGATCTTGTTTGATTATACAGATGAGATGAAATAAGATAAGAGTTAAAAATTAAATAAAATATTAGTAGAATATAATTTTTTAATATTATTTTTATTTGAGATTTAAAAAAATTAAATTGTTTATTATATTTTATGAATAAATTTTAAAAAATTATAATTAGTAGGTAAGATAAAATGATTTGATAAGATGTATGAAAACAATTATTGGATTCGTGAGCCGGGCTGCTAAGCACATCAATGAGACAATGACAAAACCCCACAGGGAGAAAAGTGACGGAACAAACGTCGAAACGTGGCATAAGTGTATGATTAAATCGGGGAATTCGCACGGGGAATTCGCATTCCACAGCCATTGCCAAAGCTCCACTCTTCGATCTCTCTCTCTCTCTAGCTCTGTTCTTCTTCTTCTTCTTCTTCTTCACTCTTCAAAGCTCAGTCCCCCAGCATCAAATGTCCTAGCACAAAGATTCGCCCGAATTTCTCGCATCTAGTCCTGTTGGTCCCTTTTCTTATTCTCCAAAAGTACTTGCATCAAACTAAGGAGAATAACACAGTTCTTCTTCTCTTTCTTCAATCCAGCAAAACTCTGTGCTAAGAGCTTTTTCCTAGGGCATTGAGTTCTTCTTTTCTTTTGTTTTTTTTTTTTGTTTTTATTTCATAGGAATGGCATTTTCGTAAATAATGGTGGCGAGTTCCGGACGCTTATCGGCTCAGTTCAATTTCAAGCTCGGGCCAGGACGGCGATTCGTCCGAGATGTTTTTCCTAAGACGCGTGGCCTCGGACTGGAGTTGGGGAAGCGGTGGAGCAGAAGGGTGCGTGACCGAGTCGGACAGCTGGGTCGAGTCAGCTGCTGCGGCTCCGACCCGGTGGTCTCGATCCGGAGAGCGACCGGGTCGGCGAAGCGCATGGAGAAGACAGAAAAATGGCTGTTCGACCCCAAGAAAACCCCCCACAAAGTCCGTACCCAAGTCTCCCATGCGATGCCCTTCGCTTCTTCTCAGTACGTTCCAATTTTCTTGTTTAGTTTTACTTACATATCAGTATTTTCACATTAGTCAAAGAGTGGTGGTACTCTGCCGCTGCAGGTGCCCACTTCTGTGCCGCTGCAAATTGTACTCTTTTTTTTTTAATATTTTTTAAACATATTTAGATATTTTTAAAAAATAAAAAAAAATACAAATATACTATTAATCACTTCCTAAATATTAAAAAAAAAATTAAAAAAATTAAATTAAATTCATGATCGGTCGAAATGATGAGGCAAATTGAAGAGACAGTGCTAAAAAAACCTCCTAAATTAACAGTATTTATTTTTATTACGTCAGTCGTAATGGAAAAGAGAACATACATATAGCATTATTATTTTATAAGAATCATCAGTCACTGTTTACTAACTCATATCCCACGTTCTATCAAAAATACTCCTACAATTTACGAGAAACACTATTACAACCTATGAAAAAACACTCTTATTCTATATACATACATACATGTCTGTGTGCGCGCCTGCAATTGTCTATAATGCATGTATTTTTTGTTGTTACCGGTGTATTTATAATGTAATGCTTGCATGTTAGAGTCCTTTTAAGGCCTTGATTGCTTTTGGAAGACAACTTGTGTTGGCCATTGGTTTGGTTGAGTTGCTTTTTTAGCATTGTAATTATCCTGCAGATGGCGCTCTGTTTCAAAACAAGAAATACAATTCTACCCTCGCTGTACCCTGGGGAATACCGGTCCACAATCCCGTGACACCCCTCCAAAAAGAGGTAATTTGAATGGGTTGACATTGCTCAAGCTAAAAACTTGATAACTAAGAAAATCAACGGAGAAATTCCATCTATGCTAACAACTGATTGGTGGCATCTGGAGATATCATGTCTGATAAAACCTTTTGTGTTCACTGGTCGATTTATTCACTGTAGACACTGGTATTGCGAATGAGAAGGACTGGGGCATTAGCTTGGTGAATGAGAATGTTAATGTGTCCGGCACCAATGAAGATGGAAGTACTTGGTATCAAGAAAGCGGGGAAGACTTGGGTGAAAATGGATACAGATCTAGGCGGACAAGGATGGGTGGTCAGTCACATGATGGTTCCTCAGAATGGAAAGAAACGGTATGACATCATTCTATGATATCATGATATTTCATGTATGAAAGTATTTTAGTATTGGAGTGAAGCTAAATGGAATAAATGTTCTGTGAATTACTTAGTGTAATTGAAAATGCTAATCTAATTTTACAGTACTTTATATGAATCTATACTGATGAAAATGCAACTAAAGAAGTTCGATCCACTCAATGATCGCAACTCGCAAGTTTCCGAGGCTACTATTAGATATTTTGATAGCATAACTGAAGCTACCTTTCAAATTTCTATCCTTTGACATAACCATTGGTTATGGTGTTGAGTATCAACTAAATCTTATTCATCAGAAAAAAAGAAAATCAACTAAAGCCGAACAGTTAATAAAGAGCTACTTATAAAGAGGAGGTAATTTCTAACTAGGTGCTTCTCATGTATACTCTCTGTGTACTTGGACTTTGCTTGTTTCTATGAATACAATTTCTTGATTACCTATCAAAAAGAGGAGAGAATGTGGTAAAAACTTGAGGGTATGAGCTAATAGACCGTTTTCATTTCAGCTGAAAGCTCAAGGGTACATAACCCTTTGACAATCTCAAGGTGTAATCTGATTTAAAACCTTCTATGCAAGGAGTTGTGATGTTTCATCTATACGATTAAGAGGGAATGAGAATCATCATTGGGGGATTGAATTTATATCACTTTCTAGGGTACTTTAGTAATGAGAAAGCAAAAACATTTCCTTTTAAGTAATGGTCATCTTATTTGCAAGATCTTCTTGGTGGAGGTTATAGGTGCCGATTGATGGCTATGGGGAAAGTGATCTGTTACGTTGGCTTTAATATTAATCAGGGTAGAAATTTCTTTTTTACCCATAGTATTCGGTCCGGACTGAATTTTGTACACCCCTAGTTATTGTTGGATCCTTGTCACAACTTATGGATGCTTTAGCCTCAAGTTATCAGTGTATTAGCACATAGCAAGGTATGAATGTTGTCAGAAGGGACCAAAATTTCATAAAAATGGTAGTAGTCAATCTCTACTTGTATTACTAGCACATTATTGTTGAAAAGGACCATGATATTTTGAAATTAAAGTTAATGGTTTCTATCTAGTTTTCATGCCTTGAAAATTTATAATTTTTTTTTTATATTACTAGCATATTTTAACTTGAAACATGTCTCTCCATTGGCCGAAATCTTTGCCTTCTAGCTATCTATGGTATTATTCAAATGCATTGGAATTACTGGAAGAAAATTCTTCTAGCTACTATGGTGTTATCCATATGCATTGGAATTACTGGAAGAAAATTCTTGTAACATTTTTTGTTCTCTCAAGTAATGCCCTATCTTTGGACTCTTTTTTGAGTGATCTATCACTTTTCATTGTCCACTCTATTATTAATCACCTACTTCCGATCAAAAAACAAAACTCTATTATTAATCATCTAAGTAAACATTTTTTTATGACCCGATTAAGTATCATTTCAAGAGGATGCATTTAATTGGATTTATTAATCTCATTGACAGTGGTGGGAGAAAAGTGACTGGAGTGGATACAAAGAGCTAGGTACATGCTGACCTATCTTTACTGGAACAACTGGTATTTATAAAAGAGTTTTTGGGTAGCTGATCAGAGTTTTTGCTTCGTTATATGTGCATTCATTCAGTTCTATATTTTCTCACAGGTGTGGAAAAATCTGGTAGAAATGCTGAAGGGGATTCATGGTGGGAAACATGGCAGGAAAATCTTCATCAAGATGAATGGAGGTCTTCTTTATTGTCATACTGTCCTTTAAAAAAATTGAATGCTTTGCTTTATTTTTCACACTACAAATGTAACTTTCCTGTTTGTTGTTGCATGTCAATCAGTATAACAAGTCAATTTCCCTGGATTTTGATATTGCAGTAATTTAGCAAGGATAGAGAGGAGTGCGCAGAAACAAGCAAAATCTGGCACTGAGAATGCTGGATGGTTTGAAAAGTGGTAAGCTAATATATTTTGATGCACAATAGTGGCATGTTGTGTACTATTTATGCATCCGAGCAACAATGAGGTATCTTATATTGCTAATATATTGATGATACATCTAATCTGGATATAGGTGGGAGAAATACGATGCTAAAGGCTGGACTGAGAAAGGGGCACATAAATATGGTAGACTGAAAGAACAGTCATGGTGGGAGAAGTGGGGAGAGCATTATGACGGAAGAGGATCTGTTCTCAAATGGTTTTTAACCATCCCCTCATATCACTTTGAAGTTAAATGCGCTTTGTATAATTCATTTGGTCTTATACTCAGATATTGCCCTTAATCAACTGCATATAATACCTTTTTTAATGATACAGAGCAACAGATAGAAAGAAATAGAAAAAGAGAAGTATATTAGGAAGTTCCAGGATTTCGTATTTCCGAGACATGGTGACACTTTTTAATACAATTAGACTTTCCCAGTTGACTCTCTCTCTCTCTCTAACCTCCTCAGGACAGATAAATGGGCTGAGACTGAACTCGGAACCAAATGGGGAGACAAATGGGAAGAGAAGTTCTTTGCTGGAATAGGTTCCCGGCAAGGGGAGACATGGCATGTATCTCCCATTGGTGAACGTATGTCTAATGCTAACATTCTCAAGTGATAATGTATATTTTTCCTATCAAATCTGCTCATACCGCTTTAGAGTTAATTATTTGTTATTTTAGAATTTCTTGTGCAGCAACCTATATCTGTTTCTGTTTATACCTTGAGATTTCATACGGGTCTTCCTTTCCTTGCAGATTATAATTTTGGTAATATTTATCCCTGGCCACATATGTAGCAGGTGTTTTTCTCAAAACACAAATACGTGCTCAACTGGTCTACCCTATGGGTAAAAATATTCTTTAGAACATGATACTGATCTGCACAAAATAAATAAATATTGAGCATACCGTAATGTGCATAACTGGTCTACTCTTAGGAAGTGGGAAAATTTATATATCAGGATTATCTCATGGTTTGAAGGCCAGGACTGGAGGCATTGATTGTTAGTTGCCTAGGATTTCTCTGCAAGTTATTTCCATGTCCAGCAATTGAGATGTTCTTGTTCATGTAACAAATGAGGTATGGTGTATGTGAGTTCATCATTACTTATTTTTCCCTCGTTCAGGTTGGTCGAGAACATGGGGGGAAGAACACTTCGGAAATGGGTATGGACATCAAACTATTAAACCACATTATGAATCTAGCAATTCTCCACTCATGATAACTAACAGTTCAATAATCATTTGATTTTTGCATAGAACCATGTTCAAATTGTTCTCAAAGTTAACTGCCTCTGAATATAATGATTAAGCCCCAGTTCTTTTATTTTTTATGTATTGGTCAAGATAAACATCCTTGTAGGAAGTCAATTTTAGAGGCCATCCTTGAATTACCCGATGCACTTGTAGGAAATACCTTGCTAAGAGCTTATGCACCCCCGGTGCCAATTGAAAAAAGAGTAATGCTACATGCAGTCGTAGAGTGCTTAAGCGCCATGCAATCGCTTTTAAATAGAGTGAGGTCTACTATTAAAAAATTATTATTTTTTCATGTGGATCCCATATTTATTCACTTTTTTCAAAGTGATTGCATGGCGCTTGCGCACTCACGACTGCATGTAGCATTACTCTTAAAAAAAAGTAATTTTTTGCATGCTGTATTAGATACTAATACGTTTTTTTCTTCTTTCACCAGTAAAGTGCATAAATATGGGAAGAGCACAACAGGTGAAAGCTGGGATATTGTTGTGGAGGAGGAAACCTATTATGAGTAAGAATATACTTATATTAACCATTAAAGCTAGCAGTTTATGCACTATAGTAAGTTAAATGGGAGTAGCCAACACAGTTCTGAGAATTAGAGTAGAGATTATTTTTTGAAGGTTTTTTTTTTTTTTATTCTAGTTTCCATGTTAATGTGATCCTCTTCAAAGAAAAATGGCTTTAATTAAGTTCAAATTAAAATTTGATGAGCTGTCACTTTTGATGAAGGGCTGAACCTCATTACGGTTGGGCAGACGTTGTGGGCGACTCGAGTCAGTTACTTTCAATTCAACCTCGGGAGCGGCCACCTGGTTTCTACCCAAATCTAGAGTTTGGGACATCTCCACCACCTCCAGCCAATTACTCGCCAGAAGAGTTGCCACCTTCCTAAGTTTCAGTTAGGTGGTATAGACGATTCAAATCTAATTATATCAGTGAAACTCTTTCAATTAATTCATTCTTTTGGATTGTGAATGCCCTCCATTTCTTCAATTTCAGACCCTGATTACATTTTGGACAACATTTACTTGCGATTTCATCTTTGCAAGAAAGATACATTCTTGTGTGGCATCAGTTTAAGCACATCCTGAGAGATGACATAATGCCTTTGAAGTCTTTAATTCTTCGGAGTAAACGAAGATAGTATCAATAGAAAAGGAAAATGAAAGAAAACGATGAAAGAAAACATTGTTTCTATTTGGATAGTGAAAGTATTTCATATCATCTCATTATTATAATTTTTTTAAATTCTCACATACAATATAATAAACAGTTCAATTGACATGAACCAACATTGTTAGCATTTTCTTCTTTTCCAGTGGCTTTAGTATACAGGATACCATTTATGTACCATGGCCAAAAGATTTTGGACACGTAGTACTGCCTTTTTATCATAGCCATGTCAATTAAAAATAATATTTACATAATTAATTTTAATTACACGATGGAGTAATGTATCGTCCTTATTTCAGAGTACCTAAAAATTTTCCATTGTTGGGTGCGTACGGATTTTATTTTATTTTTTTAAACAAAAGAATCTGTTACCGATAGCTTTGTTAGTCCGAAAGAATCTCTTCCAACTCAGGATCATCATCATCAGAGATTGCTCCATCAAAATCCGAAACAGTTCTATTGAAGAGACCTCTCTCTAGGGGTTCATTCCGATCTTCATTGTCATCCATATCAAGCCATTCTGGCTCATCATCAAGATTTTGACCCTTGCCATGTTTTCTAGGTCCGGAATCTCTTTCTGCCTTGGCATCTGAATCTTTGCATATACATGTAGATGGGTTCTCATGAAATTCACCTCTGCCAGGCCTCACTTCTTTTGGCTCACCCATGAAACCTCTTTGAAAAGTACGAACTCTAGAGGCAAACGTTTCCCAAGTCATGCTATTTCTACTCAAGAACAACCGATATAGCTTTTTAGCATTTGGTCGAATAGAAGGTTTGTGTCCAAAATATCTCCTGCACGTAGGGAATTGCTCCAAAGTTAGCAGGTAGTCCAAACAAGAAATTGAAAAGAGGATGGTAAACGGAAAGATAAAATGCATACCTTCGTCCAGCCAATATTCTAGCCATATTACCATTATTGTTGGTCACAAATACATCACTTTCATCACACACTACGAAATCAAGTGCAGCCATGCGAGAAGAAAATGAAGAAAACGGTTCCAACTCCTCCTTAGTGGCTATAGTTTCTTTTGAATAGAAATTTGGGAAGAGTGCCTTCAAGGGTGCCAATGTCTCTTCCCCTCCATACACTTCCCCAGATGCCACATAAATGTGGACATCACTGCCATATCCCAGTGCTCTCAGCATCAGACCTACTTCTTCTGGTGTGAGTGGGCATTTTCCATGCCTCCTTTCCTTATCAGGATTGCTAATCTGCAAGTCAATCAAAAAAGCCTCAGACATGCTTCATAAACTATAGATTATTATCAATTCAATTTCAATATATAAGACTAAGGTCCCAAAGATATGTTACGGAAGCGTCATTGCAGCATCTCCCATTCATCTTAAAAACACGTACATGCACACACATTCCTATGTAGGAAAGGCTGCTCACACATATGGCCACCATCATTTATCTATGATTCTCTTTTCACACCCATTGCCCCTCCTCGTCTATCCAACCTCTAAAGTTGAGCTTCAAGTTAGAAGTCAGATACATGCACCCTGAATTTAGATTTTCAGGTTTCCATTTTGCATTCTCAAAAACGTGGAAGATCAAGCTGAATAAGAGAAGTTCTTATGTAAAATAGTTGAGACTAACATGTAAAGTTTTCCACCTCCTCCGTATTGCAGCCAGTTCTTTCCTTTCCTTTTCTCCACCACCATAATAGCATCCCGAGAATGCAAGCATATCAGGTTCAAACCTGTAAGAAGAAAGATCTGGTTGCATAAAAAACTCTCACAATGTAAAAGCATTCCCTTTTCCATTATAATGCATATTATGCAATGATGATTTATTCTACACAGAATGCAGAGAAGGCCACTATCAATCCTAGAGATTCAGCCTGACAGCCTGCTGTTAGAATTCCAAGTTTCACAAAAGCACTTCACCAGATCATCACCTCAAAACATAAATCATACACTCAAAACCTATGCTGTAAGTTGGTTTTTCAATCCAAGTTCAAAGGAAACAGAGAAATAGGCCTTAAGTATGTAGATGTAAGTGGTGTGGACATTTGTGTATACGTGTTTGTGTGTACACTGTGCATATGTTTGAAGAAAACATGCGAATAAGATCCTGTGCATCTACAAATGACAATCTATTTCATCATCAGCAGTGCCATCAACCTGAAAGTTTGAACACAGGTTCCAAATGTTTGCACAATTGGCTTTATCAAAATGGTGCAGGAAACATTTTTTTATGATGTGGAACCTTACCAAGGCAAGGTACACAGCCCACCCGTTGGGACTGTGCAGAAATTATACAGGATATACAAGAGAACAAAGGGTAAAGTTAATTTATTTCTCTAATTACACCATAGTCATCAGAGATATAGAAGTTCAAAGACCAATTAGACTACCTCAGGTGTAATGCAATATAATGCTTGCCTTTCATCCTCATCCGGTGAACCAATTTTTCACCCATATGAAGTATTGGATCAATAAACCTTAATGCATGGTAGTTAACTCTACATCTCAACTTTTGCAAATCTGTGCCCAACTTGTTTGCAAGTCTGTAATCAAATTTGGTGAGCTGAACAGCCTGTCAAAGAATAAAGACCAGTAAGCATTCTTTTTTGGAATTATTTGAAATGTATTCAAGATAGAATATGAGTTGCACGACAGCAACAGTGGGAAATGTCACATCAGGGATGTGGTTTCTATTTGGTATAGGTGATTTGACATATCACTTGAGCATGTTTAAAATATATATGGACTCTCAAAAATTATAATGTTCAATCACAAAATAAACATAAAAGATTCAAATGCAGTTTGATACATGCATGTATAAGTAATATTAAGAATACAATAGAATCAGGGATTGATATTCTTCTTTTTCAATCCTTCCTGATTTCTTTTGGGTGCCATGCAAATGATATTTTTCTTTTGTATTCCATAAAAATAAAGAGAAAATATATTTACAACCGTGCATTGTGTAACCGCTGCGTAATCGTTTTGAAAAAAGTGAATAAAATATAGGACCTACATGAAAAAAATTAATTTTTTAATAGTGGACCCCACTCTTTTTCAAAGCGATTACGCGACGTTTAAGCACTTCACGGTTGTATATAGAATTACTCAAAAATAAAATCGGAATCGTTCAGTTTAGTAAAATTCGCTTTTTAAGCCAACAAGTGAGGATGCATGATTCTCCTCAAGTTGAAATCCTATGATCTAAATAGATCTGTAATAAAAGATTCCACAGGCACCTGGTTATATTTTCCAATTAGAAAGACATCAACCAAGTATTGTCCCAATTCATCTAAAGGTGCACATGAGAGAGAAACAAATCAAGCTTCCGTTATGCCATCCATATCATCATTTCTAAGTTAAGAATATCTACTGATGTGAGCAATAGTATACAAAAACAAAAAAAAATAAGCATAGTTATACTGTACAAAGGCAATCAAAAGAAGCATAAGAGAATGAAAACTTACATGCCTTTCCAAGAGAACAGGCAATACACGACTTTCATAACATCTTTCGCTACACTTCCTTGGCACACGCATGGTGTATGGATCCAAAGTTTCCCCTCCCTTCCTAGGCAGATGTTGAATAATTTTAACGTCTTTTGACAGAAATGATATAAACCAATCGACATCAAAGATCTCTGAAAAGTTACTGCAAAACAAAGTAAGAGATTTGTTATCTTGCAATGTAAGAACTGAATGCAAATAGATCCAATTTGAATGGCTAGAAGTATTTGCAACTTGCACGTTTCAAAGAGACGTTGCAGAGCATTACCAACCTGGAATCTTTCCAGAAGGACTTTTGGTCCAACTTTGGAACAACAAGAGTGGCATTTAATATACGGGCAGCAACCACAGCATCTGTAATCTGTCAAAGGTAGGTCTGCTAAGCTTGGTATGAGCAGTAATAACATCATTTAACTACTTGTACTCAAGAAGTGGCACAGCAACAAAACATTGGTTAGATGGTTGTAGTAACCACACACATCATGCCTACAAGATCCCAATACTACAGGCAATGTAACTGCAGGGAACAATTAAGAGACTGACTAAGCAACCCAACCTGCTTCGCACTAACTCTACACCTGGATTATGTAAAACATTATGTCTGTATCTTTCTCACTGAGACCAGGCTAAAAGAAATGTCAGAAAGGATCAACCAAACATCAGTTGATTCCCTGCATCTTCAAATTACCACTAGTATCTTGAAAGAAAAACGTTAGGTACTTCAGGCCAGCAGAAGCTTTTTTACCAATTTGGAATTCAGACTAGCAGAAGCAGAATACATAGAAAATAAAATGGAAACATCCACACAAGACAAGAAGATTTGATGTAATTTAGTCACATTCATTTTTACATGCATGAGTAAAGTCAACCCAAATCCACTATACATGATACCAATTATAATTAGGGTCTGTTTGGGGTTACGTTAGGAGTCCTAAAAAGTGCTTAAACAGTCTTAAAAGCTCTTTAATAGAAAAATTAGGATGTTCGGATGTTACATATTAAAGTACTTTTTAATCTCAAATAAGCTAAAAAGTACATTTGAGGAAAAACAACATTTTCCTCAAACGTGCTTTTCTGGATAATGCAAAAAAGCACGTTTGTTTTAAAAAGACTTTAAATGGGCAAAAATACCCATACAACTTTCAAAGACATGGTCATAATTTTTAAAAAATCAAATAATCGTCGTTTTTACCTCGGAAAGCAATTTTTCAATTTGTTTCCAAACAAATATAAAATGTTTGAAAGTGCTTTAAATATATGGTTACCAAACAATAATAACTTTTTAATAGTAAAACTTATTACTTAAACTATAAGCTATAAGCCCTAATGATATAAGATATATTTTCCACTGCAATCCCAAACATGCACTTAGTCAACCAACTAACTTATTAAAAAAAATAGTGTTAAGAGGACTCGGTTACAGGCAGATGAAATCAGGGTTATAAAAACAGTTTGAGACCTGATTAGTATCTCCATCAGCATGTGTCTGGAGCAGCAAAACGTGGGAGCATTCCCCTACTTTAGTACAACAATAAAGAATATGCTATAAGTATGTGCAGTACTTGCTTATCTCTAATCTTCGTTCATTTAATTCTTTAGTTTTACATCCTCTGTCTTTGCTAAAGAGTCAGCAATCCTCTTATAATTTCATTTTATTTTAATGTGCGCTAGCAGCCTAGCACACTTGCTTCCAGTAACAAATAATTCAAAGAAATGCATGTACGCTCCCCTTTGTCGAGTACTTGTAAAATCTAACTTTCACAAAATTTGTGCCTAGCAAACATTCATTCCAACATATAAAAATCTGTGCAAGAACCTTTTCTTAAGTTACAACTACTGTACAGAGGTACAAGTCCAGAAAATTACACCAGTTCTTTGTTGATTCAAGCCCCCACTGGTTGCTATTGCCAGGTATCGATTGGGATGCGTAATAGCTTCAACTTCTGAAATAAAAGAAGACAGTCCCAAATCACAATAATCACAGTAGAAAACTAGCTCTCCGCAAAAGCCTATCCGAAAACCAAAGTCGGAAACCTTAGAAACAATACTAAGTAGTTAAATAGTAGGTGGTGATCAGAACCAATAAAATAACTTCCAGAAGCAAAACCAAACAAAGAAACTTAAATTGCAAAATTCTAACAAAAAAGGAAAGAAAAAAGAAAGAGCTGCGAAGTTACACGCACTTTGAAACTTCTTGCTGGCATTGCTGCAACCGTAGTAGAACTTGTAATTTCTGGAGCGCCAAAGATCACGAGCCGATTTCCCCCCGCCACTCTAGTGCTCAAAGTTCAAGAAAACAGTGAGCAGAAACAAGAAATCCAAGAAAGCATAAAAGATTGAAATTAGTCTCTCAGTATCGAAAACACCAACCGGAACACGAAATGACGAAATTCCAACTGCATCGTCTTTGCGAATCTTGAGCTGCACACAATGCCACTCGAAATGAATCGAAAGAATAAAAATGCATGAAAAGAGAATGTGTGTGTGTGTGTGTGTGTGTGAGAGAGAGAGAGAGAGAGAGAGAGAGATTACGAAGGAACGGTGGCGGAGGTGAACGGAATCGACGGGGGAAGGGGCGAGAAAGGATAGTAGAGCGAATAGGATGAGAAGAACGGCGGACAAGGCGGAAATAAACGGGATAAGACGCTGGAGGCGGAGGTAATAGTGGTGGCGCCGCCTCTGAAACGCCATTATGTCGGGGGATGGCGCTCTGTTGGAGCAGAGCCCCGAGCACAGCGCTCTCTATCCAGTCTAAAAAGTCCCGAAACAAACGCCAATTCGCTTCCCTTAAACCACGTTTGCGGATGATGTTAGATTAGTTAGATAAAACTCCGTTCTGTCTTAAAAGGAAATTTATAAGGTTCTTGTGCCACTGCCTCTTTTATAAGCAATTCAGCTCTAAGCTTCTCTCTCAGTATCATCATTGAAGTAAACATTTCCTTCTGATTCTGTACGCCATTGGCCCATTTACTGATGATGGAAGATGCTCCCCAATTTTTTGAAATTTTATGCATAATATTATAAAAAAATTATACTCATCAGCCACTATTCACCACCCCATACTCCACACTCCACACCTTATGAAAAATACTCACATATTTTATGAGAAACCAAAAAGCTATTGATGTGGGGTGTGAGAGTGAATAATGGCTGATGCATAGTATTCATCAATATTATAAAGGATAGTCTTATTTTTTTAGTGTTTTTTTAAATTTAAATTTTAAATTTTTGAGTTTTAAAAATCTCACCATTTTCAATATTATACATCCACACCTATAGTTATATAAGTAAAATTGTAAAAATAGATAGCAATTTTTTCATCTAAATGATTTTTATAATTTGAAGAAGAAAACGACACAATTTATAGATTTTCTAGCATCAAATGCTAACTATAGATAGTTAAATCTCAGTTTTAAAGCACAATAGGATCAACATGTCGTGTTTATGTCTCACTGAATTATAAAAAACACTTATCAGCGTTTAAACAAAGTACTAGTGTATAATTTGACATTATTTTGATGTGGTATATTTTTATTTTATGATATATTTTTAGTGCAACATTACATAATTAAGGTGCATGTTAGATATAGTTCTAGAGTGTATAAGGTTATCGCACTCATTTTAAAAAAGAGTGAGATTCATTATTATAATTTTTTTAATATAAATTCCATATTTATCCAATTTTTTTAAAGGAAGTACGCAATACTTACGTACTGTAGTATTGCAAATATCATATCTCTTATTTACAAATACATTCATTCTATTGAGTTGCCCAAAAAAGAGAAAAAAAAAAAAAAAGAAGAAATGAGGATGTGTTTCATGTGATATAATTGAACAATTTTTCTTTTATGTCTTTCACCTTTGGAAGTTTTGGTTGCATCTATTGGAAAGTAATGGAAAGATAAAATGTTGGAATCACCCAAAGATATATAGCTCCCATCTATCAATTAACGTGGGGGCTAGACTAGACCTGACGCGATATTTGTGATTTTTTAGTTGTCTAGTCCTTTGCATGTATTCAGACGTTTGTTGGGTGATTTTTTTTTTAAAAAAAAAAAAAAAAAGAGAAAGAAAAGCCACATACCCATTAATATCATAAGAACAATTATACTTGAGGAAAGAAATATTAGGGAATTCCAATCATAACTTTAATATATATGTATAATAAATGAGCTATTATATTCTTAAATGGGAGTATAGAGCAGACAATTCACGTAACTTAAATAGTAAAATTTTATTTATAAAATTTAGATTTTTTAAATTTATTTTTTAAATTAAATTATATTATGTAATTATTTTAATATACATGTTTTATCTATCGACTTAGAATAAAATAAAGAGAAAAAAAAAAAGGCAATACATCGTAAGCCTCAGGTTCCTGGTGGCTGGTATGATCTATTAAGGAGAGGACAACCGGTTTTGAATCTTTACAAAGCCCAATGGATAAATCCGTTTCCTTTGGATCTTTAAAAAGCCCGAATTGTAGTACTCATGGGTGCCCAAAAATTTGGGCTAGAATAGCACTACGACTAAGAATTAAAAAGAAAATAAGGGATTCAAGACAAAAGAAATCGAAGTTTAAAGAAAAAAGACAATTTCAAAATGAGTAAATAGGAAAAAATTATGCAATTTTTTAATTATCAACCGTATACAATTCAAGCAGATGTACCACTAATTCCATTCACTGAAAGCCATCATGGTCTTCAAGTGAAAGCTAGCATGCTAGGAAACCCTCTTTTTAAATAATCCTTTCCCAACTGGTCTATCGCATCCGATTATTTGTTTACAACAGCAAGAGTTGCATTTGCATGCACGGATCTAAGTAAAAACCATTAGAAAAAGAGATGTAAAAAAGACTCAAAAGAAAGTAAGTGCTTGGTCTAATTTATTAAATAGAACTGTTTCAGAGCAAGTATTACTTGAGATTGAAACAAGGTTGCTCCTCCATTTCTACAAGATGATTTCTACTGGAATGCAGGCATTGGAAGAGATCTCTCCGCACTTCTACAAAACTCTCTGTAAGATTCTGAAACATGGGAGTGAAGCTGGCTCATGCAGCCATGCCACTTGGTTCACGAGCTTTGCCCTTGCGATTCCAGATTGGAGTCGTCTCAATAAGCTTATGGGGCACAAGCCGCCTTTCTCGCTTAGTGAGCTTGCGGAAATTGTGGACTCTCAGTCTGGCTATCTCAGCCTCCTCTTCAGCGGTCATCTCCCTTACTACTACTGTCAGTCGGCACTCCGGTCTCACTTTGATTCCACATTTTCCTTTAGCATGGTAGGAAACCCTCTTTTTAAATAATCCTTTCCCAACAAATGACTCAGCTGCAAGAAATGAGAGAATGCAGGATAAGCAAGATTGAAATTAAAGGAAAAAGGCAACTTAACTCGCATCATTTACCAATGAGGAGACGATCTGGATCCAGCCCATGGTTATGTGTTGCGTTTGCTCGGGCTGAGTGAATAACCTGCAGAAAATAGATACTTATTACATAGTCTAAATCTGCAGCTAAAAGGAATGAAGTCCCTCCTTCCATGGCATTCTGAACACACCATCAAACATTAAGTAAGTGTAGGGTACTTGTATTACCTGATATACAGTCTTTGCAGCTCGCTTTACTGTCACTTGCAACTGCAACAATGCATCTTCAACTCGCATGCCACGAACTAAAGCAGCAACCAAGTTGATCTTCTTTGGACTCTGAAAGCAGCATTTGACCAAGGGGCAAACAAAGTATGGATGGCAGTTAAGCATATAACTTCTTTATTGATAAGTAAGCAGTTAAGTACATAACTCATAGATGTCGTTAAGGTGCAACAGAATAAGCATTTTTAACGTTCCATTGTAAGACATCCTTTATGTGCAATGTTGAAAATACACCACCACCACCTTCCATGTGTATACATGTACACAATGCTTTTTGAGCAACTCAAGTTTGGAAATTGATCTGAAAATTAGCAGCTGAGTCGCTGACTATAAGAAAATATCAATAGGTGTCACTTCCACTTTCATATTTTGTGTCCCAATTCTTCACTCGTTTAAATGGAACTGCATATCATATTCAGAATCCTTAGAAATAAAAGAAGTACAATATTACAAATTTCAGAAGACTGATAATAATAATAATGAGGCCCAAGGTCATGGTTCTATACCTTCCATGCTACACATTGCTTCCTTATCAACTAAGATTTATTATGTATCCATATAATAATCTCTCTTTTGTATTAATCTGGGATTTTAAATATAATAATCTAAATGGCTATATGCATCTCATATATGGAATAAAAAACAAAGATAATGTTTAAATGCCCCACTAATATTCTTAGATGAGACCAGCTGATTCTTTTTCTTTCTTTCCTTTTTTTTTTTTTTTTTTGCTGAATGACTAGCTAATTAAAAAACATTTTAATAATAACATACCTGTTTAATTCCCTTTAAGACAGCTTGAACCTTAGAAGGTTTAGAGACTGCTTTCTGGTTCTGGTCATCACTTTTTCCACTGTTTAATGCCAACACAGGAGTCAATGGAGATGGGATGGCTGATTCTTCAGACAAATCTGCTAGTAACTTCCTTGAACTAGAAATTCCCTGGAGCAGTAAAATGCTATAAGCAAAAGAAAACTTTGCCAATAAACAATATCTACAAATCCAAACATAGATGATTAAAAATAAATACCCTGAATGTAATCTAGTATGAAAATCAACCTTCAAATCATGCACACATGCTCTTCCCCTTAATCATTCTTCATATTAACAAATTTTGTCAAATAAAAAGATTATAAAAGTGTTAGTCCACTGCATCTATTATGTGATCAGACCTACTTCAGAATTATGGATACCTACATATGGTTTTTGATATATTTACAGGTGTGTCATGTATAAAATGCAGTAAGACTTTTAAACCCTAGGGGTTGGCTCAAGTGGTAACAACCTTTCTCTTGGTGGTATGCTCCCTCCAGGTCTAAGGTTCGAACCTTTGGGAGCAAACAATTTCTAGGGGCTATTGGATTGAAGGAATTTCCCCTTAAATCAGTCGAGGTGCACTTGCGGGAAGCTCTTTGCCGAGCACCTGTGTACTCTCCGGATTAGTTGGGATTTTGTTTTGGACACCTGGTGCCAATAAAAAAATGCAGCACGGCTTTTCTTTTTAAAGCATCTGTGCTACTGGGATAAAAGTCAAGAACTTCGCTAAACTAGAGGACAAGTGAGGAACAAAAAAAGAAAATTCTCAAGAATCAGGGAAAAAAATCATAAGCAGAAGAATATCATTTCAAAAAACAAAAAATGGGAGGTAGCAGTACCAATTGTTGAAAATATTGATACAAAGGCCTTGAGATGTTTGCAGAAGGTGGTCTCCATAGTCTCTGCAAATAAGGCAACTCACCTGCAAAAGCAATAAGTGTTTCTTTATCCTCAATTTTGCATTTCTATTGGACACAAAATACCGAAAGACATCGACATAGATGTTATCTCAACAGAAGATGACAATGACAACAACAGCATTTCAAATAATAACTTGGTCGTGAATAGCAAATGCAACAAGGGAAAGAAAGATGCTATATATACATTTTTCATTTATAAAACTGGTTACATACAAGCACTCAAAACTTGTTTCGACCAAGAAAATTGGAGACTAACTTGTAAAAGTGGAGGATTCCAAGCGAACCGAAGAAAAGTTGGCAGATGCATTGTAATTATATTCCACTCTTTTCCCAAAGCGGCGAAGTACAAATTGTATGTGTCTCTGCCAGCCCACCATGACCTCAAATTATCTACAAGGAAAAGGCAAGCACAATTTGACTGTAAAACCCAGAAAACAATGATGCACAAAATAATAGACAAGTGTTCATAGTGACTTATCAAAAAAAAAAAAAAAGACAAGGGTTCATAGTGTAGCGTAACACTCGTCAATCTCTCACTCAAGATCTAAATCCCAGCACGTAGCAGAACATATTACACAATTGACAAAACTAGAAGTAATTTTGAAGCTAGAAAGAAAATAATAGAGGGAATAAAAAAAGCAAATCAAGTTTCATTTTGCTCAGCTTGCAGCCCTAGGTGCGTTGCAGAAACCTCCCAAATCTCCGAGAAGGCATTCACAAGAAACTGCTTCTCCGATATCATTCCCCAACTCCAGCATCGACTTCTTGAAGTCCTCCGTACACATCCTCCGTCCTCTTAACCACCACTGAGAAGTTCTCCCTCACCATTACCCCGTAGATTCACTTTTCAAATCATAGCGTCTCAGTCTCCAAGAAAATTGTGCATTTCTCAAAATACAACCCCTCCTAACCAAAGTTTTGAATTCCGTTCTAGTGACCGTTCCGGTTGAGGTACTGAAATGGAATATTTTGGTACCGGTACGTTTCGGTGTACCGTTTCGGGATAATCGTTATATGGATAAATTTCATATATATATAAACAATTATATATATATATATAGAAAAACTATATTCCAAATATAACAATAATACAAGTCTTAAAAACATAAATATCTGAAAAATTCAATAATACATCTAAGTTCACACCACTTATTCAGAAAAAATATGGTAATAATGGAACCAATCTTAGTATAACCACAATTAGTATTTGATTGTGTTATCATGTTCATCCCAAATGTAATGTATAACAGCAGCCCATCAGTGCCTAATTCAACCCAATTCATCAAAATCTCGACTATTGACGGCGGAATTAGGAATTCCAAAACGTAAAGTAAAAGAAAAAGTTGGGTCAAGTTGAGGTACTGGAACTTTTGTACATCTAAAATCTCAATGGTCAACGGTAATTCAACTTTCTGTTTCCAACTTTCCCTTAGCCAACAATCAAGATATGTAAGATCAAATTATCAAATTCAGTTCCGAACAGAGCAAGTTGAACAAAACAAAATGCAGGCTAAACAGAGCAAAATGCAAGCCAAACAGAACAAAATTGCAAGCCAAACAGAACAAAATGCAAGCCAAAGTTCAAACAGAGCAAAAAAATGCCAACCTAGATTTTTTAAAATAAAAATATAATCTCAACTCATCTTCACTTCATTTGATTAACAATAATAGTTTCGTTAGCATCTGATCATTCCTTAATGTTAAAAGATCATCTTCGCGTTGTCAAAATTCAAAGTTCAAACTCCTTGCTTTCATTTCCCGATTTGAAAACTTACTGTCCTATTATTTCTCTGCTTTAACAATGTTTTCAACATGGTTAAAGCTTGCTGTCCTACTATTTCCTTGCCTTCATTTTCTGATTTGAAAATTTTCCATGTTGAAAAAATTGTTAATAAAGAAGGAAACGGGCCAAATCCGTCGTAGAGAAATAAGCTGCAAAAGCAAGCTTTGCAACTTTGCTCTGTTGCAGCTCTGATCGAGAAATACTAGCAGAACAAGCAACACGAGGGTGGAGTGGGCTTATACCTGCGGCGTACAGTAGGCGGTGGAGTGTGGAGGTGGACGTCTACGTGCGGCGGAGGGGCACGAGCTGCAATGGAGCTGATTGATCAACACGAGCGGACTGAGCTTCGACGGAGCAACAGGAGCTGCGAAGGCGTGGAGCAACACGAGGCTCAATCTGCAACGGCGTGGAGGTGGCATCGGCGTCGATCATCAAAGTGAAGATAGTGGAGACAGCAAAATGCGAAGAGAGGATTTTAGAACTAGGGGAAGAAGTAAACGGATGAATTTGTCCCTATTTGTTTAAGACATTTACGAAAATGCCATGCATGCTGGAATACTAAATCCTATTAGAGGTGTAACCTGTCCGGTCCGTTTTGGACAAAATTTTGGACTGAAACGGTATGTACCGGTTTTGCATTTTCAAAAACCGATTACGCACCGGTTACCCCCCTAAACCGGTACATCCAGTTTTACCGGTTCCGCGTCCAGTTTTAATTTAGTGAATGCATGAGATTTGTGAGAGAGAAGCATTCAAGGTATTTAGCAATCTAGAACTTGGAACAAATATATGTGTGAGAGAGAAACCAATAGGTGAAGACAAATGCATGGAATCTGAAACTGCATCAAAAGGATACCTAGCTAGAATATTATTACAGATCAGATCCATCACTATATATGAAAGCAGGTGCTGTTGGGGAACAGTACTGTTTATGGATGAGAGCCCAATACAATGCTTGGGAATGTATCCTATCTTAAGAGGTAAAAGGTTGCTCATTGCCCCCACATTTGCATAAACCTTTGGAAAAAATGATATGTTTAGTAAATTTATAAAAAATGATTTAAGAAAGGAATAATAATAGTAAATTTAAGAAACACAAAAATTTATAATACAAATTCCTAGAAAAGAATATAATATGTTTAGTAAGTTTATAAAAAATAATGATCTTCGCTATTGACATTAGACAAATAAAGATCCTCAAGAAGATGATTTTAACTGTTTTTTTTTTTTTTTTACTTTTAATATCTTGACTCCATCTATGTATGAGAGCAAATAAATCTTTCAAAAGGGCATCCAACTGGTAGGTAGGTTTTTTGCAATTCAGTAGATGTTTTATTTTTCATTTTTGCCTTGGTAGAAATGGGAGATTTCATCTTTGGAAGTCATACAAGAGATATGGGACTGAAGGCAATGGAGCAAAGCCACTTGAAAGCTTTAATTCAACTCAAATGCTTAATCAAACAAAACAAACAGAGCTTTAGGCTAACGTGGTCCTTAGAAAAAAAAACCTAGGAAGTCCGCAACCCAACCATATCATTGCAGACGTAAGAGTCTCACTCAACTTGGAAGTATTAGACCTTCTTTGTTGTGTTTGAAATCGACAACCCAAAGTAAAATAGTTTATATGTTCTGCTTTCTTTTAACAACTGGGAGCATATGTCTAAACAATCCTGACCTCAAAGAAAGATGCACAAAATTGTATAGGACTTAAGTCCAACGAGCAACACCTAGACGAAAATTCTCAAAGATGTCTAAAGTTCCCATTTAACCAATAAACCTTTTTGAAAAAAAAATTTCCCATAACAATTAAACCAACGGAGATTAAAAATGATATACACATCCGAGATTGTTCCAAGAAAAATTACCGTCGATGACAGAGAGACGTGAGAGTGGGGCTGCCGGCTGCGTGAGAGATGGGAGGGCTGCGTGAGACGGTGAGAGACAGAGAGGGCAGCGCAGCGTTGAGAGAGGGGCCGAGGGGCTGTGTGTGCGACGGGAACGGCTCGAGAGGTGAGGCCGTGAGGGGAGGTGCAACGGCGAGAGAGCGGGTCTGTGTTTCTGAGGGGGCGACGGCAAGAGGGAGGGGACTCAGGCTGAGGGGGCGACGACGAGATGTGCACAGTGCAACGGCGTGGGCCGTGGCCGCGTGAGAGGGCAGAGATGCAGAGAGGCTGCGAGGCAGAGTGAGAGAGTGAGTAAGAGGGTCTTAGGGTTTGGGAGACTGGAGGTGCAACGGCGCCGTTTAGTAATAATATCAAATTTCTTACTAATAGTCTAATTAGACTAAGCTCTTATACTAATAAGTCTATAACTATAGTCTATATTAGTAATTTAGTATAAGTATAACTATAGTCTATATTAGACTATTAGTATTAGAATAAATATTAGTATTAGTTATAACTAGATAATATATTAGACTATATAATAGTATTAACATTAGACTATTAGTATTATTATATATATTAGTATTAGTTATAGTGATTAGAATAACTATTTATTAGTATTTGTTATAGTAAGTTTAATTTATTATAACTATATTATTGATAGACTATAGTGACAGTATTAGTATTACTATTTCATTATTTCATATGTAATTATTTAGTATAATGATTTATATACTAATTTATATATAAAAATAAAGTATATTATTAATAGTAATACAGTATTAGGCCATAAAATGTAAATTATAATTAATATAAAAAATCCTATAAAATGACAAAAGATAAACAAATATATAATAAACCAATAAAAAATCTTTAAAAGACTAATAAAAAGAAAAAAATAAATTGTTTGTTATAAATGTGGAAAAGTTGGACATTATAAATCAAATTTGTAATGTCAAACAATAGATTAATGAATTAGATATATTTGAAACATTAAAAGAAAGATTATTAAATATTTTTATAATACATTCAAGTGAAGAAGAATAAAGCTCTTCAGAAGAAGAGGAAATCTATCAATTAAAAGAATCAAGCTTTTTAGATCAATCTTCTGATAGTGAATCTAAATAAGATGAGGTACATGTCTGGAATTGTTTAGATAAAAATAATTTTATTTGTAATAAAATCATTAATGTACTTTCAAAACAATAAGATATTATATTAGAATTAATAGACAAAATTAGTGATCCTCAAGAAAGAAAAGATTACTTAAAAAAAAATTCAAATATACTTTTAATAGTCAAAACACTTCAGTAACATCTTCAACACCTTACAATTTTTCAAAAATAGTAGGAAGATTTAAAACAAAAAATTACAATACAAGATTTACAACAAGAAATTAATGAAATAAAACAATAAATTTGAAATTTGAAAACATCAAATCTTAAACTAGAAGTTCCAAATGAGCAATTACTACAATAAACTATATTGTTAAAAATAGATAAAAACGTAAATAATTCTCATACTAAAGAACAATGAGATTATTCAACAATAGTTATAAAAGACGAAACGGACAATTTCATTGATATTCTTAATAAGATAAATTTTCAGAAATTGTATACTGAAGTAACAGTCTCTATTAATCAATAATTTTCTTTTACCATAATTGCCCTATTAGACACAGGAGTAGATTTAAATTGTATACAAGAAGGATTGATACTTTCTAAATATTTTGAAAAAATAAAAGAGACATTATCACAAGCTAATGGAACAAAATTAAACATAAATTATAAATTATCTAATGCACATATTTGTAATAATAGAATTTGTTTTAAAACAACAGTTATTTTAGTAAAAAATATTAACACCAAAGTAATATTAGGAAATTCATTCCTTGCCTTACTTTACCATTTATTTGTAATAGAAGAATGCATCTCTACTAAAATAGTTGGACAAAAAATTCAATTTAAATTCTTATTTCCCCCTGTATCAAAAGAAATTAACTCTTTAAATAAAGTTTCATTGACCAGATAAATTAGTTTTTTAACAAAAAATAGGATTAAAAGAAAGGAAAAACAGATAAGCTTCCTAAAACAATAATTAAAATATAAAACAATCCAAGAACAATTAAAAGATCCGTTACTAACTTAAAAAATTGATAACTTTAAAACTAGGGGTGGGCAGCGGGGACCCGTTCCCCGCTGACCCGCCCCGTTCGCCCCGCCCCCGCCCATGCGGGGCGGGGGCTCCGGCCCGCTTAAGCGGGGTGCGGGGGGCCCCGCCCACACCCCAGGGAAGATGCGGAGGCGGGGGGCGGATGGGGCGAAGCCCCGCCCCGCTTAAGTTATATATATATATATAATATAATTAAAATTATATATATATAAAAAAAAAACAAATAAGTAGAGTGAAACGGCGCCGTTTTGTCTATGACAAAACGGTGCCGTTTAACTTAGGACTGGTAAGTGCAGCCGCCCCTCAACTAATAGTGAACGGCGCCGTTTCACTTCTAGTGAAACGGCGCCATTTCACTTTTAGCTAAGGTTCCCCCCTCCCCCTTCCCCGCGTCTGCTTCCCTCATTTCTCGAACTCTCATCTCTCACTCTCCTTTCTCACTCTCTCAGTCTCTGAGTCTCTCGCGCGATCTCACAAACTCACGCTCTCTGAGTCAGTCTCGCACTCGCATCCACAAGCCTCTCTCTCTCAGTCAAATCTCTGTCTCGCACGAGCAGCACCACCGCTACCACTTCTCCGTCTCCGTCTCTCACTGGGATTTCGCCGCCACTCAAAGGTAAGAAATCCGAAACCCATTCTTTTTTTTTTGGATTGAAGGTTGGGTTGAATCGGAGATGGAGGATGGGAAAATTGTGAATTTGTGTGCTGTGGAGAATTTTGTGCTTGTGTTTGATTCGTGTGTTTCTTTGTACTTGTTTGTTTGTTTTTGTTTGTAGATTGAAACCCTAAATCAATTGAGGGTTCCAATCCGAAACCCATTCTTGAAATTTAGGGGTTTCAATTGAAACCCCTAAATTTTAGGGTTTCAATTGAACCCCCTAAATTTTAGGGTTTCAATTGAAACCCTAAATTGAGTTAGGGGTTTCAATTGAAACCCCTTAATTTTCAATTTAGGGGTTTCAAACCCTAAATTTTAGGGTTTCAATTGAAACCCCCTCAATTTTAGGGTTTCGGATTGAACCCCTAAATTGATTTAGGGGTTTCAATTGAAATCCCTAAATCAATTTAGGGGTTTCAAACCCCTCAATTTTAGGGGTTTTGGATTGAACCCCAAAAATTGAGGGGGTTTCAATCCGAAACCCCAATTTCAATCCCCTCAATTTAGGGGTTTCAATTGAACCCCTAAATTGATTTAGGGGTTCAATTTGAAACCCCAAATTCAATTAGGGGTTTCAATTGAACCCCTAAATTGATTTAGGGGTTCAATTGAAACCCTAAATTGAGTTAGGGGTTTCAATTGAAACCCCTAACTCAATTTAGGGGTTTCAATTGAAACCCCTCAATTTTAGGAGTTTCGGATTGAACCCCTAAAATTGATGGGGTTTCAATCCGAAACCCCAATTTCTGTTAGGGGTTTCAATTGAAACCCCTAACTCAATTTAGGGGTTTCAATTGAAACCCCCTCAAGTTATGTTTTTCAATTTAGGGGTTTGAAGTTATGTTTTATATAATTATTTTACTATTTAAAGGTCCAATGTTAATGGAAATAATAATGTGATTGATAAGTGCATGTTTGGAATTATGTCGTATGTTGATTGATTTTTTTATTTTTTATTGTGTTGTGGAATCAGGAATGTCTTCTCAAAGAGATTTCACTGATAGCTCTCCCACCCCTACCAGTACCCCTGCCCCAGAACCTAACCCTACTCCAACCCCTGGGAGTGAGAATACACCTTGCCCTGCCCCTAAGCCCACACAAAGTAAGAAACATGTTTCCGTAGTTTGGTCTCATTTTACCAAACTAGAGGGTGGTGACCCCAATAACCCACAAGCTAAATGTAATTATTGTGGAAAAATATATGGATGTCACTATAGGAAACATGGTACATCCCAGTTAAAGGTCCATTTAGAGGAACAATGCAAGAAGAGTCCAATATTAAGATCCTTAGTGGAGAAGGGTCAATCAAGACTAGAAATTGGACTGAAAAAAATGGCGGATGAGAGTAGTGGGGGTTCAACATTGAAGGGGTTCACAAAGTATAATGCTGATGAGTGTAGAAGGAAGTTAGCTCGTATGGTTGTCATAGACGAGCTACCTTTTCAGTTTGTGGATGGGAGAGGGTTCCAAGAATTTGTCCGAGAATTGGAACTTAGATTTATGCTTCCTTCTCGCCACACTGTGGCAAATGATATTAAAAAGATGTACTTGAAAGATAAAGATGTTTTGAGGGGCCAATTGGCGGGTTTGGTAGTTTGCCTCACTAACGATACTTGGACTTCTATCCAAAATTTTAATTATATGTCTTTGACTGTCCATTTCATTGATTCTGACTGGATTCTTCATAAAAAGATTATCAAGTTTTGTCAAATAATTGATCACAAGGGTGAGACAATTGGGAAGGCCTTAGAGGCTTCAATAAAGGAGTGGGGGTTGAGTAGGGTTTTGACAGTTTCGGTTGACAATGCCTCGTCTAATGATGTCACATTGGGATATCTGAAGACTTATCTTAAAGAGGCAAATAAGACATTATTGGGTGGTGAATATTTGCATATTAGATGTTCTGCACATATCTTGAATCTAATTGTGACTGAGGGGTTAAAAGATGTTGATAACTCGGTTGCACGAGTTAGATTGACTGTGAAATTTGTGAGGTTTTCTCCTTCTAGATTGGAGAAATTCAAGATTGCTGCGAAGAGTGTGGGCATAACATCAAAGATGGGTCTTTGTACTGATATTCCCACCAGATGGAACTCAACCTTCTTGATGTTGGAGGCGGCCCAAGAATATAAAAAAGCCTTTCAATTATTGGGTTTTGAAGACATTCAATATGTCAAATACTTTGATGAGCACGGGGGTTTAGGATTGCCTAATGATGATGATTGGGAGGTAGTTGCTACATTTGTTGATTTTCTAGGGCTGTTTTATGATGTCACGTTGAAGTTATCTGCTTCTTTGCACCCTACATGCTATAAATTTTGTCAACAAATATGTAGGGTGAAAGAAGAATTACACGACATGTGTAGGGGTTCCAATCTAAGGATGAGGGGGATGGCATTGACCATGAGGGTCAAATTTGACAAGTATTGGGGAGATTTGACTAGACTCAATATTTTGTTATATGTGGCTACTATTCTTGATCCCCGTCTAAAACTTTCAGGCATGTTATATGGTTTGGGACTTGCGTATGATCAGGCATGGACTGATCTTATTGGTGAGATGGCCCGCGATACCCTTCATAGATTTTATGATGAGTTTAATGCAATTAAGGGTGTTACTACATCTACTACACCTACACATATCCCAACACCTCCTCCAGACACCGGGGCAACAAAGAAGCGTAGATTGGCATGGACGAAAACCCTCGCACATAATCCCACATTAGTCCATCAATCTACAGAGGTGGTTTCAGAGTTAGACAGTTATTTGTCAACGGATCTTATTCAAGAAGATGATGATTTTGACATTTTAGGATGGTGGAAGGTAGCATCAAAGAAATATCCCATCCTTTCTGAGATTGCCCGTTGTATATTGGCCATCCCTATTAGCACCGTTGCCTCGGAGTCTGCCTTTAGTACCGGAGGGTGCATATTAGATCCTTTCCGTAGTTCATTATCTCCTACAACTGTGGAGGCATTGATATGCACACAGAGTTGGACGATGGGAAATGATATTTATGTTCCGGATGTGTTAGATTTTAAAGAGACCGACGAAGAGGGTGGTGATCAGTCTGGATCTGGACCATCTGGTAATTATTGTTTTTATTTTATTATTTTGATTTATTTATATTCATTTCAATTTCATCAGTATTAATTTTAGTATTGATTGTTGTAGCAACACATGAGACGACTCTGACGATGTCTACCTCCACTGCTATATGAATATGTGCTCAAGCCTCAAAAGAGTCAAAGACTACCCATCCGGCCGCCCCAAATGTCACAGTCAAAGACCCAAACCGCTCGCATATTTTTTTAGATTATATATTTTATTTGTAATTTTGTAATGTTGATACAATGTCCCTTGGACAATTTTTTATTTGTAATTTTGTAATTGTTTAGACTTTCCATTTTATTTTTGTAATAGTTTAGTTATTATTATTATTTGTTAGTTTATTAGGTAGTAGACTTATAGTCTATACTCTATAGTAGTACTTCATTAGTCTTAATTATATAAAATTGTGTATGTATATATTATTTTCATTCATGATTTTTTTTTAAACTTTTTTTTTTTAAAAAAAGACAAAATTATATTTTTATGGGCCTAAAATGGCCCAGAAGCTGTTTCTGGGCCATTTTAGGCCCATTACAGCGATTTCTGAGCCAAAAAAGGCCCAGAAACCGCTTCTGGGCCAAAAAAGGCCCAGAAAACCGCCTCTGGGCCTTTGGCCCAGTAGCAGTGCGAGGGTGCGGACGGAGGACCCCCTCCACCCGCACCCCGTCATCCGGGACGGGGCCCCCCGCCCCCGCACTCCGGGGGCGGGGGGCGGATTAGTAATCTGGCCCCCCGCCTATGCGGGGGGCAGGGGGCGGGTAGCACCCCTATTTAAAGCTATATTGAAAATGAAGTATGCTCTAACCTGCCTAATGCTTTTTGGAATAGAAGACAACATATAGTCGAATTACCTTATGAAAAAAAATTTCTAAAAAGAATATTCCAATTAAAGTTAGGCCAATTCAAATGAATAATGAATTATTAGAATTCTATAAAAAAGAATTTAATAATTTATTAACAAAATGATTAATTAAGAAAAATAAGTCAACATGGAATTGTGCTACCTTTTACGTTAAAAAATAGGCAGAATTAGAAAGAGGGATCCCTCGGCTAATTATCAATTATAAACGTTTAAATAAGGTATTACAATAGATTAAATATCAAATTCCTAATAAAAAAATATTTATTATCTCGACTATATAATGCTATGGTATTTTCAAGATTTGACATGAATAGTGGATTTTGACAAATCCAAATTGCTGAAAAAGACCGATATAAAACAACATTCACAGTTCCATTTGGACATTATGAATAAAATGTTATGCTCTTTGGGTTAAAAAATGCTCCTAGTGAATTTTAAAATATTATGAATGAAATATTTACTTATTTCACTCATT
Organism: Juglans cinerea; assembly: GCA_961763995.1. NCBI lineage: Eukaryota > Viridiplantae > Streptophyta > Magnoliopsida > Fagales > Juglandaceae > Juglans > Juglans cinerea. Next base: position 21,889,997 of record CAUIVZ010000012.1, on the reverse strand, counting down.
TTTCAATAGTTTATATAGATGATGTATTAATATTTTTCTCATCTTTTGAACAACATTGGAAACATCTGAAAACTTTTGTCTAAATTATTAAACAAAATGGATTAGTTGTTTCATCACTAAAAATAAAATTATTTCAGGACAAAATCAGATTTATTGGACATAATATCTATCAATGAACTATTACACCAATTAGTAGAGAAATAGAATTTGCTGATAAATTTTCAGATGAAATAAAAGATAAGCAACAACTACAAAGATTTTTGGGAAGTCTCAATTATGTTGCAAATTTTTATCAATCTCTCAGGCCATTATGTAAGCCATTATTTAAAAGATTAAGAAAGAATCCACCTCCATGGACAGAAGAACATACAAATATTATAAAATAAATTAAGGCTCACGTTAAAAAATTACCATGTTTAGGACTCTCATCTCCTCATACTTTAAAAATTATTGAAACAGATGCCTCTGATCTTGATTATAGAGGAATTATGAAACAAAAATTATTAACGGATTTGAAACATATTGTTCAATTCCATTTAGGATGTTGGAATCCTGCCCAAAAGAATTATAGTACTATTAAAAAATAGATTTTAGCTATTGTATTATGTATTTCTAAATTTCAACATGATTTGTTAAATCAAAAGTTTTTACTTAGAATAGACTGTAAATCAGCCAAGGAAGTTTTGATTAAAGATGTGAAAAACCTGACTGCTAAACAGATATTTGCTAAATGGCAAGCTATATTAAATATTTTTTATTTTGATATTGAACATATTAAAGGAGAATCTAATTCTCTTCCTATTTTTTATCTTGAGAATTTTTACGGGAAAAATCATGTCATCCTCAAAGTCAAAAGTAAAGTTTTAATCTTCTTATGCACGGCCACCATCTTCACCCTATCCTTCATTTTGTCCTTCTGCAACTCCAAGACCATATACAGTATTGGGGTCATTACCACAAAATATTAGACCATCTTACAATTCATTCTCACTATTAGCTTCTCCAAAATTACCAACATACTCTAAAATTGTTTTCCTTTCTTTTTCTTCTCATTCTCAAATTGTAAATCCTCTAATACTCTCTTAGTCTTCTACATCTTCTATTATCATTAAATCTCACTGGCACCTAGTCTTCTTCATTGAATCTGAAATTCAATACCTGTCTGACCCCAAAAAATTAATTGATACATTCTTTTACTAGATTGACATTATGTTCCACAAAACATTAAGAAAACCCAACATTTTTATGAATTCATATTAGTAGACACCGACTCAATTATTCTCTTCGAGATCTCTTATTCTCTCCAAACTGGACCCTCTCCACCTGCATCTCCAGTTATTGTCTTTTATAAAGTTACCATTAAACAGGTTTTCACTTTGAAACAATGGAGAAAAAATTCATATTTAACAAGAAAGTTTTCTCATTCCTATGATCTGTCGTATTATGATTACTAATAAACATGGACAAAAATGTTTCTAAAACAAAATAAAAATTTATGTCATTCGTGGTTCATTCATTTTGATAAATTACAAGAAATCAAGACACTTCCAAAATAGTTTTCACTATAGTCATTTCTCTCTTCTTTTTCAACTTTGTATTTGTATTATTTTGTTTGGAGTGTTTTAAATGGAACTCACTTAAGTTTAATGTTTATCTTACTCATAAAAAAATACAAACATTTTACATGGTATAGCATTGTAATCATCAACAAATGACTGCATGGTTTCTTTTTACTCACATCGATTGGGTCCTTTTTTTTTTTTTTTTGATGGAATAAGACTTTTCATTCAAATTAATGAAACAGAAACATAGGGGGAAAACCCTCCAAAGTAATTCTCTCCTCAGAGAGTTTTAAACCATCATTTGCAAGATTACGAGCAACACAGTTGCTAATCCTAGAAACATAATGGACAGACCACGTCTGCATTTTCTTCAACAACTCCTTGGCATCTTTAATGATCATCCCAGCTGAGTTCCAACTATCAGTGTTGCCATTGATTTCCTAAACCACCTGTTTAGCATCTCCTTCAAGCATAATGTGATTTAAGCCCAGTTGTTGACAAAACAAGACTGCTTTTAAAGCTGCAATGGACTCAGCCAAATGTGCATCAGGGAAAGAATCCCTTTGTGAACTTAATGTAGCCAAAACCTTCCCTCTCCAATCTCAGATCACTACCCCAATGCCAATTCTGCACAGAACACTATCTACTGTTGCATCCCAATTAACTTTTAAAACATCTGGTGGTGGAGCCTCCCATAGAGATTCAATCTGGTTTGGTAAAATCTGGTTTGCTTCTTCCTTCTTCTGGTTTGCTTCTTTGTAATCTATTACTTCATTCATTGCTAGCTTAACCACCTTCCTTGGATCCTAGAATCTCTCCTCAAAGTTCAGAGAATTCCTCCTCCTCCATACTTGGTATACAACAGCTGCGAATTCCACCATTTCATCCTCATTTAGTATAGAGACCAGTTTTGACATAATTTCCTGAAAAGGAAACTCCAAGACATGAACCTTTTGTAGCCTTCTGGAGCAAGAACTCCAAACATCTTGTGCTGATCTGCAAGACCACAGAGCATGAGTGACAGATTCATTTTTAGTTATGCACACTGGGCAGAGAGGGGACACTACTATTTTCCTCTTGAAAAGGTTTAGCTTTGTAGGAAGGGACTCATGACATGCCCTCCATAATAACATCTTGGTAGCATTTGTGATTTGCAATTTCCAAAGCTTGACCCATAACTGTTGCCTACTGGAAGCACTTGATGTTTGTCCCTTGTTTCTGCATTCCGTCTCAGATAATAGAGCATAGGCACTTTTGACAGAGAATTTTCCATCTTTAGAGGATCTCCATATAAGCTTGTCAGGGGCATGATTAATGCTAATTGGAATCCTACATATCAAGTCTGCCTCATCTCAATCAAAGAGCTCTTGCACCTAAGGAACCTTCCATGAACACCTATCCTTGTCTATTAAGCAACTAACTAAAGCACCTTCCTCCATTTCATTTCTTGTAGACTGAACATTGAAAGTTGTGGGCCTTGGGATCCACTTATCTTGCTAGATTTTAACTGACTCTCCATTGCCTATATTCCAAAAAAAACCTTCTGCTAACACTGGTCTTGCTACAATAAAACTTCTCCACAAGTATGAAGGGTTGCTACCCAGCTTTCCATGCATAAAATCATATATGTGGAAGTACTTAGCTTTTAAAACTTGAGCTGCTAAAGATTGAGGCTGTTGCACTAATCTCCAACCTTGCTTGGCTAAGAGGGCAATGTTGAAATGCTCAAAGTCTCTATAACCCAGACCCCCCTCCATTTTCAGTTTACCAAGCTGTTTCCAGTTTAGCCAATGAGTTTTGGACTTATCCCCTTTTGATCCCCACCAAAACTTCTGCATAAGGCCATTTATTTCATTCAAAATCGCTTTGGGCAGTTTAAAAATGCTCATACAATAAGTAGGGATGGCCTGCACAACTGACTTTAGTAGTACCTCTTTACCAGCTTGTGAGAGGAACTTAACAGTCCAATTATTCATCCTGTTTCTAATGCTATCCAAAATTGGTCTGAAAGCAACCATCTTGTGTTTACCAACATAGGAAGGCAGCCCCAGGTACCTCTCATAACATCTAGCTTCTCTCAAATCAGCTAATAAAAGGATAGCCTCTTTAACAGCTACTGCTGTATTGCTACTGAAAACCATGGAGGTCTTGTCCAGATTTAATCTTTGTCCAGAAGGCAACTTCATACATTTTGAGATATCTGAATAACCTGCTACATTCCAATACATTGGCCTTACAAAATAGTAAATTGTCATCTGCAAAAAAGAGATGGTTAATAGATAAAGACCCTCTTGCAAAAGGAAAACCCGATATGTGTCCCTTCACTTCAGCTATATCCAAAATATTCCCAAGCACCTCTGAACACAAAAGGAAAAGATAAGGGGATAAAGGATCCCCTTGTCTTAAGCCTCTTGAAGGTAGAAAACTTTGATGTGGACTACCATTCAACAAGATGGAGTACTTAACAGTTTTAACATACATCATGATAAGCTCAATCCACTCCTTCTTAAAACCCATTGATCATGACTGCCTCCATGCTTCAAGGAAGCACCATTCTATCATATCATATGCCTTGCTCATATCGAGCTTAAGAGCCATATAGCCTACCTTTTTGCCACTCATTCTATGCTTCATTGAGTACATTCCTTCATATGCCACAATAATGTTGTCAGAGATAAACCTACCCAGCACAAATGCACTTTGTAAAGAGGAAATTATAGAAGGCAGGATCTGTTTTAGCCTATTAGCAAGGACTTTGGCTATTATCTTGTAAGTAACATTACATAGGTTTATTGGTCTAAATTCAGTTACAAGGCTTGGGTTTTTCTTTTTTGGAATTAAAGCAATGAATGTATCATTTATTCCTTTGAACCCGATATTCTGGTGTAAATGTGGAGTTTACACCGACCAATGAATGCCCAACACATCAATATCCTATTATTTTTACCGTGCGTAGACCAATAATCATGGGATGCTTGCTTATTTTAAACTAGCAAGTATAGGAAGAGGCATTTGCTAGTGCAGCAAGTAGTAGTAGTACGAGAGGGATGGATCTTATTAGTGATCTTGGTAGTTTTATTGGTTGGTGTAACTTTAGTACTTTCTATGACAAATAATGCTAGATATAGTTATAGGTTGTGTAAGTATTATATATGCACTCGATTTCTTTAAAAAAGAATGGAGCCTACCATTATAAAATTAATTTTTTTTATAAAAATTTCCTTATTTATTTATCTTTTTTAAAAGAATACGTGAGGTTTAAATATTTAAATATTATTTCTCATTTATAACGTTACTTTTGGGTGGGAAAAACGGATGTGGGTGAGAACATTGGTTTAAGATCCAAAATGTGATATTGGTAATGGACAAAATCTGCCGGTGGAATAGAAGCGTGGGCGTGTTTAGATAAAGAAAAAATCTTCTTCACACTCTACTATTTATCACACACTTAACACACTTAGTGTATTGAGTTAAAAAAAAAATTTGAGTGCATGGTGTGTGTAGAGTGTAGGTAGATATGTAGAATTGCTCTTAGATAAATTAGAAGTTGTGGCCATGTTAGCACACCACAAGGAGGAAACTCATGACGTCGCTAGGCTTCGATATCATATGATCAAACTAATAAATATATGTAAGATTGCATTAAGCTAATTATTATTTAAACCATGAATGAATGAATATCTAAACACTGTATTGTCATTCGACATTCACAAAAGAAATATATCAACACCCATAAATTAGAAATTTACTTCTTATGGTGTGACTATTATATAGTATTATTAAATTTTTACATACTTTAAATCATTGTATAGTATTATTAAATTTTTTATTGAACGATGTTCCCTGGTTTGGTTTTTAATTTAATCAGAACTTTATAAAATTTAACTCCTTACTTTCATTGTTGTATTTCTAGGATTTAGACATGAACTTATTTCTCAGTATTTTTCATTGATGCAGAGAAACACAGTCCAAGAAACAACTATGTCTATAATAGGAAGTTTCAGTCCATGTTGAGACGGCTTAGACGAAGAAAGTTGTGTAGAAGAATCCGGCCATGTAGCTGAGAAGAAGATTCCTTTGGCATAAGAAAAGGAAAAAAAAAATTCCTAGTTCAATCTGAAACTCGGAATCCAAATTTTAAAAAATTTGAATGTATCTAGATTTTGACCTTGATCCGGATTAATCCGGTCTGGATTCCAGCTCGGATTTAAAAATATCCAGATTTCCGAACTGGAACTCCAATAAACAGTATTAAAAAGCTAGAAAGATGTTCCCTAGTTTAGTTTTTAATTTAATCAGAAAATAGATTATGAAAGCTGATTCTTTCTAGTCCTTCTTTTCTCTTTGGAAAAGTAAGGCGGTTCCCTTTCCTTTGGCAAGGGGTTTAGTCTCTCCTTGCAGAGAGTGTAGTTTTCTTTACAACAATATGGCGGTGGAAGAGATAAGTCTATCAAAACATTGGGAAAATCTCAATCTTACTAATGAAGAAAGTGAAGTTTTTCATGCTATTAATGATCAGGGATATGGAGTTCATGGAAAACATTGTATCATAGGCAAAGTGCTGACTGAGAAAGGCTTGAACAATGAAGCTTTTAGGAAAACGATGGCCCAAGTTTGGAGACTGGAGGGGTGGGTTAGATTTAAGGAGTTGGGGGATCATCAATTCCTTATCGAATTTCAATTCTTACCTGAAAAAAATAAGGTGCTAAGTGGTAGGCCTTGGTTTTTTGACAGGAAGTTACTGACAGTTCAAGAAGTGGATGACTCTGATGTTCTAAACTCTATACAGTTCAAATTTGAACCTTTCTGGGTCCAATTACATAACCTGCCTCTAGCAGCTATGTCTGAAGAAATTGGTATTCAATTTGGTGCAACTCTTGGACATATTATCAAGGTAGATGCTGATTCTGATGGGTCAGCATGGGGAAGATGCCTTAGAGTTAGAGTAGCAATTGATATCCATAAGCCCTTACTCAGAGGTCGTTGGCTGAACTTCAATGAGCATCACTATTGGATTTCTTTCAAGTATGAGAGATTACAATCGTTTTGTTTCAACTGTGGTATTTTATATCATCAAGACAAGAGTTGTAATAGGCCCCTGAGTGAACATATGAGAGAAGAAGTGTATAAACAGCAATTTGGCCCTTGGCTTCGTGCACAACCTATGAACACAAATATTTTTGATCTAAAGAAATATGGTGATACAATAGTTTCAACTCAGTTTCAGTCGAGGCCAGAGACAGAGGCAAGAGCTGGTAAAGGAGATGAGGCTAAGACAGACATATTTGATGGGTTGGAAGGTTCTAAAGAGGAAAAGTCAGAAACAGCTCAAAAACAGGCTATTAAACATGAGAATTTAGTGAGAAATGAGGTACAATCTGCTGCTGAAAAAGAAAACAACCCTATTGTCAGTAACTTTAAGGATATTAGGGGAGATGGCATAGTTAATTTGCTTCATGATAAGGACAAAAAAGGATGCTCTTTGTTCAAGGAGTCAGAAGAGTTACTACAAGACAGTCATGAGGGTATTATGGATATGGAAACTTCTCATCCAGTTGTGTCTTCTTTCACCATACCTCGAGACACTGAGGATTTAGACCAGACAAGACTTGCTTTGAATGGGACTATTTCAAAAGGGTCCACTTGGAAAAAAAGAGCCAGGGCACCAAGAGGTAACCAATCTATGGATTCTGAGAATGAGTCTCAAAGTAGTAATAAGAGAGGTAGGAATATTCAGCATAGTGATCAGTTTATAACTGGTAAAAAATAGAAATTTAGTGATGTGATGGAAAATTACAGTGTTGATACTGGGTTGGTGGAGGCTGCTTTGCAGCTCCACCAACAACAATGATAGGTCTGAGTTGGAACTGTAGAGGGCTTGGGAACCCTCGTACAGTTCGAGAACTTCAATTTTGGGTGAGATCTAAGTGTCCCAATGTGGTCTTTCTAATGGAAACTAAGTGTGGAAGGAAGAGAGTTGAAGAGGTAAGAAATTTAGTGGGTTTTGATAGAAGTTTTGTAGTGGAGAGTAGAGGATTTAGTGGAGGGCTAGCTTTTTTGTGGAATAATACTGATGAATTTTATTTAGATACCTACTCTAATAACCATATATCTTTGACTATCAAAAATGAGGAGACCAAAGAGGACATGTTGGTTATTGGTTTCTATGGACACCCTTCCACTTCACAAAGGGAGAGTACTTGGCAGTTATTGGAAGTGCTTAAGCCTAACTCAGATAAGTCTTGGATTTGCTTTGGGGACTTTAATGAAGTAATGCATCAACATGAAAAGCAAGGTGCAGCTCTAAGGTCTTACAACCAGATGGAAAGATTCAGGGAGGCAGTGGAATCTAGTGGTTTGAGTGACTTAGGGTATGTTGGGACTAAGTATACTTGGAATAATGGCAGGGAGGGAGCTTACTTCACTAAGGAAAGATTGGATCGAGTTCTTGGAAATGTTAAATGGATTAACCAATTTTCTGATCCTGGGGTCACAGCTCTTCCAGCACATTCTTCAGACCATTGCCCTTTAGTGTTCTCCATGGAAAATGAGAGGGAAATAAGTAGAAATGAAAGAGGTGGTAGAACAAAGATATTCAGGTATGAGGCAAGTTGGGATTTAAGGGAAGACTGCAATGATATTATTCAAAACAGTTGGTCGAAGCTTGATTCATGGCAGGGATCTCTGCTGAGGGGTATTCACAATAAACTTATAATCTGTAAGGACTCTTTACTCAGGTGGAAGCATCTTTCTATTGACAATTGTAAGAGACAAACCCAAGACAAAATCAAATTACTTTCTAACCTGCAGAATGCTAATTCTGGTTCCATGACCAAGGAAGTAAAACAAGTACAAAGGGAGATGGATATGCAATTAAAAGAAGACAATGTAAGGTGGAGGCAAAGGGCAAAGCAGACATGGCTTAGAGAGGGAGACAGAAACACCAAATTTTTCCACAGAGTTGCTAACCAGAGAAGAAGGACTAATGAAATTCTTAATATTGTGAAGGAAGATGGCAACTTGGCTTGTAGCAGGGAAGACATTTCAGATATTTTCAAGATTTATTTTGACAACCTGTTTTCTACCTCTCAACCAGATAAAATCACTGAGTGCTTGATGTATGTAGAGAAAAGGGTGGATGAGCACATGAACAATCTGCTATCAAAGGTATTCACTGCTTCTGAGGTTAAGACAACTTTATTTCAAATGAATCCATTAGGATCTCCTGGTCCTGATGGATTTCCAGCTGTTTTTTTCCATAATCATTGGGATATAGTGGGAGATGATATCACTCGAGCTGTTCTAGAGATTCTTAATTCTAATGGGGACATGTCTTGCATAAATCAGACTTTCATAGTTCTGATTCCCAAAGTAAAAAAGGCTCAAATAGTGACTGACTTCAGACCTATTTCTCTATGCAATGTAATTTACAAGATTATCTCTAAAGTTCTAGCTAACAGACTCAAGCTCATATTACCTCAGATCATATCTCCTACACAAAGTGCTTTTGTACCTGGCAGATTAATTGTTGATAATGTGATTGTAGCCTTTGAGGCTATGCATTCCATGAGGAGCAAGACCAAAGGGAGGCAAGGATATATGTCTTTGAAGCTTGACATGAGCAAAGCATACGATAGGGTTGAATGGATTTTTCTGAGAGCAACTATGGAGAAAATGGGCTTCAACTCTAGATGGATTGAATTGGTGATGGGCTGTATTTCTATTGTTTCTTATTCAATCCTCATCAATGGTGTTCCTCAACCTTGGTTTCAACCCTCAAGGGGACTGAGGCAGGGAGACCCTTTGTCTCCATATCTTTTTATCCTTGTGTCTGAAGTCTTGAGCTCAATCTTATTCCATGCTGAAGATTCTAAGCAAATACATGGCTTTCACTTTGGCAGAAGCAGTTTAAGTATTAACCATTTGTTTTTTGCAGATGATAGCTTGCTATTTTGTCGTGCAAATGGTGTAGAATGGGCTAAGCTTATTTCTCTTCTTAATTTGTATGAAAGAGGCTCTGGTCAGAAACTAAACAAAGATAAAACTTCAATCTTTTTCAGTGCCAATACTAGGAGGGAAACTAGAGAATACATCTTGTCCATGGCTGGGATTAGAGCTACCTCAAGCTATGAGAAGTATCTTGGTCTACCTGCTCTCATTGGCAGATCAAGGATACAAGCTTTTAAAGGAATCTTGGATAGAGTCAGGGCTAGAGCTAGCAATTGGAAGAATAGGCTTCTATCTCAAGCTGGAAAAGAAATCCTTCTTAAATCTATTATTCAAGCACTCCCTACCTACTGTATGAGAGTCTTTAAACTGCCTAAGGCTCTAATCAGTGAACTTAATAGAATCATGCACAATTTCTGGTGGGGACAACAGGAAAGAGAGAGGAAGACTCATTGGGTTTCTTGGCAACAAATGGGAAAAGCAAAATCTGTTGGAGGGCTGGGTTTCAGAGAATTTGAAAGCTTCAACACTGCTTTATTAGCCAAACAAGCTTGGAGAATTATACAAAAACCTCTGTCATTAGCATCTCAAGTTCTTAAAGTGAAATATTTTCCTACAACAGAATTTATGAAGGCAAAGGTAGGTGGCACTCCATCATATATCTAGAGAAGCATTTGTTCAGCAAGACACTTGATTGAAAAGGGGTCCATATGGAGAATTGGTAATGGCCAGAATACTTTTATTTGGCAAGATAGGTGGTTACCTATTCCAACTAGTTATAAAGTCCAATCTGCTCAACAAAATCTGCAAGGAGAAGCTAAGGTAGCTTCTATTATCAACCATACAGTGAAAGAATGGAAGAAGGATCTGGTTAGGGAGATATTTGGAGAGGCTGAAGCTGATACAATCTTTAAAATCCCAATCAGTTCCACTGGTGCAGAGGATAAATTAATATGGATAGCTACCAAAGATGGAGGTTTTACAGTGAAGAGTGCATATCATCTCCAAAAAGAGCTAAATGCACTAAGGTATGGTCAATCCTCTTCTGCTATTACAAACAATTTTGAATGGACTGAATGTTGGAAGTTTCAAATTCCAAATGCTGTCAAAACATTTTTGTGGAGAGCTTGTCTTGAATCATTACCTACAAGATTTAATCTTTTTAAGAAGCAAATTTGTGAATCTTCTAAGTGCCCTATTTGCTTGAATGAGGATGAAACTGTGATCCATATCCTATGGAACTGCACATCTGCCATGGACGTGTGGAGTCAAGCTCCAGCTGTATTGCAGAAAAGCTCTATCAGACCTGGAACTTTTGGTGATCTTGTTAAAGCTCTAATCTCAACCTGTGATCAAGATACCATTGAATTATTTGCTTTTGCAACTAGAAACATTTGGCATAGGAGGAACATGTTTATTTTTGAGAATTCATTTACTCATCCCTGTGAAGTTATGCAGACAGCCAAGAATTCTCAGTTTGAATTCAAAGCAGCTCAAACCAAGCTTCATACACCTTCTCAAGGGACGATAGCAAAGGATTGGTACTGGAAACCTCCTCCACCAGGTGTTACTAAAATCAATTGGGTTGCAGGATTAAATGAAGGACAAGGCAGAGCTGGCTTTGGTTTAGTAGCTCGTGATTCTCAAGGAAATGTGATTGCATCCAAAAAATTTTCTAGGCCAAGTTTATTTGATCCTCTACTTGCTGAAGCTCTAGGAGCTTTGTATGCTGTTGATCTTGCAATAGAGTTGGGATGCAGCTCTATCATTCTGGAGGGTGATTCTCTCTCTATTGTCAAATGCTTAGAGCAACCAGTGGATAGATGGGATCGAGTAGGGATGATTCTTAATGATATTAAGTATAAACTTTCAGGTCTAGTTAGTTGAGAAGTTTTTTTTGTTAAACGAGCAGCTAATGTTTTTGCTCATCAACTTGCTAAAGCTGCACTTTCTATTCCTGAAGATGTTGCCTTGGATGTTAATCCAGTTAGTTTAGATGTTGTAACTTCTGAAGTTTTTTTAATGAAAGTGATTTTATTTCAAAAAAAAAAAAAGTTTTTAATTTAATCAGAACTTTATAAAATTTATAAAGAAAAACATAAATACGTGCAGGATGGCTATCGAATGATTTCATTTTCATTTTTTTTTTAATTTTATATTTAAAATCCAGTTAAAAAGAGAAATTATTACGTCATCACCACCTATTTTCTTCGTAGCGGTCTAGATTCTAGACCGACTCTAAATAAGATTTTTTCTCATCCGCCGCCAACTGAAAAAATATCGAAATAACTGATAATCTCAAGCTCCTCTCCGAAGTGAGCAGCCTCCACTCTCTCCCCTCTCTCTCTCTCTCTCTGTGTTAAAAGATTATCCCTTCACCAACATGTTTCTTCTGCCACCGCCCCTTCCAAATCGTTTCCCTTCAGTTCCGCTAACTTTCACAACACAGTTCCGCCACCACCGCCACCGCCATATATTCCAACCTTCACTTTCCGTTACCGCCATCGTTACCGAAGCATCCTCTTTCTCTGTTTCCTCGTCCAGACAACTTGATGACGGCGACGGGGACGACGAAAACGACATCAACAATCGCCGCTACGACTTCACTCCCCTCCTCGACTTCCTTTCTAACTCTCCCGATACCACCGGCAGTTCGGGTCCGGATCCTCCGATTTCACTTGACCCGACCGAGTTCCATCTCGCCGAGTCGTACCGGGCCGTGCCGGCCCCGGTCTGGCACTCATTCCTAAAATCCCTCTGTTCCTCCTCCTCCTCCTCCATTGGACTGGCATACGCCGTCGTTTCATGGCTCCAGAAACACAACCTTTGCTTCTCCTACGAATTGCTCTACTCAATTCTCATCCACGCGCTTGGGCGCTCCGAGAAGCTCTACGAGGCCTTCTTGCTTTCCCAGAGACAATCCCTAACCCCGTTAACCTACAACGCCCTAATAGGCGCTTGTGCTCGCAACGACGACCTCGAAAAGGCGCTCAATCTCATGTCTCGCATGCGCCAAGACGGTTTCCCACCCGACTTCGTCAATTACAGCTTGATTATTCAGTCCCTTACGCGCACTAACAAAGCCGACTCTCCGATTTTGCAGAAGCTTTATTCCGAGATCGAATGCGATAGGATCGAGCTCGATTGCCAGCTTCTGAATGACATTATCGTCGGTTTTGCGAACGCCGGTGACTCTGCGCGTGCCATGCATTTCCTAGCCAAGGCTCAGGCCAGCGGGTTGAGCGCTAAAACTGCAACTCTCGTTGCGCTTATATCCGCCTTGGGGAATTCGGGTCTCACCGTGGAGGCCGAGGCCATTTTCGAAGAAATAAGGGACTCCGGATTGAAGCCAAGGACTAGGGCTTACAACGCGCTTCTCAAAGCGTATGTGAAAGCCGGTTCCTTGAAAGACGCCGAGTCGATCGTATCGGAGATGGAGAAGACAGGAGTTTTGCCGGACGAGTATACTTACAGTCTTCTTATCGATGCATATGCAAATGCAGGCCGGTGGGAAAGCGCGAGGATCGTCTTGAAAGAAATGGAGGCTTGCAATGTACAACCTAATTCGTACGTGTTTAGTAGGATTTTAGCGAGTTATAGGGACAGAGGAGAATGGCAGAGATCCTTTCAGGTTTTGAAGGAAATGAAGAGCAGTGGAGTAACGCCGGATAGGCATTTTTACAATGTGATGATTGATACTTTTGGCAAGTACAATTGTCTTGATCATGCTGTGGCCACCTTCGATCGGATGCTATCTGAGGGAATTGAGCCCGACACGGTTACATGGAACACGCTCATTGATTGTCATTGTAAGGCGGGGCGGCATGGTAGGGCAGAGGAGTTGTTTGAAGAAATGCAGGAAAAAGGATACTCGCCGTGTGCTACGACGTTTAATATCATGATTAATTGTCTTGGGGAGCAGGAGAGGTGGGAGGGTGTGAAGAGCTTGTTGGGGAAGATGCAGAGTCAAGGGTTGCTGCCAAATGTGGTGACTTACACCACTCTGGTTGATATTTATGGACAGTCGGGGAGGTTCGAGGATGCGATAGAGTGCTTGGAGGGCATGAAGTCTGCGGGATTAAGACCATCCTCGACAATGTACAATGCCTTGATTAATGCCTATGCGCAAAGGGTACGTATGTTGTTGCCTTTATATCTATTTGCAATTTTATTGTACATTCATCCTCAAAGGCCTCAACCAATTTGCTTTTAGGTGAGGTTTAGATAGTGAGTTGAGATGAAATGAATTGAGATGAAAGTTGAATAAAATATTATTAGAATATCATTTTTTAATATTATTATTGTTTTGAGATTTGAAAAAGTTTAATTGTTTGTTTATTATATTTTGTGTGAAAATTTGAAAAATGTGTAATGATTAGATGATATGAGTTGAGATGAATTGGAGGCCTTTTTATATCCAAACCGGGCCGTGAATAGGTGTTCTATAAGCAGATGCTCCGGAGAAACTTTACATTTATACTAATCTGTAGTTTTGAAACAAAACGAATGTAATGTAATTAGCAAGATGCTGTAATATATGGAGAAAAGTTCTCCTCGTGCTTGATTTTTTGGTTTTTTGTTCCTCCTCATCTGTTCTATTCTCTTCTAAAAAAGTTTCTACCTGGTGCTCGACACCACTCCTATTTATGGAGCCAAGATCGCGTATCATTTTAGGTGATCATTGGCACATTATGCATTAGATTATTATGTAAATTAAACCATGGGATGGCTTAATTATACTTTATTGTCATATTTTTCCAGAGTCATAATTAGCAGAACCTAAGTTTCTTGTGGCTGTGTACCTTTTGGATCTCATGAATTTTCTTATTGATCATGTTCCTTACCCTCTGGAAAAAGTTATCCTCACTTTGGTTTTGGCTCAATGTAACCAGTGGTATATGTGGGATGTTACTTGACAACGTACAATATCACAGAAGCTTTAAGGCAACAGTTTTGGCATAATTCATTGAAATGAGATGAAACTCCCATACAAGAGAATCCCATCCTTGCCAAAAATATCTGTGCTTGTATTTGGAGCAACAAGTCTTGTGTCTCTGAAAGAATATGTTCATTTTTGTTTTTGTATCATCTGATTGCAAATGTGATGATTGCTTATTTAAAAAAAAAATTTGCAAATGTGATTGTTTCTTGAGGATGCATTTGATAATCTTTGGTTCCAATTTTTGACAGGGTTTGTCTGAGGAAGCAATAAAAGCATTTAGGGTCATGAGAGCAGATGGCCTGAAGCCTAGTCTTTTAGCTCTCAATTCATTAATAAATGCATTTGGTGAGGATAGAAGGGATGTTGAAGCCTTTGCTGTGTTGCAGTACATGAAAGAAAATGTATGTTACCAATCTATTGCTTTTACCCGACATATATTTTGAAGTTTTACTGGTTTTACCATCTTACTGTACGTCCTTTGGAATCTCCTTGCAGGACTTGAAACCAGATGTGGTCACCTATACCACGCTTATGAAAGCTCTGATTCGTGTTGATAAATTTCATAAGGTATAGATTGATTATAGTGTTTAAAAGCATAAAAGAGGAACCCTGGCCGCCTTTTATGACAAATGGTCCTCTGTATTTTTCGTGTGTTGGCAAGTTAGATTTGGGTGCCTCCTGCCATTACTTGTGGCAGTGAGGCAGTCCTGCACAGTTTTTCCTTTGTCTGTTTAGTATTTCTAGCTTAGTTATTGGGGTAGGGATTGACTACTGCACATGAAAGGTTAGAAAATGATAATGTAAAAGTTATTTTTGTACATGGGAAAAGATTATAGAGCCAAGAACTGTTCCTCTGTAAGCAACATGTAGGACTTCAGTGTAATATTTTTTTCCAACAAACAATATGCAGGCAGCCACCATCTTATTATTAGGGTTTCTAGTATTTTTACCAAGCTCCAATTTTGACCAAATGTCCTATTAACATTTGATATATATATTAATTAGGTTAGATGTACTGTTTTAAAAGAATGTCTAGGTATCATACACATTACTGCATTCTAATTCCATTCGGTATGATTTACTTTGGTCTTGCAAAGCCTCATAGAATTACCAGGCTGAGAACTTCAAGATAAAGGAGATTTGACATTGTATATATGCTTTTTTGCTTTTCTATGTACTAAGTTATTTATTCACATATCAGGTTCCTTCTGTATACGAGGAAATGATTTTGTCTGGGTGCACGCCAGATAGGAAAGCCAGAGCAATGTTACGGTCCGCTCTTAGATATATGAAGCAGACATTGAAATCATAGTATATGGGGGCCACACAGCCAAAGAAATGTACAGGGCTATCGTGTTTGTTCCATTAGTTATCTATTTGAGGTTAGTTGTCAGTCTTCAGCCTGATATTTCAACAATACTTACTGTGGTATGCAGAAAGTTCCAGTGTTATTGAGGAAATCATGATGTTATGTTTTAATTTTTAATCCTGCAGTTGTTATCATCTTTATAATGCATGCTATACTATGATGCGAGATGTTTCAAGTCGTGTTCAAATACACCATTCTCGCCCATACCAAGTTGTTCTTTTTGTTGGTTCAAATGGTTTTGCAGGCTATATTGATTCATGCAACGGTCGTTGCCAGAAAGAGATTCAAGGTATGGGGCAAATGAATAGGAATGCAAATGCAGACCAAAGCAAAGCCTGGCATCAAAACACACCCAAATACGTGAAGATGCATACCATTCCTCAGAAGCATCAGATAATACATCTTTACCTGTGTGCCGAATATAGTGTTGAACTATACTTGTGGCAGATAATAGAGAGAGGAATGATAGAAAAGTCTTCAAGACTAGTTTTCTATTTTGTTTTTGTTGTGTAAAGGCATGAACAAAAATAATGGCATAAATCTTATCAATTCAATTCAATGGTCATAATTTTTTTTCCTCCAGTTTCTCATTATAAACTAGAAAATCAGACACTTCTGGGTCAACCATATAAGATTCGAGTCATAATCAGCATTTACCACAGCCTCATGACAGAAGGGGTAAAAGAATATTTATATTGTCTATAGACTGTAGTAACGTACAACACCCTGCGTGCCTTCCACCAGGGTAAAAGAAAATATATATATCAGATGGGAATGCCAGCAATAACTTGTCTATTGGACTTGCTTTTTGAAATTCTGGCACAGAACATGAACATTAATAATACTGAGGATAATAAAAAGAGCCTGAAATACGTTCTAATCTCTTGGATCCCAAGCTCAAGCACTTCCATCTTCTTCCCATATCTGCTACTCCTCTCCATCAAGTAACCATCGAGATAGTCATCGATGGATACCCACTTGGCCAAGTTCGACACAGGCAGTACCTTTGAATCGACTTCACCAAGTAGCCGTGGTCCCACTTTGAATATAGTGAAAAAAGCAGCAGACCAGTCGTTGAGAACTCTCTGAAATCCGAAAGATGATATAGTTACAGAAATACGAACCTATTAATCTTGTTCTTAATCAACTGTATATTTCCTCAAAAAATTGATACTTATGTCCAGCAAACGTGAAAAGGAAAAATAGTAAGGGGAGAAGTTAAGAAGTTCATAATCAAAAGCAACGAAAGACATGGAGCAATCCGTTCTAACATACATTGAATGTAGCGAGGTCGGTGGGATTGAACATTTTGAAGCAGTCGTTAGATGAGGCAGCTCTGTTTCCATATATCTGTCAGTCAATGCAAACAGATAAAAGATGTGAAAGGGTCAAATTGCAGTAAGCAATTACAGAATGAGGGATCTGATTTCACAAACCTCAAATGTAAAAGCCATGGGCACCTTTACAACGTCGTACATGAAATCTGTTGCGGTCCCATGTGCCAAATACCTAAAATTAAAGCAAGTTCAAACTTGTTGAAAGATGTAATAACAAGTCGAAACATGGTAGACTTTCCATCTTCCTAACAGGCCCCTTTAGACCTGACGAAGAGGAGCACTATCATGTATAATGTGCCAGATACCTCAATTTAAGCAAACAATAAACTAGTGGAAAATGTGATGGAGAGGTAAAATTTGTAACACTCTCCGTGGCTCCTCTAAACCTGCTGAATATCAGCACTATTTTGCATCAAGGCCATGCATTTTGAATCTCATGTAAGAATGGAAGATAAATTTTTTCTACCATAGCCAGATTCTTAATTCGCTATATATGTGCATTAATTCTTCACTAACTGAAGGAATGTTTTTGTGATGATCATTGTTTCGAACTGTAGGAAATACTAACCCTACAGAGCCTCCACCAGATCCAATCACGCAATGCTTTTGGCAATGAAGATGGTTCACCTCTTCAAGCAACAACTTCATCTGATGTGTAGGAAGTCCATAAGGTGTAGTGTTTTTATGGTCATATGGCATAAAGAGAGCCTGCATGAACAAGCAACTTATGAAGTCTGTCATATGCGAAGTATATCATGAGCAGAACACGAGGTAATTGAGAAGGAATAAGAAAACAATTCCATGACACTGTAACCATTGCATTTAAATTTACAGAAACTCAGGAGTGTGTTGGGTTCCCCTGTAAAAAGCACTGAAAATCCACATTTCCACTGACTGCATTAAACAAGCACGACGGTAAATAGGCACAAATGCAGAGGAACTCTTTCATCCAAGTAATCGTTGATTTTAAAGGCACCGGGTTTAACTTATTTCCGCCATATCAGGTAATCATAAAGTCAACCAATGGAAAGATAATTAGCACTTTGTCTTTCCTAAATAAATTTTTAACATATCTCAAAACATGCAATACCTGAAAGAAGCATTAGGAAAACCAAATCATCCCTATCTGGGTTAAAACTGTACCAGGCTAAAAAGACTATGGGTGAGAGTATCTCGAAGCTGAGCAGGGGACAAGTCAAGCAGTTAATCATTAGTTTGAACCCAGCTTTGTAAAACTTACATCAAGAAAGAAACAATACCACAATCAGCCCAATTACAACTAGCCCTATTTGACCCTGCCCATGTAAACTTGACCAAGCGTGACCTAGTTAAGAAGCCTATAAAAGGCCACTCTCATCCTAACCAAGCTGATTTCAATCTCAACCAACTTTTAGTCGTGATTCACATAAAGAACAACCACACTGGCTAATTAAAAAGGACAAAAAAATTATTGACAACCCTTGCACATGAAGCCAGTATCATACACACAATTTGGCTTCTCCAGGATAATAACAAGGCCAAACAAACCGTTCCTTGGCTAACTTGAGTTTTTTATGAGCCATTAAAGAAAAAAATCCTTGATTCCAAATTAAAGTACAAAACATAACCTCTTTTCCTTGAAAGATGGCATTGGTCAACCAAATGACAAAATCAACGACAAAGTTAACCTATAAATAGTTTCTGACCCATTTGACCGATAAGTGCAAATGCACTTTTTTTATTTTTTTCCCTTTTATTTCAATCATTTTTTATATATCTTTAAACATTTTAAAAAAATAAAAAAAATACCAATTCACTAATACTCACTTCCTTAATCCTCAAGTAAAAAAAAAAATAAAAAATTCAATCGGTCACTTTTATCGGCAACTTTTCTCAGTTCAAGTAGCATTTTCCTATATATATATATATATTATAGGTAAAAGTATCTTTATTAATAAGTGTGACTGATGATATATTAAAATAATACATAAAAACTTAAGAAAAAGATACATTAGCACGAGAGTTTAGAAGGCAAATGACCTGAGCAGTCGACAACAGCCAAAAATATTACCTCCATTCCAGAGTGCACATTAACCCATACATGTGGATCAAAAGACACGGCAAGTTTCCGCATAATTTGAGTTTCAGGCTCACTAAAAGGAGCAGTTCCAGGATTTTCCTCATACGGATCATAATCCTGAAATTGGAGACCAACAAAAATAAGAAAGACTATCAGAATAACAAAACACTGAATAGGACAGTTTAATAGTAAGGTGTTGCACGTGCGCGAGTGCACAGAAGATGCAGATGTATAAATGATTAAACCTAAAGCCACATCCAACTGGGTAAAGTGTTCTGTAAATCAATTTTAAAGAGGGCAAATCTGAGCATAATTATCAAATTAATGCGTCATCACCAAGTTTAAAAGATGTATGCAAACGTACAATGCAATAAGCGGTACCCAGCATAATTTATATAGCATGATTAAAGTGTCAAAATAATAGGGATGTACCTTTTCCTTCTTGCCCCAATCTACACTCCAATTTCGGTTGAGATCAACTCCTCTCCCTGCAACAAAATTTCAAACTAAAGCATTTCAACACCACCCCAAGTGGTCATCTAATTTTTTAATCAAGAAAAATTCAAGTGCATGACCATTCCTCCGCTCACAAAGATCTCCGGCTTCAACAAGTTTGCGGCCATTCAAATTTTCCATTGGCACCACCTGGCAGATCATAAGATATCAGCATCACAAAAATACCAAGATTCCTTTTTTTTTTTTTTTATAATCAGTAAACAAAATTTTATTGATCAAAAGGAAGGCAAAATGCCCAAGTATATGGGACATATACAAGAGCAACGCCTACGCGAGCTAGTTTAGAGATACAAGGAATTCATGAAAAGACATGCCATGGAAATCAATTACAATCGACCAATGAAGCAAGATATTGAAAAACAAATTTCTAAGCTCTTCCATCGATCGCTCTTGATCTTCAAAGCTTCTTGGGTTCCGCTCCCTCCAAATGCACCACCATAGACATATGTATCATTTTCCATATGGATGCAATTTGAGGGTTGCCCCGAATACCTCTCCACGAGGCTAGAAAGTCACATACCCTTTCCAGCATCACCCAAGCTAAACCCAATCGAGCAAAAACTTCATGCCACGAGATCCTAGCAATCTCACAATGTAGTAAGAGATGGTCAGTGGACTCACCCCTCTTCTTGCACATATAACACTAGTCCATAACTATGATTCCACGTTTCCTTAGGTTGTCTATAGTAAGAATCTTCCCCAAAGAGTCTGTCCAAACGGACAAAAAAGGCTGCCTTTAGAGGTGGCTTTGTCCTCCAAATGCTTTTCCATGGGAAAGAACGGGTTGAGGTGTGCATGGTCAAAGAATGGTAGAAAGAACGGGCTGTGAAAACTCCCTTCTTGGAAGGGTGCCAATAAATCTTGTCTTCACCTACCCCCGACACACGAGTGGAGTACACTTGGTCAAAGAACACCAAAAATTCATCAATTTCTCAGTCTTGTGCATCTCTAAGGAAAGTAATGTTCCATTGTGGAAGGCCATTGGAGATGAAAACTAAATCCGCTATTGATGCCTCTTTTCTTCTTGCTAAGCCATAAACTTGAGGAAAAACTTCCTTGAGTGCCCGATCACCACACCATAAATTATGCCAAAATTTTACCTTCACTCCATTTCCAACTTGGAAACAAGTATGTGCTGCATATGTGTCCCAACCTCTTCTAATATGTTTCCAAAGCCCAACTCCATGAGGCCCACTCACCTCATTGGAACACCAACCTCCCCATGATTCACCGTGCTTCAAAGCAATGACGGTTCGCCACAAGGCCTCCCGTTCATTGTGATATCTCCATAATCATTTGCCTAGCAAAACGTTATTGAAAGATTTCAAATTCCGAATACCCAAGCCTCCTTCTTTGATGGGAGAACAAATTGTGGCCCATTTCACCAAGTGGAATTTAAACTCATCCTTTATCCCTCCCCAAAGGAAATCACGTTGAAGTTTCTCCATGCGATGAGCCACCTTGGCAGGAATAATGAGAGGAAGTACGTTGGTAAGTTAGAAAGAGTGCTCTTGATGAGAGTCACCCGACCCCCTTTGGATAAGTACATCTGCTTC
The DNA here is from genome assembly GCA_961763995.1 of Juglans cinerea. NCBI lineage: Eukaryota > Viridiplantae > Streptophyta > Magnoliopsida > Fagales > Juglandaceae > Juglans > Juglans cinerea. The sequence goes on along the minus strand of CAUIVZ010000012.1, from coordinate 21,868,709 downwards.
CAACCGGCTAATTTCCTTTCCATTTTTTCGAGCTCATCATCCCACATGGATTTTGATTTAAAAGCCGTGCCCAACGGAAGATCAAGATATTTCATGGGCAGCTGAGAGATCTTGCAGTCCAAGATGGACGCCAAACTCTCCACATTGGGTACAAGCCCCACTGACACTACCTCAGATTTGGCCAAATTCACCTTCAACCCTGACATGGCCTCGAAGCATAATAAAAGAGCCCTCAAAGCTCGAATTTGCTCATGTTTGGCATCACAAAAGATTAGAGTATCATCAGCAAACAATAGATGCGAGATGTTGAGCAAACCTGAGGCTGCCTCACCAACTGAGAATCCTGATAAGAAACCACCCACCACTGCCCCTGCAATCATCTTACCAAAAGCTTCCATCACAAAAACAAAGAGAAGTGGAGAAAGGGGATCCCCTTGTCGCAATCCACGGGAGCTTTTGAAAAAGCCTTTTGACGTGCCATTCACCAATACAGAAAAATAAGTCGTAGAGATACAGTAATGGATCCAAGTACGCCATTTAAAAAGTCACATCTCTCAAGTATATAAAGTAAGAATCCCCAATTGACGTGATCATAAGCTTTCTACATGTCCAACTTGCATAGAAGTCCCTGCTCTCCTAACTTAATAAGGCTCTCCAGGCATTCATTAGCAATAAGTACTGAGTTAAGGATTTGCCTACCTTTAACAAAGGCATTTTGAGGCTTCGAAATTAAACTTTCCATCACCTTGCTCAGCCTGTTCGCCAATACTTTAGATAAAATTTTGTATAATCCAATCACCAGGCTAATGGGACGAAAATCTTTCACCTCTACTGCGCCGGTCTTTTTAGGGATGAGTGCTAAAAAGGTTGCATTGAGACTTTTCTTGAACCGCCCACTTCCATGAAATTCATGGAACACCCCCATGATATCTTCTTTAAGCACATCCCAACAAGTTTGAAAAAAGGCAATGGTAAAGCCATCAGGACCTGGGGTTTTGTTGCCCGCCATACCTTTAACTACCAATCTGACCTCTACCTCCTCAAATGGCCTTTCAAGTTGTTCCAAAACTTGCGGATCAAGAACATCAAAAGCCAGCCCATCAAGTCTCGACTTCTATGAAAACTGTTCCGAAAACAACTTATCATAGTAATTGACAATGTAATATGAGATCTCGGTTTGGTTGGATGAGGCCGCCCCGTCTATCATTAGAGTTTCTATAGCATTGTTCCGACTATGTGAATTGGTCACCTAGTGGAAAAACTTGTTGCATCTATCCCTTTTCTTCAACCATAAAGCACATGATTTTTGTCACCAAGATATTTCTTCCAAAAGAGAGACCCGTTCAATGTCCACAGTCAACTGAGTTTTGCGTGCCCGCTCGGTTTCAGATAGTACCCTCTCCTCTTCCACACCCTCCAAACCCTTCAGCTCCTCCAAGAGAACAACTTTTTGGCTTTCCACATTACCAAACTCTTGTGCATTCCACTCCTCAAGTCCTTTTTCAAAGACTTTAATTTACAGGCCAGAATATAACTAGAATTGCCATGAAAATGGTATGATGACCACCATTGACGTATTCTGTCCAGAAAACCTTCAGACTTCAACCACATGTTCTCAAATTTGAAGTATCTTGGACCTCTTCAAATGCCTCCGCAGTTCAACAGGATGGGAAAGTGGTCCGAACATAACCTGGGTAATCTCTTCTGAATGAGGTCCGGATAAGGAGCCTCCCAATCGGTGAGATTAGAAATCTGTCAAGCCTTGATCAAGATGGAAGATCTCGTTTGCTAGACCAATTGAAAGAGCCACCTGCAAGAGGAAGATCCTGTAAATTTTGTTCAGAGATGAAGTTAGAGAAGTCTACCATAGGTGGGTTGAAACCCAAACCACCCGATCTCTCACTCGGAAAACAAGTGACGTTGAAGTCACCACTGATACACCAAGGAAGGTCCCATACACTGCCAATACCGGCCAACTCATCCAAAGTAAACTTCTGGATTGATCAAGGTTAGGTCCATAAACTCTGGCGAACGCCCACTGATACCCATCTATGACATTCTTAAACGAGCATGCCACCACATAATCTCCCAGAAAATCTTCCATTTTCTCCACCACTCTCCTGTCCCACATTACTAGTATGCCCCCGGATGCTCCAATGGACGGTAAATAATGCCATCCCACTTGACTACAACCCCACAAACTTCTAATGATACGCAAAGAAATAATTGCAAGTTTCGTTTCTTGTAAACATACAACGTCCACCTTCTATTTACAAAGCTGATTTCTAACTATAAGGCGTTTATCTTTCTCATTCAGCCCCCTTACATTCCAAGAAACAATCTTTGGTTTCATAAAACCACATCCTTTGCCCTTCCCCTCACTCTTCCCCGGTTAGAGCTCTTTCCACTTGCTCCATCACTTACTGTCCAATCAAGTCTATGGAGTTCTCTTGCTCGCTTCTTAGCTGATGTGAGCTTCCTGGGTGATCCCAAACTGTTCTTTCCAGCTTCTATAGCTGCAAAGAGGGCAATGAGCTGGTCCTCAAAACCATCGCATAAAATCCCCATATTGAATTGCATCTCCTTTGCCTTGTTGAGGACCCAGTTTGAAGCCTGGTGGTTGCTGTTCTTGAACGGATGCAGGGATACTAGTGGGAGTGGGTCTTCCCAGCAGCACACATCTTCACATGCCAAGGAGACTGTATCTGCCATCCCCACATTATCAAACTCTCCCTCAGACCCAAACGAATCGAAAGGAATCAAAGCCAAAGGGCTTCCCGTTGTCTCCGTGTCAGCCTCACCACCCCACCGCTGTAGGGTCCATTTCTGATCTTGAGAGGGTCGTCATTTCAGCTGTCAGCACGGTCTATGGTGCTTCCATGACTGTTGGACCAGAGTCACTGGCTTTTTCTGCCTCGAAAGCCAGCCCAGTTTCCCTAATGCCTGACAGCGATGCCGCCGTCACTCCCCCCTCATCCGGGAGACCAACCACCTATTCGCTTGCCCCCGTCGACCAAGTCTATGGTGGCCCCGTCTGGTGGGTGTCAGTCGCCGGTAGAGAAGCGCCGAACGAAGACCCAGTCACTTGTGTGCTCAAAGCCTCATGGGCTCCACTTGCTATTTCAGGCCCCTGATCCATGCCCAGATCCACATCAATACTGTCAATTAACCTCGTGAGCCTCTCTCTCTCAGCTATCAGTTCCTCCTTGATTCTAATTAAGGAAACCTTCTCAGCTACTCTCCCCTTGATCAGAGAGCCTTGTAACACCCCGACCCCAAAAGTGTGATTTTATTATTATTATCATTATTATTATTATTATTATTATTATTATTATTACTATTTTATTGTTATCTTTATTGTTATTATTTTATTAGATATGTTTTGAGGTAGTAATTTGTTTTGAATAGGATTTCTCTACTATATGCCTCTTTTATCTTTCTGTTTGGTCTGGGAGTTTCCTGATTTGAAATTATCTCTAATTCAAATACTTCAAAAACTCTAATATCCTCTCAAGTGTTCCTTTCCTGGTGGGAGTAGTTTTCCAAAGTTTAGTCAAACTCAAACCCCTCTAGATCACTCACGATAGCTTCCTACTCCTCATCTATAAAACCCACGAGACCCTTGGCAAAAACCATGAAACTCTCACACACTAGCCACCATAGCACACACTAGCCACCATAGTAGCCTCGGCAGACAAAGAAAACCACTTCCCAACAGCCACCCTAGCACTACTCTACATACCAAATCAACCACCTCGCCGGAAACTACCACAGAACATGTCGACGCCCTCCGTTGACCATTAAAAGAGTCGAATCACCTCACGACAGCCACAGAACCCGCCGACCAGGCACCTCCCTCCGCCTCGCACTCCCTTCCGAGGGCCCGGTCGCGTCACCAATCGATTCCAGCCACCCGAGAGCCGCCGTCTCCTCAGCCTTCTTCCCTCGGTGAGTTCTATGTTATCGCACGACTCTCTTCCACTCTCCCGTAAGCATGCCTTTCCATCTTTTGTTTCTTTTACTGCAGCCTTCCTAAAACACCCATGCAATAATATTAGTTTTACACAAATACCCCTCCATCTAGTCTTGCCGTAAGATGTGTTTCTCTTTATGTGTTTGGTTTTCAGCCTTTCCCAAAAAGCCCCTCCACTAATTCTGTAATTACTTACATGCCTTTTTGACCCTTGATTGTGTAATCTGCCTTAGGCCCAATCGGCTAGTGTTGTCTTTAAAGGATTTTAAAGTATGTTTTTAGAGTTTGCTTTGAAGCCTATTATTTTAATTAAGCTCCATTATACGTATTTAATTACTTGGATTATTACGACACGCTTTTCTAGGAAATTAATAACGTCTAGAACCTCGTATAGGTAACGCGCTAAAAGGTTGGAAATTAGGAAGCAGCGCTAAGAGGTAAATAGTATGATCTTATAAATGCATGCGTACTGTGAATATTATTGCTATGTATGAAAATATGATGTGCTTATGATGGTAATCTACGCTACGCTAAGAGACAAGTCAATGTTAGATTCCTTTCATGATCTTGAGGAAATATGAGATTATGCTTGAATGAATGAATTTGTTTGATTAATTGAATGTTACTAAAATCATATGAAAGCAATGAGATATTCATGTAGTAATTCAAGTCAAGTATGCCATGTAATAGAATAGCCAGATTATGCAAGCCATGCTCATGTAATACCTAGATTATGTATGCCATGTTCATGTAGTACTTAAATTATGTATGCCATGGAATGTCATAAAATATTCAGATCATATTATGTTATGCCATGTATAAGAAAGTGCCATGTTATGTTATGCCATGTATAAGAAAGTGTCATGTTATGCTACGTCATGCTATACCATGTACTAGAATATGACATGCTATGCTATGCCATGTACAAGAATATGTCATATTATGCCATGTTATGCATGCCATGTACCAGAATATGCCATGTTAGAACTATTCATGAAACCTAATAAATTCTGATGCATTAAGAAAGATAAGAAATATTATGGTGCCACGGACTCAAGCGTGGTTAACCATAAGTTAGGTGAAACACGGACCCAAGCGTGTTTCATTCCATGTTATGCAAGTTAGGTGAAACACGGACCCAAGCGTGTTTCACTCCATGTTATGCAAGTTAGGTGAAACACGGACCCAAGCGTGTTTCTCTCCATGTTATGCAAGTTAGGTGAAACACGGACTCAAGCGTGTTTCACATCATGTTATGCCAGTTAAGTGAAACACGGATCCAAGCGTGTTTCACTCCATGTTATGCAAGATAGGTGAAACACGGACTCAAGCATGTTTCACTCCATGTTAAGACAGGATAAACAAGATATTATGCATTCACGTTACATGTTTGCCATGATTATATATGCTTCCGTTCATGTTAATGATGAATACGTATGTTATATGAATCTGTGACGATATATGTATGTAAAGTCTTTCAGAAAGTCATGTTAGGTGTATGATTGTAAATCTATGAAGTTGTATGTATGTTATGAAGAGTCTTAAGAAATTAAGTCAATGTTAGGCCAAATTATATTTTACGGTATGATGTGCTACTTACTGAGTATTCGACTCATTTTCTGTTTGTATTCTTGTTTTTCTTCCATGTTTAATTCTCACAGATGGTGATTATGATGACGCGGAGCTGGATGACCAGGATTAGATCTAGTACAAAGTCTGAGAAAGGAATAAGTGATATTCACACAAGAATTAGATTTCTTTTACGACATTCTTAGGATTAGTTTATATCCATTTACTTTACGTTCAGTTTTCGAAATAATCATGTTCAATTCAGTTTTAATAGTTTTGATTCTTTTAAATAATTGAGGTATTTCAGGATATGAATCTCTTTACCGGGTATTATGTTATGAATGTTAATAACATCTCTATCCTACGGGAATGGGGTGTTACAAGCCTTCATCCCTTCTTGTGTAAATATCTCTGCCATGGCTTTCCACTCTGCCCTTCTCCTTCAAAATTCCATCATTGCCCTTCAATTCAAAATCTGGACTACTGGCAGCTCCTCTCATGGCTGGAACAACTCCAACTACAGCCTCAGCATAGGTCTTGGCAGAGGTATTGTTCTGTACAGGAAGATGGCTGGGAACCTCCCTCCCATACTTCTCCCCTGCAGTTTTCACCCCACCACCACTCATCTCACGGATCTCCAAACCCAGCCTTCTCCATCCTAGACCTCCAACATCTTCTGGGACAATGATGATGCTTCTCCTGCCACCACCTCTATATTCCACAATGGCCAAATGTCTACTGAAAGCATTAGAGGATCTCTGAGCAATATATGCACTGCTGCCATAATTGAAAGTTTTAATGTAATCCTTCTTGGCATTAGCTTGACCACAACCTTCAAGAGACTGCACAACCCATCTCGTAGTGGTGAAATTGATTACCAACTCTTTAGCCACCTTTTTAATGTAATCCTTCTTGGCATCAGCTTGACCACAACCTTCAAGAGACTGCACAACCCATCTCGTAGTGGTGAAACTGATTACCAACTCTTTAGTCACCTTCCTTCCCCTCTCAATGATACGTAATGCTCTACTTCCTGCATGCACTATCTCAAACAACTTTGATTCTATGAGAACTGCCTTTCTAAACCCCATCCTTAAATGTAAAAACTAAAAAAAGATCATCTGGATCTCAATCAAAAATCCATGGAGACCATCTTCAACGCCAATTCTCAAAAAAGCGGGGAGTGTACGAAGAGAAAATAAGGAGGAGTTAAGCTCTAAATTAAAACTTCATTAATACCAAGATTCCTCACAGCACTTCCCTAAAAATGGCAAAGAAATTAGATGGCATATCTGACAAGAGTAGTGCTAGTGTGCCGCCTAGCTTTGACAGCTGGGCGTGCACACTAACACAAATTTTACTTTTTATTTTTTTCTTTACATTTTTTAACATATTTAAATATTTTTTAAAATAAAAAATACACCAATTTACTAATAGTCACTTCCTTAATCAGTAAGAGAAAAAAAAAAAAATTTAAATGCATGAGCGGTCAACATGAGGGGGCAAAATGAGGCAGCATAGTAGCATTATTCATCTGACAATTTAAATTTATTCGCTATAAAACATTTCGGTCACATATCTGGCAATTTAAATCTTTTCCATACAAAACATACGTCCTTTTATAACTGCAACAATGCTGTAACAGAGCTGCCCAGGGATTTCAGTCTACTGAATCTAGATTAAAGTTGAGATATCGTTCAAAGAAATTAACATAAAGTACTTAATGATCAACTAATTATCAATGAACAATCTAGTATTTAAGATTTAAGTATATAAACATAAGAACCACGAGAGGATATATTATCTCTGAGTAATCTACTTTGAGACATATCTACTGACATGAGCACTGAAAGCTATCCAGTTCACTCGGTGGGTTTGACTGCCACAACAGTTCACTTGGTAAGCTTGCATATAGGCAATCTTTGTTCATAAGTTAGTAACTTAAACATTTGATGAATCAAAACCCAACACATAAAACAATCTGATTTACTCAGTAGAAGCAAAATGCAGCTACAACAAACTGTTCCAGAAATTTAATAGGCGCTACCTTTATGACAAGCTTGTCAAGGATACTATTTAGTGAAGCTGGGCTCATGTTGGGTAGAAACTGTTCTTCACTTAATATTGACAAAATCCGAAAAGCAAGTTCAGATGTAATGAGTTCCCTTCCATGCTGGCCAAAACTCTGGAAGACAAGGAATTATCTGTCAAAACACCAGAAATCACAAATCTGTGATAATCTATCCAGTATCCACTACAAGATTTCCAAAGTACATTGTTATTTGTTTCTAAGATCGTACTATACCCTTAGAAACTGGACAAAATAAAGGCCAAACAAGCAACTGCTTAGCTACATAAAAAAAATTGTTAAAAGGCTCCACTACTTGAACAGAAAACTTACAAGAAGAATCCGAAACTTTGACCCATCATCACTCTCTCTCCCTCCGCGGCAATACGTAACTACTGAGATCTCAGCCTGATAGCCTTTATTTCTAGATTTAACTGTTTCAATCTGTCAAAGACATAACCAATCAGAAAATGAAGATCAAGCATAATGGCTAATTCAGGTGAATCATAGACAACCTACATTGAGTTTGCCCGGGTGACGCTTGACCAAAGCCTTTATCTGCTCCATCAAATTGCTACTACAAATGTCGAAGCCGAAGAAAGTTTAATCATAATTTTTGGGTTAGGCATTATCCCAAAAGTTTAAGCCGAAGAAAGATAACCATCGTATATGGATAAACCAGAGAAGAATAGATAAGAAGGTGGTCAGTTCCTAATGCACATCGCTGGTTTTTGCATCTTTTGGGAACATATACTCGAGTTAGGTCAACTAAGGCCATGTTTGGGAAGTGAGATAAGTTGAGAACATCTCATCTCATCTCAAAACTTCTTATAATTTACTTCTCAAACATTACTCAAACATAAAACACTTTTTAATTTCAAATATTCAACTTTTTCAGCTAATCATTACTTAATCATTACAATTTTCCCAAACTTTCAAACAAAATACAAAAAACAATACAACTTTTTCAAATTTCAAACAAAAATAATATTCAAGCAAATTTTTTAACTTTATAATATTTTTGTTCAATTTCTTCTCTCATTTCCCAAAATCTAATATAATATCTTAATTCAAGCTATTTTACTACTATTAACAAATCATTTCACTATTATTTACAGAATTCTCATTTCATCTCATTATCCAAACATGCCCTAAATATATGGAAAACGAAAAGTCCACGCATGGAAGGTTTCAGTTTCCAACAATTCTCAACAGCCAAATGGAGCATAGTTAATAACTGAGATCCAGACTAAAATTTACAAATTCAACAAAAAAGTAAATAATCTTGACATGTAAAACCATGGGAACTTTACTACACATTTCCAGGATTAAAACAAAAATATATAAGTTTGATCAAATCCAACAACCAATTCAACAAAGTCCGGACTTTTTTTTTTAACCTGTAACTTCTCAAGAAACGAAGAACACAAACAGATATTTTGAAATATAGAACTTATCCCAGCAAGAAAAGAGAGACAAAAACAGGGTTTCATTAGGAATCACCTGGAACGGTAGAGATCGCGGTCGATGGGTGTCCATGACGATAGGTTGGGATTATTATTCCCATTAACGACGACTAAGAAAACCGCGTCTTGCAGGAAAGCAAAGAAGCAGAAGCTGATTGAGAAAGAAGATGAGAGAGACAGAAGCCGAGGCCCACGACCCATGACGAGAGAAACAGTACTAAAACAAGAAGACGAAAAAAAAAGCTTCCGTTCTGTGTTTCATTTCATTTATATTCCCAACAGTCTCTGATATTTCTCATCCAATGTTTGGATGTGTGGAAAAACACTAAAAAGAAAGCACACAGTTTTTGTGGAATCTGGACCGTGAAAAGTTGGGGAGAGAATGTGTGGACTCGCCAGTTTTTGTTGTCTCGGAATGTTATCACGCCGGATTAGGAAAGGTTGGTAACGCGTTGTGATCTCGTCAAGATTTTGATGATCTGTTGACGCATATGCCTGTTGGCCTCTGCCCACTGGGAATGTAGGGCCTCTTTCTAATCCAAGCAACTCGACGGAAGGTGCATGATCTGTCGTACTAATACTTTGTCGGGAGCATCTAAAATAATTTTTCTTTTTTAAAAATAAAGGTACAAATCTTCCGAATTATCAAAATTATTTATATATTTCAGTCAGCCTTCAAACTTTTATATTTTATGATATTTGTAATTCTAAGTGTGCTTATACAATTCTTTTAAAAAAAGTAAGTAAATACATGATCTATAAAAAAATTAATTTTTTAATATTAGGCCTTATTTTTTTAAAAATAATTACACAATACTTACATACTTTATGACTGTATTTAGCATTACTATAAGTCACATGACAATGTGACGTTAAAAATATAAAATAAATATAAATTAAGAGCATAGTAGCATTTTTATTTCACATATATCTTATTTAAGCAGTTAGGTCATGGTTCGATCGTTCATTAATAATTGATATAACAATTTTTTTTAAATGATAAATATAGATAATTTTTTACAATATTTTAAATAATAATATTTTAAAATGAGAAGTATTTTTATAAAATATTTTATAAAAGTAATATTATTTTATAAAAATATCTTTATTGTAATATTATTTTATAGAAATATCTTTATTTTATAATATATATTATAGAATATGTTGTTTAAGTATTATTATTACTTTTTAAGTATGGTTGAAATAAATATAAAAAATAAGTATGGTTGAAATAAAAATGATTTCAATTAATTAATTAATTAAATCTGTAATTATAGCATCAGAGTTGATGTCATGCAGAGTGCATAACAAATTAAATGATGAACGATGTAAAGTCCACAATGTGATCGATAGTAGGTACATAGGAGTCACATGTGATGTGATGATATTTTTATAAAATGATATTATTTTTATAAGATTTTTATAAAAATATAAATTTTTTAAAATATTATTATGTATGATATTATAAAAAATTATGTGTGTTTATCTTTTTTCTATTAAAAAATAGTACAGATGCAAAAATGTGTGCTTAATCAAAAGAAAAATACTTATCCCATCGAGGAAAGCTAGCCACCGAGAAAGGCTATTGATGGGAATTTTTTTTACTTAATAATTAACGAGTGATTTTAAATGAATTTGTGAATTTTTTTTAAAAAATATATATTTAAAATGATTTGAAAAATGCTTGAAAAAAAATATGTACACAAAATAAAAAAATACATTTACACTTATCGGTAGAAACTCTTGGGACCCGGCCTCTCGGTGGCCTTATAAGTCCCCTAATTAAAATGAAATTGTTTTGGGTAGGTATGTCCAACAATTTTTTATTTGTTATTTTGTTTAAATGGGTGTATTTAAATAAAATGATAAATTATATATTAATTAGATGAAGTTATGTTGTAAAAGACTTTCTTACAACGTTTGCCATCCAAAGACCACACATCCCATTGAAAACAAAGAGAGAGAGAGAGAGAGAGAGAGATTTTCTTGTAACATGTATAGTTTTCAACAGGGAGCTAGAGGCCGCTCATCCGCATGCATCGCGTAACTAATGGTCGATCATTATTAAACGGTCACTAAAAGAAAATGAAGTAAAGCCTAGCTAGGCATGCGTTGTTATAGCCTCGTGGGGCTCCCCGTGTTATTAGGTTGCGTTTGGACAAGTAAATTTATATTTATATTTGATCTTTAAGATATTTTAGGTCTAACTAGTCTTTTTATTTTCAATTTCTTGAATTTTACAAATGAAAGGATTTGGAATTCATTGTAACCTCTTGGATAAAATCCAAATCATTCATTCCAACTACATCTATATAATAATAATAATAATAATAATAATAATATCAATCATATTGGATTTAGAATCCAACTTCTTCAATTATACTATATATATATATATAATTATATTACATTCTAGATGCAGAATACAATAACGTACATTAATACACTATTGTGAATGGGTCCTCACGCGTTTTGCGTTTCACGTCCAGCACCATGCCGTTTCGCTAAGCCTTGTGCGTTTGCTGCTGTGCGCACGTCGTTCCACTGCTGCATCTCCTGCGTTTCAAGCCTTCCTCTGCTGCTGCACGTTTCCTTCCACTGCAGCCCAGCACAGATCAGTTCATGCCTTTGCCCAGCGCATCTCAGCCCAGGTCGCGTTCCGCACTTGCTGCAGTGCGTTTTGATCTGCCTGCAGTGCGCACGCAGCTCCTGCGTTTTGCAGCACCAAATTCTCGCAGTGAAGCCACGATCTGTGAGTGAGGCCACGATCTGTGAAGCCATGATAGTGCCTCCCCTGCCCTCTTTCATTTCTTTTCTTTATTTTGTTTCCAATCCCTAGCTGTGCATCTCTTTTGCTGCTGCCATTAGGTACTTTCAATAATACCCATATAATTTTAATATCTTTCCCACAATGCCCTGCAACATAAGTAAATTATCAAAATAAAATTTAGGATATTAATCAAAATTTAACATTGAGTCAAGTATTAAAATTTATTATATAATTAAGTGCTTACTTCATTTTTTGTTAAACAAATCATTCATTTGGCAACTTAATTATGTAATTTTTAACACTTTATCAGTACTCCATGCATGGCGATCGATCCACTGGATATTATATATGTTGCTATATATAGATCATGATCACCCGTCACGTCATGCTTTGCTTCCAACCTGAATGTAAAAACCATTTCCAAATCCTAAAGTAGGGGACCGAAATACCTCGCCTCCCTTGATAGCAGTCCACCTATATATATATATATATATATATATATATATATATATTTATTAGTAAAGAGCCGGAAGCTCCAAGGAGTGCCCATCCCAAATATATTAATAAACCACACTTATAGCGAAGGAAAACTGCGATCAATTTACAAACCAAGCATATGGGGTGTACAAAAAAAGACCACCCAAATACAAATCAACCACAAAAACCCCATCCATTAAAAGAACAAGACAAGCCTAAGAGTCCAAAAAAATAAAAAATCAGACCAAAAAATTTCAAGACAAACGAATGTTAGCCAAATCCGCCAAGTCCAGCCTATACAAACCTCTGGCCTCACGGAGGCGCCTCCATAACCATATTGTTTATCTCGCAGTCTGCAACTTGATTACTTTCTCTAAAACAATTACTAATACTGTAATCAAAGTCCTCAAGTATATATATATATATATATATATATATATATATAATGTAAAGTGCTGCATGTGCATGATGTACGTAGATCAGCAAGACGCCCATGTGCTGCATGTGCATGCTGTATTTGGTGACCCACTGACCAAGGCGTGAAAGAAAACAGCCATGAGAACCTTGCTGAAATCTGCTCCAACACATGACGTCATGCCTGCCCCAAATGGTATGAAATTCTTCGCTGTGACGTTCGCAGAGATGTCCTATATTTATTTCATCATCAGAGTCATCAAATGAAGCAAAACTCAGTCCATGTACGTATGTTAATATAATTCTACTGATCAGGAATGATTTTGGTGACTGAAGAGCGAATAAATTAGACGTGAGGTAGACCCTACATATTGCAGTACCTGCCATCGCTAAGTATTGAATGCTAGAGGATCCTCGTAAGTTCTTGGGTTCAGACGTTGAAGGGCAGAAGGAACTACCATAAGTGCCCACCCTTTTGGAACCGTATACCCTTCATTAATAAAAGTGATGTTAACGTACTTTTCAATTGAACAAGGAATTTTTAATATATATATCACGTTGATCGATCAACACACCATGAAAATTAAGAGCCATTGTTGAGAGAGAGAGAGAGAGAGGGAGAAGACATGGTTAGAACTTACCGTTTAGTACTTGAATGTCTTCATGAAGTGTTCTTCTCATGAGGATACCAGGAGCAACACTTCCTAGCCTAAGTGATTCATTGATCACCTATCTTGCATGCCGATCCATAAAACGTAATATATATAGAATGTGTTAAGATATAAAATAAATAATAAAATCTACCTCTTCCTATAAGCTTAAGCTTTTGGGACAAGTGGTGATTTCACATGGTATCAGAGCAGAGGTCCTGAGTTCGAACCCTGACTCTACACTCTATCCCATTTAATTAAATATTTCACGTGTTGGGTCACCCATTGAGGGGGAGTCTAGCCCACATGTGAGGGAGAGTGTTAAGATATAAAATAAATAATAAAATCTACCTCTTCCTATAAGCTTAAGCTTTTGGGACAAGTGGTGATTTCACAGAATGTGCCCAAAATCGGCATCTTCTCTGCTGTTAAGATCAATTGCTTCATGTTCCTTCTAATTAACAAAAATAACATGATGTCAAAAACAAATTAAATGCCTTTAAGGTATTTCTGATGAGTACTGTATCTGTATGCATGAGCTGCCACTAGCCGTTAATTCTTGCAGAACTTTAGGATTATCTGTAATTAATTTAATGGCTAACGTAAGAGTTGCTGATACAGTCTCAAAGCTTGCAAGGATAAGCCCAAACATCATGTAGGTAAGGTGATGAATTTCTCTGTCAAGAACGACTCCATTTTCATGTCGGCCAAAATCTGATCAAGAAAATCTCCTCTGCGAATTTTAGGATTACGTTTTCTCTCTTCTAGTGTGTTGGTTATTATGTTCACCGCCGCCTTCTGGTTCTGTATGACAATGGAATTAATATATACGTATTAGACAGAATTAAAAGGTGGTCTTAATGAAGTGCTTTAGATTTTGAAAAATATAAGAATTAAGTTGGGATCAAATGTGATTACGTACCTGTAGACATCTATGATAAGCAGTACCAGGGATCGATGTTTATGGGGAATGACATGAGTCCTTGCAAAAAGTTGTCGAAAGATTCACCAATATTTTCCCCTGATTTGTTTGGTTCATAACTGAACAGCTGCGCTGCTGTAAAATCAAAGATCATATGCAAATGACCGAAAAATAAGTTAATATTGAATTTGCAGGAAAAAAAACATGTTAAATTATATATATATATATATATATATATATATATGCGCCATGCATATATTAAAAACAAGTGTTTTCATATTTCGAATATATACTCAAATTTAATTTGGATCTATTCATATATGCATAAAATATATAAATATATAGTTTTAATTTATAACTTGCACCAGAAAATATAATATTCAAAGTTATGACAGCATGACCAGCAGCGCACAAGTTCTCAACGTGAAGATGTAAATACTACAGATAGAAGTAGAGTTAAGGATAGGACGGCACAAAGAATGACCCGATTTAAGCAACGGTTACAGTCGGAAAACTCTTTAGAAAGCAAGCGTGAGATTGATAGATACCTAGCTGAAAGTTGTGAGGAAGAAGATATATGCAAGTTTTGACAATCTTATTCGGTGGAAGGTTAATTCAGTTAGATATCGTGTGCTTTCAAAAGTTGCACGCGATATACTTACAATACCGGTATCTACAGTGACATTTGAATCTACATTTAGTACAGTGGGTCGTGTCCTTAATCTTTTACGAATTAGTTTATCTCCGATGATGGTTGTGGGTCTCATTTGTGCACAGAATTGGATTCGTTCTTCTTCTACTCCAATCAACCTTAAGACTTTAATGGATGAGGTGGAGGATTTTGAGAGGCAATTGGATATGGGTATGTTTCTTATTTACTTCATTTTATAATTTTTATGATTTATAATACTATATGTTATGTAAATTTATATAATTTGTTTTGTTTCTTTATTGTATAGAATATTAGAACTTGTTTGGGAGGGTGAAAATTCTATGGAGGTGTCAAATACAATGCCTACAATTAATGCAAATTAATGAGGTGAATTTGCTTTAGCTTGTTAGTTGTTGGTTTTCAATTTCTATAAATTCTATCATCTATGTACTTCCCATCTATATCCATCCTCAATGAGAATAGGAGCAAGTTGTTTCGGGCTTGACTTGTAGTGATAGTCTTAGCTTTAGTTTTAGTTCTGTCATCCTTCTTGGATTTTTCAACTTACAAATATCTTTTAATAAGCTTCTTGATCTTTCCTGTAGTGATTTTTTCGTCCTACCTTTGGTTATATCTTTGCATTTAAGCCTGTATTTTGTTTTTTTTATTAATTTCAATCCTCCAAGCTGCTTAAATACTTTATTCTTTAAATAGAGCCTAGCCAAGTCTAGTAGTTTCTGATATGGTACTTTAGGTTTCAATATTGATGTTAGACCATTACTTGGCCCTCATTTACTAGTATACACATCCCATCGTTTAATACTTTAGACTTAGGACAAAGTCTTGAGGTAGCATGGGTTATATACATATCCCAGAACTTCAAAGATAAGGAATGTTTGCTGGAGGAAATCAGAAGTTCTTTTTTCAACACATTATATCGCTGGGCAAAACCCTAGAATTTTAATAGGCTCACTTTTCATGATTTTCTTGTATCTATTTTTTTCATGGCTAAGTGTTTCTTGTATACATCCTGCTACTTAGACTATGCCAGTTAACATCAAAAATATATATACTCATGCATGCATATACATTGTCCAACTCAGTTTACTTCGGTCGACCAAGCGAAACCATATCATCCATGCAATTAAGTGGTTCATCTATATGCATATTGAGATCAAAGGACATTTGCTAGAATGACGTACGTGCTGAGTAGTGTTAGTAAGTAGACTTAGAAATATATTTTTTCATCATAAAAATAACAGGTTAAATATGTGATACTATATATCATGCATAAGAAACCACCCAAGTTTGAAGTATGCATACCAAATTGGTCCATTTGTTTTTCAGGATCATTGGGGCGGTGTTGATCATAGCGGGATTGTACGGTGCTTATTCTTGGAATATATGGTTTGACTTGAACACTTATCATGTTAAACTATCTTTGGTAATGAGAACTTTTGCTAATAATTCCATTGTTTACACTTCGTAAATGTTTTATGCTACTATTATAGTGTTATTTCATATTTTAAGAGCTGTATTTTTCAGAGCTTTTGATGTAAATTACTAAATATGACTTCTAGTCTTCTACTGTTATTTTTTTTAGACCTTTTAATTTTTAGTTTTTGAGACTTGTATAATTTTCAGTTTTCATTATCTATGCTTGGGAACGATTTTTTTTTTCTTTCTTTTTTAAGGCATATTTGATTCTCTGTTAGTATGTTACTTACATGCTATGCATAGTATAATTTTCAGTTTTCAAATTAACCTTGTTTAAATTGTTTGGATGGATATAAAATTTTTTGATTTTTTTGTAGTAAAATATTTTATTCAAATTTATTGTATATAGACAATTTTCCTTTTATGATTATTTTTCTTTTTCTTTTATGTTCTTTTTTGGTTTAAAATAAAATGTTAGTAGACTTTCACTGTTGGGCTGAAAAAGATAGGATATAAGGATTGGACCATTGGCCCATTTGGTACAGGGTTGGACCGACCGGATCAACCAGACTGGACCGTCCTGAATGGGGCCTGACTGGACAGGTCGTTATGGCTATTCGATCCGGTCCAGGGCGAGAAAACCTTGAACCGAAGAGGTCCGGTCTGGTCCATAAAACCTCTTATGGACCGAATTCACCCTAATTATAATATCAAACAAATCATTCATGCTCGGCCAGACAAAAATATTATTATGCAACTGCCCTATATATATAGTCCAAAAAGCGGTTACATACAACTGTAGTTCTGGTCTTAACCTAACTTCCAACATTAATTCTAACATTTATCACTTGACTAACATTAAGTCCAACTACAGTAACGTGAAATTACAAAATAATCCACATCGGGCATTGTCAACCACATATTTACACAATTTTCCTCACTTATCAAAATAAATTCATTCCCTCTTTCTTCCCATGCATCTATCAACTATAAACATAGTCAAACATGGGTCAGTGACCAAAAAGAGTACTAGTTTCCAAACAATCTCATGAACCATGTGTAAAATAACATATGTTTCCAGAACTTGTATATATTTATCTCTGGCCAAAATTCGTTGCATATCTTTTTGAAACATGTCAAGTTGCCTACGGATCACTTCTGGATTCTCTTTCAGACTCCATGATTTGGGCCAACCTCAGGCTCATGCATTCTTTATAGAGCCTCTAATTCTCCATAACAAATTCCAAGGCCCTTGTGAGTTCCTTGCACTTCACTTTATAGGTCTCAACTTATTGTACTAGATTGGTGACCAAATGAGAGGTTAGTTTTGGTTCAGGAACAATGAACGGCCCAACCCTCAGACATACCTAGATCTGTCCCTTAGCACCTCTTTGAAGACCTCCTTTGCTACATATTTATTTGTGCAAGTGGCATCTCTCTATTTTCATAGGCAGACCATTTGATTTTATTATACGAAGAATACAGATACCTAATGTAAATAAATATTCTTTTAACACGAATAAACTAAACGTATGATAGTGTTATTGTTGCTTACATAGTTCTCTTCAATGTACTCTGTAACAAATCTCCCTTTCTTGCCAGACTACCGAGATAATTTATTAAAATCTACTAAGTTGTCGCCTGTGTCACGCTACAAAGTAATTGTAGTTTATTACGGTTATAATGACTTGTATACGCATGTTTACTAGTTACAAATACTATACATAATAGAAATTCCTTACATTCTCAACGATTAACCTGACAAATGATTTCGACCCAACTACATGATTTGATCGTGCTTTCTCCCAATTCATCTTATTTTGACTTGATAATTTCTAGGTCATCCAAACCATGGAAATGAATTAGTATATCTA
The DNA here is from genome assembly GCA_961763995.1 of Juglans cinerea. Taxonomy (NCBI): domain Eukaryota; kingdom Viridiplantae; phylum Streptophyta; class Magnoliopsida; order Fagales; family Juglandaceae; genus Juglans; species Juglans cinerea. The sequence goes on along the minus strand of CAUIVZ010000012.1, from coordinate 21,850,437 downwards.
ATCAAAATTTGCACTTTTTTCCATCATACAATATTAATGATTAACATGTATTCCATACAAATTCAGTCATAACAAAACAACTTATGTATATACAACCTGAAATTGGGACATTATTCCACCTGTCTAATTTATTTAAACTAACCCTAAAAACGATATAACTAATGTGTTACCTGAAAGGTAGGAGATATCTATCGGTCACACAAATTTTCCCACACTAGTGCATCCACCATTAATGACCCTTTCGCCAAGGCCGCTGCATGTGTAGGGCTTGTCTTATATTCCAAGTACAGTTATGATGAAAAGTATTATAACTATATTGTAGCTGTAATTCTACACATTCTCTATGATTTGGGTTCTCCTAATCTAGGATGAAATCCGCCTAATAACGTAATGTAAGAAATTATTGTGGGGGATTAAGCAAAAATAGTATGCTAAAAAATTATATGTTGGAAATAGGCATGACTATACTCACCCTGACACGTTGGATTAGTTCCTCTTCCTCCTCATTCGGAACAAACCCCGGCTAACATGCATCATGTTTGCGTAGTGCTTCACAATCCATGCGGCTATAAATCTTTGCGTTATCACATGAGGGTAAGGTATGTCCCTCAAGAATCAATTGCAGAAGGGGCTCCATAGAACGAAGCTTCGTAAACATCTTCCCACTTGCTACCTCACGACGAGCTTGCTTTCTTGTTGGTTGCACTACATATAAAAACACAATACAAACAAGTTTTTCACATAATACTCAATATGAATATCTATATCATTATTATTAGTAATATGTATATCATGCTCCATTTGTAATAATTTTCAAAGAATGGCGATATTGTGCTTACTGGGCTCAAACATCTACTCCCAAACATCCAACCCAAGATGCAAAATTTTCCTGGAGATTTCCTTACATAACTTAGATCTAAAAATATAGAAAGAAAGAGAGAGAGAAGAAAATAGATGAAATTTTGTGGAGAAAAAAGTATGAGAGCAGATAAAAGAAAATGCTTACTCTAGGTTGTTGCGAAGTCGTTGTCGGCAACGATGGAGGATGCAATGAGCTTTCGTGGTGGGGAAGATGGAAGGGGGAGAGAGAGAGAGAGAGAGAGAGAGAGAGAGAGAGAGAGAGAGAAAAACTTGAGCTCGAAGACATAGATGGCGGCGACTCACAAATGGAAGATCAGAGAGTTTTGATGTGGGAGGGGAAGAAGGGGAAGGAGAGAGAGAGAGAGAGAGAGAGAATTGGTTTGCAAATGTCCACGTGTCCTCTCTTCGAGCTATGAAGTAAGAGAAATGTTTGAGGTACCCATTTTGGATTCGAGCATATTTACCGATTAATTTTTTTGTTTATTATTTTTTAATAATGATTAAGTAAGTATTTTTTAATAATGTTGTAATTTAAAAGAAAATGTTTAAGAGTATAAAAAAATTATGAAAAAGAAAAGTTCATTTGTCCTTTTCGATCAAGTGTCTCGTGTTACACGACTCATGAAGTAATGTTCAAAGTTCTGAAGAATACAACATCGAAAGTTAACAGTTTTATAATATTAATTTTAATAAAAACTTTATTTATCATACCCTACAAGGCTACACCACAATACACCACATCTCTTTTGATTTTGTTTCTTTTTTTCTCATAACAAATATATGTGATATATAGATGATGAATAAAATAACTCAATTAGTTTAATAAGAATAAAATAAGATAAAAATAAAATAAAATTTTAAAACTATAATATTTTCGCGTTCTAAAATTTAAAGAGTGCTAATTGAAAAGCATACTTGGTTCATTAACACTATAAATATCCCATTTATTTTGGACTTTTAAAATATTTGGAAGATTTTCAAACAATTGGCTTAATTTAAAAGTCATCCGCTAGATTTAAGAAAAATACTTGAGATAGCAATATTTTTCTCCAAGATTTTCTAAAATTCTAAATTTATTTCATGTAACAACATTTATTGTATTTGTAAAAAAATTACAATGCATGCTATATAAATTCATGTAGGAACAATAGCATAAGAGATTTAATGTTCTGTAAATTCATCCAGTGACTTAAGGCCTGTTTGGTTCCTCAACCGAGCTCAGTGTAGTTCACTTTTAGACCTATTTTACTATCTAAACAACAACTTGAGCTGCATCCGAGACTGAGTTAAGTGAATTTACACTGTAGATTGATTTAATACTTCTACCAAATGCCAGAGATGCTGCCCAAACTGTCAAAGTGATGGCTGCAATAAAAAAGTAAAATTTTGTCCATTTTGCCCTTACTTTACTCCATCCGGTTGGCTGCAAGTGGACCCCACGGGAAAGTTTTTTGCCCTTTTGAGCACGCCTGCTGACTTTTTAATATGTCAAACAAATGGTAAACATTAATGATGAGACCTATTTATTTACAACTTCTCATAAATATATTTAAACTCATCTTAACATCTAAACATAACTAAACTGATCTTAAGTGAGTCTTACAAAACTCATCCAACCATCTCAACTCACTACTATTCATAAAGAACTCAGCTCAGCTCAACATCCAAACTACAACAAAACCGTTTTGTTAACTTAATTTTTTTTTTACCTTATATATGTTGTTCACAATATGCATTTGAAGAGCTTTTTTAACACTTTTTGATATATGTTATGTTTGATATATGTTATGAGATGATGTCGTTTTATTATTTAAAATTTTTTTCTTAATTTTTACACTTTTTTAGATGAATAATTACTGTAATTTATTTATGTGAAAATATTTTATTTTTTTATGTCTTTTTTCTTTTCACTGACCGGAGCTATGTGCAAGGGGCATACTTGCCTTGCACGTACCTATTAGTGTGTATATATATACTAGTAAAGGGCAAACACGTGCATTGCACGTGTGCCCAATTGCGAACATATAAAAAATATTTTTAAAAATAAGACTTATGAAATGTAAAAATATGTAATAATAAAAAATAGATTAATATATATAATTATGAAATGTAATAGTTTTGTCTATATTTTAAGATTTTCTCATTGAACATAAAAATAATCACATATATTATGTACAGAATATCTATGATTATAACATAGGAATCTGCAGATCGAGAAGTGACTATTGAAGTTAATGCGTTATCATCATATATTTCTAAATAAACTTCATATCTAAAAATAGGAAATAAATTATTATATATTGATATTAACAATTAATATATTTTAATTATAATATAAAAATTTTTAACTCCAGAATATGAAAAAAAATGTTTGCCTTAATTGTGAAGTCTCTATTTTTTTGCAACTATAACATAAAATGTTTTCATTATTTTTTTATATTCAGTTGTTTTGTTCCAATTTTTACATGACACATGTAATAAAATAGTTGATGTAATAAAATTTAAGTATATGCACGGTCTAAAATCTAAAACACAAACATAGAATTTATCAAAACATTGTTTTCTAAAAAGTAAGTACGAAAAAACTATAAAATATCTTAAGTTTTGGGCTTTTTTCTTTTCTTTAGATTCCAATCTTTATCTCGATTGTGACGACGTTTGAAATCCTCTATATCGCCGAGTATCTCTGTGATAGCTTGGTCAATTATGTCAAAGTGTTTCCAGATGGAGGGCTTCATCGAGTTTATAACCATCTTAGGTACAATCCTTTCTGTAGAAGTTGCTGTCATCTTGCAATTTTTCACCGAGATTTTTTAATCATGTCATAACTTTTACCATTTCGGATGTAAAATGGTAGTGAAAACTATCACAATGAGATTTTGAGAAATCTTAACAAGTAAACAAATAACATACCACATATATCATAGGCATATAAAAGTAAACACAAATAAACGTATGGACATATATACATGACATAAAACTTTGAGTGTATGGATTATGGATTTTTCTTGTAAAAATAATATTTCTCATCTTATTTTTAAACGACCTTTTTTTTTTTTTGTGTAACTATAAATGGACAGATTTATGTCTATAGTTTTAGGATTTTTTTATTGTTTACAATACATATTATACACATGATCTGCATAATGTTTACAACTATAATATAACGACTTACAGGATAATAACATAAGCGTATTTCAACAATTTATGATCTCTAAATAGAATAAGTATTATGAAATAAATAGAATAAACATTTTTTATATGAGAAAGAAAAGAACATACCAGAAAGTAGAGGACTGACAAAAGTACACTTGTAAGTGCTAATTAATTTAATTATACACAAATAACTTCATACACAAATAACTTCATACAGAATGTCAAAAGTACACTGTAGTTTTGACATTCTTATTTGGTAGAAGGTTAATTCAGCTAGATATCGTGTGCTTTCAAAAGTTGCAGGCGATGTACTTGCAATACCGGTATCTACAGTAGCCTCTGAATCTACATTTAGCACGGGGGGTTGTGTCCTAATTAATCCTTTCCGAATTAGTTTATCTCCGATGATGGTTGAGGGTCTCATTTGTGCACATAATTGGCTTCGTTCTTCTTCTACTCCAACCAGCCTTAGGACTTTAATGGATGAGGTGGAGGATTTTGAGAGGCAGTTGGATATGGGTATGTTTCTTATTTACTTCATTTTATAACTTTTATGACCTATAATACTATATGTTATGTAAATTTATATAATTTGTTTTGTTTCTTTATTGTATAGAACTTGTTCAAGAGGGTGAAAATTCTATGGAGGTGTCAAATACAATGCCTACAACCAATGCAAGTTAATGAGGTGAATGTTTTAGCTTGTTAGTTGCTAGTTTTCAGTTTCTATAAATTCTATCATCTATGTATTTCCCATGTTTATCCATCCTCAATGAGAATAGGAGCAAGTTGTTTCGGGCTTGACTTGTAGTGGTTGTCTTAGCTTTAGTTTTAGTTCTGTTATCCTTCTTGGATTTTTCAACTTACAAATATTTTTAAGTAAGCTTCTTGATCTTTCCTGTAGTGATTTTTTCCTCCTACCTTTGCATGGTTATATCTTTGCATTTAAGCCTGTCTTGTTATTTTATTAATTTCAATCCTCCAAGCTGCTTAAATACCGCCTTTCATGTCTCTTACTTTTTTCTTTAAATAGAGCCTAGCCAAGTCTAGTAATTTCTGATATGGTTTAGGTTTCAATATTGATGTTAGACCATTATAACTTGGCCCTCATTCAGTAGCATACACATCCCATCATTTAATACTTTAGACTTAGGACAAAGTCTCGAGGTAGCATGGGTTATACATATCCCAGAACTTCAAAGATAAGGAATGTTTGCTGGAGGAAATCAGAGGTTCTTTTTTCAACACATTATATCTCTGGGCAAAACCCTTAAATTTTAATGGGCTCACTTTTCATGATTTTCTTGTATCTATTTTTTTCATGGCTAGGTGTTTCTCTTGTATACATCATGCTACTTAGACTATGCCTGTTAACATCAAAAAAATATTTACTCATGCATGCATATACATCGTCCAACTGAGTTTACTTCGGTCGACCAAGAAACCATATCATCCATGCAATTAAGTGCCTCGTCTATATGTATATTGAGAGCAAAGGACAGCTAGAATGATTGAAATGTCACTTCCAATAATTCAAGAGTTTTGCTATATATACATGCAAGTCAGTGTATGTATTAATGCATGAATATTCTGGATTCCATTATTAATTATAAAAAGTAATTAAAAAGATTAATTCTTTTTTATGTTAACTAACGAGGATGGAAGACTTTCACATTAACATTAATGTGTTGAGTAGTATTAGTAAGTAGACTTAGAAATATATTTTTTCATCATAAAAATAACAGGTTAAATATGTGATACTATATATCATGCATAAGAAACCACCCAAGTTTGAAGTATGCTTACCAAATTGGTCCATTTGTTTTTCAGGACCATTGGGGCAGTGTTGATCATAGTGGGATTGTACTGTGCTTATTCTTGGAATATATGGTTTGACTTGAACACTTCTTATGTTAAACTATGTTTGGTGATGAGAACTTTTGCTAATAATTCTTTTGTTTACACTTTACAGAATACTGTGAAAATTGAAAAATATGCCAAGCCAAAAGATGTAGGAGGCTATGAGCTAGCAGGAGAATAATTGTATAATTTGTATTGGTGTAAATGCTTTATGCTACTATTATAGTGTTATTTCATATTTGAGAGCTATGTCTTTTTCCAAGCTTTTGATGTAAATTACTAAATATGACTTCTAGTCTTCTACTGTTATTTTTTTTAGACCTTCTTTTAATTTTAAGTTTTTGAGACCTGTATAATTTTCAGTTTTCATTATCTATGCTTGTGAATGATTTTTTTTTTCCCTTTCTTTTAGAAGGCAGATTTGATTCTCTGTTAGTATGCTACTTACATTCTGTGTATAGTATAATTTTCAGTTTTCAATTTAACCTTGTTTAAAATGTTTGGATGGATATAGAAAATTTTTATTTTTTTGTAGTAAAATCTTTTATTCAAATTTGTTGTATATAGACAATTTTCCTTTTATGACTATTTTTATTTTTCAAGTTCTTTTTTGGTATTTTTTGGCTTAAAATTGGATAAAATGTCAGTGGATTTTCACTGTTGGGCCGAAAAACATAGGATATAAGGATTGGATCATTGGCCCATTCGGTACAGGGTTGAACCGAACGAACCGACTAGACTTTGGTTTGGTCCAAACCCTAGACTGTAGAGGTCCAGTTCGGTCCATAAAACCTCTTACGGACCGACCGAACCGGACTGAATTCACCCCTAATTATAATATCAAGGAAATCCTTCATGCTCGGCCAAACAAAAATATTATTATGCAATTGCCCTATATATATAGTCTAAAAAGCGGTTACATACAAATGTAGTTCTTGCCTTAACCTAACTTCCAACACTAATTCTAACATTTATCACTTGACTAACATTAAGTCCAACTACAGTAACGTGAAATTACAAAATAATCTATATCGGGCATTGTCAACCACATATTTATATTATTTTCCTCACTTATCAAAATAACTTCATTCCCTCTTTCTTCCGATGCATCTATCCACTATAAACATAGTCAAACATGGGACAATGACAAAAAAGAGTACTAGTTTCCGAACAATCTCATGAACCATGTGCAAAATAACATATGTTTCCAAAACTTGTATATATTTATCTCTGGCCAAAATTCGTTGCATGTCTTTCTGAAATATGTCAAGTTGCCTACGGATCACTTCTGGATTCTCTTTGAGACTCTATGATTTGGGCCAACGTCAAGCTCATGCATTCTTTATAAAGCCTCTGATTCTCCATAACTAATTCTAAGGCTCTTGTGAGTTCCCCGCACTTCACTTTATAGCTCCAAACTTATTGTACTAGATTGGTGACCAAATGAGAGGTTAGTTTTGGTTCAGGAACAACTGAACAGCTCAACCCTCAGACATACCCAAATCTGTCCCTTAGCACCTCTTTGAAGACCTCCTTTGCTACATCTTTATTTGTCACTAAATTCTGTAACAAATCTCCCTTTCTTGCCAAACTACCAAGATAATTTATAAAAATCTACTGAGTTGTCGACTATGTCACGCTACAAAGTAATTATAGTTCATTACGGCTAGAATGACTCGTATACGCATGTTTACTAGTTACAGATACTACACATAATAGAAATTCCTTACATTCTCAATGATTAACCTGACAAATGACTTCGACTCGACTACATGATTTGATCGTGCCTTCTCCCAATTCATCTTATTTTGACTTGATAATTTCTAGGTCATCCAAACCATGGAAATGAATTAGTATATTTAATCAAAATTTGTACTTTTTCCCATCATACAATGTTAATGCATACCATATCTTCCATACAAATTCAGTCCTAACAAAACAACTTATGTATATACAACCTGAAATTGGGATATTATTCCACTTATTTAAACTAACCCTAAAAACGATATAACTAATGTGTTACCTGAAAGGCAGGAGATATCCATCGGTTACACAAATTTTCCCACACTAGTGCATCCACCGTTATTGACCCTTTAGCCAAGGCCGCTGTATGTGTAGGGCTTCTCTTATATTCCAAGTACAGTTATGATGAAAAGTATTGTAACTACATTGTAGCTGTAATTCTACACATTCTCTATGATTTGGGTTCTCCCAATCTAGGATGAAATCCGCCTAATAACGTAATGTAAGAAATTACTATGAGGGATTAAGCAAAAATAGTATGCTCACAAATTATATGTTGGAAATAGGCATGACTATACTCATCCTGACATGCTGAATTAGTTCCTCTTCCTCCTCATTAAGAATAAACCTCCAGCTAACATGCATCATGTTTGCGTGGTGCTTCACAATCCATGTCACTCGACGGCTATAAATCTTTGCGTTATCACATGAGGGTAAGGTATGTCCCTCAGGAATCAATAGCGGAAGGGGCCCCCATAGAACAAAGCTTCGTAAACATCCTCCCATTCGCTACCCCACGACGAGCTTGCTTCCTTGTTGGTTGCACTACATATAAAAACACAATACAAACAAGTTCTTCACATAATACTCAATATGAATATCTATATCATTATTATCAGTAATATGTATATCATGCTCCATTTGTAAGAATTTCAAAGAATGATGATATGAATGTGTTTACCGGGCTCACTAGGGGGGTTTTCCACCACAGGAGCATGATTTAAGTTACTCTCATAAATTACAGCAGGTGGCTTTATTAAGTCATCATCTGATACTGCAGATGTTGACTCATCGCTTGCGGTTCCTATTGGAGCTACATGTGACCTCCTAATCTGTTGCACAACATAAGGTCTCTGTTGTGGCTTTTGTAGTCGTACACTAAGTTGTCCTCGATGGAACGTAGTTATTCCCCCATGAACATTGTTGCCCACTATACCTTCTATATTCTTAAACATAACTTTTATTTTTCAGATAACTGTCCTACGAGAGCAGGGAAACTAATGTTATGAGTAGCCTAGTAATGAAGTAACAAAAAATATAACAGGAATGATAAGTTGATCAATTCGAGATAATCAATCTCGAAAGATAAAGTTGGGCAACAGTTCTCTACTTGATTTTCCATCCAGAAAATATTTAAAAATAACAATCACTAACAAACTGACACTTAGTTGCCAAAATATAAGGAACAGAACCAACAATACTTAATTACATGACAACAACTTAGATAGCATTATCCCCTTAATCCTGTTTTCAAGGAATTATTCCTAAGACTCAGTCACTAGAGTAACAAACCTGTTATTTCGACTTAAATGGATCTAGACTCATAAAAAACCCAAAGGGTTGGATTCATAACGTTGTGGGTATCGCAATTGAGGGCTTGGCTCGTAACAATTAAGTCACAAATCTCATACATGGTAATAGTTTATATTACCAGTGTCCTTTATTATTAATTTAAGTATAATTAACACAACAAAAAACAACTACCCATCATGTCTCAATTTTTTTTTATTGCTCTTTCAAAAGAAATTGGAGTTGGTAGAAAAAGGTTCAATTTTGAGAGGGTTGCGTAAATAATCTCCACAAGAATATTATTTCTTCTCTTGCTCCTTTACCTTGCTAGTTGTTTCTGTTTTCAATGGAATCATATTTATTTGTCTCAGAATGTGGTCATTTTGACTATTGAATTAATTTAAAGTATCGGGGCCTTTATGTTAATGATACTAATATATTTAACCATGTACTGTGATTAGGGACTATACGTTTGACATAGCACCAATAGACAAGCTTTCAACATGACATAGTATTTGACTATTTGTTCAATGAAAGTAAACTTCAAACTAAAAAAGGAAAGAAAAAAAAATCCATCACTCTTTTAACCCTAAAGAAAGTAACCCTAAAGTTGTGTTACCCTAGTGGTGCAGTATGCTCCATTTATGACAATGTACTTACTATGTACACATTTAATTATATATTTAGTTATTCGGTTAGACTTTAGATTTAATAATTGGCATATAATTAAGATCAGTTTGTTGTCACACTTTATTAGGTGATCTGTATATTGAAATATTACACGATTCGCCATATATATTTCCAATTAATTAATTAATGATCATCTATACGTAATGATGTTATTGTTTTTAACGTGGCCAATATATTAAAGATTGGGCTGCATATATAATATGTAGTACTACTTTAATATATAGCCAGTTCATAAAAAGTAGTTCATATTATATATATATATATCTTATACTATAAAAGTGGCTATCCTTAAGTGGACAAAAATGAATAGTGACTTTTGTTTGACACTTTATTTTTCATTTATGTCCCTATGTAGCTGATTATTATTATAGTTTTGTCCTGGCTCTTATATTTTACTTTCTGCTTGTGCCCTTCTGTGAGTGATCTTTATTACAATTTTGCCCCTGGTTCTAGTGTTATTTATTTTTGTTCCGCTGGTGCCCTTGTTTCATTGAGTATTATTACGTTTTACCCCTGATTGATGAATAGTATTTTTTCGACCACCATTTTCTTTTTCCAATTTTGCCCCGTGTTTTCTCAAGAAATTCCCTTCCCTTTTGTGTTTTTCTTCATTTCACCGACTTATCTCTTTACTTTTCAATTTTGTCCCTCATGCAGTATCGTCTCTTTTACGGATTAGTCTGAAAGTTCTGTCTCTCTCTCCTGCCAAATGTTTTTTTTGCAATTTTTGGTTCTCGTTTGTTTTACATCAACCCCCATTTTTTTATAAGAACTTTCTTAGTAGAAATCTAGGCAATGCCAATATACACAAGTCGTATACAACAGAATCAACTCCCAAACTACTAAAACGACACTTATATCAGATAGCTAATTAACTCAAAAAAATCCAAAAGTCTATCTCACTAAAAAGTTGTAGAATATTCAAGAGGCTGGGGAGATCTGAGAGCTATAACTGTAAGCATCTTATGTCATTTCTATTGAGAATACACATTATTTTGTTTGATTCTCAGATGAGGCAAAAGTAGATGTCATTCATTTGATTTTCAAATGGATTAGAAAACCATTAAAGACTAATAGACTAATAGAAAAATATTAACTTTTTCAGAAATGGTAAAAAAATGCAAACTTTCCAAACTTCTCACTTTTGGTGTTTGATACGGAACGCCTCATCCCAAACATCCAACCCAAGACACAAAATTTTTCCGTAGATTTCCTCACATAGCTTAGATCTAAAAACATAGAAAGAAAGAGAGAAAGAGAAAAAAAGAGATGAAATTTTGTGGAGAAAAAAATGGGAGAGCAGATAAAGGAAAATGCTTACTCTAGGTTGTTGCGAAGTCGTCGTTGGCAATGGTGGAGGATGAGATGAGCTTTCATGGTGGGGAAGAAGGAGAGAGAGAGAGAGAGAGAGAGAGAGAGAGAGAGAGAGAGAGAGAAAAACAAACTTGAGTTTGAAGACATAGACAACGACGACTCACAAAGGGAAGATCAAAGAGTTTCGATGTGGAAGGGGAAGAAGGGGAAGTAAAGAGAGAGAGAAGGAAAGTAGAAAAGAAGAAAAAGAATTGGTTTGCAAATGTTCATGTGTCTCTCTTCGAGCTATGAAGTAAGAGAAATGTTTGGGGTATCCATTTTGGATTCGAGTATTTCTACCGATTAATTTTTTTGTTTATTATTTTTTAATAATGATTAAGTAAGTATTTTTTAATAATGTTGTAATTTAAAAGAAAATGTTTAAGAGTATAAAAAATTGTATAAAAAAAGTATGAAAAAGAAAAGTTCATTTGACCTTATCCATCAGGTGTCTCGTGTAACACAACTCATGAAGTAATGTTCAAAGTTCTGAAGAATACAACATCAAAAGTTAACAGTTTTATAATATTAATTTCAATAAAAATTTTATTTATCATTCCCTACAAGGCTACACCACAGTACACCACATCTATTTTAATTTTGTTTCTTTTATCTCATAACAAATATATGTGATATATAGATGATGAATGCAATAACTCAATTAGTTTAACAAGGATAAAATAAGATAAAAATAAAATAAAATAAAATAAAATAATATTTTAAATAATAATATTTTCGCGTTCTAAAATTTAAAGAGTCTTACTTGAAAAATATGCTCGGTTCATTAACACTACAAATATTCCATTTATTTTAGACTTTTAAAATATTTGGAAGATTTTCAAACACTTGGTTTAATTTAAAAGTCATCCGCTAGACTTAAGACAAATACTTGAGATAGCAATATTTTTCTCCAAGATTTTCTAAAATTCCAAATTTATTTCATGTAAGAACATTTACCATACTTGCAAAAAAAATTACGATGCATACTATATAATTTCATGTAGGAACAACCTCATAAGAGATTTAACGTTCTGTCCCTTCATCCAGTGACTTAAGGCCCCGTTTGGTTCCTCAACCGAGCTCAGTACAGTTTACTTTTAGACCTCTTTTACCATCCAAACAACAACTTGAGCTGCATCCGAGACCGAGTTAAGTGAGTTTACACTATAAATTGATTTAATGCTTTTGCCAAATGCCAGAGATGCCGCCCAAACTCATGTCAAAGTGATGGCTGCAATAAAAAAATAAAATAAAAAAAATTGTCCATTTTTCCCTTACTTTACTCCATCCAGTTGGCTGCAAGTGGATCTCACGGGAAATTTTTTTGACCTTTTAAGCAGTTGGCACCGGCTGACTTTTTAATATGTCATATGAATAGTAGAAATTAATGATGAGACCTATTTATTTTATAATTTTTCATAAATATATCTAAACTCATCTTAACATCTAAATATAGTACTTAAACTCATCTTAAGTGGGTTCTATAAAACTCACCCAACCATCTCAACTCATTACTATTCATAAAAAACTCAGCACAACTCAATATCTAAATTACAACAAAACTAAAAAAACTTTTACCTTATATATGTTGTTCACAATCTGCGTTTGAAGAGTTTTTTTAACACTTTTTGATATACGTTATGAGATGATGATGTTTTATTATTTTAGTATTTTAATGATATTTGTGTTAATTGCTTAATTATAATAAGATTGGTGGATCGGCCTTTGGATAATAATTAAACAACATTGGGAATATTCGGAATTGTACTGTACGTACGTAGTACTAATTCACATATATATTAATATATATAGCAGCTGAGTTGAATTATATGCATGGGTTGCTGTCGTGACGACTTTCGTTTCATTAAAGACACCAAATTTCTAAATTTTTAATGAGATCGTCATAATGTGCCCCTTCATGCATGCATGGTGAAGAAACACATATACAACATAATGCAGTCACACTCCACGGAATTATATATTTTATTGGGGACAAAACAATATTAATGTAGATCACGTGAGAGTGGCTTAATTACCAAATACCATCAAGATTATATATTATATATTAAGCATAGAGAAAATTATAAACAATAATTAGAATTTAGAAAAAAAAAATGTATCTTCAAATAAGTCTCGGTCGCCTTAATTAATTGTTAATTAATTGGTAGCTAGGTCATGATCTAGTAATTAGTATATATATAGTTAATTAGGACTATGCCGATACAAATAGATATTATAATTATAAGGAAAAATATATTGCTAAATATGACTAGCTAATTCGAACTACTAATTTATAGCTTGATATGTATTAATTATTAATTTTAGCTCCTAATTTCCTTTTCAAAACGCCTAATTCATAGCTTCAAGCCCAATATCTAAAAGATGGAAAACGGGAAAAGATGGTTGATATCATTAATGCTAGTATACGACTGCATGAACTTTTGCCTTAATTTGCTGTAAATTAAATACTGCATAAAATTCATGTTATCATGACCTACAACACACGACGTTGACCTTTGCATGCATGGTAGAAGAACAGATCAACGACATAATAGAAAAAAGTATCGATCACTCGATCGGCCCGGAAAGATAATTTAATAATGATATTATATACAAACTCTATCAAACGTACAAGTTTTACATATAATTTTTTTTTATAAAAAAGTGGCCTTCATTCTAAAAAAATTTATTATTTATTGATGAACCTACATTTTTACAAAAGACTTCGTGACATGATTTAGGACTTGTCCCCGGGATATACAAGATATATAGATAGAGAGAGAGATTTCATAATAATATCATCTAGCTATAGGTACGAATTAGACGTATTAACAACCCATATATCAATCTTTGAATGGAACAGTACTACAACTACCCTTATCTAGATGGGTTGATGGATCTATATATAATATAAACAAACAGATAGCCTCAAACTAAGCTCCGGCAATTGAAAACTAATAAGCTAGGGAATATATGTGAAAATATTTTATTTTTTGATGTCTTTTTGCTTTTCACTGACCGGAGCTATGGGCGTACCTACTAGTGTATATATATAAAGTCATAATATTTTTGTACTTTCGACCGGCGGTGAATTAATTAATATATAGTCATGATGTCCTGTGCTTGGCTTTAGTCATGACTTATTTTAGTATTTTAATGATATTTGTGTTGATTGCTTAATTATAATATGATTGGTCGATTGGCCTTTGGATAATAATTAATTAAACAACATTTGGAATATTCCGAATGGCGTATGTACGTAGTACTAATTCACACACACACATATATATATATATATATATATATATATATTTTTTTTTTTGACGTAATTCACATATATATATTAATATATATAGTAGCTGAGTTTAATTATGGGTTGCTGTAGTGGCGACTCTCGTTTCATTAAAGACATCAAATTTCTAAATTTTTAATGAGATTATCATGATGTGCCCCTTCATGCATGGTACCGGACCACACTACAAGAAAATTACTTATTTGCGACTAGTTAATTCTAGCAAAATGACTATTTACAACTAAAATTAGTTGCGAATAGTCTTTTGATTATAATAAATTAATCACAAAAGTCCGTTTTTCTTGTAATGCAATCGGTAAAGAAACACATACAACATAATGCAGTCACTCTCCACGGAATTCATTAATTAATCAGACAATCTTATTTATTAACTACACGATCAACAATCCAATCCTTTAAATCATTACATATATTTTTTAATTAATATGCAAATCCTGCAACCCGAGCTCAAAACACTGGGTTTGCGCCCAACCCGAATATCTAGATTTAAGGCGCCAACCCGACCGAACCGGTCTTTCAAATCAGAATCGGGTTGAACCCGTATGACCCGACTGATCTTAAAAAAAAAAAAAAAAGAGCTTTGATCCGGGAAACATCCATTGACCCATTTAGTGAAGTAGGAACTAGGAAGGAAGAAGATTCCGAGTAAATAATGCGAATATTACCGAGAACATCGAATATTACAGTTATATGCAGTTTCAGTCAATTAAGAACCCCATAGATCTGTAAATCCTCCGATGGAAAAATATGAACTACTTGATTGGAATCTCGGCCGTTCTTGGTGCTCCCGGCTCCTTTCTTGTGCGCATTTTGAATGGTCAGCGACTCAGCGGTAATCTCATGGAAGATGGCTTGGGATCCACCATGCGTATGGACCCCAAATCGCCTCTAAAGAAAGAGGAAGAATAAAGGTCGGAGAAGCTAAGGTGACTTAGGTGAGGCCTCTGAATGCCCCAGCCAGGTTGAAACTCATCCACGTAGCCACCGCCATTTTCTTCTTCTTTTCTCTTCTTACGTAACCTTCAATATCTAGTCTACAGCTTGTAAAGGAGGGGAGAGAGAGAGAGTAATTATGGGAGGGGTTGTGTGTCGTTTGTATGGAACAAAGGTAGTGATGGAAAAATACATGAAAAAAAAGTCAAAACAAAAAAAATATAGAAAACACAAGCGGGAGCTCCCAGCGGTGGGAGTAGCACCGTCCTTTTTGTAAAAGAGAAAAAAAAAACATAAGCGAATCTTGCGGTTTCTTCGGTTTCGACCGATATAAAATGTAGCTAATTCGTTGTTTTCCTTGATCCGATGAACCCGAATTTTGTTGAGTAGGCCAATAGCGGGTCTTACGGACGGATCGGTTTAGGCCGTTTATGAACAGGCCAAATGCAAACACATGTAAATTGAAGCAAGATCCAAATGCGCCGACCGAAGTACTGATCATATATAAGGGTGGCTCTACAGCCACCGCTTCCAGTCCCGCTGGGAGCCACCAATAGTATAAAATGTTGTGTTTTTTTTATTTTAATTTTTTATAAATGTATTTTTTTAACACTGTAAAATATTTTTTAAAAAAATAAAAAAATTATAATATCATTAAAAAATATTTACTTAATCACTAAGTAAAAAAAATATTAAAAAAATTAAAAAAATATAGCGGGACCGGAAGTGGTGAGAGTAGCTTTACTCCATATATAATTACTGTTTTAAGGATGTTTGAAATGGAGTTCCTATTTCCTCTATCAATCCCTAGAAAATTATAGCGAAAACATCTAGATCGAAATGCAATGTGGACAAAACATTTCTAAAAAATTAAGGAAGCTCGATCGATAGTGGCTTAATTACCAAATACCATCAAGATTATATATTATATATCAAGCGTAGAGAAAATTATAAACAATAATTAGAATTTAGAAAAAAAAAAGTATCTTCAAACAAGTCTCGGTCGCCTTAATTAATTGTTAATTAATTGATAGCTAGGTCATGATCCATACATATATCATTTCTCTTATAATTATAAGGAAAATGCCTAATATGACTAATTCGAACTACTAATTTATAACTTGATATAATGTATTAATTATTAATTTCAGCTCCCAATTTCCTTTTCAAAACGCCTAATTCATATATATATATAGTTGTACGTACGACTGCAACTTTTGCCTTAATTTGCTGTAAATTAAATACTGCATAAAATTCATGTTATCATGACCTACAACACACGACGTTGACCATTGCATGCATGGTAGAAGAACAGATCAACGACATAATAGAAAAAAGTATCGATCACTCGGCCCGAAAAGATAATTTAATAATGATATTATATACAAACTCTATCAAACGTACAAGTTTTACATAACATTTTTTTTTATAAAAAAGTGGACTTCATTCTAAAAAAATTTATTGTCTATTGATGAACCTATATTTTTACAAAAGACTTCGTGACATGATTTGGGACTTGTCCCCGGGATATACAAGATATATAGATAGAGAGAGAGATTTTATAATAAGATCATCTAGCTATAGGTACGAATTAGACGTATTAACAACCCATATATCAATCTTTGAATGGAACAGTACTACAACTACCCTTATCTAGATGGGTTGATGGATCTATATATAATATAAACAAACAGATAGCCTCAAACTAAGCTCCGGCAATTGAAAACTTATAAGCTAGGGAATAAATTAGATGCCGTATATGTATATATATATATATATATATATATATATATATATATATGTGTAAAACAAAAAGAGAACTGCTACAGATATAAAGAGATTATACAAAAATAAACTCCTAAACTGACATGATTTCATGTGATCTGTTAGATTTACTTTACACAAAAAGTAACTTTACAATCTGACGCACTGCATCAAGTCACGTCAATTTGTAGATTTACTTTTATATAATCCCTTTGTAACTAAAATATTTCTCAAATAATAAAATGCGAGCGGTACATGAGCAGTACTCAATTACTTTCTTAACATATATTATACATGGTATATTATAATGGAACAAGGCAGTACTGATTATTTGACTCGATCGAATATATGTGTGTGTATACCATGATGGCCGTCTTGCTCTGCGTCCATGGCGATACATCGGATGTATAGATCATGATCATCCGTCATGCTTTGCTTCAACCTGAATGTGAAAACCATTTCCGAATCCTAAAGTAGGGGACCGAATCACCTCGCCTCCCTTGATAGCAGTCCATCTATATATATACGAGAAATGATACTTGCAGTCGTTTTAAAAAAAATAAATAAATATGAGATCTATATAAAAAGAAATTAATTTTTTAATAATAAACTTCACTCTTTTTCAAAACGACTGCACGACATTTATACATTTTACAATTGTAAATAACATTACTCATATATATTATATATGTAGGAAAATACCGAATCGTATTCGTAATTAGTTTTAATTGCTCAATAAATAATGTGATCAAGTAGTACTGCTGCTGCATCACACGCACGCACGTATATATAATAATAAAAAAAATGATACTTGTAATGGTAAGTGTGTAAGCGCTGTTTAAAAAAAATGAATAAATATGAGATTCACATGAAAAGAAATTAATTTTTTAATAATGAATTACACTTTTTTTCAAAGTGGCTGTACGATATTTACGACTATATATAATATTACTGCCTGTATTTCGATCGTGACCAAGGCATGAAAGAAAACAGCCATAAGAACCTTGCTGAAATCTGCTCCTGCACATGACGTCATGCCTGCCCCGAGTGGGTATGAAATTCTTGGCTGTGACGTTCGCAGAGATGTCCTATATTTAATGAATATTATTATTTATAAGTCTCACATGCTACACATAATAATTTCTTTAACTTTTTTTTATTATTTTTATTATTTTTTTGATTTTATTTTTCTTAAAATAATTAAATTATTCTACTCATAATCTATATACCACATATTTGATAAGAGAATAAAATTAAAAAAATCACAAAAATGATAGTGTGTGAAGTATGAAGCTTATAAATAGAATTTTTCATATTTAATTCATCAGAGTCATCAAATGAAGCAAAACTGATCAGTCGACCGTCATGTATTTTAATATGAAAAATTATAAATAAATGTCACTTTTCACAATATTTTACACAATAATGTTTAAAAATGAAGGATATTTTTATAAAATTCCTTATAAAACTAATATCATTATACAAAAATATCCTTATTTTATAACATATATTGTGAAATATATTATGAAATGTGTTGTATGGATATCATTTTTCAAAAGTTTTTGACCTAGACAGGTAGTACTAGACCCTAAATATGGCGCACAGTACCTGCCATCGCCAAGGATTGAAGGGTAGAGGATCCTCATAAGTTCTTGGGTTCAGTTGAAGTGCAGAAGGAATTAACCACCATAAGTGCCCACCCTTTTGGAATCGTATACCCTTCATTAATTAAACAAGGAATTTTTAATATATCACGTTGATTAACATCATGTACACCATGAAATTAATTAAACAGCTAATATATATATATATATATATATATATATTGTAGATGATTTGAACTTCATAATAATTACCATTTACTTGAATGTCTTGAAGTGTTCTTCTCAGTATCCCAGGAGCAACACTCCCCAGCCTAAGTGATAATTCATTGATCATAACCTATCTTGCATGCCGATTCATTGTACATCAATTTATAAGATGTGTCGTTGCTTATAATAAAACGTAAGATAGAATGCGCCCAAAAATAGAAGTGGGAGAATCAGTGAACTTACGTTATGGGTAAAAGTCATGGACTTGTATTCCTTCCATGTGAGTCCAGAATCGGCATCTTCTCTGTTGTTAAGAATTGCTTCATGTTCCTCCTAATTATTAACAAAAATAACATGATGTCAAAAACAAACTATGCCTTAAGGTATTAATTTCTGAGCTGCCACTAACCGTTAATTCTTGCAGAACTTTAGGATTATCTGTAATTAACTGAATCGCTAATGTAAGAGTTGCTGATATAGTCTCAAAGCTTGCAAGGATAAGCCCAAACATCATGTAGGTTATGAATTTCTTGGTCAAGAACGACTCCGTTGTCATGTCGGCCAAAATCTGATCAAGAGAATCTCCTCTGCGAATTTCAGGATTACGTTTTCTCTCTTCTAGTGTGTTGGTTATTATGTTTACCGCCGCCTTTTGGTTCTGTATGACAATGGAATTAATATATACATATTAGAAAGAATTAAAAGGTGGTCTTAATGATCAGAGTGCTTTAGATTTTGAAAATTATAAGAATTAAGTTGGGATCAGATGGGATTACGTACCTGTAGACATCTATGATCGATAAGCAGTACCAGGGATGTTGATGGGGAATGACATGAGTCCTTGCAAAAAGTTGTCGAAAGATTCACCAATATTTTCCCCTGATTTGTTTGGTTCATAACTGAACAGCTGCGCTATTGTAAAATCAAAGATCATCTGTAAATGACCGAAAAATAAGTTAATATTGAATTTGCAGGGAAAAAACATGTTAAATTATATATATATATATATATATATATATATATATATATATATGCCATGCATATATTAAAAACAAGTGTTTTCATATTTCGAATATATACTCAAATTTAATTTGGATCTATTCTTATATGCATAATATATATATATATAGTTTTAATTTATAACTTGCACCAGAAAATATAATATTCGAAGTTATGACAGCATGACCAGAAGCGCACATGTTCTCCACGTGAAGATGTAAATACTACGTATAGAAGTAGAGTTAAGGATAGGACGGCACAAAGAATGGCCCGATTTAAGCAACGGTTACAGTCGGAAAACTCTTTGGAAAGCAAGCGTGAGGTTGATAGATACCTAGCTAAAAGTTGTGAGGAAGAAGATGCAAGTTTTGACATTCTTATTTGGTGGAAGGTTAATTTAGTTAGATATCGCGTGCTTTCAAAAGTTGCACGCAATGTACTTGTAATACCGGTATCTACAGTAGCCTCTGAATCTACATTTAGCACAGCGGGTCGTATCCTTCATTTTATCTCCGATGAGTTTATCTCTGATGATGGTTGAGGGTCTCATTTGTACACAGAATTGACTTCGTTCTTCTTCTACTCCAATCAACATTAGGACTTTAATGGATGAGATGGAGGATTTTGAGAGGCAGTTGGATATGGGTATGTTTCTTATTTACTTCATTTTATAACTTTTATGATTTATAATACTATATGTTATGTAAATTTATATAATTTGTTTTGTTTCTTTATTGTATAGAACTTGTTCAGGAGGGTGAAAATTCTATGGAGGCGTCAAATTCAATGCCTACAACTAATGCAAGTTAATGAGGTGAATCTGTTTTAACTTGTTAGTTGTTAGTTTTCAATTTCTGTAAATTCTATCATCTATGTATTTCCCATCTATATCCATCCTCAATGAGAATAGGAGCTTGTTTCGGGCTTGACTTGTAGTGGTAGTCTTAGCTTTAGTTTTAGTTCTGTTATCCTTCTTGGATTTTTCAACTTACAAATATTTTTTAATAAGCTTCTTGATCTTTCCTGTAGTGATTTTTTCCTATCTTTGCATTTAAGCCTGTCTTGTTATTTTATTAATTTCAATCCTCCAAGCTGACTAAATACCTCCTTTCATGTCTCTTACTTTATTCTTTAAATAGAGCCTAGCCAAGTCTAGTAGTTTCTAATATGGTTTAGGTATCAATATTGATGTAGACCATTACTTGGCCCTCATTTACTAGCATGCCTACACATCCCAAAACTTCAAAGATAAGGAATGTTTGCTGGAGGAAATCAGAAGTTGATCTTTTTTCAACACATTATATCTCTGGGCAAAACCCTTAAATTTTAATGGGCTCACCTTTCATGATTTTCTTGTATCTATTTTTTTCATGGCTAAGTGTTTCTATTGTATACATCCTGCTACTTGGACTATGCCTGTTAACATCAAAAAAATATTTACTCATGCATGCATATACATATATAGTCCAACTCAGTTTACTTCGGTCGACCAAGAAACCATATCATCCATGCAATTAAGTAGCTCATCTATATGCATATTCATGAGATCAAAGGACATTTGCTAGAATGACGTGCTGGTTGTCCTGAAATGAAAATTATTGAAATGTCACTTACAATAATACAAGAGTTTTGCTATATATACAAGTCAGTGTATGTATTAATGCATGGATACTATATATATATACTACAAGAAAACTAATTATTTGCAACCAATTAATTCTAGCGAAATGATTATTTGCAACTAAAATTGGTTGTAATTAAATAGTCTTTTGGTTGCAATAAATTGGTCATAAAAACCGTTTTTCTTGTAGGTACTACTATTTATTATGGATTCCATTATAATTATAAAAATTAATTAAAAATATTAATTCTTTTTTATGCTAACTAACGTGGATGGAAGACATTCACATTACCAATGTGTTGAGTAGTGTTAGTAAGCAGACTTAGAAATATATTTTTTCATCATAAAAATAACAGGTTAAATATGTGATACTATATATCATGCATAAGAAACCACCCAAACTTGAAGTATGCATACCAAATTGGTCCATTTGTAGTGGGATTGTACGATGCTTATTATTGGAATATATGGTTTGACTTGAACCCTTATTAGGTTAAACTATGTTTGGTGATGAGAACTTTTGTTAATAATTCTTTTGTTTACACTTTACATAATATTGTGAAAATTGAAAAGTATGCCAAGCCAAAAGATGTAGGAGGCTAGGAGCTGTTAGGAGGATAGGAGCTGTCAGGAGGATAATTGCATAATTTGTATTGGTGTAAATGCTTTATGCTATTGTTATAGTGTTATTTCATATTTGAGAGCTATGTTTTAGGCCTTTTAATTTTCAGTTTTTGAGACCTGTATAATTTTCAGTTTTTGTTATCTATGCTTGGGAATGATTTTTTTTTTCCTTTCTTTTAGAAGGCAAATTTGATTCTCTGTTAGTATGTTACTTACATGATGTGCATATAGTATAATTTTTCAGTTTTCAATTTAACCTTGTTTGAGTTGTTTGGATGGATATAAAAAAAATTTATTTTTTTGTAGTAAAATCTTTTAATTCAAATTTATTGTATATAGACAATTTTCCTTTTATGATTATTTTTATTTTCCTTTCAAGTTCTTTTTTAGTATTTTTTGGCTTAAAATTGTATAAAATGTTAGTGGGCTTTCATTGTTGGGTCGAAAAACATAGGATATAGGGATTGGGCCATTGGCCCATTTGGTATAGGGTTGGACCGACCGGACCGGACCGTCCCGAATGGGACCGGACTAGACCGGTCCTTGTGGCTATTCGATCCAGTCCAGGGTGGGAAAACCCTGGACCGAAGAGGTCTGGTTCGGTCCATAAAACCTTTTACGAACTGATCGGATCGAACCGAATTCACCCATCATTATAATATCAAGGAAATCATTCATGCTCGGCCAGAAAAAAATATTATTATGCAATTGCCCTATATATATAGTCCAAAAAGCGGTTGCATACAAATGTAGTTCTAGCCTTAACCTAACTTTCAACACTAATTCTAGCATTTATCACTTGACTGACATTAAGTCGAACTACAGTAATGTGACATTACAAAATAATCTACATCGGGTATTGTCAATCACATATTTACATAATTTTCCTCACTAATCAAAATAATTTCATTCCCTCTTTCTTCCCATGCATCTATCCACTATAAACATAGTCAAACATGGGACAATGACCAAAAAGAGTACTAGTTTCCAAACTATCTCATGAACCATGTGCAAAATAACATATGTTTCCAGAACTTGTATATATTTACCTCTGGCTAAAATTCGTTGCATGTCTTTCTGAAATATGTCAAGTTGCCTACGGATCACTTCTAGATTCTCTTTGAGACTCCATGATTTGGGCCAACCTCAGGCTCATGTATTCTTTATAGAGCCTCTGATTCTCCATAATTGATTCCAGGGCCCTTGTGAGTTCCTCGCACTTCACTTTATAGCTCTCAACTTATTGTACTAGATTGGTGACCAAATGAGAGGTTAGTTTTGGTTCAGGAACAACTGAACGGCCCAACCCTTAGACATACCCAGATTTGTCCCTTAGCACCTCTTTGAAGACCTCATTTGCTACATCTTTATCTGTGCAAGTGACATCTCTCTCTTTTCATAGGCAGACCATTTGATTTTATTATACAAAGAATATAGATACCTTATATAAATAAATATTCTTTTAACACGAATAAACTAAACGTATGATAGTGTTATTGTTGCTTACATAGTTCTCTTCACTATACTCTGTAACAAATCTCCCTTTCTTGCTAGACTACCGAGAGATCTTATAAAAATCTACAAAGTTGTCGACTTTGTCATGCTACAAAATAATTTTAGTTCATTACGGTTATAATGACTCGTATACGCATGTTTACTAATACCGGATACTACACATAATAGAAATTCCTTACATTCTCAACAATTAACTTGACAAATGACTTCGACCCAACTACATGATTTGATCGTGCCTTCTCCCAATTCATCTTATTTTGACTTGATAATTTCTAGGTCATCCAAACCATGGAAATGAATTAGAATATTTAATCAAAATTTGCACTTTTTTCCATCATACAATGTTAATGCATAGCATGTCTTCCATACAAATTCAATCCTAACAAAACAACTTATGTATATACAACCTGAAATTGAGACATTATTCTCACCTGTCTAATTTATTTAAACTAACCCTAAAATGATATAACTAATGTCTTACCTGAAAGGCAATAGATATCCATCGGCCACACAAATTTTCCCACACTGGTGCATCCACCATTATTGACCCTTTTGCCAAGGCCGTTACATGTGTAGGGCTTCTCTTATATTTCAAGTACAGTTATGATGAAAAGTATTGTAACAACATTGTCGCTGTAATTCTACACATTCTCTATGATTTGGATTCTCCCAATCTATGATGAAATCTGCCTAATAACATAATGTAAGAAATTATTGTTGGGGATTAAGCAAAAATAGTATGCTCACAAATTATATGTTGGAAATAGGCATGACTATACTCACGCAGACACGCTGAATTAGTTCCTCTTCTTCCTCATTCAGAACAAACCTCCAGCTAACATGCATCATGTTTGCGTGGTGCTTCACAATCCATGTCACTCGACAGCTATAAATATTTGCGTTATCACATGAGGGTAAGGTATGTCCCTCAAGAATCATAGCGGAAGAGGCCCCATAAAACGAAGCTTCGTAAACATCCTCCCACTCGCTACCTCACGACGAGCTTGTTTCCTTGTTGGTTGCACTACATTTAAGAACACAATACAAACAAGTTCTTCACATAATACTCAATATGAATGTCTATATCATTATTATCAGTAATATGCACATCATGCTCCATTTGTAAGAATTTTCAAAGAATGGCGATATGAATGTGCTTTCCGAGCTCACTAGGGGGGGTTGTGGTCACAACTTCCACCACAGGAGCATCATTTAAGTTACTCTCATAAATTACATTAGGTGGCTTTATTGAGTCATCATCTGATGCTGCAGATGCTAACTCATCGCTTGCGGTTCCTACTTGCGTTGCATGTGGCCTCCTAATCTGCTGCACAACATAAGGTCTTTGTTGTGGCTTTCGTCTTCGTACATTAAGATGTCCTTGATGGAACATAGTTTTTCCCCCCAAGGACATTGTTGCCCACCATACCTTCTATATTCTTAAATATAACTTTTATTTTTTAGATAATGGTCCTACAAGAGCAGGCACACTAATGTTAAGAGTAACCTAGTAATGAAGTAACAAAAAATATAACTGGAAGGATAAGTTGATCAGTTCGAGATGACCAGTCTCGGAAGATAAAGTTGGGCAACAATTCTCTGCTTGATTTTCCATCTAGAGAATATTTAAAAATAACAATCACTAACACACTAACACTTAGTTGCATAAATATAAGGAACTAAACAACAAAACCAACAATACTTACATACATGACAACAACTTAGATAACATTATCCCCTTAATCCTTTTTCAAGAAACTATTTCAAAGACTCAGTCACCAGAGTAACAGACTTGTTATTTGGACTTAAATGGACCTGGACTCATAACAAAACCCAAAGGAGTGGATTCATAACGCTGTGGGTATCACAACCGAGGGCTTGGCCCGTAACAATTAAGTCACAAATCTCATACATGGTAATAGTTTATATTACCAGTGTGCTTTATTATTAATTTAAATATAATTAACACAACAAAAAACAACTACCCATCATGTCTCACAAGATTTTTTTTTTTTTTTTGCTCTTTCAAAAGAAATTGGAGTTTGTAGAAAAAGGTTCAAATTTGAGAGAGTTGCATAAATAATCTCCACAAGAATATTATTTCTTCTCTTGCTCATTTACCTTGCTACTTGTTTCTATTTTCAATGCAATCATACTTATTTGTCTCAAAATGTGGTAATTTTGACTCTTGAATTAATTTAAAGTATCGAGGCCTTTGTGTTAATGATACTAATATATTTATCCATGTACTGTGATTAGGGATTGTTTGACATAGCACCAACAAACAAGCTTTCAACATGACACAGTATTTAGCTATTTGTTCAATGAAAGTAAAATCCGAACTAAAAAGAAAGAAAAAAAATTCATCACTCTTTTAACCCTAAAGAAAGTAACCCTAAAGTTGTGTTACCCTAGTGGTGCAATATGCTCCATTTATGACAATGTACTTACTATGTACACATTTAATTATATATTTAGTTATTCGGTTAGACTTTGGATTTAATAATTGGTATATAATTAAGATCAGTTTGTTGTCACACTTTATTAGGTGATCTGTATATTGAAATATTACACGATTCGCCATATGTATTTCCAATTAATTAATTAAGGATCATATGTACCTAATGATGTTATTGTTTTTAATGTGGCCAATATATTAAAGATTGGGCTGCATATATAATATATAGTACTACTTTAATATATTGCCAGTTCATAAAAAGTAGTTCATATTATAAATATATATGTATATGAAAAATGCTATTCGTAACCGGCTAGAGAAATTGTTAGGGAATTGCGTCCGAGGTGGCAAAAATGAAACGACCATGTTTCATTCAACCTGTCAAAACGAATGGTTTCTTCTTCACCTTGTTAAACCCAAGAAGCCCCTATCTCCACGAAGCCACAGAAGTCTTCATCTTCTCCAGATCTACTCCCCCTTCATCTTCTCCACCCACATCTGAAATCTACGAATCCAAAAACCCACAGAGCTCTTGATCAAGCCCATTCGTCATCTCTTCATCTTCCCAAGCACTCAGATCTGAAATCCCCTTCCCATGAATCGAGCATAGTTCGTTGTCGTTATTCTCTTACTTCTTTCCGCTCCTTTATGATGAACTCCACCTTGCTGTTTTCTCCAATGTCCCGTACTTAAACAGGTAAACCCCAAAGACAAACACGCTCAAAGACTAAACAAAAGAACATAGAAAAGTGAAGCAAGAGAAAAAGAAAAAGAAAAGTCATAAACAGAAGCAGTAAATAGAAGCCTAGATGCAGAACGAAGAGGGGGTTATAACCGAGCTTTACATTCCTAGGAAATGTTCGGCTACAAACAGATTGATTATATCAAAGGACCATGCTTCTGTTTAGATCAACGTTGGGCATTTGGATGAGAATGGCGTGTACAATGGCCATTGCTCCACCTTTGCTCTGTGTGGATTCGTTCGTGCTCAGGGAGATGCTGACAGTGTGCTGGATCGTCTCTGGCATAAAAAGAAAGTCGAAGCTCGAAAACAATAAAGCAAGGGAGAGAGAATATATTTGATTTCTATTTTTGAAGTTCTCCTTGAGGGTAGAAAAATGTTGTTGAAGGATTTTGACTTGTTTTAGTCAGTTACTATAATATTGCGACCACTTTGAACTGCAATGAATCAAAATGTTTTATGTTTCTGTGCTAAAAAAAAAGGATACTTGAGAAGGAAAGGGAGAGAGCAAGGGAGATTGAGAGGGAAAGGCTAGAGGAGGGTGGCGTTGGTGCCGTTGTTCTTGCTTTGACATGGGTCTTGGTTGGGATGTTGAGGAACTGCAGGCCTTGAGTTGCTTGGATCGAGTGAGGGTGAAGAAGATGAAAAGGGAGTGACATCACTGGCATGGCTCCTTTGCCTTTTAATTTTTACTTTTTGCTTTTCTGCTTTTTGCTTTTTTTTTAAATTCCACGTAAATCTCCCGATTGTTCTTAGCCGGTTGTACCTAGCAGCACTATATATATATATATATATATATATATATATATATATTTATATATAGATATATATATCTTATACTATAAAAGTGGCTATCCTTAAGTGGACAAGAATGAATAGTAACTTTTGTTTAACACTTTATTTTTCATTTCTGCCCTATGTAGCTGATTATTATTACAGTTTTGTCCTGACTCTTGTATTTTACTTTCTTCTTGTGCCCTTCTGTGAGTTATCTTAATTACAATTTTGCCCCTGGTTCCAGTGTTATTTGATTTTTTTGTTCTGCTATTGCCCCTGTTTCATTGAGTATTATTACGTTTTTGCCACTTATTGATGAATAGTATTTTTTCAACCACCATTTTTTTCCCAATTTTGCAACGTATTTTCTCAAGAAATTCCTTTCCCTTTTGTGTTTTTCTTCATTTCACCGACTTATCTCTTTACTTTCCAATTTTGTCCCTCTTACGGTGTCGCCTCTTTTACGGATTAGTCTGAAAGTTCTGTCTCTCTCTCTCTCTCTCCTGCCAAAATTTTTTTTTCGCAATTTTTGGTTCTGGTTTGTTTTACATCAACCCCCATTTTTTTTTTATAAGAACTTTCTTAGTAGAAATCTAGGCAATGCCAACATACACAGGTCGTATACAAGAGAATTAACTCCCAAACTACTGAAACGACACTTAAATTGGATAGCTAATTAACTAAAAAAAACTCAAAATTCTATCTCACTAAAAAGTTGTAGAATATTCAAGAGGGTGGGGAGATATGAGAGATCAACAGCAAAAACCATGTCGGAGGGCTATAACTGTAGGCATCTTGCGTCATTTCTATTGAAAATACACACTGTTTTGTTTGATTCTCATATGAGGCAAAAGAAGATGTCATTCGTTTGATTTTCAAATGGACTAGTAAACCATTAAAGACTAATAGACTAATAGAAAAATGTAAACTTTTTCAGAAATGGTAGGAAAATGTAAACTTTCCAAACTTCTCACTTTTGGTGTTCGATCCGAAACGCCTCCTCCCAAACATCCAACCCAAGACGCAAAATTTTTCCGGAGATTTCCTCACATAACTTAGATCTAAAAACATAGAAAGAAAGAGAGAAAGAGAAGAAAATAGATGAAATTTTGTGGAGAAAAAAGTATGAGAGCAGAGAAAAGAAAATGCTTACTCTAGGTTAATTTGTTGCGAAGTCTTCGTCGGCAACTGTGGAGGATGCGATGAGCTTTCATGGTGGGGAAGAAGGAAAATGAGAGAGAGAGAGAGAGAGAGAGAGAGAGAGTAGAAAAGAAGAAAAAGAATTAGTTTGCAAATGTCCACGTGTTCTCTCTTCGAACTATGAAGTAAGAGAAATGTTTGGGGTACCTATTTTGGATCTGAGCATATCTATCGATTAATTTTTTTGTTTATTATTTTTTAATAATGATTAAGTAAGTATTTTTTAATAATGTTGTAATTTTAAAAAAATGTTTAAGAGTATAAAAAATTGTATAAAACGATTATGAAAAAGAAAAGTTCATTTGACCTTATCGATCAGGTGTCTCGTGTTACACGACTCATGAAGTAATGTTCAAAGTTCTGAAGAATACAACATCGAAAGTTAACAGTTTTATAATATTAATTTTAATAAAAATTTTATTTATCATACCCTACAAGGCTACACCATAGTACACCACATCTCTTTTAATTGTATTTTGTTTTTCTCATAACAAATATATGTAATATATAGATGATGAATAAAATAACTCAATTAATTTAATAAGAATAAAATAAGATAAAAATAAAATAAAATAAAATTTAAAAACTATAATATTTTCTCGTTCTAAAATTTAAAGAATCCTACTTGAAAAATATGCTTGGTTCATTAACGCTACAAATATCCCATTTATTTTGGACTTTTAAAATATTTGGAAGATTTTCAAACACTTGGCTTAATTTAAAAGTCATCCGCTAGATTTAATACAAATACTTGAGATAGCAATATTTTTCTTCAAGATTTTCTAAAATTCTAAATTTATTTCATGTAAGAAGATTTATTGTATTTGTAAAAAAATTACAATGCATGCTATTTATTGGGGGATGAAATGAGAATTTTGTGTTTTGTTTTAGTGTTTAAAATATTATGTTTTAATATTATTATTGTTTTGGGATTTGAAAAAGTTAAATTATTTATTATATTTTGTATGGGGATTTGAAAAAAGTGTAATAATGAGATGAGATAAGATGAGAATTTTATGTTTTGTCTTGTGCCCCAAACCTGCCCTTAGGAACAACAGCATAAGAGATTTAATGTTCTGTCCATTCATCTAGTGACTTAAGGCCGTGTTTGGTTCCTCAACCGAGCTCAGTGTGGTTCACTTTTAGACCTATTTTACCATCCAAACAACAACTTGAGCTGCATCCGAGATTGAGTTAAGTGAGTTTATATTGTAGATTGATTTAATGCTTCTACCAAATGCTAGAGATGTCACCCAACTGTCAAAGTGATGGCTGCAATAAAAAAGTAAGATTTTGTCCATTTTGCCCTTACTTTACTCCATCCGGTTGGCTGCAAGTGGACCCCACGGGAAGGTTTTTTGCCCTTTTGAGCAGTTGACGCCTGCTGACTTTTTAATATATCAAATGAATAGTAGAAATTAATGATGAAACCAATTTGTTTTATAACTTTCCATAAATATATTTAAACTCATCTTAATATCTAAACATACCTAAACTCATATTAAGTGGGTCCTACAAAACTCACCCAACCATCTCAACTCACTATTATTCATAAAGAACTCAGTTTAGCTTAACATCCAAACTACAACAAAACCGTTTTGTTAACTTAAATTTTTTTTTTTATCTTATATATGTTGTTCACAATCTTCATTTGAAGAGATTTTTTAACACTTTTTGATATATGTTATGAGATGATGATGTTTTATTATTTAAATTTTTTTCTTATTTTTTATATTTTTTTAGATGAATTATTACCGTAATCTAGTTATGTGAAAAGATTTTACTTTTTGATATCTTTTTTCTTTTCATTGACCAGGCGGTACGTTCAAGGGGGCATACGTGCCTTACACATATAAAGTCATAATATTTTTGTACTAATTTCGAGTCTTCGACCGGCTGTGAATTAATTAATATATAGTCATGATCGACGTCCTCTGCTTGGCTTTAGTCATGACTTATTTTAGTATTTTAATGATATTTCTGTTAATTGCTTGATTATAATATGATTGGTCGATCGGCCTTTGGATAATAATTAAACAACAATATTATATTCGGAATTGTACTGTACGTACGTAGTACTAATTCACATATATATTAATATATATAGCAGCTGAGTTTAATTATGCATGGGTCGCTGTCGTGACGACTTTCGTTTCATTAAAGACACCAAATTTCTAAATTTTTAATGAGATCGTCATGATGTGCCCCTTCATGCATGCATGGTACTGCATGGTGAAGAAACACATACAACATAATGCAGTCACTCTCCACGGAATTATATTATATATATATATATATATATATATATATGTGGGTCGCTGTCGTGACGACTTTCGTTTCATTAAAGACACCAAATTTCTAAATTTTTAATGAGATCGTCATGATGTGCCCCTTCATGCATGCATGGTACTGCATGGTGAAGAAACACATACAACATAATGCAGTCACTCTCCACGGAATTATATTATATTATATATATATATATATATATATATATATCAGACAATCTTATTTATTAACTACACTTGCGATCATCAATCCAATCCTTTAATTCATTACATACTTTTTTAATTAATATGCAAACACATGTAAATTGAAGCAAGATCCAAATGCGCCGATCGAAGTACTGATCATATATAATTACTGTTTTAAGGATGTTTGAAATGGAGTTCTTATTTCCTCAATATATCCCTAGAAAATTATAGCGAAAACATCTAGATCGAATTGCAATCATGTGGACAAAACATTTCTCAAAAATTAAGGAATTAAGCTCGATCTAGATAACCAAAATTGCGTTGTAGATCACGTGAGAGTGGCTTAATTACCAAATACCAGCAAGATTATATATTATATATTAAGCATAGAGAAAATTATAAACAATAATTAGAATTTAGAAAAAAAAAATGTTATCTTCAAACAAGTCTCGGTCGCCTTAATTAATTGTTAATTAATTGATAGCTAGGTCATGATCCATACATATATCATTTCTCTTATAATTATAAGGAAAATGCCTAATATGACTAATTCGAACTACTAATTTATAGCTTGATATAATGTATTAATTATTAATTTCAGCTCCCAATTTCCTTTTCGAAACGCCTAATTCATATATATATAGTTGTACGTACGACTGCATGAACTTTTGCCTTAATTTGCTGTAAATTAAATACTGCATAAAATTCATGTTATCATGACCTACAACACACGACGTTGACCTTTGCTTGCATGGTACGTAGAAGAACAGTATATATTGATCACTCCAGGAAGCTAAATAATAATATATACAAGTTTCGCATAACTTTCTATAACTTGTACATGATTCGGGACTTGTCCCCAGGATAGCTACGATAGATATATATATATATATATATATATATAGAGAGAGAGAGAGAGAGAGAGAGAGATCAGAGATTTTATAATAAGATCATCTAGCTATATATATAGCTACGAATTAGACGTATTAACAACTCATATATATATATATATATTAATCTTGGAATGGAACAGTACTACTAGTACCCTAATTATCTAGATGGGTTTATTGATCTATAATATAAACATACAGATAGCCACAAACTAAGCTCCGGCAATTGAAAACTTATAAGCTAGGGAATAATAAATTAGATGCCGTATCTATCTATATATATGTAAAACAACAAAGTGCGAGCGATACATGATGAGCAGTCAACTTAATTTCTTAACATATATTATATGGTATATATATTATTATATGGTATATGTGTGCGTGTGCGTGTGTGTACGTGATGGCCATCTTGCTCTGCGTCCATGCATGGCGATCCATCGGATATATATAGATCATGATCACCCATCATGCTTTGCTTCAACCTGAATGTGAAAACCATTTCCAAATCCTAAAGTAGGGGATCGAATCACCTCGCCTCCCTTGATAGCAGTCCACCTATATATATATATATATATATATAGGAAAATACCGAATCGTAATTAGTTTTAATTGCGATAAATAATGTGATCAAGTACTGCTGCTGCATGCATGTGCATGATGTACGTACGCATGCACACGCACGCATATATAATAGAAATTAAAGTACGTGCGTACGTACCTGTATTTCGTGACCAAGGCATGAAAGAAAACAGCCATGAGAACCTTGCTGAAATCTGCTCCTGCACATGACGTCATGCCTGCCCCGAATGGTATGAAATTCTTGGCTGTGACGTTCGCAGAGATGTCCTATATTTAATTCATCAGAGTCATCAAATGAAGAAAAACTGATCAGTCGACCATCATGTCTTCTAATAATATTCTACCTGAGAAATGATATATTTTGGTGCATGACTGATGCATGATGAGCGAGAATAAATTAAAGGTTTTTGATCTAGATCACAGGTTGACCCTGCATATTGCGCGCAGTACCTGCCATCGCCAAGGATTGAAGGCTAGAGGATCCTCATAAGTTCTTGGGTTCAGTTGAAGTGCAGAAGGAACCACCATAAGTGCCCACCCTTTTGGAATCGTATACCCTTCATTAAGTAAACAAGGAATTTTTAATATATCACGTTGATTGACATCATGTACACCATGAAATTAATGAAATAGCTAATATATATTGTACATGATTTGAACTAATAATTACCATTTACTTGAATGTCTTGAAGCGTTCTTCTCAGTATCCCAGGAGCAACACTCCCCAGCCTAAGTGATTCATTGATAACCTATCTTGCATGCCGATTCATTGTACATCAATTTATAAGAAGTGTTGCTTATAATAACAAGAAGCCGGCCTTCAGGGACCTCATAAAACGTAAGATAGAATGCGCCAAAAAGGAAGTGGGAGAATCAAACTTACGTTATGGGTAAAAGTCATGGACTTGTATTCCTTCCATGTGAATCCAGAGTCGGCATCTTCTCTGTTGTTAAGAATTGCTTCATGTTCCTCCTAATTAACAAAAATAACATGATGTCAAAAACAAAATGCCTTAAGGTATTTCTGAGTACTGTATCTGCATGCATGAGCTGCCATGCACTAACCGTTAATTCTTGCAGAACTTTAGGATTATCTGTAATTAATTTAATGGCTAATGTAAGAGTTGCTGATATAGTCTCAAAGCTTGCAAGGATGAGCCCAAACATCATGTAGGTGATGAATTTCTCGGTCAAGAACGACTCCATTTTCATGTCGGCCAAAATCTGATCAAGAAAATCTCCTTTGCGAATTTCAGGATTACGTTTTCTCTCATCTAGCGTGTTGGATATTATGTTCACTGCCGCCTTCTGGTTCTGTATGAAAATGGAATTAATATATACGTATTAGATAGAATTAAAAGGTGATCTTAATGATCAGAATGCTTTAGATTTTAAAAAATATAAGAATTAAGTTGGAATCAGATGGGATTACGTACCTGTAGACATCTATGATAAGCAGTACCAGGGATGTTGATGGGGAATGACATGAGTCCTTGCAAAAAGTTGTCGAAAGATTCACCAATATTTTCCCCTGATTTGTTTGGTTCATAACTGAACAGCTGCGCTGCTGTAAAATCAAAGATCATCTGCAAATGACCGAAAAATAAGTTAATATTGAATTTGCAGGGAAAAAAACATGTTAAATTATATATATATCATTAGATCTTGTACCAGCTATTCTACAATAAAGTTGCTTATTTGTTATATTATATG
Organism: Juglans cinerea; assembly: GCA_961763995.1. NCBI lineage: Eukaryota > Viridiplantae > Streptophyta > Magnoliopsida > Fagales > Juglandaceae > Juglans > Juglans cinerea. Next base: position 21,815,792 of record CAUIVZ010000012.1, on the reverse strand, counting down.
AAAGTCAGCAGTACTGAGAAAAGAGCTACTTACAGCTGAAGTGCCTTTTTTCACTTCCAAACTGGAAAGCTTAGACCAACACTGCAACTTTTCGTTTATGGCATCTTCCAACTTGGGCAGCAACTTTTCCTTGAGAGCCTCGGTACCGAAGGTACCCAAGATCATATTTCGCAGGTACTTGTGAATGTTCTTGTGGGCATTAATTCTTGCTGCGTCTTGGTGCAGAAGCTTTGCAAAGGAATCCATGTACCATCGCTCAACCAGCTTTCCTTCTTGTTGGAAAACTTGATAGTTGAATTCAGGATCAGATGATACCACAACCGGTCGTCCGACCAAGCTTGTCCGAAATATTGGCCCATATCTAACGTACATAACATATATATATATTATACATAAAAAATGCATGGGAATTAAAGATGTTATATATTATCACTTAAAAATAAGGCAAAAAAAAAAAAAACAAGTTAATCACTATAAAAAATGCATGAGGGCTCGTTATAACGAGGAAAAGCAATACTAAAGTGTGAATTTATATTGTGCCCATGCAGCTGCTTACTTCTCCATCCTTTTCTTCACGAAAAGTGGTGTGTCTATGGACTTGTTTGAGACCATAAAACTGAGGGTCTCCCCAATAAGTGGGAAGCCCATAGTGCCGGGTGGTAATTTTCCATTACATTTAGGGTTCCTCCACCTATAAAGCCAGTGGGTGGAAAACACTATAAGCAGGCCGCTAATGACAGAAAGCCAAACAGACCACATCGATCTTTAAGTAGTGCTACGACAGGGAGGGAAATAAGATATATAATACGTGCGTACTGATCATGTGGGTTGGTTTATAAGAAAAGATTATGGCTCTTTATATAGGCAAAGGATGAGCTCATCACATGATCGAGACATGTACGTACGTACGAGGGTTTTCTTTTTTCTTCTAGCTTAAGATTAGAAAATAATGTTAAAGCTGCATGCCAAATGTCGTCATCTATCTAGATGGTCAAGTCCTTACTGATCTGGATTTGAATGAACTATTTATAAGTGATGTGTCAAAGAAGAAAATGGCAACCTGGTTTTGAAAACTTTGCATGGCCTTTCATATTAACGAGATTGACACTATATGAGTTGAGTTGAGATGATTTGTGAATAATAATGAAGTTATTAGTTAAAATTAGATGAGATGAGGTATTTCATTTATATCTAAACAGGCCCTAATGATGTATGATGATCAGTAGCTAGGCCAGGGGTTTGACTGGCGAGTAATTCACATACAATCGCGTGAAGTGCGTAAATGCTGCGTAATTGTTTTGAAAAAGAGTGAGGTCTATTATTAAAAAAAATCATTTTTTTCATGTAAATTTCATATTTTATTCATTTTTTTCAAAACGATTATACGGCAGTTCATACATAATTCACGGTTTGCAGATATATTTTCTCTTGACTGACTGGCCTGCCAGTTATAAATAATGGACAAGCAAGACAGCTAGCTAGAGGCCGTTGGACTAAGTACTTTTTAATGAATGGAATCGAATTTAATTTATTTTTCATACAACATTATAAGTCATGTTAAACAGATCAAGACGTACAGAGTTTAACCGCCATCATATATGTACATAACTACCTCAGTCTTTTCCCAACTCAATTGATTACACATTCGATCCCTAGATCATTATATATAGATCATCTATCATCTGATATCATGATCGAAAACTACTTAATTAATTTATTTCAGGCCAACAGCATCGATCTGATGATCAACATTTTGAAAATTAATTGAACAGTTGGGTATATTATATGTAGGACTTAATTAGTAATATAATAATGTATATATTATATATAGCACCTAATTATTTGCTATATTCTAATGCATGGTAGTTTTGTTTTGTATTTTGGACGGCGTTTAAGGGTATTTATTGATGTTGAATTGGCCGGTTAATTATTTATTTCTCTAATTTGACAGTACCTGGCCTGATCATCTTTCAGTCTAATTAAAAATAAATAAATAAATAAATCAAGAAGAAGATAAAAAGTAGGCAAAGCTCTTGAAAATTTGAAGGGAATATTCAACTAAGTAGGTAGAGTATTGTAGAGTCAAGATTTAGAATCAAGATATCTGATATCATATAAAATTACCATTTATCTAAAAAATTTAAACTGATAAAAAAATATAATTTAATTATGAGAAATACTCTTTTTACAAAATGATTATACAAAAATAATTTTATAAACTGATGTAATTTATTAGATTGTAAAATTATTTTTATTATAAAATAAATCAGTCAAATCATATCAATATGAACTACAATTTTTGAGATTTTTTTTTTTTTTATAATCGGCTGTACGTAACAGTTCCTTTAAAAAATAATCTACTCTAGATATTTATTTTCGTGTGTTTTGGACCGAAGAAAAATTATAACAAAAGACAAAGAAACAACAGTAAAACCACAAAACACAAAAAGGAAATTAAAGTGACGCGACAAAGTCCAGAAATAAATAGTAGTATAAAACCTATCGATGACGACCCAGTCTTTCTTTTAACATTACTCTTTGCAAATTACAATCAGGCGGTTTTGATATAAAATATCCTCCGATTCATTTTAATTAATATTATCTAATTATTATGATTTTTTAAATTTTTATATAAAATATAATAAATAATTTAATTTTTTTAAATTTTTAAATAATAATAATATTAAAAAATAATATTCTAATAATATTTTATTTTATTTAAAATTTTTATCTTACCTCAATTCATTATCTAAACCTCTCAACTTTCACTGTTTGTTGCTATTCTTATCAGTAAATATCGACACCGATTCAGTGCCGGCCAATCGAAGGTCTATGATTTGCTTTTGGAGATAAAGATGAGATTTTTTTAGTATAAATGAGATAATATGACATAATATGAAGTGTTTATTTGTTAATTTACAGAGATAAAGATTAATTTGACTTTTTTTATAGAATTTAATGTGATGGGATTTTTTATAGTATTTTATTGGAGAAAACCGTTGAAAGCCCGCGCATGGGAGTATAACAACCATTTCATCAACGGTTGAGAAGTTTTCCCGGGCGTTCGTATGAACATGTTTTTCCTTTTTTTTTTTTTTTTTCTACTTCCTTTGCTTATTAATCTACCAATTACGTGTAATTATTTTTTCTCTGCAAATCTGGCGCAAATCTTTTATTGGAAGATAGGGCTTTCGCCGGAAGGACAACTCGAGAGAGATGAGAAGATTTTGTCTGTTTCAAAATCAGTGAACAGTATTGAAGTAAGGAGAGACCGAGTGAGATGAAAACAATTCAACTAATTTCATTTCATCATTACTATTTTCTTAAATTCTCAAATAAAATATAATAAATAATTTAACTTTTTCAAATTTCAAAACAACTTTTTCAAATTTCTATACCAAATATAATAAATACCTTGTTTGTTTTCAAAAAACATCTCATCTCATCTAATCATTACAACTTTCCCAACTTCCAATACAAAAAAAAATAAACAATTCAACTTTTTCAAATCCCAAAACAAAAATAATATTAAAAAAATATATTATAACAATATTTTATTCAACTTTTTAACTTTAATCTCAACTCATCTGCGAAAACAAACGCGCTCAAAATATTTTACTATTTACAAATCATCTTAATCTATCTCAACTCATCTATGAATCCAAATCTCTCCTAAGATATAAAATGAGTATTCGTTTTATATATTATCTAACTGTATGAAAACTTAGAAAATTTTTTAAAATTTTGTGTTTTATCTTTAAAAGCAAACGAGACCTAAGGTGTACGTAGGTAGGTAAAGAGAGTAATATGAAGGCAATTTCCATTGAAAAGACAAAATGTGCGTAACAAGCTTAGAAAATCACATCGAAAATGGTTGTAAAAGATATAATAGCCATAAGGCCCATTATTATGGGCCAAACCGCAGTGAAGACCAGCTAAAAAACATAAAGGGTCCACCACCTTCACTCATACTTTGGGAAATGATCAATAATTTATATATCTATGTACTATATAATTTCTTATGTATAAATCTCTTTTATTCTTAAACCATTTCATATTTTATCATTTAAAGTAAATTAAAACAAATTATTATAATTAAGTTTGAAAGGTTATCATATAGTCTTTTACATTACATACTCTTTATTATCCTCTCGTTACTTGTCTCTTATACTTCTCGTCCTTTGCACTTCTCTCTTCTTCTTCTTTTTTATCAAAAGCATTGTAATTTCATTCAATTCAATGTTTGACTATACAAGCTATATCATGTGAAACTGCACTATACACTTCCTTTGGACACTCTTCAATCCACACTTGTTCTTCCTTACCATACAGACCTATCTTTACGAGCTGATGAGCCACAATATTCCCCACTCTATTTATATACTGAATTTTCTACCCACTTCTACACTGCATAACTTTTTTGACATCTTCAACCAATTGTCCATAGCAAGTCCATCAATCCTCAACCATGTTTACTGCCTTAATGACCTCTAGAGCGTCTCTTTCAAAAGTATCAGAAGAAAAATTGAGTTATGCGCATAACTTCAAAACTCTCCATTACGCCAAATTTATGTTATCACTGGGTGTGCTACACCCTGTCTATTCATGCACATAGACACTAGAATCTCTCCTAGGTCATCCCTTATACAATCCCTGCACCCATTCTCTTGGCTTTTGAATCGTATGCAACATCCCAATTCACTTTAACTCCACTGTCTACTGAAGGTTTCCATCTCACCCACCTTCTTTTTGTACATCTATCAGTTTTAAGCCCCATTGAGTTGCTTTGTGCCTATTGAAATTCTTCAAGACTATCCCTTGCTTGCTTCACCACCACTTTGGGGCCAGAGAAAGTCTTCTCAAAGATAACTTGTTTCTTCTGGGACAATTTTTCCCACACCTTCAAAAGCTCACATTCTGAACTGGCCCATTTTTTTAACAGGACTCATAGAGTTAGCCTAAACATTGGATGCAGGGAATTGGAGGGTTGGGTTTCTTAGCTTTCGGCATGGTGTATTTATAATGGAAATTGGCTTATAAGGTGCCAAATTGTAAACAGTTGAAGAGATTTCGAAAATCTCGACTTCCAGCACAAAATGCTTGTTGATATTAACTTTAGGGGAGGGGGCAGGGGAAACTCTTATAGGGGTTCAGGCCACAGTGAGAGTACGGATCGAGCATAGCTGAGTTGACGAAGGGAATTACCAAGCACGCGTGAGCAAAGCTGAGTTGCGGAGCAGGGTCCTCATTGGCTTTGCAGGAGTTGCAGCCTTCCCAACCACCGTGATGAATGCTCTGTATAGAAATCCTCAGAGTTGGGTTGAAAGATTGTTGAAATCTATGGACGGAGGATATGGGGGCATCGACGTTGGCGTTGGAGTAAAGTGGGAAAATTTTTTGTCGGGTTGGCCTTGGATGGACTGTGAGGCGGGCAGGGAAATCAAGTAAAAGAGACGAGGTGCATAGATGGAGATGAGTAAGGGGTCGGGGTTCGAAAATACGAACGTTTTCTTTCCGCTAAAAAAATTGAATTTCAACTGAAGACGTCTTCTTTCTTCTAAAAATGCAAACCCATTGACAGTGGGACTTTGTCGTTACGTGAAAACTTTGAAACATCTTTTATATATCACTTTCACCGTTTGGATAAGAGTTACTCTCTCCGTACAATGTGAGGTAAGATTTCACCTCCGTTTCCAAACCACACCGAGGTGTACGTAGGCAGGTAAAAAGAGTGATATGAGGGCAATTTCCATTGAAACGAAAAAAATGTCTGGGCCTAACTTGCCTGCTTAGTGGGCTTAGAAAATCATATCAAATATAGTTGTAAAAAATATAATAGCCATAAGGCCCATTATTATGGGCCGAACCGCAATGAAGCCCATCTAAAAAACATAAAGAGTCCACCACCTTCACTCGGAATTTGGGAAATGATCAATAATTTATATATCTATGTACTATATAATTTCTGATGTATAAAGCTCTTTTATTCTTAAACCATTTCATATTTTATCATTGAAAGTAAATTAAAACAAATTATTATAATTAAGTTTGAAAGGTTATCATATAGCCTTTTACATTACATACTCTTTATTACCTCTTATACTTATTGTCTTTTACACTTTTTATTTTTATTTTTTAGTTTTATTGAAAGCATTGTAATTTCATTCAATTCAATGTTTGACTATACAAACTATATCATGTAAAACTGCACCATACACTTCCTTTGAACACTCTTCAATCAGCACTTGTTCATTCTTACTAGACAGACCTATCTTTGCAAGCTAATGAGCTACATTATTCCCCATTCTATTTATATACTGAATTGTCCACCCACTTCTACACTGCATAGATTTTTTGACATCTTCAACCAATTGTCCATACCAAGTCCATTAATCCTCAACCATGTTTACTGCCTTAATGACCACTAGAACGTCTCCTTCAAAAGTAACAGAAGAAAAATTGAGTTCTGTACATAACTTCAAAGCTCTCCATAATGCCAAATTTCTACTATCATTGGGTGTGCTACACCCTGTCTATTCATGCACATAGACACCAAAATCTCTCCTTAGTCATCCCTTATTACAATCCCTGCACCCATTCTCTTGGTTTTTGAATCGTTTGCAACATCCCAATTCTCCTTAACTCCACTGCCTACTGAAGGTTTCCATCTCACCCACCTTCTTTCTGTACATCCATCAGTTTTAAACCCTAATGAGCTACTTTGTGGCTTGCTAAATTTCCTCAATTGCTTGCTTTACCACCACTTTGGGGCTAGAGAAAGTCTCCTCAAAGATAAACTTGTTTCTTCTGGTTCATAACCCCCTCATGATGGATGCCACAACTTCAAATCCGTCCTGTTGTAGGTTTTGGGACATTTTTTTTCCACACCTTCAAAAAATCAACTTTTGAATTGGCCCATTTTTTAACTGGACTCATAGAGTTAGCCTAAACATCGGATGCAACATCACAACTCCACAATGTATAGCATATTGATTCCTCCTCTCTTTCACAAATAGGGCACAAAGGATTCTCAATAACTCTCATCTTAGTTAGGTTTACTCTTGTGGGTAAGTAGTCATTGATAGCTTTCCACATGAAAGTCTTCACCACACCTGGAGAATTCATACTCCATACTGCTCTCCAGCAAGTGTCCCTTACTAGGCAACTAGAAGCTTCACCCTTCTCTTCTCTCCTTTTACCTATTTCCAAGTGGTATGCACTTTTTACATTGAACTGCCCATTCTTTGTGTACCCTCGTATTAGCTTGTCCCTTTGCCCAGACAAGCTGAAGGGTATACTACATACTAACTCAGCTTCCTCTTTCCCCAACGTGTCTTTGATAACCTCAGCTTCCTCTTCCTCTTCTTTATAAAATGAAGGGTCTCATAGGCTACCAGATATTGTCAGAAATGAGTCTACCAGGTATGAAAGCGCTCTAAGTCCTAGAGATGATAACATCGAGGACCAGTTTCAACCTATTTGCCACTCTCTTGGGTTACCACTCTGTTCATTATTACTTCTATCCTTATGTTATCCAAAGTTTTGAATTTCGTAATGTACCGGCCGATATGGCCGAAATATATCGTTTCTGTGGCGTAACCGGTATAGAAAATGGTATAGTTTCGTACCAGTCAGAATTTTGGCCGTTTCGGTCTGTACCGGCCGATATTTTGGCCTTTACTTTTTTTTTTTCATTTCTTCAAACTGCAAACTCATTTTTTGACCCCCCAATTCAGACCAGGCTATTTATAATTTATATATATATTTATATATAATTTAGTCATATATAAACTATTATTTTAGAATATAATTTATTCATATATAGACTATTCCGAAACGATCAGAGGTACGGTATTCAAAACATTGATATTATCAGTTTATTACTTATTTCTTCCACTTCAGGTATTGTTTTGTTTGTTAACATCATGTTGTCTTCTTTTGTTCATAAAATTTTGTTTATTTCATTTATACATATCTCATTAAAATTAATAATTGAAGATGATCATGTTTAAACAACTTCACACAAGCAAGTTATAAATAAAATTAAAAATAAAATAAAATTAAAAACTTAACAATATCCTGCACATTGCTAAGGTGTGCGACTAGTTTTTAACTATTCTTAAAGCATCTATCTGTCTTAAATTACTAAAAATTAAGGTATTTGTGAATAATTTTAACAATATCATATTTAATAAAATAGAAATACGCGCTACAAAACTGTTTATTTACGACCAGTTAATTCCAGCGAAATGATTATTTATAACTAAAATTGGTTGCGAATAGTCTGCTAGTTACAATAAATTAGTCACAAAAGTTTGTTTTTTTATAGTGCCGACATAAGCTATTAGAGAATTTGAGAAGTTTTTGGAAATGATATTTATTTATTTTTTCTAATTCTTTACATGAACTTCAAGGAATAGCATTTTCCTGTTTCTATACATGCAAAGAAACAATAATTACATACAAAAAATACAACCGAATCAAGTTGAAACGCTTACCCTTGTAATAATAACCCTCGGAAAAGGGGAAAATCTAAGCAATATATGGACAATTATCTTGAAATTTATAGGGGAATGTCAAACAATTCTAGACCGTCCGATCAAGAATATGACCGTTGGAGGCTTCTGCCCTGTTATGGTGTCGAATTCAAAGCTAAGTACCTCTCTCTCTCCCAATAAAAGCCAGTAAACTCGGAGAGAAAAAAAGGGCATTCACAAACCCAATACAACAGGCAAAATACACACATTCGTTCGCTCTCTCCAGTCGTCTATGTATTCTGTAGCAAGAATGAAGTCGGACCGCAAGCCGCCGCTCCTTAAATCGCCGATCAGGCTTCGACCCCGTCCAGATCTTCGCTCAAACTCAGCCTCTCTGCAAACCCCATCAGGTAGCTAGGCCTGAACAAACACGTTTCAAGCGCTCTCTCTCTCTCTCGATTACCGTTATTAACTTATATTTGTGCCCGACCGATTTTTTCCCTCTTTGGCAAAATCTGAGAGACCAAATCGTTGTTGGGACAACCGGAAACGGATCTTCGACCCGAGTACCGCTCAATCTCGTGCGAGTTGCGGGTTTTAGCGAAGATGATACGCAACGAGTTTGGCAACGGAGATTCAGACAGTGATGGGATTGCAAATTCTTTCGGTGCCAATTCGAGTCCTCTGTTTGAGAGGGGTTGGTTTAACGAGGAGTACTCCGCTAGAAGGAACGAGAGGCTGAGGAGCAAGAAGAACGAGACATGAGCTAATTATGTTTAGAATTTCTCCAAAACTCCGGAGAAAATGATAAGGGAAACAGGCCGAGCCGGAGTAGGTGTAGGACCGTGGGTAATGTGATTGATGTGTGTCCGGAATAGGTAAAAAGTATTTTTTTATTTTTTATTGTTTTTATTTAATATATTTTTTTAATCATTATAAATATTTATAAAAAAAATAAAAAATTTATAACATTATTAAAAAATATTTTTTTAATTATTAAATAAATAAAAAAAGTTCGGGATATATTTTGAGACAGTCTTCGAAACATTTAGCATTTCTGTTAATTATAAACACATGGAGCTGTCCTGAGCATACAAGATAATGCAAATATTAAATATATAAAGTAGCCTAAAAAATAAAAGAAAATTACATATATGGGTATGGCGGGTATGGCTACACTAACATCAATGTTCCAACCCAACACATCGACATCTGTACCTTGCAAACTTATTGCTGTGTCGATTGAGACGGTTTCAGTGTATAATTCTTGAGTAATTCTACAGTATAAATGTATAAATGTAAAGTGTGTAACCATCACATAATCGCTTTGAAATAAAATGATGTCTACTATTAAAAAAATAATTTTTTTCATGTGGATCCTATATTTTATTTATTTTTTTCAAAATGATTATGCGGCGGTTGCACAATTCACAATTATAAATATATTTTCTCATAATTCTTACATCTAAATTCCAATAAAATCCAATAAAACCAAAGTGAAGCCCAAAAGTGCACATATAAAGCTCAACCCTTCCCAGGCACCTACCCCCCATACGACAACATTTTAGACCAGGAAAAAACACTACTGTATTTTTTTCTTCCCTATTTTCCTCCCCCTCGGCTCCGACACTTACATAATCCCATGGGACGTGCTACATCCACCGCTCCCAGCTCCCGCTGAGAGTTATTGTTAGGTAAATTGTATTTTTTTTATATGTATTTTTAACACTTTTAAATATTTTTTTAAAAAATAAAAAAATCATAATATTATTAAAAAATGTTTCCTTAATCACTATGTAAAAAAAAATAAAAAATCACAGCAATAGAATATAGCGGTAGAAAAGAGCGATAAGAGTAGCATCTTCCTAATCCCATTTCTCTCAAAACTCTCTCTCTCCCCTAACAACCCTCCTCTCTTTCCCACTTTTTTTGGTTTTTGGTTCTTTCTCTCCCTGTTTTCGTGTCCATCTCCTCTCTCTCTGTCTCCTAACATTCATCCTCGATAGCCCTCCTCTCTTCCGCACCTTTTCTTGTTTTTTTTTTGTTCTCTCTCTGTGTCTCCGTGTTCGTCTTCTCTCTCTCTCTGATCTCTTGATGTTTTAGTCTAGATCTGTGAAGCTTTGCCTCAGATTTGTTGTTGATTGTGTAGTTCTTCTTCAAGTCTATCTCTGTAGGGTTTGTTTTTGGAAATGGTTTTATTTTGTTTTATTTTGTTTATCGATTGATGTTATAAAAATGTTCAGATCTTTGTTTTCTTTTTTGGTTTATCGATTGATGTTTATTTGTTGTTTCTGGAGTCGTCTAAAAATATATCTCTTATGAACTTTTCTATTTAATTTTTAGATCTATTGTTTGATTTTTTTTTCCTTTTTAAACTGACAATTCTTGACGTTTTAGTCTAGATCTGTGAACATTTGCCTCAAAATTGTTAGCGTACACGGTTTGAATATTTTTATATTTTTTGTTCTATCCATATTTCTTAATCTCTGTTGTTGTTTTCTCTTTGTGTTTTTCTTTGATCGTAGTTCTCTCTGTTGTTGGTTGTGCAGTTCTTCTTCAAGTCTATCTCTGTAGGGTATTTTTTTTAAATGGTTTTATTTTGTTTTATTTTGTTTATCGATTGATGTTATAAACATGTTTAGATCTTTGTTTTTTTTTTGTTTATCAATTGATGTTTATTTGTTGTTTCTAGAGTCGTCTGTAAAGATATTTGTCATGAGCTTTTCTATTTAATTTTTAGATCTATTGTTTGGTTTTTTTTCCTTTTTAACCTAACAAATCTTGAGGTTTTAGTCTAGATCTGTGAACCTTTGCCTCAGATTTCCTAGCGTACACGGTTTGAATATTTTTATATTTTTTGTTCTATGCATGTTTCTTAATCTCTGTCGTTGTTTTCTCTTTGTATTTTTCTTTGATCGTAGTTCTCTCTGTTGTTGGTTGTACAGTTCTTCAAGTCTATCTCTGTTGTTGTTCCTCTTCTTTTTTCTTATTTTTCTTTTTTAACTTGTTGCTTTGTTTGGGTACAATATACCAGTATAGAATGACCCCTTTCTCCCCCCTATTCTTCTTGAAACTAAAGTGTGTTTCTTTTTCTGAGCATATCATGACTACTTTCAGTTTAGTTTTTCTTCTTCTGCTTTGTTGATCGGTTTGGTTTCTAAACAAAATATGTTCAGTTTAGTTTTCTTTAATCTTCGTGTTTCTCTTCTTCTGGTTGGTGTTAACAGTGTGTTTCAGTGTGCATGTTCTAAGAGTTTAATTGACCTGATCTAGGATTTTTTTTAAAAGACTTTGGACTGTGGTTTATATGGTTTGTAAACAAAAAATGTAAAAATCAATTTGCTTAAATTTTGAAAAAATTTGTTGCTTTGTTTGGGTACAGTCTTTCACTATAGAATGACCCCCTTCTCCATGTAATTTCTAACATTTTTTTCCCTCAATTTTTTTACTTGATTTTCTAATTATTTCTGCTACATTTTTCTTAGAAATATGAACAAACATGTGTAATGCATAGATAAACAATATATATATATTATAAACACACAAAACATTTATAGACTATATATATATATACTATAAATACACAAAAGGCATTTAGACTGACCATTTCAGTGTTCCTTAAAACCTTAGGACCATTGCACTGCTTCCACACACCTGATTTGAGAGAAACAGAGCTTAGAAGAAACTGAAAGAAATAGAAGATAAACTGAATATGCAGTTGCACGAATAAGCTTTTTGAATTGAGTTTTCTGATAAGTTTTTTAATAAGTTTTATGAATTTCTAGGTTTTTTGGTATCAGTTTCTTCATTTCTTAGAAATATGAACAAACATATGTAATACATAGATAGACTTATACTATAAACATAGAAAAGACAATTATACTCACTTTCCAATCTTCCTTGAAACCGTACCACCACTGCACTGCTTGTAATAGAATGGTTATTTGAAAATGAAGGTAATATAATGTATCAGTCAGTTTTCAAACCTTAGCACCAATGCACTGAAAGTAATAGAAAGATTTTCTTAAACACAGTCCAATGCCTCTTCGGTTGCTATGAAAGAAGACTCTTAGTCTCTTAGTGTTCAAACTTTGAACCTGCATATTATAAATAGAAATCAATGCTCATTAATGATGATGAAAGTTGCATGCAACTATTAAATGTACAGATAATATGCCTCTTGGTGCACCAACGCTCAACTTTAATATTTAGTTACTATTACTCTTACTATTATATGTACAGATAAGTAATTATAGTTACATATTTTAATATTTATATGCATATTATACTGCATATTATAAATTTATAACTTATTATAAATTTCTATTTATTGTGATTAAAATTTGCCTTCACAGATTTAATATTGCATGCAATATAATATGTTATCTAATTTCTAAAATATTTTCTCCCTATTTGCAGCTACCATTCCAATGCATGGACAATATTCACAAATTCAGTTGCTGGGACACGAACAATAATGGAAAAATGCTATTTAAATTTAGTTGCTATGTTTTTTCAAATTGTAAATTATTATAATGTTTTGCTATTATAATGAATAGGAAAAGACAATTGTATCCTTGCATAGCATGAACATATTATATTGTGGCACTGTTTTATTAGCATATTTAAAAATATTAATAATGAAATACAAAACGGACGGAAACAACAAAAATGGCCAAAAAGGGCACTGTTTTCATTGTTGATTTAAAGTAATAATAATGGAATACAAACGGACAAGAAAAAATGGACACAAACGGAGGCTTAATGGGACTTAACGGGAAACAAGAGAAATAACGGTAAAAAAAAAAAAAATCAATGTTCACAGTTAGATAGACACTTATTATAATAGAGCACTTATTATAATAGAGTAGATATATATGCCATGCGTATATTAAAAACAAGTGTTTTCATATTTCGAATATATACTCAAATTTAATTTGGATCTACTCATATATGCATAATATATATATATATATATATATATATATATATAGTTTTAATTTAAAACTTGCACCAGAAAATATAATATTCGAAGTTATGACAGCACCAACAGCGCACAAGTTCCCCACGTGAAGATGTAAATACTATAGATAGTAGTAAAGTTGAGGATAGGATGGCACAAAAAATAACCCGATTTAAGCAACGATTACAGTCGGAAAACTCTTTGGAAAGCAAGAGTAAGGTTGATAGATACCTACCTGAAAGTTGTGAAGAAGAAGATGCAAGTTTTGACATTCTTATTTGGTAGAAGGTTAATTCAGCTAGATATCGTGTGCTTTCAAAAGTTGCACGCGATGTACTTGCAATACCGGTATCTACAGTAGCCTCTGAATCTACATTCAGCACGGGGGGTTGTGTCCTAATTAATCCTTTCCGAATTAGTTTATCTCCGATGATGGTTGAGGGTCTCATTTGTGCACATAATTGGCTTCGTTCTTCTTCTACTCCAACCAGCCTTAGGACTTTAATGGATGAGGTGGAGGATTTTGAGAGGCAGTTGGATATGGGTATGTTTCTTATTTACTTCATTTTATAACTTTTATGACCTATAATACTATATGTTATGTAAATTTATATAATTTGTTTTGTTTCTTTATTGTATAGAACTTGTTCAAGAGGGTGAAAATTCTATGGAGGTGTCAAATACAATGCCTACAACCAATGCAAGTTAATGAGGTGAATGTTTTAGCTTGTTAGTTGCTAGTTTTCAGTTTCTATAAATTCTATCATCTATGTATTTCCCATGTTTATCCATCCTCAATGAGAATAGGAGCAAGTTGTTTCGGGCTTGACTTGTAGTGGTTGTCTTAGCTTTAGTTTTAGTTCTGTTATCCTTCTTGGATTTTCAACTTACAAATATTTTTAAGTAAGCTTCTTGATCTTTCCTGTAGTGATTTTTTCCTCCTACCTTTGCATGGTTATATCTTTGCATTTAAGCCTGTCTTGTTATTTTATTAATTTCAATCCTCCAAGCTGCTTAAATACCGCCTTTCATGTCTCTTACTTTATTCTTTAAATAGAGCCTAGCCAAGCCTAGCCAAGTCTAGTAATTTCTGATATGGTTTAGGTTTCAATATTGATGTTAGACCATTATAACTTGGCCCTCATTCAGTAGCATACACATCCCATCATTTAATACTTTAGACTTAGGACAAAGTCTTGAGGTAGCATGGGTTATACATATCCCAGAACTTCAAAGATAAGGAATGTTTGCTGGAGGAAATCAGAGGTTCTTTTTTCAACACATTATATCTCTGGGCAAAACCCTTAAATTTTAATGGGCTCACTTTTCATGATTTTCTTGTATCTATTTTTTTCATGGCTAGGTGTTTCTCTTGTATACATCATGCTACTTAGACTATGCCTGTTAACATCAAAAAAATATTTACTCATGCATGCATATACATCGTCCAACTGAGTTTACTTCGGTCGACCAAGAAACCATATCATCCATGCAATTAAGTGCCTCGTCTATATGTATATTGAGAGCAAAGGACAGCTAGAATGATTGAAATGTCACTTCCAATAATTCAAGAGTTTTGCTATATATACATGCAAGTCAGTGTATGTATTAATGCATGAATATTCTGGATTCCATTATTAATTATAAAAAGTAATTAAAAAGATTAATTCTTTTTTATGTTAACTAACGTGGATGGAAGACTTTCACATTAACATTAATGTGTTGAGTAGTATTAGTAAGTAGACTTAGAAATATATTTTTTCATCATAAAAATAACAGGTTAAATATGTGATACTATATATCATGCATAAGAAACCACCCAAGTTTGAAGTATGCTTACCAAATTGGTCCATTTGTTTTTCAGGACCATTGGGGCAGTGTTGATCATAGTGGGATTGTACTGTGCTTATTCTTGGAATATATGGTTTGACTTGAACACTTCTTATGTTAAACTATGTTTGGTGATGAGAACTTTTGCTAATAATTCTTTTGTTTACACTTTACAGAATACTGTGAAAATTGAAAAATATGCCAAGCCAAAAGATGTAGGAGGCTATGAGCTAGCAGGAGAATAATTGTATAATTTGTATTGGTGTAAATGCTTTATGCTACTATTATAGTGTTATTTCATATTTGAGAGCTATGTCTTTTTCCAAGCTTTTGATGTAAATTACTAAATATGACTTCTAGTCTTCTACTGTTATTTTTTTTAGACCTTCTTTTAATTTTAAGTTTTTGAGACCTGTATAATTTTCAGTTTTCATTATCTATGCTTGTGAATGATTTTTTTTTTCCCTTTCTTTTAGAAGGCAGATTTGATTCTCTGTTAGTATGCTACTTACATTCTGTGTATAGTATAATTTTCAGTTTTCAATTTAACCTTGTTTAAAATGTTTGGATGGATATAGAAAATTTTTATTTTTTTGTAGTAAAATCTTTTATTCAAATTTATTGTATATAGACAATTTTCCTTTTATGACTATTTTTATTTTTCAAGTTCTTTTTTGGTATTTTTTGGCTTAAAATTGGATAAAATGTCAGTGGATTTTCACTGTTGGGCCGAAAAACATAGGATATAAGGATTGGATCATTGGCCCATTCGGTACAGGGTTGAACCGAACGAACCGACTAGACTTTGGTTTGGTCCAAACCCTAGACTGTAGAGGTCCAGTTCGGTCCATAAAACCTCTTACGGACCGACCGAACCGGACTGAATTCACCCCTAATTATAATATCAAGGAAATCCTTCATGCTCGGCCAAACAAAAATATTATTATGCAATTGCCCTATATATATAGTCTAAAAAGCGGTTACATACAAATGTAGTTCTTGCCTTAACCTAACTTCCAACACTAATTCTAACATTTATCACTTGACTAACATTAAGTCCAACTACAGTAACGTGAAATTACAAAATAATCTATATCGGGCATTGTCAACCACATATTTATATTATTTTCCTCACTTATCAAAATAACTTCATTCCCTCTTTCTTCCGATGCATCTATCCACTATAAACATAGTCAAACATGGGACAATGACAAAAAAGAGTACTAGTTTCCGAACAATCTCATGAACCATGTGCAAAATAACATATGTTTCCAAAACTTGTATATATTTATCTCTGGCCAAAATTCGTTGCATGTCTTTCTGAAATATGTCAAGTTGCCTACGGATCACTTCTGGATTCTCTTTGAGACTCTATGATTTGGGCCAACGTCAAGCTCATGCATTCTTTATAAAGCCTCTGATTCTCCATAACTAATTCTAAGGCTCTTGTGAGTTCCCCGCACTTCACTTTATAGCTCCAAACTTATTGTACTAGATTGGTGACCAAATGAGAGGTTAGTTTTGGTTCAGGAACAACTGAACAGCTCAACCCTCAGACATACCCAAATCTGTCCCTTAGCACCTCTTTGAAGACCTCCTTTGCTACATCTTTATTTGTCACTAAATTCTGTAACAAATCTCCCTTTCTTGCCAAACTACCAAGATAATTTATAAAAATCTACTGAGTTGTCGACTATGTCACGCTACAAAGTAATTATAGTTCATTACGGCTAGAATGACTCGTATACGCATGTTTACTAGTTACAGATACTACACATAATAGAAATTCCTTACATTCTCAATGATTAACCTGACAAATGACTTCGACTCGACTACATGATTTGATCGTGCCTTCTCCCAATTCATCTTATTTTGACTTGATAATTTCTAGGTCATCCAAACCATGGAAATGAATTAGTATATTTAATCAAAATTTGTACTTTTTCCCATCATACAATGTTAATGCATACCATATCTTCCATACAAATTCAGTCCTAACAAAACAACTTATGTATATACAACCTGAAATTGGGATATTATTCCACTTATTTAAACTAACCCTAAAAACGATATAACTAATGTGTTACCTGAAAGGCAGGAGATATCCATCGGTTACACAAATTTTCCCACACTAGTGCATCCACCGTTATTGACCCTTTAGCCAAGGCCGCTGTATGTGTAGGGCTTCTCTTATATTCCAAGTACAGTTATGATGAAAAGTATTGTAACTACATTGTAGCTGTAATTCTACACATTCTCTATGATTTGGGTTCTCCCAATCTAGGATGAAATCCGCCTAATAACGTAATGTAAGAAATTACTATGAGGGATTAAGCAAAAATAGTATGCTCACAAATTATATGTTGGAAATAGGCATGACTATACTCATCCTGACATGCTGAATTAGTTCCTCTTCCTCCTCATTAAGAATAAACCTCCAGCTAACATGCATCATGTTTGCGTGGTGCTTCACAATCCATGTCACTCGACGGCTATAAATCTTTGCGTTATCACATGAGGGTAAGGTATGTCCCTCAGGAATCAATAGCGGAAGGGGCCCCCATAGAACAAAGCTTCGTAAACATCCTCCCATTCGCTACCCCACGACGAGCTTGCTTCCTTGTTGGTTGCACTACATATAAAAACACAATACAAACAAGTTCTTCACATAATACTCAATATGAATATCTATATCATTATTATCAGTAATATGTATATCATGCTCCATTTGTAAGAATTTCAAAGAATGATGATATGAATGTGTTTACCGGGCTCACTAGGGGGGTTTTCCACCACAGGAGCATGATTTAAGTTACTCTCATAAATTACAGCAGGTGGCTTTATTAAGTCATCATCTGATACTGCAGATGTTGACTCATCGCTTGCGGTTCCTATTGGAGCTACATGTGACCTCCTAATCTGTTGCACAACATAAGGTCTCTGTTGTGGCTTTTGTCGTCGTACACTAAGTTGTCCTCGATGGAACGTAGTTATTCCCCCATGAACATTGTTGCCCACTATACCTTCTATATTCTTAAACATAACTTTTATTTTTCAGATAACTGTCCTACGAGAGCAGGGAAACTAATGTTATGAGTAGCCTAGTAATGAAGTAACAAAAAATATAACAGGAATGATAAGTTGATCAATTCGAGATAATCAATCTCGAAAGATAAAGTTGGGCAACAGTTCTCTACTTGATTTTCCATCCAGAAAATATTTAAAAATAACAATCACTAACAAACTGACACTTAGTTGCCAAAATATAAGGAACAGAACCAACAATACTTAATTACATGACAACAACTTAGATAGCATTATCCCCTTAATCCTGTTTTCAAGGAATTATTCCTAAGACTCAGTCACTAGAGTAACAAACCTGTTATTTCGACTTAAATGGATCTAGACTCATAAAAAACCCAAAGGGTTGGATTCATAACGTTGTGGGTATCGCAATTGAGGGCTTGGCTCGTAACAATTAAGTCACAAATCTCATACATGGTAATAGTTTATATTACCAGTGTCCTTTATTATTAATTTAAGTATAATTAACACAACAAAAAACAACTACCCATCATGTCTCAATTTTTTTTTATTGCTCTTTCAAAAGAAATTGGAGTTGGTAGAAAAAGGTTCAATTTTGAGAGGGTTGCGTAAATAATCTCCACAAGAATATTATTTCTTCTCTTGCTCCTTTACCTTGCTAGTTGTTTCTGTTTTCAATGGAATCATATTTATTTGTCTCAGAATGTGGTCATTTTGACTATTGAATTAATTTAAAGTATCGGGGCCTTTATGTTAATGATACTAATATATTTAACCATGTACTGTGATTAGGGACTATACGTTTGACATAGCACCAATAGACAAGCTTTCAACATGACATAGTATTTGACTATTTGTTCAATGAAAGTAAACTTCAAACTAAAAAAGGAAAGAAAAAAAAATCCATCACTCTTTTAACCCTAAAGAAAGTAACCCTAAAGTTGTGTTACCCTAGTGGTGCAGTATGCTCCATTTATGACAATGTACTTACTATGTACACATTTAATTATATATTTAGTTATTCGGTTAGACTTTAGATTTAATAATTGGCATATAATTAAGATCAGTTTGTTGTCACACTTTATTAGGTGATCTGTATATTGAAATATTACACGATTCGCCATATATATTTCCAATTAATTAATTAATGATCATCTATACGTAATGATGTTATTGTTTTTAACGTGGCCAATATATTAAAGATTGGGCTGCATATATAATATGTAGTACTACTTTAATATATAGCCAGTTCATAAAAAGTAGTTCATATATATATATATATATCTTATACTATAAAAGTGGCTATCCTTAAGTGGACAAAAATGAATAGTGACTTTTGTTTGACACTTTATTTTTCATTTATGTCCCTATGTAGCTGATTATTATTATAGTTTTGTCCTGGCTCTTATATTTTACTTTCTGCTTGTGCCCTTCTGTGAGTGATCTTTATTACAATTTTGCCCCTGGTTCTAGTGTTATTTATTTTTGTTCCGCTGGTGCCCTTGTTTCATTGAGTATTATTACGTTTTACCCCTGATTGATGAATAGTATTTTTTCGACCACCATTTTCTTTTTCCAATTTTGCCCCGTGTTTTCTCAAGAAATTCCCTTCCCTTTTGTGTTTTTCTTCATTTCACCGACTTATCTCTTTACTTTTCAATTTTGTCCCTCATGCAGTATCGTCTCTTTTACGGATTAGTCTGAAAGTTCTGTCTCTCTCTCCTGCCAAATGTTTTTTTTGCAATTTTTGGTTCTCGTTTGTTTTACATCAACCCCCATTTTTTTATAAGAACTTTCTTAGTAGAAATCTAGGCAATGCCAATATACACAAGTCGTATACAACAGAATCAACTCCCAAACTACTAAAACGACACTTATATCAGATAGCTAATTAACTCAAAAAAATCCAAAAGTCTATCTCACTAAAAAGTTGTAGAATATTCAAGAGGCTGGGGAGATCTGAGAGCTATAACTGTAAGCATCTTATGTCATTTCTATTGAGAATACACATTATTTTGTTTGATTCTCAGATGAGGCAAAAGTAGATGTCATTCATTTGATTTTCAAATGGATCAGAAAACCATTAAAGACTAATAGACTAATAGAAAAATATTAACTTTTTTAGAAATGGTAAAAAAATGCAAACTTTCCAAACTTCTCACTTTTGGTGTTTGATCCGAACGCCTCATCCCAAACATCCAACCCAAGACACAAAATTTTTCCGTAGATTTCCTCACATAGCTTAGATCTAAAAACATAGAAAGAAAGAGAGAAAGAGAAAAAAAGAGATGAAATTTTGTGGAGAAAAAAATGGGAGAGCAGATAAAGGAAAATGCTTACTCTAGGTTGTTGCGAAGTCGTCGTTGGCAATGGTGGAGGATGAGATGAGCTTTCATGGTGGGGAGAGAGAGAGAGAGAGAGAGAGAGAGAGAGAGAGAGAGAGAGAGAGAGAGAGAGAGAGACAAACTTGAGTTTGAAGACATAGACAACGACGACTCACAAAGGGAAGATCAAAGAGTTTCGATGTGGAAGGGGAAGAAGGGGAAGTAAAGAGAGAGAGAAGGAAAGTAGAAAAGAAGAAAAAGAATTGGTTTGCAAATGTTCATGTGTCTCTCTTCGAGCTATGAAGTAAGAGAAATGTTTGGGGTATCCATTTTGGATTCGAGTATTTCTACCGATTAATTTTTTTGTTTATTATTTTTTAATAATGATTAAGTAAGTATTTTTTAATAATGTTGTAATTTAAAAGAAAATGTTTAAGAGTATAAAAAATTGTATAAAAAAAGTATGAAAAAGAAAAGTTCATTTGACCTTATCCATCAGGTGTCTCGTGTAACACAACTCATGAAGTAATGTTCAAAGTTCTGAAGAATACAACATCAAAAGTTAACAGTTTTATAATATTAATTTCAATAAAAATTTTATTTATCATTCCCTACAAGGCTACACCACAGTACACCACATCTATTTTAATTTTGTTTCTTTTATCTCATAACAAATATATGTGATATATAGATGATGAATGCAATAACTCAATTAGTTTAACAAGGATAAAATAAGATAAAAATAAAATAAAATAAAATAATATTTTAAATAATAATATTTTCGCGTTCTAAAATTTAAAGAGTCTTACTTGAAAAATATGCTCGGTTCATTAACACTACAAATATTCCATTTATTTTAGACTTTTAAAATATTTGGAAGATTTTCAAACACTTGGTTTAATTTAAAAGTCATCCGCTAGACTTAAGACAAATACTTGAGATAGCAATATTTTTCTCCAAGATTTTCTAAAATTCCAAATTTTTTTCATGTAAGAACATTTACCATACTTGCAAAAAAACATTACGATGCATACTATATAATTTCATGTAGGAACAACCTCATAAGAGATTTAACGTTCTGTCCCTTCATCTAGTGACTTAAGGCCCCGTTTGGTTCCTCAACCGAGCTCAGTACAGTTTACTTTTAGACCTCTTTTACCATCCAAACAACAACTTGAGCTGCATCTGAGACTGAGTTAAGTGAGTTTACACTATAAATTGATTTAATGCTTCTGCCAAATGCCAGAGATGCCGCCCAAACTCATGTCAAAGTGATGGCTGCAATAAAAAAATAAAATAAAAAAAATTGTCCATTTTTCCCTTACTTTACTCCATCCAGTTGGCTGCAAGTGGATCCCACGGGAAATTTTTTTGACCTTTTAAGCAGTTGGCACCGGCTGACTTTTTAATATGTCATATGAATAGTAGAAATTAATGATGAGACCTATTTATTTTATAATTTTTCATAAATATATCTAAACTCATCTTAACATCTAAATATAGTACTTAAACTCATCTTAAGTGGGTTCTATAAAACTCACCCAACCATCTCAACTCATTACTATTCATAAAAAACTCAGCACAACTCAATATCTAAATTACAACAAAACTAAAAAAACTTTTACCTTATATATGTTGTTCACAATCTGCATTTGAAGAGTTTTTTTAACACTTTTTGATATACGTTATGAGATGATGATGTTTTATTATTTTAGTATTTTAATGATATTTGTGTTAATTGCTTAATTATAATAAGATTGGTGGATCGGCCTTTGGATAATAATTAAACAACATTGGGAATATTCGGAATTGTACTGTACGTACGTAGTACTAATTCACATATATATTAATATATATAGCAGCTGAGTTGAATTATATGCATGGGTTGCTGTCGTGACGACTTTCGTTTCATTAAAGACACCAAATTTCTAAATTTTTAATGAGATCGTCATAATGTGCCCCTTCATGCATGCATGGTGAAGAAACACATATACAACATAATGCAGTCACACTCCACGGAATTATATATTTTATTGGGGACAAAACAATATTAATGTAGATCACGTGAGAGTGGCTTAATTACCAAATACCATCAAGATTATATATTATATATTAAGCATAGAGAAAATTATAAACAATAATTAGAATTTAGAAAAAAAAAATGTATCTTCAAATAAGTCTCGGTCGCCTTAATTAATTGTTAATTAATTGGTAGCTAGGTCATGATCTAGTAATTAGTATATATATAGTTAATTAGGACTATGCCGATACAAATAGATATTATAATTATAAGGAAAAATATATTGCTAAATATGACTAGCTAATTCGAACTACTAATTTATAGCTTGATATGTATTAATTATTAATTTTAGCTCCTAATTTCCTTTTCAAAACGCCTAATTCATAGCTTCAAGCCCAATATCTAAAAGATGGAAAACGGGAAAAGATGGTTGATATCATTAATGCTAGTATACGACTGCATGAACTTTTGCCTTAATTTGCTGTAAATTAAATACTGCATAAAATTCATGTTATCATGACCTACAACACACGACGTTGACCTTTGCATGCATGGTAGAAGAACAGATCAACGACATAATAGAAAAAAGTATCGATCACTCGATCGGCCCGGAAAGATAATTTAATAATGATATTATATACAAACTCTATCAAACGTACAAGTTTTACATAAATTTTTTTTTTATAAAAAAGTGGACTTCATTCTAAAAAAATTTATTGTTTATTGATGAACCTACATTTTTACAAAAGACTTCGTGACATGATTTAGGACTTGTCCCCGGGATATACAAGATATATATAGATAGAGAGAGAGATTTCATAATAATATCATCTAGCTATAGGTACGAATTAGACGTATTAACAACCCATATATCAATCTTTGAATGGAACAGTACTACAACTACCCTTATCTAGATGGGTTGATGGATCTATATATAATATAAACAAACAGATAGCCTCAAACTAAGCTACGGCAATTGAAAACTTATAAGCTAGGGAATAGATTAGACGCCGTATCTATATCTTATATATAATAAGCGATAATAAGTAAGGAGGTGTCGTCCATCTTTTATTTCCAATTTTGTCCTTCGTTTGGTATTTTTTTCCATTTCTGACCCTCTTGCCATTCTTACTCTATTTACGAATTTTTTTTATGTTTGTCCTTACTTTTGTTCTTCTTAGATTCATGTGTTTTCATTTTATTAGACTCTAAATTTTTCTCTCCCGTTTTCCACCGCCTTCTCGAATTCTTTTTTATTTTATTTTATCTTATCAGATTCAAGATTTATTTTTCCCCTATTTCCCACTGCCTCCATTTTCTATTCATTTTTCTTCTGTGTCCTCAGTTCTCCTATGTTCGGGATTTTGGTTCTGCCGTATTCTTTTCCAGTTCTTATCCTTCTGCCAAATTCTTTTCGAGATGGTTATTCTTTTCATCGCCGCTTGAACCGAATTTTGTCCTTTTTATCCTTACTTTTGTTCTTCTCGAAATCTTGTATTATCAGATTATAAATTTTTCTTCTCATGTTTTCCACCGCCTTCTCGAATTCCTTTTTTTTTCATCTTATCAGATTCTAGATTTATTTTTCCCCCGTTTTCCACCGCCTCCATTTTCTATTCATTTTTCTGCTATGTCCTTAGTTCTGCTGTGTTCTGGATTTTGGTTCTCCCGTATTCTTTTCTAGTTCTTATCCTTCTGCCAAATTCTTTTCCAAATGTTATTCTTTTCATCGCCGCTTGAACCGACTTATTTTGAGTATAAAATCAGATTTATTTGCAGTTGTTATCCTATGTTCTGCATGAAGCACCTAACATCACCACAAAGAGAGGGCCGCGCAACGGAAGCTCACCGTGAGGTAGATAGTTTCAAAGGAGCAGGGTGAGTGGGAGGTGGCTGATCCGCCGTCTGAACACAGAGAAAAAGAGAGTCACGGCTGACCACCGTGTTTTCCAATTGTTATCCTATGTTTTGTATGAAGTAACCTACCACCACAAAGAGTGATGAGCACGGTCTTGCCATGCTTAGAGGCTTCGCGTGCACCGTTTTGGTGGTTGACGGTGGGGCTACTCGGGTTGGTAAGTGAGACTCACGGTGATGAGTCTGAGCAGTGGAGGCACACCAAGGTGCCTCCGGTAAGGGCAGCAGCTGGGTTGACTGAGTTGTGGCTCACGATGCCCTCCAACAATGCTCTGTTTTGTGGAGTTAAAACAGAGGCCTCTCAGTGATGGCCAGCGGCGGCTCAATGTGAGCTCAAGGCTAGGCTACGACGGTCAGATTTTTTTCCTGCATGCTTGGCAGCACGGGATAGAAGAGACATGGCTGGCCGGTGGCTTACAATGGTGCGGGGGTCAATCAGTCTTTCGGACAATGTGGAGAAACTGAACTACGATGGTTGGCATGGTGGCTATGTTGAAGCGGCAGCAACGACAATACCTTGAAGGCAAGAGGAAGAAAGCGGTGATGATTGCCTTGCCGTGGCTAAGCGAACACTTCTGTGGTGGTCTTGCTGGCCATTGGGTTGTCGGGAACACATCGAATGAGGAAGGAGGCGCCAACGAGTTGTTTTTACTGAAACATATAAGCGGTGGCAAGTTTGCTACTGTGTTTGTTTCCTGAACACTTGAGGACATGCATGCTCAGTGTTGTAGACGTAGAACAGGTCTAGGAAATTTAAACGTGAAAGTAACATATAAATGTATAGTGTTGTCGTTTATCCCAAACGGAAACAAACTTGCATGTAGAAGAAAACGGGCATGCATGCCGTTATTTTCATCTTAAAATATAGATGAAATTTTGTCTATTCATAGTTAAATTCGAGAGTTTGTATGGATTTAAATTCTTATTTCTTGGTTCATTGTGGATTGACAGGTAGCCAAGTAAGATCACTATCATATATATAAATTTGTCAGATACTAGCATTTATTACATTTCAGAACTATATTTTTTATTCTGTTCTCTCTTAAAATTACATGTTTTTACAAGAAATTTGTATTTTTGAAGTTAAAAAAAAAAAGAAATTTATAGTTTTAGAATATTTTTCATGTTTTTGCAACTGGTCAGTTTTTTCATGTTTTTGCAACTGGCAAGTTCTTACAAGAAAAAAAAAGATGAAAATTTTTGCAACTGAAGCTAAAAAATTTTCATGTAATATTTTTAGAATATTACATATTTTTCATGTTTTTGTTCTTATTTCATGTAAAAACAACTGAATGTGGGAAAAATGAGAATGTTTTATATTATAGTTAAAAAAAAATAGAGACTTCACAACCAAGGTAAACATTTTTCCTCATATTTTGGAGTTAAAATTTTTTACATTATAATTAGAATATATTAATTATTAATATTAATAAATAATAATTTATTTACTATTTTTAGATATCAAGTTTATTTAGAAACATATAATGATAGTGCATGATGGCCGTCTTGCTTTGCGTCCATGGCGATCCATCAGATATATATAGATCCTGCATGATCACCCATCATGCTTTGCTTCAACCTGAATGTGAAAATCATTTCCGAATCCTAAAGCAGGGGACCGAATCACCTCGCCTCCCTTGATAGCAGTCCACCTATACATATATAAATAATATATGTAGGAAAATACCGAATCGTATTCGTAATTAGTTTTAATTGCTCAATAAATAATGTGATCAAGTAGTACTGCTGCTGCGCATCATGTGCATGATGTACGTACGCACGCATGCATATAAAATAGAAATTAAAGTACGTACCTGTATTTCGTGACCAAGGCATGAAAGAAAACAGCCATGAGAACCTTGCTGAAATCTGCTCCTGCACATGACGTCATGCCTGCCCCGAATGGTATGAAATTCTTGGCTGTGACGTTCGCAGAGATGTCCTATATTAATGAAGCAAAACTGATGAGTCAACCATCATGTATTTTAATATTCTACCTGAGGAATGATTTTGGTGCATGACTGATGCATGATGCAGCGAGAATAAATTAAAGGTTTTTGATCGATCTAGACAGGTAGACGTCCCTGCATATTGCGCGCGTGCAGTACGTACCTGCCATCGCCAAGGATTGAAGGCTAGAGGATCCTCATAAGTTCTTGGGTTCAGTTGAAGTGCAGAAGGAACCACCATAAGTGTCCACCCTTTTGGAATCGTATACCCTTCATTAATTAAACAAGGAATTTTTAATACATCAAGTAGATTAACATCATCATGTACACCATGACATTAATTCAATAGCTAATATATATTAATGTATATGATTTGAACTAATAATTACCATTTACTTGAATGTCTTGAAGTGTTCTTCTCAGTATTCCAGGAGCAACACTGGCCAGCCTAAGTGATTCATTGATAACCTATCTTGCATGCCGATTCATTGTACATCAATTAAGAAGTGTTGCTTATAATAACTAGAAGCCGGCCTTCAGGGACCTCATAAAAGAAGTGGGAGAATCAAACTTACGTTATGGGTAAAAGTCATGGAGTACTTGTATTCCTTCCATGTGAGTCCAGAATCGGCATCTTCTCTGTTGTTAAGAATTGCTTCATGTTCCTCCTAATTAACAGAAATAACATGATGTCAAAAACAAACTGCCTTAAGGTATTTCTGAGTATTGTATCTGCATGCATGAGCTGCTACTAACCGTTAATTCTTGAAGAACTTTAGGATTATCTGTAATTAGCTTAATGGCTAATGTAAGAGTTGCTGATATAGTCTCAAAGCTTGCAAGGACGAGCCCAAACATCATGTAGATGATGAATTTTTCGGTCAAGAACGACTCCGTTTTCATGTCGGCCAAAATCTGATCAAGAAAATCTCCTTTGCGAATTTCAGGATTACGTTTTCTTTCTTCTAGCGTGTTGGTTATTATGTTTACCGCCGCCTTCTGGTTCTGTATGAAAATGGAATTAATATATACTTATTTGAAAGAATTAAAAGGTGATCTTAATGATCATGAGTGCTTTAGATTTTGAAAAATATAAGACTTAAGTTGGGAGATGGGATATTTATGTACCTGTAGACATCTATGATAAGTAGTACCAGGGATGTTGATGGGGAATGCCACGAGTCCTTCCAAAAAGTTGTCGAAAGATTCACCAATATTTTTCCCAGATTTGTTTGGTTCATAACTGAACAACTGCGCTGTTGTAAAATCAAAGATCATCTGGAAATGACCGAAAAATAAGTTAATATTGGATTTGCAGGGAAAAAAACACGTTAAATATATAAGTTATATATGTTCAGCAATAGCTTTGCAAGTACTTGAAAAGAAAAAGAATTAAGTGTTTCCATATTTCGAATATATACTCAAATTTAGTTTTGATCTATTCGTATATATATAATTTTGTATAAGTTTGATCATTGGAATATTTTTTTTTATCAGAACAGTACGGAGTGGGTATTAATTATATCAGAGCCAGCAGCATTGAGAAAAGAACTGCTTACAGCTGAAGTGCCTTTTTTCACTTCCAAACTGGAAAGCTTAGACCAACACTGCAACTTTTCGTTTATGGCATCTTCCAACTTGGGCAGCAACTTTTCCTTGAGAGCCTCGGTACCGAAGGTACCCAAGATCATATTCCGCAGGTACTTGTGGGCATTAATTCCTGATGCGTCTAGGCCGTGCAGAAGCTTTGAGAAGGAATCCATGTACCATCGCTCAACCAGTTTTCCTTCTTGTTGGAAAACGTGATAGTTGAATTCAGGATCAGATGATACCACAACCAGCCGTCCGACCAAGCTTGTCCGAAATATTGGCCCATATCTAACGTACATAACATATATATATATATGCTTAAAGAATGCTTGGGAATTAAAGATGTTATATATTATCACTTAAAAAAATGCATGAGGGCTCGTTATAATTATGAGGGAAATTAAGCAATACTACAGTGTGAATTTATATTGTGCACAGCTGCTTACTTCTCCATCCTTTTCTTCACGAAAAGTGGTGTGTCTATGGACTTGTTTGAGACCATAAAACTGAGGGTCTCCCCAATAATTGGGAAGCCCATAGAGCCGGGTGGTAATTTTCCATTACATTTAGGATTCCTCCACCTATAAAGCCAATGGGTGGAAAACACTATCAGCAGGCCGCTAATGACAGAAAGCCAAACAGACCACATCGATCTTTAAGTAGTACTACTACAGGGAGGAAAATAAGATATATAATACGTGCGTACTGATGTGGGTTGGTTTATATGAAAAGAGTATGGCTCTTTATATAGGCAAAGGATGAGCTCATCACATGATCGAGACATGTACGTACGTACGAGGGTTTTCTTTTTTCGTCTAGCTTAAGATTAGAAAATTAATGTTAAAGCTGCATTGCCAAATGTGAAATGTCGTCGTCTATCTAGATGGTCAAGTCCTTACTCCGGATTTGAATGAACTATTTATAAGTGGTGTCAAAGAAGAAAATGGCAACCTGGTTTTGAAAACTTTGCATGGCCTTTCATGTTAATGAGGTTGACGTTATATGAGTTGAGTTGAGATCATTTGTAAATAGGATGAAATTATTAGTTAAAATTAGATTAGATGAGGTATTTCATCCATATCTAATTAAACTGGCCCTAATGATGTATGATGATCGGTAGCTAGGCCATGCCGGTTTGATTGGCCAGTAATTCTACATACAATTGTGAAGTGCGTAAATGCTGAGTAATCGTTTTGAAAAAGAGTGAGGTCTATTAATTATTAAAAAATTATTTTTTTCTCATGTGAATCTCATATTCTATTCATTTTATTCAAAACGATTACGCGACAATTCATACATAATTCACGGTTTGCAGATATATTTTCTCTTGACTGACTGGCCTATCAATTATAAATAATGGACAAGCAAGACTGCTAGCTAGAGGCCGTTGGACTAAGTACTTTTTAATGAATGGAATCGAATTTAATTTATTTTTCATACAACATAAGTCATGTTAAACAGATCAAGACGTACAGAGTTTAACCGCCATCATATATGTACATAACTACCTCAGTCTTTTCCCAACTCAATTGATTACACATTCAATCCCTAGATCATCATAGATCATTATCTTCTGATATCATGATCGAAAACAACTTAATTAATTTATTTGAGGCCAACAGCATCGATCTGATGATCAACATTTTGAAAAATTGAACAGTTGGGTAGAGTATTGTAGAGTTAGGATTTAAAATCAAGATCTCTGCTAGATCTGATCCAAATAGTTTAAACTGATCAAGAAGAAATAAATTTAATTACGAGAAATACTATATTTACAAAATGATTACATAAAAATAATTTTATAAATTGATGTAGTTTGATATAATTTTTTAGATTGTAAAATTATTTTTATTGTAAAGTAAATCTGACAGATCATATGAAACTAAATTAATTTTGAGATTTTTTTTTATAATCATTTTGTGACTATAATACTCTCTTTAAAAAATAATCTACGGTAGATATTTATTTTCGTATGTTTTGGACCGAAGAAAAATGATAACAAAAGACAAAGAAACAACAGTAAATCCACAAAACAAAAAAGGAAATTAAAGTGAGGCGACTAAGTCCAGAAATAAATAGTAGTATAAAACCCATCGATGACGACACAGTCTTTCTTTTAACATTACTCTTTGCAAATTACAATCAGGCGGTTTTGATATAAAATATCCTCCGATTCATTTTAATTGATATTATCTAATTATAATGATTTTTTAAATTTTTATATAAAATATAACAAATAATTCAATTTTTTTAAATTTCAAAATAATAATAATATTAAAAAATAATATTCTAATAATATTTTATTTTACTTTTCAATTTTCATCTTATCTTAACTCATTATCTAAACCTCTCAATTTTCACTGTTTGTTGCTATTTTGATCAATAAATATCGACAAGGATTGATCAATGCCGGCCAATCAAAGGTCTAAGAGCATTAGTATTGGTCTATGCATATGAAAAATTATCTATTTTATTATTATTAATTTTTTGCTAAAATCAATTTTTTTTTATATATTTTACAATTAGTATCCACTACATACATTTGACATTAATAATACAAATGTAATAATAAAAAATATAATTTTTTTTATATATTATATTAAAAATATAATAAAATGAAAATATATATATAATATATTATAATAATAAAATGAATGTGCATGTGAATGTTTGTTGTGTTGTTAAAAGAAGAAGAAAAGAAAAGGATTGTGAGAGAGTGGGAGGATATGAGAGAGAAATATTGATTAAAATATGTTTTGTGCAATGAATAATAGTTATCCAAATTTAGATAAACACTATTTATAACTAGCTAAATATTTAGATATGCATAAGTTAATGTAAATGATTTTAGTGTCATATTATGCAAATATGACTTTGCATATACATATGTATAGACCAATGTGAATACTCTAAGGCGGAATTTCTCTAAGCTGATGTTTTTTATTTTATTAGATTTTGAAGATCTCGTAAATTAAGTTTCATACGAATTCTATGATTTGTTTTCGGAGATAAGATAATATGATATAATATGATGTGCTTGTTTGTTAATTTATAGAGATAAGATTAATTTGACTTTTTTATAAAATTTAATTTGATGGGATTTTTTATAGTATTTTATTGGAGAAAACCGTTGAAAGCCCGCGCATGGGAGTATAACAACGATTTCATCAACGGTTGAGAAGTTTTCCCGGGCGTTCGTATGAACACGTTTTTCCTTTTTTTTTTTTAATTTTTTCTACTTCCTTTGCTTATTAATTTACCAATTACGTGTAATTATTTTTTCTCTGCAAATCTGGCGCAAATCTCTTAAATCTTTTATTGCAAGATAGGGCTTTCGCTGAAAGGACAACACAAGAGAGATGAGAAGACTTTGTCTGTTTCAAAATCAGTGAACAGTATTGAAGTAAGGAGAGAACGAGTGAGATGAACATTAACATATAAAATGAGTATTAGTTTTCATAGATTATCAAACCGTACGAAAATTTAGAAATTTTTTTAAAATTTTGTGTTTTATCTTTAAAAGCAAACGAGACCTTAGGTGTACGTAAGTAGGTAAAGAGAGTGATACGAAGGCAATTTCCATTGAAACGACAAAATGTGCGTAGCAAGATTAAAAAATCAAATCGAAAATAGTTGTAAAAGATATAATAGCCATAAGGTCCATTATTATAGGGGTGGGCAGCAGGGCCCCGCCGCCCCACCCCACATGGAGAGGGCCTAGCAGGTGGCGGGGCGGGGCCCCTCCACATATATAATTTTTATTTATTTATTTATATATAAATAAATATATTGTATATAGATATATACAATTTATTAAAAACTTAAAATTGTATTTATGTCATTGGATTGTATTGGCCTTCTAGGCCAACCTTTATATAGGAGGCCAAGGCAATACAATAGTCATCTTAAAAAGATATTTTTAGACCAATTTTTTTTTTAAACACAGTGTGTTGGCCTAGGCGGGAGGCGGGGCGGATGGGATTTTTTCCCCCGCCCCCGTCCTGCACCATGCGGGTATCACCGCTACATTAGTATGAGCTGAACCGTAGTGAAGACCAGCTAAAAAACATAAACAGTCCACCACCTTCGCTCGGACTTTGGAAAATGATCAATAATTTATATATCTATGTACTATATAATTTCTTATATATAAATCTCTTTTATTCTTAAACCATTTCATATTTTATCATTTAAAGTAAGTTAAAACAAATTATTATAATTAAGTTTGAAAGGTTATCATATAGCCTTTTACATTACATACTCTTTATTATCACCTCGTTACTTGTCTCTTATACTTCTCATCTTTTACACTTATTTCTTCTTCTTCTTTTTTATTGAAAGCATTATAATTTCATTCAATTCAATGTTTGACTATACAAGCTATATCATGTGAAACTGCACTATACACTTCCTTTGGATACTCTGCAATCCACACTTGTTCTTCCTTTCTAGACAAACCTATCTTTGCGAGTTGATGAGCTACATTATTCCCCATTCTATTTATATACTGAATTTTCCACCCACTTCTACACTACATAGTTTTTTCGACATCTTCAACCAATTGTCCATAACAAGTCCAACAATCCTCAACCATGTTTACTGCCTTAATGACCTTTAGAGCGTCTCTTTCAAAAGTAACAGAAGAAAAATTGAGTTATGCGCATAACTTCAAAGCTCTCCATAACGCCAAATTTCTGTTATCACTGGGTGTGCTACACCCTGTCTATTCATGCACATAGACACCAGAATCTCTCCTTGGTCATCCCTTATTACAATCCCTGCACCCATTCTCTTGGCTTTTGAATCGTATGCAACATCCCAATTCACCTTAACTCCACTGCCTACTAAAGGTTTCCATCTCACCCACATTCTTTTTTGTACATCCATCAGTTTTAAGCCCCATTGAGCTATTTTGTGCCTACTGAAATTCTTCAAGACTATCCCTTGCTTGCTTCACCACCACTTTGGGGCCAGAGAAAGTCTTCTCAAAGATAACTTGTTTCTTCTGGGACAATTTTTCCCACACCTTCAAAAACTCACCTTCTGAACTGGCCAATTTTTTTAACAGGACTCATAGAGTCAGCCTAAACATCGGATGCAAGGAACTGGAGGGCTGGGTTTCATAGCTTTCGGCATGGTGTATTGAACTTGGCTTATAAGGTGCCAAATTGAAAACTGTTGAAGAGATTTCGAAAATCTCGACTTCCAGAACAAAATGCTTGTTGATTTTAACTTTAGGGGAGGGGGTAGGGGAAACTCTTATAGGGGTTCAGGCCACAGTGAGAGTACGGATCGAGCATAGATGAGTTGACGAAGGGAATTACCAAGCACGCGTGAGCAAAGCTGAGTTGCGGAGCAGGGTCCTCACTGGCTTTGCAGGAGTTGCAGCCTTCCCAACCACTATGATGAATGCTCTGTACAGAAATCCTCAGAGTTGGGTTGAAAGATTGTTGAAATCTATGAATGGAGGATATGGGAGCAACGGCGTTGGCGCTGGAGTAAAGTGGGAAAATTTTTTGTCGGGTTGGCCTTGGATGGACTGTGAGGCAGGCAGGGAAATCAGGTAAAAGAGACGTGGTGCGTTTACGAATGGATGAGTGAGGGGAATGAGGTGCGTAGATGGAGAAGAGTGAGGGGTCGGGGTTCGAAAATATGAACGTTTTCCTTTTCGCTGAAAAAAACTGAATTTCAACTGAAGACGTCTCATTTCCTCTAAAAAAGCAAACCCATTGACAGTGGGACTTTGTTGTTACGTGAAAACTTTGAAACATCTTTTTTATATCACTTTCACCGTTTGGATAAGAGTTACTCTCTCCGTACAGAGTGAGGTGAGATTTCACCTCTGTCTCCAAACTGCACCGAGGTGTACGTAGGCAAGTAAAAAGAGTGATATGAGGGCAATTTCCATTGAAACGAAAAAATGTCTAGGCCTAACTTGCTTGCGTAGTGGGCTTAGAAAACCATATAAAAAATAGGTGTAAAAGATATAATAGCCAAAAGGCCCATAATAATGGGCCGAACCGCAGTGAAGCCCAGTTAAAAAACATAAAGAGTCCACCACCTTCGCTCGGAATTTGGGAAATGATCAATAATTATATATCTATGTACTCTATAATTTCTTATGTATAAAGCTCTTTTATTCTTAAACCATTTCATATTTTATCATTTAAACTAAATTAAAACAAATTATTATAATTAAGTTTGAAAGGTCATCATATAGCTTTTTACATTACATACTCTTTATTATCACCTCGTTACTTGTCTCTTATACTTCTTGTCTTTTACACTTTTTATTTTTATTTTTTATTTTTATTGAAAGCATTGCAATTTCATTCAATTCAATGTTTGACTATACAAATTATATCATGTAAAAATGCACTATATACTTCGTTTGAACACTCTTCAATCCACACTTGTTCTTCCTTACTAGATAGACCTATCCTTGCGAGCTAATGAGCTACATTATTCTCCACTCTATTTATATACTGAATTGTCCACCCACTTCTACACTACATAGCTTTTTTGACATCTTCAACCAATTGTCCATACCAAGTCCAACAATCCTCAACTATGTTTAATGCCTTAATGACCTCTAGAGCGGCTCCTTCAAAAGTAACAAAAGAAAATTTGAGTTCTGTGCATAACTTCAAAACTCCCCATAATGCCAAATTTCTGCTATCATTGGGTGTGCTACATCCTGTCTATTCATGCACATAGACACCAAAATCTCTCCTTAGTCATCGCTTATTACAATCCCTGCAACTATTCTCTTGGTTTTTGAATCGTATGCAACATCCCAATTCACCTTAACTCCACTACCTACTGAAGGTTTTCATCCCACCCACCTTATTTCAGTACATCCATAAGTTTTAAGCCCCAATGAGATACTTTGTGCTTGTTGAAATTCCTTAAGACTATCCCTTGCTTGCTTTACCACCACTTTGGGGCTAGAGAAAGTCTTCTCAAAGATAAACTTGTTTCTTCTGGTCCATAATCCCCTCATGATGGATGCCACAACTTCAAATCCGTCTTGTTGTAGGTTCTGGGACATTTTTTCCCACACCTTCAAAAAATCACCTTCTGAACTGGCCCATTTTTTAATAGGACTCGTAGAGTTAGCCCAAACATCGGATGCAACAGCACAACTCTACAATGTATAGCATATTGATTCCTCCTCTCTTTCACAAATAGAGCACAAAGAATTCTCAATAACTCTCCTTTTAGTTAGGTTTACTCTCATGGGTAAACAATCATTGATAGCTTTCCGCATGAAAGTCTTCACCACACTTGGGGAATTCATACTCCATACTGCTCTCCAGCAAGTGTCCCTTACTAGGCAACTAGAAGCTTTACCCTTCTCTTCCCTTCTCTTTTCTCCTTCTACCCATTTCCAAGTGGTATGCACTTTTTACATTGAACTGTTCATTCTTTGCATACCCCCGTATTAGCTTATCCCTTTGCCCAGACAAGCTGAAAGGTATACTACATACTAACTCAGCTTCCTCTTCCCCCAGCGTGTCTTTGAAGACCTCTGCTTCCTCTTTATAGAATGAAGGGCCTCATAGGCTACCAAGATATTGTCAAAAATGAGTTTACCAGGTATGAAAGCGCTCTAAGTGCTGGAGATGATAACATTGAGGACCAGTTTCAACCTATTTGTCACTCTTGGGTTACCACTCTGTTCATTATTACTTATATCCTTATATTATCCAAAGTTTTGAATTTCGTACCGTATTGGCTGGTACGGCCGAAATATACCGTTTCTGTGGCGTAACCGGTACAAAAAAGGGTATAGTTTCGTACCGGTCAGAATTTCGGCCGTTTCGGCTCGTACTGGCCAATATTTCGGCCTTTTCTTTCTTTTTTTTCTTTTCATTTCTTCAAACTGCAAGTTGATTTTTTGACCCCCTAATTCAGACCAGACTACTTATAATATATATAATTTATTCATATATAAACTATTATTTTGGAATATAATTTATTCATATATAGACTATTCCAAAATAATATTCAAAACAGTACGGATATCGAAATATCTTGTTTCAATGTCTCGATCGAAATGGTCACGAGTACGGTATTTAAACCATTGATATTATTAGTTTAT
This sequence comes from Juglans cinerea, assembly GCA_961763995.1. Lineage (NCBI taxonomy): Eukaryota > Viridiplantae > Streptophyta > Magnoliopsida > Fagales > Juglandaceae > Juglans > Juglans cinerea. The sequence goes on along the minus strand of CAUIVZ010000012.1, from coordinate 21,779,573 downwards.
TACTTATTTCTTCCACTCCTGGTATTGTTTTGTTTATTAACATCATTTTGTCTTCTTTTGTTCATAACATTTTGTTTATTTCATTTATACATATCTCATTAAAATTAATAATTGAAGATGATCATGTTTAAACAACTTCACACAAGCAAGTTATAAATAAAATTTAAAATAGAATAAAATTAAAAACTTAACAATATCCTGCACATTGCTCAGGTGTGCGACTAGTTTTTAACTATTCTAAAAGCATTTGTGTCTTAAATTACTAAAAATTAATGTATTTGTGAATAGTTTTAACAATATCATATTTAATAAAATAGAAATACGACATAATCTATGAGAGAATTTGAGAAGTTTTTGGAAATGATATTTATTTATTTTTTCTTATTCTTTACATGAACTTCAAGGAATAGCATTTTCCTGTTTCTATACATGCAAAGAAACAATAATTACATACAAAAAATACAACCGAATCAAGTTGAAACGCTTACCCTTGTAATAATAACCCTCGGAAAAGGGGAAAATCTAAGCAATATATGGACAATTATCTTGAAATTTATAGAGGAATGTCAAACAATTCTAGACCGTCCGATCAAGAATATGACCGTTGGAGGCTTCTGCCCTGTTATGGTGTCGAATTCAAAGCTACGTACCTCTCTCTCTCCCAATAAAAGCCTGTAAACTCGGAGAGAAAAAAAGGGCATTCACAAACCCAATACAACAGGCAAAATACACATTCGCTCGCTCTCTCCAGTCGTCTATGTATTCTGTAGCAAGAATGAAGTCGGACCGCAAGCCGCCGCTCCCTAAATCGCCGATCAAGCTTCGACCCCGTCCAGATCTTCGCTCAAACTCTATTGAGCTCACAACAGACCCAGATACTCAAGGTTCCATCAGATAAAAACGAAGTGGTGAAATAAAATGCATGTTTTCCATTCTGTTAGGATTGTTAGATTTGTCAGAATATTCTTTTATTCTTCCTTGCACGATGTAACCTATATATAGTACGTACTGTAAATAAAGTTGACACAACAGAATACACAATAAGTTTTTTCTCCCATTACTCTGCTTTTATCATCTTCTAGCTCTCTTCCGTGCCACTCTCAACATGGTATCAGTTTTAGAGGAAAAATGGCTTCATGAAATATGACGTCGCGGGATAAAAATATCTGGTTTGTAGTAAGATCAATGAGCTTATATCCTTTGACTCCATACGGGTAGCCAAGGAACAAGCATCGTCTAGCTCTTGGGTCAAATTGGGAGCGGTCATGATTGTTTGTGGAGGCAAAACAAAGGTAGCCAAATACTTTGAGATGAAGATAGCTGGGTTTAGTGTTATAGAGAAGTTCGAAAGGGGATTTGAAATGAAGGAGAGGAGTGGGGGTTCGGTTTATTAAGTAAACGGCAGTGTTGATAAAGTCAGGCCAATAATGCATGGGAAGTCCGGATTGAAATTTTAAGGCCCTTGCAACGTTGAGAATATGCTGATGTTTACGCTCAGCTAGAGCGTTTTGTTGAGGTGTGGCGACACATGTTAATTGATGTGTGACACCTTTGGATTGGAAATAATTTGGCATGTGAAATTCAGCTCCATTATCGGTTCGAATAGTTTTGATTTGTGCTGCAAATTGAGTTTCAACTAGAGAAAATAAATTCTGAAGAGATTTACGAGCCTCTGATTTGGTTTGAAGGATATAAATCCAAGTGCAACGGGTATATTGATCAACAATTGTGAGGAAGTACCGAGCACCATTGTATGCATATGTTCTATTTGGGCCCCAAATATCTGCCGAGATAAGGTCAAAAGGATTGGTTGCCATGATGGGGGATGAAGGAAAAGGTAGCTTGTGTTGTTTTGCAATTGGACAGATTTCACAAGGATTTTTGGAAAACACTTTGGGTTTGGATTTGTCTTTATAAATGTCATTTAGTATGTGCTGAGTCATTGAACTGTGTCCAAACCGATAGTGCCATAATTCAAATTCATCAAGTTTGGAAACATTGGAGGAATTAACAACATTTGAACGTAAATCAGCAAATGAACGTAAAGTAGTGGAGTTTGGTCTTGGTATTTGGAGGTGATACAAGCCATTACGCACCTTCCCCAGTCCAATCGTCATCCAAGATGAAAGGTCCTGGATATAACAACAATTTGAGAAGAAAATTAGATAACAAGACGAATGAGTGGTTAATGATCTTGTTGAAATTAAATTGAAGGAAAATGCAGGTACACATAAGACATTTTTTAGTGTTAAAGATTTTGTAAGCTGAACATGACCAAGATGTGTAGCTGCAGTTGTGGCTCCATTTGGAAGTTGAATGGTGTGTGAAACAGAAGTAACGTTGTGAGCGAAAAAAGATGGGCTACAGATCATGTGATCTGTAGCTCCAGTGTCAATGATCCAAGTGGTATCTATTTCTATCTGAGTCTGTTGTGAACGAGTGAAATTGCAAAAAGAGATACCAGACACTGGAGGAGGATCAGAGACGCTGGCATGGTTGGCTGCAGATGTGGAGGTAGTTGGATTAGAGTGATGGAGTAGAGCAAGGAGATGGCTATACTGCTCCTGAGTAATAGGTGGTCCATGGTTGATTTGTTCCTGTTCAAGAGTAGATTGGTTAGCAAATGATTTATACTTATTGTGGTGCTTGTGGCCAGGGGGAAAACCGTTGAGTTTATAACATTTTTCTTTGGTGTGTCCTGGAATGTGACAATGAGAGCACACTGGAAGATGAGGATTTGCCTTGAAGCAGCGTTCCAGAGAGTGTCCAGAAATGTTGCAATGTGAACAAAAGAGGCGGTCCTTGCGTGAGGAAGAATAATTGCGTTGGTCTGGACCCCTGGCAATCATGGCAATGGGCATTGAGGGTGAGTGAAGCTGCCTACGCCGTTCTTCCTGCTGAACGAGGGAGATGACACGGTTGAGTGCAGGGAGATCGTCATGAAGTAGGATTTGAGCTCGGATAGCATCATAAGAGTCATTGAGTCCCATGAGGAACTGCATGACTTTGTTGCGGTGCGTGTATTTCATGAGAGTTGTCACCGAACCACATGTACAGAGAGGCATGGGTTCATAAATCTCCAATTCGTCCCAGAAGCTTTTGAGCTTGTTATAATATTGGCTGACAGGGTATTCTTCCTGCGTAAGAGTAAAGATAGATTTGGTTAATTGAAAAATGCGTGGAGCATTTTGGATTGAGAACCTGTCCCGAAGGTCATTCCACACAGTGGCTGCCGAATTTGCATGGGTGATGCTCGACCGATGTTTTGAACCAACTGAATGTTGGATCCAGGCAATGATCATATCGTTGCATCTTTCCCACGGAGCATATAGAGGGTCAGTAGTACTTGCTGGTTTGGGAAGTTTGCCGTCGATGAATCCAAGTTTATTTTTGATATTGAGAGCCCGTCGCATTGTCCTAGCCCATATTACGTAGTTCTCTGTTGTGAGCAGGTCTGGAACGAGTGGGTTTGAAGCCCCTTCACCAGGCTGAATATAGTAAGGACTGGCAGGGTTGTGAGGATTGGTTTCGGGATTGGTTTCAGTATTGCTAGGCATGGTGGTATATGATTCTGGGCAATTTTCTGACACCGTTCCAAACAATGGCTCACAATTAACCCCACTTCAATACATTGTCCCTTCTAATATTCCATATCCCACTCCCCTTGATACATCCATCCCAACCTCCCAGCATTACACCACTCCTACGTCCTCCACCTCCTCCACTCCATCAACTTCTTCCCCATCCACTGAAACTATAAATCAAGATCACCAACCCACTCAAGGTTCCAACCCCACCAACTCCCCAAGACGTTCCAACAGACTCAGAAAAGCTCCAGCTTATCTACAAGATTTTCATTGTCAGCAAGCCACTGCCCCTGCCTCTCTCCAATCAACAACCGAGCATGAAGATCACGGTCCTCTCAACAATCCAAAGGTAATTTTCCCTCTCACTTCTGTTCTCTCTTACCACACTCTTTCACCTTCATTCAAAGCCTTCACAACCTCCATATCAATACACAAAGAACCAACTTCTTACACACAAGCTATCAAAGAGCCAATATGGCGTGCAGCAATGGAGCAAGAGCTCACTGCTCTTGAACTTAATGAGACATGGTCCATGGTTGATCTACCTCTTGGCAAGAAACTGATTGCATGTAAATGGATTTACAAATACAAATTCAATGCAGATGGGTCCATTGAACGTGCCAAAGCCAGATTAGTCGCAAAGGGATTCACACAACGTGAAGGTATAGATTTCCACGACACATTTTCCCCGGTTGCTAAAATGGTCTCTATTCGCTGCCTTATTGCAGTAGCTGCCATTAAAGGTTGGGACCTTCAACAGCTGGACATCAATAATGCGTTCCTATATGGAGAGCTCGACGAAGAATTGTACATGAAGCCCCCTCCTGGACATTCCTCAGCCAAGAAAAATCAGGTTTGTCACTTACACAAAAGTCTCTATGGTTTGCGACAAGCGTCCCGACAATGGAACACCAAACTGTCTTCTTCCTTAGCTGAATTCGGCTTCATCCAGTCCAAAGCAGATTACAGTCTGTTTACCAAGCAAACGCATGATTCTTTCATTGCACTTCTCATTTATGTCGACGACATAATTTTATTAAGCTCAGACCCCACCTCCAGCAACAATGTAAAGCAGTTTCTTGCCACCAAGTTCAAGATCAAAACACTGGGTCCACTACGCTACTTCCTTGGCATGGAGATAGCTCGCTCTAAGGTAGGGATTCAGCTGTGTCAGCGCAAGTATGCGCTAGACATACTCTCTGAAACAGGCTTACTAGCAGTCAAGTCATCCCCCTTGCCCATGGAGCCGAATCTCAAGCTAACAAAGGATGATGGGGATTTATTTCATGACCCATTTCTATATAGAAAATTAGTTGGTAAATTACTTTACCTCACCAACACAAGACCAGACCTGAATTATAGTGTCAATCTACTCAGCCAGTTCATGGAGAAGCCACGAGTTCCTCATTACAATGCACTCATCAAAATACTCAGATATATCAAGGGCAATCCGGGTCAGGGAATATTTTTATGTAGCAACTCCAACCTTGAACTCATTGCTTATTCGGATACTAGTTGGGCCGGCCAATTGTCCTGATACACGGAAATCCACCACTGGTTTCTGCGTATTTCTTGGTCATTCCCTTATTTCCTGGAAGTCAAAGAAGCAGAACACCATCTCTCGTTCTTCGGCTGAATCAGAATACCGTGCCATGGCTGCAGTTGCTTGTGAACTTACATGGTTACGATACTTTCTACATGATTTACGCATCGACATATCCGCCCCTGCAACCTTGTATTGTGATAACTTAGCAGCATTGCACATTGCCGCAAATCCCGTGTTTCATGAACGAACGAAACACATCGAGCTCAACTGCCACCTGGTTCGAGACAAAATATTGGCTGGCCAAATTTCCACTGCACATGTTCCTTCTTCCAGTCAATTAGTGGATCTGCTCACTAAACCAATACACTCCCCGACCTTCAATCGATTGCTGTACAAGATGGGAGTAATCAACATTTACTCTCCATCTTGCGGGGGGCTATTGAGCTCACAACAGACTCAAATACTCAAGGTTCCACCAGATAAAAACGAAGTGGTGAAATAAAATGCATGTTTTCCATTCCGTTAGGATTGTTAGATTTCTCAGAATATTCTTTTATTCTTCCTTGCACGATGTAACCTATATATAGTACGTACTGTAAATAAAGTTGACACAATAGAATACACAATAAGTTTTTTCTCCCATTACTCTGCTTTTATCATCTTCTAGCTCTCTTCCGTGCCACTCTCAACAAACTCAGCCTCTCTGCAAACCCCATCAGGTAGCTAGGCCTGAACAAATACGTCTCAAGCTCTCTCTCTCTCTCTCGATTCCTGTTATTAACTTATATTTGTGCCCGACCGTTTTTGTTTTGCCCGCTTTGGCAGGCTCTTTGGCAAAATCTGAGAGACCAAATCGTTGTTGGGACAACCAGGAAATGGATCTTCGACCCGAGTACCGCTCAATCTCGTGCGAGTTGCGGGCTTTAAAGAAGATGGTACGCAACGAGTTTGGCAACGGAGATTCAGACAGTGATGGGATTGCTAATTCTTTCGGTGCCAATTCGAGTCCTCTGTTTGAGAGGGGTCGGTTTTACGAGGAGTACTCCGCTAGAAGGAACGAGAGGCTGAGGAGCAAGAAGAACGAGACAGGGCATGAAAGGAAGACCGCGCACGGTCTCGGTGTCATGGGGGAGTCTGCGAAAAGGAGCAGCAGTACGAAGAACCTTGAGAGTTTGAGGAAATCGGTCTCGTCGGCTTACTCTGTGGAGCAGAGCGAGGCCCCGACTTCGAGGTATATGCTAAGAAGTATGACGAAGGAGAACAAGAAGCCACCTCTGGCTGTCAAATCTAGGAAATCTTCGGTGCTTGGTGCAGAGCCAAAAATGGGGACTCGAAGCGTTCGGAGAGGCTGAGTTTCAAAACTCAGTGAATTCTACAGTTTTATTATTTTTATTTACTTTTTTTTTTTGGCCTTTTGGTACTCAAGGAAATTGGTAATTTAAATAGGAATTTGAACATGGTTGCCTTGTTCATGGATTTTTTAGTGGTTAATGGGTATCCCCCGAATGATTGAGGTTTCAACTTGGCAAAGAAACCTATTCTAAATAAGCATTGTATTTGATAAAATATAAAAAATTCTATCCCGGTAGGCAAAGTAACATGGCAATTCTTTGTCATGACAATACTTTGTTTAGGGATAGCAATATGTGACATGACCCGTAAACCTAACATGAATACGACATGAAATTATTGAGTTTGGATTTGATGTTAATACACGATTTATAAACGAGTCAATAACGGACGAGTCAACTTGCTTAACACGAAATCAACCTATTTAACCCGTTTAGAATTTATTTCAAAATTAAAATTTTATTATTACAAAAGTATTGTTATTTCTCAGTATGCTTATGTTTTTATTGTTGGGATTGTAATTTTAGACTTATGTTCTCTCATTTTTGTTATTAGTTTGTAATATTTATTTTATTATATCTTAAAATTTGAAAAATAAAAATATTGATATATATTTTTTAAGATATTGTGGTAAATATAGATTTTAACTTTTATATAAAATTATGTTAATCAGGTCAAATAAATTATGTGTTTTAGTTTAAGTCATTTACATGAAACAGACGGTTTAAATGAGTCATGTCTTGTTAACATATTTCTAATTATTATTAAACGAGTTAAAACATGTAACACTCCGTTATCTAAATGTCTTGGGTGGGTTTGAAAATTTGACTCGTTTAGCTTAATAGGTTGGGTTTGGGTTGACCTATATAGTCGAATGCTCATGACTTAATACGACACAGACACAATCCAAAGCATGATTTGTCACCACTAACTTTGTTAAAAAAATTTAAAATTAATTTTTTTTTAAATCAAGTGGCAATAAAGTGGAGAGTGTGCTTTGCACACTGGCTTCCAAGTAGAAGAACTCGGAGATCTTTTCCACTATGGTAGTCTACTAAACACTCTGGAATTAAAATTAAGGGTATGCATCCAAACAGATTGTTTGTTGCTTCCCATGGTGCCATTTTTTTGAGTGGTGTCCAGCTCTGGAAGGATCTCAAAAGACTTGAGATGTCTATGAAAATGTTGTAGATTGACTGGTCGGTTGATGCAGATGGTTGGGCTATTGTTGAAGTTACCACTTGGCTATCTTCTTCAATAATTATTCTTGCTAGCTAGTTTGCTAGTTGCTGCTTCCTCTATTGCTGAGTTTTGAAATTTGAATTTATAGAGTCAATGAACTGTGTGCGTCTTAGCTAAAATAATGGACCCTGTGTCAGACAAACAAACCCAGTTATAAATATTGATGCGTTTATCACGTTGAAACGTTTTGATCTTACATTCTCATGTCTTTATTTCCTTGGCATTTCATCGAACGGTTGGGGGTGGGTGTTCAACCATTAATATAGTTGTAGCTAGCTAGGTGGCCCTCACCTTGTCTATCTCCTTTGCAAGTTCTGTATGTATAACAGCTGAAGTACAAAGCCATCACTTTTCCATCGCGATGCATTTTCAGGGTTAGAATTCTCTGTAACTTTCCCGAACTCTAGGGTAGCATACACAGAACTCAGAAGAGAGAGAAGTCAGAACGAGTTAAATTTCTTAGAGTTCTTATCCAAAAAACCTAGGATTTAAAATGAGATAGATGATGCATAAAGTTAGTTTTATAATATTTATTGAATATTACTTAATTGGACACTACTAAATGTTTAATAAATAACATGAGACTTACTCTATTACGCGATAATTCTAGATATGATGGTCTAAATCTAAAATGGAATGTCTTAACATTTTTAAGATATATTAATCCCCATTTCATTTTATTCCAATTTGGCAATGACCCTAAAGTTATAATACAATTATTTTGAATCCTTAAAAAGAAAGGAGTTAGTTTATATACGGTCTCTAAATGCGGATTGCTTATGATGTTTTTTTCCTTTTACCCTAATTCATCAATGAAATTGTACACACAATTCTCTACTCAGGAATGCAAATAAAATTTCTCAAAAGAGAGACATCCAGTCTTACCCACAAAAAGAGTTGTAATATTAAGGGGTGCTAGCTTCACGCTACCTACTTGGGAAAAAAAAAAGTGGAGCATATATGGGATACTAGTGAAAAAATTCACTTTTTCTTGGTATGTCTTACTTTATTAAAAAAAAATGTCAATCTTACATGCTTTAATATTATTATTTATGTAAAGGATAAAATATCTCAAGCCCAGGCAGACTAGGCCCAGCCCACCAAATGACCATAACTAGAAGACAAAGAAAGAGAGATAAATGGGAGACAAGGAGAGGACAAGAGAGATAAATGTGTCAGAGGAAAAAATGGATAGTGTCAGGAGAAAGTAGAAAATGAAGAGAGGGTGTCATACACGCAAAGAAAAAAGGTGACCACGTCTCATCATTGCAGACAGGCACGCGGAGAGAGGGATCAGATAAAAAGCAAGCGGCCAGACGATTGGGGGACTTTGGCTTCTTCAACTTCTTCAACCTTTCAAAGGGGTGCTCTAGCGAGGAGGTCTTCTCCAGCAAATATAGTTAAGATTTTCATTGTACAGTAAGAAATGAGAGACTATAAACAAGTATATTATAGTAGATTTTCCCTCTCCAAACGTCCCATAAATGTAGACAATATGTTGAACCATATAAATCTGTGTGTTTATCTCTCTTTACTTTCTCTATACTTATTTTCCTTTCACTGCCATAAATGTATACACTGACTCTGTATAGTCGCACTGGACTATTGACAGGGGTTCCAGACCACACCGATCGAGGCTCGAAGGCCATAGCGGATCGGGAATGACTCTTTCTCCGCTTCTAACATGTTCT